>JANAVB010027596.1:10457446-10499820 GCA_029216955.1 Iris pallida
GTATTTTGCGCCTTGTATACTTATTCAGGCTCCGGTCTTCGAGCCTTGATTAATAAAACAGGGGTTCAAAAAAAAAAAATATATATATTAGTATATATGTGAAGTATAATATAGGTATATCACTTGTTCAGTCCAAACATGGTTGTCCATGTGACCTCATGATCAATTCCTATTTTATGTCAGTCATTAATGAACAGTGCTTGTTAGCTGCTATAGCAGTGGACATATAGTATATATGTAAGATATGTATAGATGGTTGTCCTGGTAGTTGATTATATCCATATATATATATATATATATATATATATATATATATTTGAAGAACACTAGCATTATTGATGTATTAGGCGCAAAATGCCGAAGCCTGTACAAGTAAACGCGCAAAGCGCCCAAAAGTCAACGAAAATAAAGGCCGAGGAGGCCAGAAGCCGGTCTCGCTCGCTGGGCCGTTCCTAGGGCTAGAACAAAGATCGCCATGGGCTATCAGAGGGGTGGTGACAGTGCCTACCAACTTTGGAGATCTTCTTGAGGACCTCCATGTGCAAGGAGTTGTAGTTGTACGCCCGCCTATCGTACCTGAATTTGTTTCGGTTCTTCTACAGGACCCAAATGCCCGCGGCTGCGACGATCTGATACCGTGAGACTTCCCCAAATGGCGAGTAGATCGTTGAAGCCGCTGGCCGGATGAGTAAGATTGCAATTAGTAGCCTGGTTGGTCCAGATCTGCGTAGTGAGGTCCCCAGAGAGCAGGACGTGTTCTGCAATTTTGGATTTGTGGGCTGTGTATCAGTGACAGTTAGAGACAAGGCTGAAGCCAATGGTTGTAAGGGCGTCATCGGTGGGGATCTTTCTGTGCTGCGCTCTCTAAATCAAAATCGACCATTTATGGGGTATGTAGGATTGCCAGAAGGGGGCGGTGTAAGGGGCCGACGAGCCGATTCCTATGGCCACGGTCCTGGCGGAGGCCATCAAGAAAACACCGCTGGCGGAGCCGATTCCTATATATATATATATAATATATATATATATATATATATATATATATATATATATATATATATAATATATATATAGGATACCCCAATCGAGATGTGGGCTTGGATCCTTCTTGAAGGAGATCCCCAACTCCTCGAGACTCCCTCCCTCGGTTATGACCGGCGGCCGGGCCCCAGGGCGTCGTCGGGTATCTTTCGCCACCTCCAACCTCCCTGGCCTCTTCGCTCGGTCGGGGTCCCTCTGCCCCCTTACCAGGCAGGCGCATGCTTGGCGTGCGGCGGCCCTTCCTCCTTCCCCTCTCTTCCTCGGAGCTGCCACCGCCCTCGGCGTCGTCGGCATCGCCGTTCCCGACGCCCTCGGCCGTCTCCTGCCCATCCATCCTCGGCCCCCGCCAGTCTTTGTAATGCCTGTGGTTCGTATTACGTATTCTTGGAATACGTGTACGTTTTATTCTTGTATTGCATGATTTCCTGGCTTGGTATTTCCTTCTGGGCTTGGTTTATTCCTGGTTCGGGTTGGTTGGTTCGGCTTGGCTTGGTTTTGATTGGGTTCATGATGAACCCAAGGTGAACCCCTACCTGCCACCACCATTTGTATTTATTAGCCCTCTTCATTCTCTCTCTACATTATTCATCTTTTCTTTCTTATTTACTCCCTTTACCTACCAAAGAGAGAAGAGAGAGGTCTAGGCAAGTGCAACTTGCTTCCACAAGAGAACCCATTTTGTTGTTCCATTAGCTTCTTCTCATATTTCTAAGACATATTAGAACTTGTCATTTTCCATTTTGAGGCTTTAATTTTTTATAGATCTAAAAATTAATTACTTTCGGATTTTGGTGGTTTTGATCTATTAAACTTCTTTGTTTTCAAGTTTTGATGGTTCCATGTTGTAGAGAATTTTATTCTACCCAATTTGACCTTTAAAAAGTTGGATTTGGACCTATTTTGACCAAGTTATGGACTTTTGAAGCTTTGGGTTCAACCATGGAGTTCTTGCTGATTTGGAGAAGACAGTGAGCAGTGCATGAGCCTTTTAGCTTGCACCACTGAGTTGCGCGCGCTCTTTAGCGCAGCGCAGTCTGACTCATACGCTGCCTTTTGGAAGCGTATGTCATGCATACGCTGCCTTGACAAGGAGTCGTATGGACCTCATACGCTGTCTTGACAAGGAGTCATATGGACCTCATATGCTGCCTTGGTGAGGAGTCGTATGGACCTCATACGCTGCCTTGACAAGGAGTCGTATGGACCTCATACGCTGCCTTGGTGGGGAGTCATATGGAGTACATACGCTCTTTTGGAAGCGTATGTCGTGCATACGCTGGCCTGAGCGTAGCTTGGCCTGAGCGTAGCCTGGACTGAGCGTAGCTTGGCTTGAGCGTAGCCTGGCTTGAGCGTAGCCTGACTTGAGCGTAGCCTGATTATCCTTGATCTTCTATAGCCTTGTATATTGATATTTTTAGATGTTTAACGTCCCTTTTATATCCTTACGCCTTTTGTCCTGAACTTGATAATCACAAATTTATTTAATATGTTTGGAGTTGATAATTGAGCATGACGTGATAGTGACCCCTAGTGGTGCACTCCTGACAAGTACACTTGGCATGATAGACATGACCTGATAGTGGCCCGTCGTGGCGCACTCCTGACAAGTACACTTAGCATAATAACCTGACATGATTATCTCGAATAGCTGTTGCGACGGCTACCTGACATGACATGACCTGTATAATTAATCTGGACACCGTGGGCGATTGTGTTTGTATAAATAAACCAGTCCTGTCTTGCATCATGTCTAGGACAGGGACTCCTGAGTACCACGGTCAGGAGTACCTACTAAAATGGATTAAGGCTAATAACTAGATTAATACATTAGTCATGACGAGATTTCCCAGCTACAGGCAATCCCGTTACCTGGGCACGCCTTGGGATCTGTAGCCTGCCGTCGAGTAGGCACATTTCCAGCACATGTCATGTGTTGTACCCTTCAAGCTACCTAAGGGTACATTCGTTTCCTGGACGATGTACCCACCTGAATTCAACATTAATCTTTTAACCCGGGTAACCTGGATGGTCTGCAGGACTTGTGGCTGTAGAATAATCTTACTGCATCTTATTAGTAATTAGGCTTGTGACAACCCTAGTTAGTTGAAGTATCAAGCCATAATTCTTGCTTGGCCGTGAAGTGATTGGACGGAGTCTAACCAGTACCTGATCCTGTTCCAGATTATTGAATGACCAGAATGCTTGTATTTATTTTACCGATAAATGGTAAGAATTCTAAGTTCTGTTCAGACGAAGGGTTACAACCACGGTCCTTGTTTGGTTTACGGGTTGTAACCTGGTTATCTGAATAGTTCCATGGTTATCGTCGTATATCTTGGTGTATTTTCTTTATTTCTAGTTCTTACTTTTATTTATATCTTGTGCTGATTGCTAGTTTTGGTTCTTAAGTGAAGCTTCCTTTGTGGCACTTGCTCTTTCTGGGGTCTGACCCAGCTGGTTTATGTGGCCAGATTTCGGAGCAGCTCCAGAGGATCTACCGACTTTCCAGCCAGATGGTGGCCACTAGACGGAACCCTGGCAACGAATGAGTTATTTTTGGCCCTCCCACTCTATTGTAAAAATATTCTTTTGAGGCGTTTAGCCGACGAGCACCTGTTTGGCTCGATTGCACTTTACTTACTGTTGCCTACGGGCTTTAGCATGATTAACAGATCCTAGGGTTGATCATATATGACTAAACTCTCGCTAGTCCTGACATTTTGTAACGACTAGCTTCATGATCAACTGAATATGTAATATTTGGGACGACTTACTATTGTATTTTAATGATATATCTTGTGACTTTTAATTACTTGCTTGTGATTGAGACACTAGGCTTGTTCATGACCTTAAGAGACTGTTGGCTTGTAGATAAACCCTCATGTATCTAGACAGCCGTGACCGTATAGCGAGATAGATTCCATTTCATATACGTAGCTGGCTATGTCTGCCCCCGCTCTCCAGTATTCTGGTTCTGGGGCGTGACATGGTTTAAGTGGTGGCCCGTGCAGGTCTTGTAAATCAAGATATGCGAGGGTTTATCGAATAGATGTCTCAATCAGTATTCGTCCTTGATCTCTGCTCGTATCTTCTGAATCCCTGGATTCTTGTCCTGATCATATGCTTGTATCGTTGATCTGTCCTGGTCCTTCCTTATTGTTCCCTATGTCGTCTTCTTTTGCGGCATTGTTCGTGGACCTATCGACCAGCAAGGCGGAGCACCTCCCGCGGACCAGCAGCAACCTGGAGATCAAGCCCAGCATTCCGGAGTAGCCTCCAGAGTCGAGCCTATTGGAAAAGAGCCACCAGTTCAGCCAGTTCAACCTGCAGAACCTGATGATGGCACATTAGTAGGACTCGTCAGGACCTTGATAGCTTCCCAAGACCGGCATGGAGATGCCTTGCACCAGGCAGTGGCAGATGCTTTGACCAGAGGAGGTCATCAGGGTAACAGCGCGGCCAACAGCTTCAAGCGCTTGAACCCTCCATTCTTCGACGGTAGTGAAGATGCTATCACGGCAGATGCATGGCTTCAGGACACAGAGGTGATTCTAGAAGCAGCCAGGACCCAGAGAACGAGAAGGTGGTCGTGGTACGCCTGCAATTGCTAGATCTTGCCCGCAGCTGGTGGGCGGCTCAGGCCGTTGGATTAGTAGCACCCTTGCTTGGGCAGTATTCAGGGAGAGATTCCAGACCAAGTATTTTGATGCTGTAGCTCGATATGATCTATAGACGAGGTTCACTAATCTGAAGCAGATGGGCAGGACGGTCGATGGATATGCGGCCGAGTTTTCAAGACTTAGTCGGTTTGCTCCCACCTTGGTGGCAACCGAGTATGATAGAGCCCAGCGGTTCTAGCAGGGACTTCACCTGGAGATCTTGTTGGCAGTTGAGCAGTTTGAGCATCATACTTTTGATGCAGTCTTGAGAGCAGCCCGGAGGTATGAGTATACCACCCAGAGGATTGTGGATAGGGTCGAAGGTCGGAAGAGATCCCACGGCCAGATGAATCAGTCTTCAGCACTGGCCCCGGCAGCCAGGGCTTTGACTATTGGAGCTCCGAGACGAGCGGCCTCAGTAACGTCGGTTCAGCATTCAACTCCGACGCACCCTCAGCAGCAGAAGCAGAAGCAATCTTCCGCAGTGGGTTGTTCTCATTGTGGGAAGCCAGGCCATGTGGTGGCAGAATGTCGCAGGGCACAGGGATTGTGTCTGGCTTGTGGAGCACCAGACCATAGGGTTGGATCCTGTCCGAATAGGGGTGGTTCATCATCATCCAACCTTTCTAGCTCTTCGGTGAGAGGACCAGCTCCGGTCCAGCAGCAGCAGTATCCATTGCCGAGGCCCTTGCCGCCTCAGACCCAAGTGTTCCAGCAGCAGAACCCCCAGCAGTATGCACAAGTCCAAGCCCAGAGTCAGAGCAGGCAGCAAGGATTTCAGCAGTGGGGACCAGCACCCGAGGGCACGATCAGGCTATTGTGATGACCGTGGAGGAAGGATTGGCACCAGGAGAGGTAGTGGTAGGTACTATTCTCGTCAACTCCTTTCCAGCTTCAGCTTTATTTGATTCTGGTGCATCGTATTCATTTATGTCTGCACGATTCGCGACACGGGTAGGATTGGAGCCCGAGTCATTATCAGTAAGGCTTAATATACTTACTGGTAACGGACTTGTGGGAGTAGATAGAGTATTTTTCTCGTGTCGGATCGTAGTTAGCGGTAGAGAATTCCTCGCTAGATTGATAGAGTTTCCGATGGCCGATTATGATGTGGTCCTAGGGATAGATTGGTTGAGGAACCAGTATGCTAGGATAGACTGCCACATTGGCAGGGTTATTTTTAGCATTCCAGGCGAGACGGAGTTTTTTTTCTCCCGAGGCAAAGTTGAGTCATCTCCTCCAGTATTGCGGATGGCAGTAGCAGCAGTTCAGTTGCCCAGGATAGTCGAAGAGTTTCCAGATGTTTTCCCAGAAGAACTTCCAGGTATGCCTCCGGAGCGGAAGATCGAGTTCACTATAGACTTGATTCCCGGGACAGCCCCAGTGTCAGAGAGAGTCTACAGGATGGCGCCGTCAGAGTTGGAGATATTGTACAAGATGATTGAAGAACTCAGAACCAAGGGATTCATTCGTGCTAGTGGATCGCCTTGGGGAGCCCCGATGCTTCTTGTGAAAAAGAAGGATGGTACATCCAGGTTATGTGTTGATTATCGTCCCTTGAACTCAGTGACAATCAAGAACAGATACCCTCTTTCGAGGATAGATGACTTGTTTAATCAACTCAAGGGGGCTTCAGTATTCTCAAAGATTGATTTGCGCTCAGGTTATCATCAGATCAGAGTCAGAGAGCAGGACATCCTGAAGACAGCTTTTAGATCGAGATATGGGCATTAGGAATTCCTTGTTATGCCTTTTGGAGCAACCAATGCGTCGGCAGTATTCATGGACCTCATGAATCGCATCTTCATGCCTTACTTGGATCAGTTTGTGATTGTGTTCTTGGATGACATTCTGGTCTACAGTAAGAGTGAGGCGGAGCATGAGCAACATCTCCGTATAGTTCTTTAGATCCTCAGAGAGCACCAGCTATATGCCAAGTTCAGTAAATGCGAGTTCTGGCTCGATCGTATTTCGTACTTGGGTCATATCATCACTCAAGGAGGAGTAGAAGTGGATCCCCAGAAGATTGTGGCTATTGAGTCATGGCCAGTGCCCAGCACAGTTGCAGAGGTTCGTAGTTTTCTTGGATTAGCCGGCTACTACCGGCGGTTTGTTTCAAATTTTACTCAAATTTCAATGCCATTGACGCAGTTGACCCACAAGGATGCGTAGTTTGCTTAGACAGCATAGTGTCAGAGTTCTTTGAGCAGTTGAAGCGAGGCCTAATAACAGCTTCTATTCTCACGCTTCCAGATGGGACCGGAGGATTTTCAGTGTATTATGATGCTTCAGGCAGAGGTTTAGGATGTGTTCTGATGCAACATGGAAAGGTAATAGCTTATGCGTCACGACAACTTTGTGATTATGAGAGGAATTACCCAACCCATGACTTGGAGCTGGCAGCAGTGGTGTTTGCACTTAAGTTGTGGAGGTACTAGTTGTATGGAGACAGGGTAGAGATTTTCACCGACCACAAGAGCCTGAAGTATGTTTTCACCCAGAAGGATCTTAACATGCGTTAGAGAAGGTGGCTGGAGCTTCTTGTGGATTATGATGTCAACCTGCAGTATCATCTTGGGAAGGCCAACGTTGTTGTGGATGTATTGAGCAGGAGAGCGGGAGTTTATTTTCTAACAGCGCAACCAGAGCTGTTAGCAGATCTTCAGAAGATGGGTATTGAAGTTGTTCTACCTTCCAGTGTGGCCCTGATGGCCAGTATGCAAGTTCAATCCACTATAGTCGAGAGGATCTGGCTGGCGCAGCCGGTAGATTCTAAGCTTCAGCGACTCAGAGCAGAGTGTGAGACAGGATGAAGACCAGAGTTATGTATTCATGAGGATGGTACACTTCGACATGGTAAGCGTCTTTGTGTACCCAGCGGAGATATCCGGCAAGAGATTATGTCAGAAGCGCACAGTTCGCAGTGTTCCATCCATTCCGGCAGTACGAAGATGTACCGTGATATCCGATAGCATTCTGGCGGAATGGCATGAAGCGGGAGATAGCTCGGTTTGTCTCTCGGTGTTTGGTTTGCCAACAAGTTAAAGTCGAACATCAGAGACCGGCTGGACTTCTTCAGCCCTTATCGATTCCAGAATGGAAGTGGGAGCATGTGACCATGGATTTTGTGACTGGACTACCTAGATCCCCAGCTGGTAGAGATGCTATCTGGGTTATAGTTGACAGGCTCACGAAGATGGCTCACTTTCTTTCATTCAGAGTTGGTCAGTCGACGGCTCAGTTAGCAGAGATGTACCTCAGGCAGATTGTCAGATTACACGGTGTGCCAGTCAGTATCACCTCGGACCGAGATTCAAGATTTACGTCGCACTTCTGGCGTAGCTTGCAAGAGAGTTTGAGAACTCACCTCCAGTTCAGTTCAGCATATCACCCGCAGACAGATGGCCAGTCGGAGCGCATGATCCAGACTCTTGAAGACATGTTGCGGTCTTGCACACTTGACTTTGGTGGTTCATGGGAAGATCACTTGCATCTGGTGGAATTCTCGTACAATAACTGTTTCCAGGCCAGTATTCAGATGGCACCGTTTGAGGCACTGTATGGTAGGAAGTGCAGATCCCCGCTAGCCTGGGATGATGTTGGAGAGAGACGGATGCTCGGTCCAGAAATGATTGCCCAGACAGTTGAAGTGGTCAGGCAAGTCAGAGATCATCTTCGAGTTGCCCAAGATCGCCAGCACCATTGGGCCGATTCTCATCGGTGCCCTCTCGAGTTTTCGGTCGACGATCATGTATTCCTGAGGATTTTGCCTAACCGTGGCGTCATTCGTTTCGGCATACGGGGCAATCTTAGTCCTAGGTATATAGGACCGTTTGACATTCTGGAGCGAGTAGGAGATGTATCCTATCGTCTCGCTCTTCCACCGTCGCTAAGCGAGGTGCATGACGTATTCCATGTATCCCAATTACGACAGTATATCCCGGACCCGAGCCACATCCTGGATCATTCGAAATTGGTTGTTGGTACCAACCTTTCGTATGAGGAGAGGCCCGTGTCTATATTGGACCGGAGAGAGAAGATCCTCAAGAACAAGACTATCAAGTTAGTCCGAGTTGCTTGGGGTCATCACTCTTTGGGGGAGTCGACGTGGGAGCGTGAAGATGATATCCGATCGCGATATCCCGACTTGTTTGACTCGTGAGGTATAATGTCTTTCTTATGCCTCATGTCTTTGATTTCTTGCTTGAATGAGTGATTGTCTGCCTAGTTATAGCTTGCATGTGATTAATGTAACTTGTCATTGCTCCTCTAGCCTCTTGATTAAATTCCGAGGACGGAATTCTTTTAAGGTGGGTAGAGTTATAATGCCTGTGGTTCGTATTACGTATTCTTGGAATACGTATACGTATTTTATTCTTGTATTGCATGATTTTCTGGCTTGGCATTTCCTTCTGGGCTTGGTTTATTCCTGGTTCGGGTTGGTTGGTTCGGCTTGGCTTGGTTTTGATTGGGTTCATGATGAACCCAAGGTGAACCCCTACCTACCACCACCATTTATATTTATTAGCCCTCTTCATTCTCTCTCTTCATTATTCATCTTCTTCTTCCTCATTTACTCCCTTCACCTACCAAAGAGAGAAGAGAGAGGTCTAGGCAAGTGCAACTTGCTTCCACAAGAGAACCCATTTTATTGTTCCATTAGCTTCTCCTCATGTTTTTAAGACACATTAGAACTTATCATTTTTCATTTTGAGGCTTTAATTTTTTGTAGATCTAGAAATTAATTACTTTCAGATTTTGGTGGTTTTGATCTATTAAACTTCTTTGTTTTCAAGTTTTGATGGTTCCATGTTGTAGAGAATTTTATTTTACCCAATTTTGACCTTTGAAAAGTTTGATTGGACTTATTTTGACCAAGTTATGGACTTTTGAAGCTTTGGGTTCAACCATGGAGTTCTTGCTGATTTGGAGAGGACAGTGAGCAGTGCGCGAGCTTTTTAGCTTGCGTCACTAAGTTGCACGCGCTCTTTAGCGCAGCACAGTCTGACTCATACGCTGCCTTTTGGAAGCGTATGTCATGCATACGCTGCCTTGACAAGGAGTCGTATGGACCTCATACGCTGCCTTGATAAGGAGTCGTATGGACCTCATACGCTGCCTTGGTGAGGAGTCGTATGGACCTCATACGCTGCCTTGACAAGAAGTCGTATGAACCTCATACGCTGCCTTGGTGAGGAGTCGTATGGAGTACATACGTTGTCTTTTGGAAGCGTATGTCGTGCATACGCTGGCCTGAGCGTAGCTTGGCCTGAGCATAGCCTGGCCTGAGCGTTGCTTGACCTGATCGTAGCTTGGCCTGAGCGTAGCTTGGCCTGAGCGTAGCTTGACCTGAGCGTAGCCTGGCCTGAGCGTAGCCTGGCCTGAGCGTAGCTTGACTTGAGGGTAGCCTGGCTTGAGCGTAGCCTGACTTGAGCGTAGCCTGATTACCCTTGATCTTCTATAGCCTTGTATATTGATATTTTATTAGATGTTTAACGTCCCTTTTATATCCTTATGCCTTTTGTCCTGAACTTGATAATCACAAATTTATTTGATATGTTTGGAATTGATAATTGAGCATGACATGATAGTGACCCCTAGTGGTGCACTCCTGACAAGTACACTTGGCATGATAACCTGACATGACCTGATAGTGGCCTGTCGTGGCGCACTCCTGAAAGTACACTTGGCATGATAACCTGACTTGATTATTTCGAATAGCTGTTGCGACGGCTACCTGACATGACATGACCTGTATAATTAATCTGGACACAGTGGGCGATTGTGTTTGTATAAATAAACCAGTCCTGTCTTGGATCATGTCTAGGACAGGGACTCCTGAGTACCACGGTCAGGAGTACCTACTAAAATGGATTAAGGCTAATAACTAGATTAATACATTAGTCATGACGAGATTTCCCAGCTACAGGCAATCCCGTTACCTGGGCACGCCTTGGGATCTGTAGCCTGCCGTCGAGTAGGGCACATTTCCAGCACACTGTCATGTGTTGCACCCTTCAAGCTACCTAAGGGTACATTCGTTTCCTGGACGATGTACCCACCTGAATTCAACTTTAATCTTTTAACCGGGTAACCTGGATGGTCTGCAGGGCTTGTGGCTGTGGAATAATCTTACTGCATTGTTAGTTAATTAGGCTTGTGACAACCCTAGTTAGTTAAAGTATCAAGCCATAATTCTTGCTTGGCCGTGAAGTGATTGGACGGGGTCTAACCAGTCTAGTCTTGCCCTGATCCTGTTCCAGATTATTGAATGACAAGAATGCTTGTATTTATTTTACCGATAAATGGTGAGAATTCCCAGTTCTGTTCAGACGAAGGGTTACAACCCCGGTTCTTGTTTGGTTTACGGGTTGTAACCTGGTTATCTGAATAGTTCTATGGTTATCTCGTCGTATATCATCCTGGTATATTTCTTTATTTCCAGTTCTTACTTTTATTTATATCTTGTGCTGATTGCTAGTTTTGGTTCTTAAGTGAAGCTTCCTTTGTGGCACTTGCTCTTTCTGGGGTCTGACCCAGCCGGTTTTGTGTGGCCAGATTTCGTAGCAGCTCCAGAGGATCTACCGACTTTTCAGCCAGATGGTGGCCACTAGACGGAACCCTGGCAACGAGTGGGTTATTTTTGGCCCTCCCACTCTATTGTAATAATATTCTTTTGAGGCGTTTAGCCGACGAGCACCTGTTTAGCTCGATTGCACTTTACTTACTGTCTGCCTACGGGCTGTAGCATGATTAACAGATCCTAGGGTTGATCATGTATGACTAAACTCTCGCTAGTCCTGACATTTTGTAACGACTAGCTTCATGATCAACTGAATATGTAATGTTTGGGACCCTTACTATTATATATTTAATGATCATATATCTTGTGACTTTTACTTACTTGCTTGTAATTGAGACACTAGGCTTGTTCATGACCTTAAGAGACTGTTGGCTTGTAGATAAACCCTCATGTATAGACAGCCGTGACCGTATAGCGAGATGGATTCCATTTCATATGTAGCTGGCTATGTCTGCCCCCGCTCTCCAGTATTCTGGTTTTGGGGCGTGACAATCTTC
Organism: Iris pallida; assembly: GCA_029216955.1. NCBI lineage: Eukaryota > Viridiplantae > Streptophyta > Magnoliopsida > Asparagales > Iridaceae > Iris > Iris pallida. The sequence continues at coordinate 10,469,227 of JANAVB010027596.1, forward strand.
CTCGACGACCCGCGTTGTGCTCGGCCACTTCCAGGCCCGCAGCACCCAAGCATTGTCGTCTCTGTAGCAGCGCCGCCAGCCTCCCCCGCGGCAGTGGCTTCTTCCACCACCCCTCCTTCCCCGCGGCGACCCTCCGGGGCTCCGGCAGCGCCCGCCGTAGTCCATCCTTCTCCCTTGGCCGTAGGCTTCCCCGCGGATCTAGGGGCCCACTCCGCTCTGCCGGGTCCGACTCCTGCGGTACCCCCCTCGGAGGCCTCCGCCCCGGCCGAGGTCCTTCTCCTCCACCTCGACTCCCTTCCCGCCGTACCTTCCGCCGTAGCCGAGGACCTCGTCCCCCATCCCGACACCCAACCGTGCCACCTTCCTCCCTGGCAGTGGACGCCCTCACCTATCCCGCCGTCGTGCATCATCTCGCCTCGGTCGCGGATCCCATTCCCCATCCCGTCGTCCAGCACACCACCGTATATCCCTCCTCCTGACGGCGGCGAGGGCCTACTACCAGGAACCCTCCACCCTGCGGTTGTACTAGGTCTCCCTCTCAGCCCAGTCAGTCGCGTCTCATTGGCATGCCTCCGCCCTCAGAGGAGCGAGTTTTCCTTCGGCGTCGGCGTGGGGGGCGCGCCACTACTACTAGCCCATTGCTCTGCCTGGGGCCCTCGGACGGCGCTCCCCGGCCTACGGTACAGGAGGTCCCTCTTCCTTCCCCTTTTCAGCCTCGAGGCCTCGGTCAGCGCCCTAGTTCGGGCTCTTCAACTCCTCCCAGCCGTGGCCCTCCCCTCCTCCCCTCCGCCCGGGCTTGTCGACCTCCGAAGCTGATCCCCCCAACGCTGTGTAGCCCCCTGTGCCGTGTAGCCCCCCGGAGCAGATTCTCCAGTCGCAGTGCCCACCGTGGCTTCCCCGGCGCCGTGGCCCTCCTCGGGTTAGAGCCCCTCCCCCTCGCTCCGGCTGCTCCCCGAGCCCATCGCCTCCTCCGCCTGGGATGAGCACTCGATTGCCGTCCTTCTCCTCCTCCCGTCACCCCCCTATAGGTCTTCGCCCTATCCCGGCGGCTCCCCTCCACCGTCACCCTCCGTCCCACCCGCCGAGGCTCCGTCGTGGGTGCGTTTCTCCCCTCGTCGGCTTGCACGTGGGGTGCTCCCTCGGGATGCGCCCCCCTTCGGGCCCAACGCCAGGATCAGTCCCCCCTGGGACCCGCGTTGGACAGCCACATGCCCCCTTTTTTCGGGCTGCGTGCGGATTTTAAAATTTTGAAATTTGGCCGGTTGTGTGGGCCATATTGTTTGTCTGTGTTGTCTGGTTCCCTTTTCAATAAAACTTTCTTATTCCAAAAAAAAATATATATATATATAAAATATATATATATATAATATATATATGTATGTAAAAAAATACATATATATATATACATATATTATATATATATATATATATATATATATATATATATGTATATATATATATATATATATATATGCCAATGGCGCGGTGGTGCACCTGTAAGACCGCTAGCACTCGGGGGTGAGGGCGCGAGTTTGAGCCCCCACTTCCACGGGGGTGGCTGGGTGGCGTTGTCCACGACCTCCAGGCCAAGGCTGGCTAGGTGGTGTTGTCTACATGCCTTGGTTTAAAATTATATATATATATATATATATATATATATATATATATATATATATATATATATATATAATATGTCCATCTCATGTATATTGGTCCTAATAATCCAAAACCTAAACAATTATTTTTTAAAAAATACCTTGGTACTTCTAAAATAAAATATTTAATTTAGTAGCAAGTAATAATTTATGTATAAAAGTTATTTGTAAAGTAAATTATTAGGTATTATAAAATTAAATACCAAGTATATGTACATACATTATATCAATATAGACGTCTTTGGTCGTACTATATGTCTACATGGCTTGGGTTTGGTTCGGGTCACATCCGGACTAGATTGGTACAACTGGGTATCCTAAAAGGTCAAAATCTTAATAATTAATTATTTAGACCATTTATAGGATACAAGTCGCAAATTTGACTTGTTTTCCTAGTAAGAACACATATGGCTCGGCCTTCCCTACCATGGCTAAATACTAGTCAAAGCACACAACTACACTAGCCGTGCCAATTTTTTAGTCGATATGCATCTCAAACTTAACCATGAGTAAGGCCATATATAGTATTAGGCTATTATAATATAATTGTTTGCAAAAACAAAGAGTTTGATTACAAACTGAAAAGAGTACAAGAGTAATCTGATTTTTAGGGAAGTACAACTGTAGAAATTTGATTAGAAGACGATCACTTTATCCCTTGGACGATGCGATGTCGAAGAAGAAAGCCTTTCGAGGGTGCTGCAACAAGTGCTTAGGAGATTATGATCATTAGTAATAATATTGAAGTGATTTGAAACTTTTTTATAGAGTTTAGAGATAACTGTTAAGTCATTACCCTGATTGGCACATACTGCATTTGGCACACCATTCACCCAGTCGCGTGAACGGTTAACTTAACTGCATATGACTCGTGGCATTCGGTGAGAGAGATGCATTTGGTCATTGGCAATGTCGTATGCACGTTCTTTTAGATTAGTGGCATGTGCACTACGTCATCTAACTGCTTCTGAATGATTTGATCAGATGGCCCCAAGTGTTGAATGTCGTCAGACACTATTTTTTGTTTAATGCACCCTGCTTAATGATATTTGATTATCTCGTGCCAACTGCAAATGGCGCGAGGTAGCTGTCAGTATTATGACAAATCTGACACAATCTTTTTGAGCGCTGCACGTTCGGGATTCGAACAAATTTTTTTCGACTAACGTGCTGTCAGTAATTATGACAACTGTTTCATCTTCTCAAGGAAGCTTCCCACGTGGCAGCCAGCGCCACCTACATCCAGCGCCAACTGATGCCATATGCCATTTGATGACCAGTGCCATTTAATGATTTGTGTCCTGGCCCCATTTATGAAGAGCGCATGATGATAATTATACTATTTAGGCTTCTACATGACCCCCTTCAAAGTTTTTAAATTTGAAAAGCTTCAAAATTTGAAATACTTTGACTAAGAAGCATTTCTGTGTGATTGGCGCATAACAACATAATTGACCTCGAGTTTTGGGCGTGGATTGCATGACTGTTACAGATTGCTTTAGGCTATAAATAGTCGATAGAAGAGAAAGAAAACACTTTTACTCGAATTATCTTTTTCTCAAGCTCTTCATTTTCTTCAACTTTCGAAGCTTTCGATTAGTCAAAATGGCCCCAAAGAGAACCACAGCTGAGAAAGGGAAGAAAGTGGCCGATGCCACTTTGTGCGTGCCTCCATTGATGGTACCGCAGCACGTCATGCCATCGACGAGAGCCGAGGAGGCGAATCCCGCTCTTGAAGGTTAGAAAATCGATCGGATAAGATGACAACAGAACGTTCGCACCATTAGAGCGTAGCGCGATGAAGGGCCAACATCGACCGTCTCTTTCGGAGTGTTGGTCGATGCTTTGCGCCAATATCTGCAACCTGTGCTACCTCTTTCAGATTGTTGGCTAAAATCAATCATAAAAATAATGTCCTGTGCTATTTGTCATGTCTTAAGCATGATGCGCCATTCTATGTGATACACAAATCATGTGCTGACTGACTGATGCGCCATTGGATTTGAGAACTGTCACTCTGCATGCGTCAATTGAGGACTGTTCTTCTTATCCTGTGCCATTCATGATTGGCATTGGGTCTTTAAGAAAATAATCTTTTCAAGATTTTAATTCTAAATTTTCTTTTGCAGTTGATCTGAGAGAAGACCATTTTGCCAAGGAATTGGTTTCTGCCTTCTGGGTGTCTGAGTATCAAGAAAACCTATCTCATGTCAATTTTCCACAATATGATGAGCCAAATCTTAGACGGACTGCGTTGGAGAATCAGGACTATAAGACTCTGCTGTGTCTGATAAATGACACTCCTTTTCTGTCTGAGGACGCAAATCCTCATAAAAAATCGGTGTTCCTCTTTGGAGAAGCTATAGCGACAGACTTTCAGCCCAAGTCGAAAAAAGATCGTCGAGCCTTCGAAAGGGGAAACGTATTGGTATATCTACCTGAAATGATAAGGAATCTATCTCTATCTCAATATGTCCATGCTAGCTATCCAAAAAAGATGTCATTGGATGTGACACCTGCCAAAGAATCTAGAGTTGGAAGAATATGTCACAGGCATGGAGACCATAACAGAGACATCTTCCTCCGTAATTTTGATCAGTATAACACCCGCTTAGGGGTCTGAGACCAAGTTGCATACGTCTGATGACGTGATGCTACGTCGTAATACCCATCTTTCCCAAATATATGCTGCATCTGCATGAGAATATCTTTGTAATGCTACCATGAGACTAACTGGCCTAATGCATCCGGAGATTGTTCGTTGGAACCGTCTTTCTGTGTGGGTTTTAAATAACTTTCATGAGAGATTACAGTAAGTGGGACTCTACGAAGCCGTTCTGACTACCTCGTATGGGATCCAAAATTACTCCAACATATTTTTGGCTTTAGTAGAAAGGTACAACAATACGACTGGTACCTTTGCCGCTTCTCACGGAGAATTAGGTTTTGTTCTCCATGAAATGAATTTCTTTTTCGTCTGGACTCGATGAATTGCTGTGTCACTTTACAACCAGTATGCATCTGTATAAGAGCGGTGCTACATGCTATATATCTAAATGGTTGGCATACATCTCTTTGGTCATAACACAGGCCCTAAAGTGCAAGATTAGTCTGAAGGTACGCCTCGCTTCTTTGACCCACTTGATGCTCAAACCATTTCTCGGTTTATAGAAAAATCTAGCCATATTGACAGATAATTAGTTAAACCTTGGAATGGTTACACTATCAATACTCCTCTAGAAAGCTATATAAAACATAGTAGCATGGATTTATCTCTAGAAGCCACCTTAGTAGGTTTTCTTTCTCCATGGTTACGACGGTTTGTTATCCCCGGTGCCAGTGCCGTTGACCGAATCCATCGCAGCGTACTGTTTGTAGCTGTATATTTGGTATTTGGCTACAAGATGTACCTATTTTCTGCAATGACTAGTCGGCTGAATGTGAGACTCCAGAGTTTCACCGATGGTTTGATGAAAATCCTAACAATCGAAAGGAGTATCCTCGTACCGTGATGCCATACACATATCTGTTTGGCTGGTGTTACTGCATCACTCCTCATTGATGGATCTTGATATTGGAGTTGGAGGAACGTTTGGCAGCCAACTTTTTTAGAAGATTTGCTAAGGCCAAATGGAAGGTTATGTCTTTATCTGACTGCAGAAAAGCATTAAATAGGAGCGTAGATTTAGAGCCCGTTGGTTCTCGCCCCTCTCCCGAGGCCTTTAATTAGTTAAAGTCAATCAGGCCTTCACACTGGTGTATAGGTTTGAAAACAATTGCTATTTGGAGCCTTATTTACCAAGTCGCTTCGCACGTCAATTTGGTTATGACCAACTGCACGTCGGGAATATGACGACATGTCTTAAAGCCTCTGGGCATTTGATTGATGGTGTCCGTAGATGGAGATACTATAGTACGAGAGATACACAGGCTTTATTCACCATGCTTCTACCACTATTGAAAACGGTCCATGTACATTGAGTTTATATGCGCATTTTTATACTTTAGCTAACACCATTTTTGAAGGTTATTCGATAAATAATAGTTTCATCAGAATACAAAAAATGTTTAATGGGGACACGGCTACCATAAACTTAACCGAAGCTAAGAAGAATGTCCCTATCGAGGATCCTTTAAAAATTGTGAATATGGGTCCCGTTGATGAAGTTCAGGATCCATTGAGTGGCCTTCTCATGAAGCGTAAAGAGAAATCCCCTGCCAAGAAGGCTGCAAAGCGGCAAAAAGTTGGAACCTCCACCTAGTCAGCCCTAGATACTCCTCCTTCTCCTGCTACGAGGATGTAGAGGCTATAAATCAAGCTGTGTCTCTCCTGAAAGTCATATCATCAGGTTGCGCAGGAGATAGGTTACACGAGCGCCATGTGGCGCACTTCCTCGAGAAGCTGTAATGACAACATCATTGCCTGACAGCTGACAACATGCATATCAAGGAGAATCTGTTCGAATCCCGTACAATATGGTGCTCGAGAAGATTTGGTCAGATTTAATGACAGGTAGCAGTTTGCACAACGTATTAGGGTACGCAAAGATGTACTTAGGTACAAGTTAAAAATGACAGCTAGTAGTTCACGTAATGTATCAGGGTGCACGAGGTTAAACCCAGGAGCAAGTTGCTAGGTTGCGTTCCCGCGCAACTTGATGAAGCTCGCGCAAAGTGATCAAACAGTATCCAGAACAGGGTGACGTGGCACGCATGCGACTAACTACGTAGAACGTGTCCACTACACTGCCTACGACCACGTACATCTCATTCAAACGATGCCACGCATCCATAGCAGTTAGTGCAACCGCTCGTGCAAGTGAACATGAGGCACACAACCTGAAGTGCGCGCAACCCAGAATAACTGCTAAACAGTAATTTCAAGAACTCTATAAATAGAGTTTTAAATCAGTCTCAAAGCATCACGAATGATCATAATCTCCTTTAAAAGTGCTGTTGCATCCAGAGGATCGTGTCTTCGATATCACATCGTCGAAGGGTTAAAGTGATCGTCTTCTGATCTGATTTCTATAATTGTACTTCCCCAGAAATCAATTGTATTCTTTGTACTCTTTCTTAGTTTGTAGAAAAAGAATCAAACTTTTGTTTTTGCAAACAAAATGATGACTTTGCTGGGGACGACTTTTTCCTCCGACGAGAAAGTGATAACTGAATGTGACATCGCGCCGATCGGCAAGACGTAGAAGACCCTGGTTGTTCAAGTCGACCAGACGACCTACGAGGCCATGATCAATGCTGGGACTGCCAAGCGTACTACTGCCACTGCTAAGAGCAAGACGCGCTCTGTCTGGACTCCTAAGTCCTCGACGGCACTATTTGCCATTAAATATCAAGCACAACAAAATTATAGAGGAATTGAACTTGATTGTAAACTCGCTTGTATAAGAGAAAGCCTAGAAAGAAATCCAAAGAAACAATCTAAGTACAATTATTTAGTTTTGATTCGGGGGTGGGTGACGATAGAGGCTCGGAAAAGTGTAGAAACTCTGCCTTACTACTTGGACTATCTGACACGGTCCTTGCTCTTGAAGAAATTGCCCTTCGTAGGTTGCCAGCCTTTTGCATGGGTGTAGTACCCTGCTATTTATATTGATATATGTTTTGAGTCACATAGATGGCCACGTGGCCACATGGCTACAAAACACACAAAGACCCGCTCTTGGACTGCCAGTTGGTAGAGGTTATTGAGTTTGTTGTAGCAAATCTGGATGGTTGAGACTTGGTCAAATTGCCATGTGTCCCCCCGCAGCAGAGTAAAATCAATCTTCTGCGGCCCGGATCAACTTGGCCGCATATGGTACCAAGAGTCTTTCTTCTGCGGCCTGGATCGGCTTGGCCGTATGAAATCTCAAGAGCCTTCCTTCTGCAGCTCGGATCATCTTGGCCGCATGAAATCTCAAGAGCCTTCCTTCTGCGGTTCGGATCATCTTGGCCGCATGAGGTCTTTAGAGTCTTCCTTCTGCGGCTCAAATTGGCTTGGCCGTATGAGGTCTTCAAGAGATTTCCTTCTGCGGCTCGGATCATCTTGGCCGTATGAAGTCTCATGAGTCTTCCTCCTGCGGCTCAAGTCCACTTGGCCGCATGAGGCCTCCAAGAGTCTTCCTTCTGCAGCTCGGTTTTACTTGGCCGTATGGGTTCTTCGAGAGCCTTGCTTCTGCGGCTCGAGTCTACTTAGTCGCATGGGGTCTCCAGGAGCATTCCTTCTGCGGCTTGGTTTCACTTGGCCGCATGGGATCTCCAGGAGCCTTGCTTCTACGGCTAGTGGATACATGACAGGCCGACGCATAAAATATACGATATGACCACCTCTCACAAGTCGAGAGCAAATTGATCTACTTTTGCATCCATTTTGTGGGCTCGGGTATCCCGAGCGCCCGGGTGCGTAGGTATATATTTGCTCCCTGATCTGAGGCAAGTAAAAGTACTTGCTCTCGATCGTTATAGAAAGACTTTTGGGACCATCATATTTGCTCCCTGATCTGAGGCTAGTAAAGCACTGCGCTCGATCGTTGTAGGAAGGCTTCTGAGACTCACCTTGTCCGTTATCCCTGGGGGACTGGACGCTGGTGGTTCTATATAACTTTCCATCAGGAGCTCGTATAACAGTTAACGGTGTCCGCTGACGGTCAGCAGCTTGGATAGTTGACTGGACTTGTTGAGACCGTACTGCCCTAGACTTCTTCGACTTAGCACCCGAAGGTGCATAATAGGAAGAGTCCAAGTTAGAAGGAGGGAAAGGAAGTTGGTGCCCTTTTCAAAGGAGGGAAGGGGCTCTATATATAGAATAGAGTGAGCCCTTTCTTCTTCTCATTTTTGATGTGGGACTAAAAGTAATATCCTCTTTTCCATGCTTCTACAAGACCCCCTTCAAAGTTTTCAAATTACAAATTTGGAATACTTTGAATAAGAAGCATGGAAAGTAGAGCTGTTTAGGTGTGGCAATCCTATCAGAGGTAGCATAGACGTGATAGGTTTGGGTACTTTCACTGGGGATTTTATGTGGACTTATCATCCTTGGCGTACCTTGGTTTTAGGTACAGATAATAAGTTGAGAAAGGGAACCAACATATTTACTCAGAGGTGATATAGACGTGGTAAATATGAGGTTGATGGTAGAGCTTTCCTTCTCAGAGATGATATAGACATGGTAGGAGTGAACTCGATGAGGATAGATAGAACAACTCAGAGGTGATATGGATATGGAAGTTCTATGATTTATGCGCCATAATACAGGGATTATTGCACGGGGTGTTTATTCATAGGTAAGGTGGACGTGGTAAACATTTGTTTTTAGCATCATCTGCTTTGTAAGGGGTAGGAAAAAACTCAGAGGTAATTTGGACATGGTTGTTCTACTACTGGGGAGTGAATACAACGGAACAACTGGGCTCCAGAAGCATATGATTGTGAGGGAAGGGGCGCTTGTACTAGGGGGCCTAATCCAGCATTTGTGATTTGATAAAGGACATCCCATTGGGGGACTTTTTGTGGACCTGTTGCCCTTTCATGCATCTAGAAATACGAGCAATAGATTTGAATAATATTTGTGGACATATTATCCATTTGTGTAGTAGTATGGGTAATAGATTTGAAACAATTTTGTGGACCTATTACCCCTTGCGCACTGGTGGTGCGAGTAATAGATTTTAAGACAAAACCCAACAGAGGTATATGGACGTGATAGGTTTTGTGGTCTTAACACCATATCTTTTATCCTGGGTTGGGTACATGTGTTAAGTTAGGAGACTATCGGTATCATAGGTAATATGGACGTGACACACGATAATCAAGATTAATCTTTAGTGGACCTATTACTCTTCTGCGCACTAGTGGTGTGAGTAAAGATTTTGAGACAAAACCCAACTGAGGTAATATGGACGTGATAGATTTTGTGGTCTTAACACTATGTCTTTTATCCCGGGTTGGGTACAGGTGTTAAGTCGAGAGACTATCGGTATCAGAGGTGATATGGACGTGACACACGATAATCAGGACCAGAAAGTTTGCTCAGAGATAATGATAAGCTGGGCAGACTCCTGTGTAATAAAGCATTAGAGTGGGAGTTCAGAGGTATCAGCATACATGACTCTCCATTCAGGGAGATGCGATGTGAATCTACTCGGAGTAAAATAGAGTGTGAGTTCAGAGGTACTTGGTGTACATAACTCGATGGTCTGGTGAGTTCAGAGGTACTTGGTGTACATAACTCGATGGCCTGGAAGATTTGGTGGTTTGAGGAAGTAGCGCATGTCCTTAGACATAGTATTTCTTCAGGAATTTTTCGTTGATGGGCATCATGAGCAAGTCTCCGTACTGCTTCGTAATTCGGTATGCACTATTGGAGAATACGGTCTCGATGATGAATGAACCTCCCATTTCGGCTGGAATTTGTCGACGGTTTTGTGAGTCATGACAATCGGTCTGCGAACAGCCAAGACGAGATCTTATTTGGAATGTCCTCTGCTTGACTTTCTTATTGAAGGCCCGAGAGATGCGTGCTTGATAGAGCTCGATGCTTTATTGAGCTTGCAAGCGCTTCTCGTCCAAAGCTTTCAATTCTTGTAGCCGTCGGCGGTAGTTATCGCCGATGTCAACCGGTAAGTAAGAGCTACACGAAGCGAGGTATCTGAGTCTCCAATGAAGAACTATCTCGCTTCCAAACAGAAAGAATGGTGTTTTTCGTAGCCATCTGAGTCGTAGTGCGGTACGCCTATAAACATTCACCCAGCTTTTATTCCAGTCGCGCTTGTTTGAAGCACAAACTTCTTGAGAATTTGATTATGGTCTTGTTAAAGGCTTCAGCCAGACCATTAGCCGATGGGTTGTAGGCTGTTGAAGCCACATTCTAAATCTGACTCTTGTCACAGAATCGATAGAAGGTATGGCTTACGAATTGTGGACCATTGTCATGAATGATTCTCCGTGGTAGCCCAAAACAATAAATGACATGATGTTTTATGAAACTGATCACGTTTGACGTCTTTAACTCTACTAGCGAAATAGCTTCCGCCTACTTGGAGAAGTAATCGGTGATTGCAAGTATTCGGTGCCCTTTGGATGACGGCAGGGTGATTGGGCCAATGATGTCCATTCCCTATGATTCAAATAGACAAGAGGCCACCGTTGGGTACAAGAATTCGGATGGTAGATATATGAAATCTATGTGGATATGACAAGCCTTGTACTTCTTTGCATAGTCGACTGCGTTGCTGCCATTATAGGCCAGTAGTAACCCATCCGACGAGACGGTCCTGCAACTTCGGGCCCGGTTGGAGATTCCCGCAAACGCCATCGTGAGCCTCGCGCTAGGCTTCTTTGGCTTCTGCATTTGACAGACATCTTAGCAGTAGTCCGTCATAAGATCGTCGATATAACATTTTTGTTTCCGTATCATAAAAGAATCTGAGATAACACTTCTGATTGAAGTTGCTTCTTTCATATTCTCAGGCAGGATCCCATAGGCTACAAAGTCGATGAACGGGAGTCTCCAGTCTTGCACATCATTAGTTATCTAGGTGGAGTATCTCACATCCAGTTGAATGTTTTTTTGGGACAGACCAACTCATGGCCTATCACATCGACTAGATGATGAGCATATTTGGATCGCCAAAGAAGCGACGAGGCCTGCTAGGGCATCGACTTCAATATTATGGAGCCTAGGAACATGTTCTATAAAGAACCCCTCTATGGTTGTAATGATGGCAATTGCTGTCTAATGATAGGGAATCAGGTCCACGTTACGAACCTCGTACGAGCCTCGGATTTGATTAACAATCTACCGTGAGTCGTCATACGCTTCCAGGTATTTGACCCCTACCTCTTTTACGAGTCGGAGTCTGATGACTAGAGAGTTATATTGGCTACATTGTTTGAACAAGGTTCGTGAGAGAATATGCCCGATTGACTACCAACCAAGAGGGAGAAATTAATACTACCCCGACTCCGGCGACGATATCACCTTGTGGCCCTGTTCTTGAAGCACCATCAAAGAACATTCGCCAAACGTCATCATGAGAAGTCATGTTTGAGTCAACGACTTCATCTGGGATTTCTTCATAGATTCTGGCTGTTTCTGAGCCTGGATGGGCTGCTAGAAAGTTGGCCAAGGCTTGACCTTTGACAGCCTTCTACGGATGAAGATCATGTCGTAGGGGGATAACAGTATCGCCCATGTGGCTAGATGAGAACTGAGTGCGCCTGGCTTTGTCATCAGAACCCTGAGGGGATTAACTCGTCAGATAATATGGATGGTCTGCCCTGACACATAGTGTCATTTTTTGAATGGCGAACACCAAGGCAAGGCATTTCTTCTCCACGGCGGTGTACCTATGCTCCGGCTCTACCATCATTCGGCTGAGATAATAGATGGCTTGTTCATGGCCCGTATCATTGTTCTGTGCTAGCAGGTGCCGAAGGAGTGTTCCACTGCTCGTACATAGAGCAGAAAAGGCTTTTCGGTAATTGGGGCTACCAGAACCGGCAGATTCGACAGATATTCCTTAATGTCATCAAAGGCATGTTGACATTCCTCATTCCATATGAAAGAGATGCCGTTGTGTGAAGGGTTGACATCGCCCTGAGAGGTTAGATATGAACCTCCTTGTAGGCTAGTCTTCTCTGAAGGCCGGAGTTCACGAAGGTTCCTCGGTGGACTCATCTCCAGGATTGCCTTTATCTTATCGGTGTCTAAGTGAGTCCCCCGAAAGTAATGACAAAGCCCAAGAACTTCCCGTTGGACACACCCAAGAAGGACTTGGTAGGATTCATATTTCGATTGTGCGCTCGTATAAGGTCGAGCACTGTTCTCAAATTGTGTAAGTGATCATCCTTGGAGCGCTTTTGATGACGATGTCGTCAACGTAACACTCCACCATCTTACACAAGTGATCTCTGAAGATGATGCTCATAGCTCGTTGATATAGCACCGATGTTCTTCAGGCCGAAGGGCATGACTGTGTAACAGTACACACCGATCGGTATTCGAAATGACGTATGCTTCTTATCGTCAGGAGATATTTTGATTTGATTGTATCATGAAAAGCCACCATAAAGGACATGCGCTCTAAGCCAATGTATTATCAATCATTATGTCGATGATGGGAAGAGAGAATTCATCCTTAGGACATGCCGTATTCAGATTACGAAAGTCGATACAGATTCAGATCTTTTATTCTTTTTGACAACTGTTACTATATTAGCTATCGAGTCTGGGTGTTGCTCCTCACGGATGAAACCACTAGCTATAAGCTTATTTACTTTTGCTTCAATAGAGTTCATGGTGTCTGGACGGAACCACCGTTGCTGTTGTTTGACTGGTTTTGCGTCCGGATGAATATTAAGCTTATGAAGTACGATCTCGGGATTTAGCCCTGCATGTCTTCATAGCTCCAAACTAAAATGTCGATATATTCTTTGACGAGTTGCAACAACGACTCCCGCTCGCCGTCCGTCAGGTTTTTACTGACGAAGATTAGCTTTGGAGAGGATTCATCACCGAGGTTAACTTGCATGACCTCATCTTCGGTGGAAGGGTCACATAGTTCAAAGCGCTTCTCCCATTGTGTATCCAGTTGTTGGACCATGGCTCCAATTCTAGAGGTTCGAGTAGATCATCGTCTTCCTCTTCAATGTCAGAGCCATGTTGACAGATAATGTCTGCCTGAATATATCTCCAATGCTGTCATCAAAATATATGTAGGTGATTCGGATGAGTGAGAATGTCACTCGCATTCCTCATCAGAGCTCTCGGGCGTTATTGCTGGTGTAACATAATCGAGGCCGCATTTGGACTTGCCGTAATAATACCGAGTTTTCCCAGACAGGTTGACAGCTGCAGAGGCGATCGCCGATCGTTGTCGTAATTTAGACCTGGGGTAGCCTCCATGTCGTACCCCTGCTTTTGCATAAAGTACTTGGCTTGAGGACTATATAGGTAGAGTGGTAATCTTCCAGTATCGGGTTCGAGATCAAACTCTTGTGGCATGAAAGGTTAAGGACCTTTTTTCGGCCGAAGATGATCGTGTGATCCCTTTCTCTTCTGCATGGGACTAGGAAGTAGGCATCTCTAATGGGAGTAGGCCAATTTATGGTATGGACGGTTGTCACCTGTGTGTGCAGGTTAATGTCCCGATCGTGCCCATAATATACATCAAATTAAGTTTATTACACTAAGGATAGTCCAACGCAGCCTCTTATTGATAAAATAAGACATTTGTCCATATGGATTACATTATCAGGAGAGGGACTATCCACCTTTGCAACCAGATACTTTGCGAGTTCTGCATCATCTTCAACTACCCCTGCGTGACCGGGGGTTGAGACACTGTCTTCGACAGCTTGACTACCAAGGGTTTAGCTTGTGGCATTGGCTTGCCTGAGGGTCTCGGATCAAACTTGGTTGCCAGCTTGTCTTGGGAAGGCGGATAACCATCGACTAGGCAGAAGACTTCGCGTCTTCCGAATGCTTTTGACTGGATCTTGGCAATTGGATCACCATCGGCTCCCCAGAGGGCCTCGCATCTTTCGGTCGCCTTTACTTGGATTTTGGCAATCGGATCACCATCGGCCCTATGACGAGCTTTGGCTCTTGGCTGGACCTTGGGAGTCGGATGACCATCGGTTCCGACTGCGCAGCTGGTACGGAAGAACCAGGCACCTCTTTATGTAAAGTTGCGACAAGGGGTGCGGCTTTGGCCGATTTACGGGCCTGGAGATGAATTCTCAAGGGTTCCTCTGGCCCTGTGATGACCTCTAGTTTGTCAATTATGTGCTTCTTGGATTCTTCGTATAGACAGGCTCCGAAGAGTAATAAGACTCAACCCCTTTGAAGGGATCGATGTCAGCAAATTTAGTCTTCACGATGCCGTGCTTACTGACATAGTTGAAGCACTGGTGGAGTGTGGATGGCACGATCATGTAGTCATGTATCCACGGACGTCCCAGGAGGATATTGTAGGATGTATCTACATCTATGACGTAGCAGGTAACCTCTGTCCTCAGGTCGTCGATCTGACATTTCAATAGGATCTTTCCTAAGGGATAGCTCCTTCCCGAGTTGAAACCACTCATGGCAGTGTTAGTCACCGCTAGCCGGTTCATAGGGATGCCGAGGACTTGAAGCAAGCTTTTCGGGATGACGCTTATCAACGAGCCAGGATCGATGTGCATTCGATCCACCTTGATGTCGCCTATGTATCCCGTAGTACAAGGGGTGATCATACAAGTTGGTCTTGATCAACATGTCCTGTAGAGTGAATACGATGTTGGGCATTGCATCCGACAGTTGCTACCCTGGAGATCTGCCGACGAGTCTTCCCCTGTAGGTTTGACCTGGGCTAAGTAAGCGTCAGTATTCTGGAGCGCTTCGCTCAATACGACACGAAGATCCTTGAAGAGCCTTAGGAGCTCGTATAATGACAACTTTGTCGACGTATTAGCCAATTGTGCTAATATATCAAAGTTGTAAGGTCTCTCCAGCCCTTGAGGTACGTCTTTACGGAGTGGCCTGTCGAAGCGGTTTCTTTCGGCTTGGTCCTGTCTGCCGATGGAGGCTGAAAT
Source organism: Iris pallida (assembly GCA_029216955.1). Taxonomy (NCBI): domain Eukaryota; kingdom Viridiplantae; phylum Streptophyta; class Magnoliopsida; order Asparagales; family Iridaceae; genus Iris; species Iris pallida. The sequence goes on from JANAVB010027596.1 coordinate 10,484,460, forward strand.
GGCCCCGAAACATCAATGGCAGACAGCGTTGCCGACTGAGGGTCCTCGACTGAACTACCCAGAGTGGGCTGAACTTGTGCCCTAGATCGGTAACAACAGCTGCCGCCCCTCAGCTTCGGCTAAAATTATATGGCAGGATCTTGACTTCCTGCCCTTCTTCTTGTTGGACTGGAGATGACCGCCTAAGTCTGGGTGCACCAACATGACCTCTTCTCGTGACGTGGTGAGAGGTACCAAGTAGTTGTCTGGTCCCGGATGGAAGAAAGATTAGTAACCTCTATCGTTGCCCGGAAGATAGGTATTACCCCGTCGTGAGTACTTGTTGGAGGGAAGTCGCCGAACTGAATTGACACTATATTGCCGCCATGGTAACCTCTTCAAAGTCTGGTGACAGAGCTTTGGAGTCGATAAGACTCTGGATGTACTGCTTCAATTGAAAGCAGTCTGATTGGCATGATGAATGTAGCGGTAGAAATGGCAGTATTTTGGGTCCTCCATCTCTGTCTCTCGAGACTCGTACCTTGGTGGATGGAGTTGGATCCTGTCCCCTTGCAAGAGCATATCGAAGATAGGCTTGACATGACTATCTTCAAATGAGTAATTCACCTTAGGCCACGGAGCTTCTGTCTGCTTTTGTTCAGGCTTCTTGGTCGTACCGGCGACCATAGCCTGTTTGCCTTTATTGTTCCGGTTATTGGAGGTGCCGTCAGTGTTGTTGTATTAGAGGTGGTACGAGGATGTTTTCTTTTGACCTCTCATCCGGATTTGTAATCCCTGCTGGCGAGCCTTCTTTAACTTCGCCTTCGTATTGGTGGAACTTATGATGAAGGTCATCCAATCCCTGAACTGATCTTCACCCATCCAGAGGCTGATTGTGGGGAGCAACTTTCTGGCAGATTTCAATCAAGGAGCTTTGGGATTGCCTTGGGGCAATCTCATTACAGTTTGGTGGAACCGCTCGATATAGTTCCTTGTTATCTTCTCTCCCTCTGAACGACGTCCATGAGGGATGATATTGTCACATCATGTCCCACTTCATAGAATTTCTAGGAACATGTGCTTGAGGTCGTCAAAGGACTGGATGCAGTTGTCCGGAAGGTTGCGGTACCAGTCGAACGTGATCCCCTCCAATGCTCCGATAAATAATCGTGTGAGGATGGCATCGCTATGCGGCAAATGGTCGGTTGTGACATCAAAATAAGTCATGTACCGACTAGCAGAGGCCTCTCCGTCATATGAATCAATATGAAACGGTTTGTACCGTGGCAAAAAAGGAACATCTCTCCACGCAGCGGGATATGGCTGCCGTATTCTGAGGCCCCGAAAGGAGTTTCGGGCATTGAACATTGCTCGAAGCTCCTGGCCTCCTTCTTGCCTCCCTGGCTTCGTCTGCAGCTGAAGGAATGGATACCCCTAGAGGATTGTCACCCAAAGAAGGAGCTGTCGTATTGGAATCTGTGTTGACTGCGGGTCCCAAGCTTGTTTGTCCTGGCATCCTTGCTGGTTGGGTCGACAAGGCGGCTTTGATTTCGTCTACTGACTTGACCAAGGACAGGAGCATGGCTTCTAGTACTTCTAGACGTTGTCGGTCAGTAGGTGCTTCATGATCATCGTCGGCCATAAAGACTGTCCGTACGTGGGTAGACGTGGAAGGGATCGTAGCAGAGGTGCTCTCTGTGTCGTACCCTCGTACCGAAAAATCAAGGGAATATCGGAATGTCTTCCTCCTCGGACTCGAAAGGGATGCTACCCTCGGTAGGAAGCCGCGTCGTCTTGGCGAAGGCGGTCATCCTAAGGGACGTCCACGTCTGTTGCATAATTTCAGTGTTCAGTGGATTGCTACCTCCTGTGTATGCTCTTGGAATACCGGGTTATCGCATACTTTGAGAGGACTGCTACCCCAGGCCTTATCTACCCCCAGGAAGGTCAAGGATGTACCCCCAGGTGTTGGAAGCTTCTTTCTGGATCGAGTGCCTAGGTAGACACCCCCTGTAGCTATCGATGGCAATCCTCCAGATGAGAATCTCTATGCAGTGCTGGCTGAGATTGCGGGCTAGAAGAGCCTGTCTTCTTTCCTTCTTTGCCGAGAAGAACCTTTCTAGTTGAATTACAGGAGGCGAAAGGAAATTCCTCGTCTCCCAAAATTTGCACCTGTTTCTCCAGTTGTTGTCGAAAAGGTGCTGGCTGGTGCAGTCGTTGGAAAATGGACTGCCGATCTTCAGGTGCTGTCGGCTTGTCGCAGCAGCAGTTTATGATGACTTGGGTGCAACGACATCCCGAGAGGGGCTTATCACCTGGCAAGGTTGCTTCTTTCTCCTTGTGTTTGTGAGTAATCACCTCTGCAAGTCGATTGCAGGATGATCTACCTTTGCATCCAATTTGTGGACTCGGGTATCCCGAGCACACGGGTGTGTAGGTATCATGTTTTTCCTTGATATGAGGTTTGTAAAAGCACTTGCACTCGATCGTTGGAGGGAGACTTTTGAGACCTACCCTGTCAGTTAGCCATGGGGGACTAGACGCAGGTGGTTCTGTACAACTTTCCATCAGGGGCCCGTATAACAGTTAACGGTACCAGCTGACGGTCAGCAACTTGGACAGTTGACTGGACTTGTTGGGCCGGTACTGCCCTAGACTTCTTTAATTTAGCACCTGAGGGCGCATAATAAGAAAAGTCCAGATTGGAATATGCCATATTCTCAATGGGCTACAAAGAGTCGAGCCCGCATGAGAGACGGTCGAACACAGAGCTTCTGACAGGGCCGCATGAGACATTCTTTATGGCCAGGATTGGCTATCGCATGGGCTATTTTCCTTCAGTCGGAGCTGGCTGTCGCATGGGTGATCTGCCTGCGGCCAGAGTTGGCTGCCGTATGGGCCATCTGCCTGCGGCCAGAGTCAGCTGCCACATAAGTCATCTGCGATCTGTCTTATGAGGCCTTTTCCTCGACCGCATGGGTTTCCCTTGTGCCCCCAAAAACTCAGCATCATAGTGTTTTCCTTTGCTAGATTTGGGAACAGTGGGGTTCTCTGCGGTCGGGAGCAAGGCCGTAGAAGAGTCTTGATCACCGTCTTGGGCCGCAGAAGGAGCTTCTTCGAGATCCTGGTCGGTGGCAACAGTTTTGTGCTTCGACATCCTGCGGGTTCTCTTTGGGTTGGCTCGCTTCTGCGATGGCTGGTGCTCCCTTCAGAGAGCATTTTTCGAATGCTCGTTGGTCAAATCGAATCATGAGCATTTGCTACGTGGAGTCGAGCTTGGACGTCAGATTGCGTCACCAACTTCTCATCGTAAGAGAAGGATCTTCCCAGCAGAGTCACCATCGTGTTTGCCATTAAATATCAAGTACAACAAAATTATAGAGGAATTGAACTTGATTGCAAACTCACTTGTACAAGAGAAAGCCTAGAAAGAAATCCTAGGAAACAATTTAAGTACAATTGTTTAGTTTTGATTTTGGGGGGTGATGATAGAGGCTCGGGAAAGTATAGAAACTCTGTCTTACTCCTTAGACTATCTGATACGGTCCTTGCTCTTGAAGAATTTGCCCTTCGTAGGTTGCTAGCCTTTTGTATGGGTGTGTACCCTTCTATTTATATTGATATATGTTTTGAGTCGCATAGATGGCCACGTGGCTACAACAGTACACAAAGACCCGCTCTTGGGCTGCCAGCTGGTGGTGGTTGTTGAGATTTTGTTGTAGCGAATCTGAATGGCTGAGACTTGGTCAAATTGTCATGTGTCCCCCGCAATAAAGTAAAATCAATCTTCTGCAGCCCGGATCAACTTGGCCGCATACGGTACCAAGAGTCTTTCTTCTGTGGCCTGGATCGGCTTGGTCGCATAAAATCTCAAGAGCCTGCTTTCTGCGGCTCGGATCATCTTAGTCGCATGAGGTCTCAAGAGTCTTCCTTCTGCGGCTCAAATTGGCTTGGCCGCATGAGGTCTTCAAGAGAATTCCTTCTACGGCTCGGATTATCTTAGCCATTTGAAGTCTCAAGAGTCTTCCTTCTGGCTCAAGTCCACTTGGCCGTATGGGGTCTCCAAGAGCCTTGATGCTGCGGCTCGGTTTACTTGGCCGCATTGGTTCTTCGAGAGCCTTGCTTCTGCGGCTCGAGTCTACTTAGCCGCATGGGGTCTCTAGGAGCATTCATTCTGCGGTTTGGTTTCACTTGGCCGCGTAGGATCTCCAGGAGACTTGCTTTTACGGCTAGTGGATACATGACAAGCCGGCGCATAAAATATGCGATATGTCCACCTCTCGCAAGTCGAGAGCAGATTGATCTACCTTTGTATCCGTTTTGTGGGCCCGGGTATCCCGAGCGCCCGGGTGCGTAGGTATCATATTTGTTCCCTGATCTGAGGCTAGTAAAAGCACTTGCTCTCGATTGTTGTAGAAAGACTTTTGGGACCATCATATTTGCTCTCTGATTTGAGGCTAGTAAAGCACTACGCTCGATCGTTGTAGAAAGACTTCTGAGACCCTATCCGTTAGCCCTGGGGACTAGACGCGGGTGGTTCTATAACTTTCCATCAAGAGCTCGTATAACAGTTAAAGGTGCCCCCTGACGGTCAGCAGTTTGGACAGTTGACTGGGCTTATTGAGCCCGACCTGCCCTAGACTTTTTCGACTTAGCACCCGAAGGTGCATAGTAGGAAGAGTCCAAGTTGGAAGGAGGGAAGAAAAGTTGGTGCCCTTTTCAAATGAGGAAGGAGGCTCCATATATAATGGAGTGAGCCCTTTCTTCTTCTCCTTTCGATGTGGGACTAAAAGCAATATCCTCTTTTCCATGCTTCCACAAGCACAACCTGCTGCCTCTGCACAACTTGCGCCCATCACTGCCCTGGCACAACCTAAGGAAAATAGCCTTTGGCTAACCCCACCACTTCTTCGATTCTGAAATCGAAGGAGGCTTCGTCTCGACACACTACTGTCCAAACAAAGAAAAGTGCCATTTGGCCTTTTCTCAAGTGGAGCAACCTGTGCCTGTTCCTACTGTAGCATAACCTGCGCACATTTCTGCCTTGGCGCAACCTAAGAGAAAGAGCCTTTTGGCTACTCCCTCTTCTCCTCTAGTTCTAAACTCAGAAAAAGTATGTCCAGTACCTCTGCTGGACAAAACAAAGGAAAGCGCCCTTTGGCCTTTTCTTTCCTGGCACAACTTGTGCTTGTTCCTGCTCTGGCGTAACCTGCGCATATCTTTGCATGGCGCAACGTAAAGGGAAATACTGTTTAGTGGTTCCCTCTTCGTCATCAAGTCAGAACATTACTGGAAATCATTAAATCAAGGAAAATGCTCTTTGGCTTTTCCTCATTCTGCTAGAGTCGTTGACTTGGTGGAAAGTACTGCTGATTGTGCTTTTGTGCCTCTCAGCACAAAAGTGAATTCAGATAGAAATCCTACTCTCCTTAACAGAGACAACCAAATCTCTGTCAAGAAAATGGGTTCTATTCAGAATGAACTTTCCACGCAAAAGTTTATTATGCCTACTCCAAGGAGGTCAGTGCAAGATCTACGACCGTACGTATCTCAAGATCCCGACAGGGCAAACTGCTAGTATCTCAAGTAGATGCACAAGTAGCACCCCTGTCAGACTTACGCACCTATAGCAACAGGTGCCAATTAGGGTCAACCTCGAGAAAACACAAAATATATCAAGCCCAACCTGTACCGGTTGCTAATTTACACCAGAGGAAGAATTCTAAGGTAAAAAATCCTATGACATATGCTAACCAGCTTAGCACGTCTTTGTACACTCAAGGTACGGGACACCTCAAGAACAGGAACCATGTCCCGAATATCGTTAAGGGCAACATTCCTGCAACATCTTCTCGTCTTGTTAGTGATCCGTGTATCGTTAAGGGCAACATTCCTGCAACATCTTCTCGTCTTGTTAGTGATCTCCGTGAACTCTTATACAGAAGCGGAAGGTTGTAAATCCATCCCGCCCAGCGGTGGTCCAACAACAAGAACATCTTTGCAATCACCACCATGAAATTGTCATCAAATGTTGCTGTCAGTTAGCTAAACGGTCTGTCTTTGACCGTTTGAACTATGTTCAGACTTTTGAACCTATCCTAGTGGACGACGATGAACTACTCTATGCTTCTGTCAACATGGCATCTCGAAGCACTAGGGGTGGAAAAGGTCGAAGACGTAATGCATCCTGCTATCCCAGTCAACAATACTTAAATCGGATTCATGAATCCGGCGAGGGAATATACCAATATACTAGATCAAGAAGCCGAGACACAATCGGTCAAAGGATTCTTCCTTCCAACCAAGATTTTCTCAGTCAACAGGACACCCTATTACTTATTCTGGGGGTGATACCTTATATGACTTTTATGCTGATAGTGAATGTTCTAAAAAGACCATCTTTTCCACTAGCTCGTCTTCAATAGCTAGAGAAGTGACTGCTTATGTCACCACAGAAAATCAAGATGCATCCAGTTCTAACAATCAAGAGCAAAGAATTGCTGCTTTGGAGGGTAGTTTGAAGAACATGGCTGAGATGATGACAGGCATGCATGCTGTGATTATGGCACAACATACCGTTCCACCGGTTGTGAATCTGGTTCTAACTCAAGAACCTGTAACAATATCAGCTCCCATCAATATTAATCTGGGGGTACAACCTTCTCACACCCCTTCCATTCCTGCACAGGCTATTCCAAGTCAATCTGGTACCGGGGGTGGTACATATCATGTAGTACCCTTCCTAACATATCAAATCAATCCACTGCTCCACAATCAAAGGAAGATACCAATACGGCTGTAAAACTTTTACATACTCAATTTGAAGCTTTCAAACAGAAAGATGGCTTGCAGATGCTTGGGATCAAACAGCCCTATCCTATAGAATGGAAAGAAGTCCAATTTCCTCCTAAATACAAACCCCTACTATTATGCTGTTTGACGACAACACATCTCCAAGTCAATACCTCAATTACTTTGAAGTAATGACTGATCAACTTCAACCAAATGATGCCCTTCTTACTAGAGTATTTGTCAGCTGTTTAGCTGGTACAGCATATGACTGGCATCATAGTTTACCAGATGGTTGTATAACCTCTTTTTTTGGATTCAAACAAATATTTTTGGAACGATTTTATGAGGGAACCAATGACATGACTATGTCTGCTCTCATCAAAATTAAACAACAACATAATAAAACTACTGAACGTTTTATTGAACGATTCCGTCGTGAAGCACTCAAAATGTCCCTCGGAACTCCAGATACTTTGACTATAGACACTTGCAAATAAAACCTGTTGCTTATAATCAGTATGTGGATGGGATCAACACAGTTCAAGGACTGGCCTTCCTTCATAGTGAATGCCAAAGCAACAGAAGAGAGCGCTGACAAGTTCAAACAATTAGGTATTCAAATGCCTAATCTCGACAAAGATGAACACGCCACAAATAATAGTGGCCGTCAGAACAATCGCAAGAGCAAAGAGACTTTGGCTATTAATCTCAAAGGCAAAGAAGCTCTAGCTATCAATGTAAGTCAGCCAACATCTACCCCAACAGTACCACCACAAAGGGCACCACATCCAAAAGAAGAATGCTCTTTTGATGAAGATGATATCATGAGTATCTTTGATTGTCTGATCAAGAGCAATAAACTTCAACTGCCTAAAACAAAATGGCCAGAGGAAGTTGGTAAGACTGACCATCCTAAATATTGTGTTTACCACAGATTTATTGGACATCTAACTCGAGCATGCTATGTGCTCAAGGATAAAATTCAGGAGATGGTCAATTCCGGTGCAATCACTCTCCAACAAGACGAGAAAACTGTAACGGCTAACGTTGTCTCTCTACAATTTGGAGATTTTTGGCACAACTTGTGTAGGACGACGTCATCCCCATCCCGAGAACTACTCTGGAGATTGTTAATCTTCCACCTGCACGAACTGATGGTCTTGTTCCTCTGTCTACTGGTAAAAGGGAAATTATGTGGATCCATCTAGATTTAGTGGCTGACTTCGAGACACCGTCTTCCTCCACCAAGTCTAAGAAGGCCACTAAATATAAATTATGTCATATGATTTCGTTGGGTGAACATTGTATTCCACCTCTAACTACTACTGTAGAAGCATGAAAATGAACAGGAAATCCTATGTGGCTCAAGACTAGGAGAGTTTTATGCGGCTCAAAAGTTCATTAGAGTTTTATGCGGTTCAGAAGTTTCCAGCGAGCCACGTGGCTTTATGCGGCTCAAAAAGTCCTTCACAAACCGGCCGTAATTAATTTATGCAGCTGGCTCATTTAATGCCCTGATACGAAGCGACGACTCTGACATGAAGGTTTGACAACCCTGACATAAAAGTGAAATAATGACCTTAACATAGTGGCAGGCTCGTAGGAAAGACAAGAAAATCTTCACAGCTGGCACAGTCCACCAACCCAAAAAGCTCCCTATGCGGCTACCATTCCTCATGTGGCAGCCACTCTCATGCGGCTGTGTCACCCTCATTTCTCGTATTTTTTATATTTCGTATTTCTACTCGTATCTGGATTTTTGGCATGTATTTTTATTTTTCTCAACTTGTGGAATTTCAGTATTTTCCGTATCTTGGGTTTTGGCATGGCTCGGTTTTATTTGGATTGGTTCGGTTTTATGTGAGTTGGATCACCTTAACCTATGCTACCCCTCAACCCACCATAACTCCCCTCTTTATAACCCCCACCTACCTCTCTCTCTCCTCATAACTTCCACCATTAATTTCCTTCTTCTTCTTCTTCTCCTTCCTCCACAACTCTCCTAACCCTAGGCAAGTGCATCTTGCCACTTCACTAGAGCCCTATTTTCTTAGTTCATTTGCTAGATTAGGAGATGGTGATCAACATTAGAACTTGGTGTTTTGTGATTTGAAGTCTCCTTTGCTCTAGATCTAAATTATTTCTATTTTTGGATTTTATATGGTTTGATCTCTTTAAGTTGGATTTTCATGGGTTTTGGTGTTTCCAAGTGGAAGAGCATTCTGTTTCACCCAAGTTGGAACTTTAGAAATCTGGATTTGGAGTTCGGATGGCCAAGTTATGATGCTTGGAAGCCTTGGGTTCATCCATGGTGTTCTTGCTGTTTGGAGAAGACAGTGAGCAGTGTGCAGAGCTGTTTCGCTTACGTACCCTGAGCTACGCACGCTCTTTAGCGCTGCGTACGCAGACTTAGGTATGCTTCCTGTTGGAAGCGTGTCTCCTTGAGCGTGCGTGACTTTTCACCTACGCTGCTCCCTGTAGCGTGCGTGACTTTTCATCTACGCTGCTCTCTCAGCGTGCGTGACTTTTCACCTACGCTGCTCTCTCAGCGTGCGTGACTTTTCACCTACGTTGCTCCCTGTAGCGTGCGTGACTTTTCACCTACGCTGCTCTCAGCATGCGTGACTTTCTACCTACATTGCTCCCTGTAGCGTGCGTGACTTTTCACCTACGTTGCTCTCTCAGCGTGCGTGACTTTTCACCTACGCTGCTCTCTCAGCGTGCGTGACTTTTCACCTATGCTGTCCTGTAGCGTTTGTGACTTTTCACCTACGCTGCTCTCTCAGCATGCATGACTTTTCACCTACGCTGCTCTCTGTAGCGTGCGTGACTTTTCACCTACGCTGCTCTCTGGCGTGCGTGACTTTTCACCTACGCTGCTCTCTGGCGTGCGTGACTTTTCACCTACGCTGCTCTCTCAGCGTGCGTGACTTTTCACCTACGCTGCTCCCTGTAGCGTGCGTGACTTTTACCTACGCTGCTTTCTCTGGCGTGCGTGACTTTTCACCTACGCTGCTCCCTCAGCGTGCGTGACTTTTCACCTACGCTGCTCCTCTTGAGTGTGTCTTGGTACGCAGACTTGAATGAGCCTTGCGTGCGTGTTTTTGTGCATACGCAGCTTCCCTGCGTGCGTACTTGTGCACGGATGCTGCCCCTTGACCCCTTGCTTAACCCATTGGCTCTTAGAGTTTTGGTTTTATATCTTTAAGCTTGGCTCTTCTATAACCCTGTACTTTGATATTTTGTTAGATATTTTATGCCCATTTTATATCCTTACGCCTTTTGTCATGAACTTGATTTTACTTAATATGTTTGGAATGACTATTGTACATGGCTTGGTATGGCAAGGAACTTGCATAACACGACAGTGACCCGTAGTGGTGCACTCCTGACATGACCAACCTGACATGATAGTGGCCCGTCGTGGCGCACTCCTGACAAGTACCCTGACATGATTTATCTTGATAACTTGACTTGCCTTGACACCGTAGTAGTTTTCTTTGCTTGCTTCATAAATCCACTTGTCCTGTCTTGCATCATGTCTAGGATGGGACTCCTGAGTACCACGGTCAGGAGTACCTACTAAAATGGATTAAGGCTAATAACTAGAATAACACAGTAGTCATGAAGAGATGACACAGCTACAGGCAATCCCGTTACCTGGGCGCTCCAGGGATTTGTAGCCTGCCGTCGAGTAGGGCGCATTTCCAGCACACTGTCAGGTGTTGCACCCTCTAAGTCACCTAAGGGTACATGCGTCTCCTGGACGATGTACCCACCTGTATTCAACCCTAATCTTTCGTCCTGGGTAACCTGGATGGTCTGCAGGGCTTGTGGTTGTGGAACAATCTCACTGCATCTTGTTAGTAATTAGGCCTGTGATAACCCTAGTTAGTTAAAGTAGTAAGCCGTAGGATCTGCTTGGCCGTGATTGATTGAATGAGGTATAACCAGTCTAGTCATATCTTGATCCAATGCAAGATTGCTTCCTGTCTTGATTACTTACATTGCTTATCTTGCCGATAAATGGTGGGAAACCAAGCTCTGTTCAGATGAAGGGTTACAACCCCGGTCCTTGTTTGGTTTACGGGTTGTAACCTGGCTATCGGAATAGTTCCATAGTTATCTCGTCGTATATCATCCTGACATGTTTTCGTAATTTTAGTTTTAATATTAGATTTTCTGTGCTGATTGCTGGCTTTTGTTCTTATTTCGTGGCCCCCGTGTGGCACTTGCTCTTTCTGGGGTTGACCCAGCTGGTTTTGTGTGGCTAGATTTCGGAGCAGCTTCCGAGGATCTACCAAGCTTCCAGCCCAATGGTGAACACTAGACGGAATCCGGGCCAAGAGTGGGTTTTCTATTTTGTTTCGCTCACTCTATTGTAAAAATTATTCTTTTGAGGCGTTTAGCCGACGAGCACCTGTTAGCTCGGAGCACTTTTACTTATTGTCTGCCTACGGGCTGTAAACATGATTGACAAATCCTAGGGTTGATCATGTATGACTAAACTTGCTAGTCCTAACATTTTGTAACGACTAGCTTCATGATCAGTTGAATATGTAATATTTGGGACGCCTTATTATTGTATATTTAATGATCATACATCTTACGACTTTACTTACTTGTGGTGATTGAGACACTAGGCTTGTTCATGACCATAAGAGACTGTTGGCTTGTAGAAAACCCTCACATATCTAGACAGCCGTGACCGTATATCGAGGTGGTTTCCATTTCAATATATGTAGCTGGCTATGTCTGCCCCCGCTCTCCAGTATTCTGGTTCTGGGGCGTGACAGGCTGCCACTCTCATGCGGCTGCCACTCTCATGCGGTCGCCACCCCAAGCGGCTGCTCCTCCTATGCGGCTCAGATTATGGGGCCACCCCCATGCGGCTGCTACTCCTATGCGGCTCGGATCATGGGGCCACCCTCATGCGGCTCAGACTAAAGGATTTTCATGTGGTTCAGATAAGGCCAACCTTATGCGGTTCTGACACGAGGCCACACTCATGCGGCCCAACCATGATAGTCCTCCATGCGGCTCGTAGCAGTTGGGACACGTGGCGGGAGCTGATCGAATCTCAATAATTTATATTTATTGCAGTCAATGAGGAACACGTGGTGGAAGCTGATCGAATCTCAATAATTCATATTTATTGCTGTCAATAAAGGACACGTGGCAGGAGTCGATCAAATCTCAATAACTCAGATTTGCTGCAATCAACATAACTGTCAAGATTTGGTCAAATCCCAAACAAGCCGAATTTATTGCTATCATCATAATCATCCAGATTTAATACAATTATTACAATCCGAATTTATGGCGATCAACATAATTACCCAGATATATACAATCATAACAAACCATATTTATGGCAATCAACATAATGGTACGGGGCTCAGAATTAGCTACGTGGATATACACCTCCATCGATGATGCCTATAAATAGTAAGGTGCCATTCCCTTATAAAAAAGAGCACGGAGATATATGCACAGAGCGATCCACATTCGAGCAAGAGCATTTCTTTCCCGGAGTCGAAGCTGCGTCCGATCGTCCAAGGAGTAAGACAGAGCTGCCGTCGCTTTCCCGAGCCTCTACCGTTACCCTCCAGAAAAAAATAATTGTACTTAGATTGCTGTACCTAGATTTTCGTCCCTAGGCTTTCTTTGTACAAGCGAGTTTGTGTTGTGAAGTAAAAGTCTAGTCCTTCCATAAAAACTGTTCTGTTCTTTTATAATCAATGGTAAACACGATGGCGACTCTGCTGGGGAGGCACTGAGCGAGGTACTCCAAAGATGTTCGCGTCGCACTGAGCGAGGCACTCCAAAACACCGACGCATATCTGGCTCAGTCCAATCTCACTGGGGAGAGCTTGCCTGTAGATCTCCAGGACAGCGCTTGCACAGGCACAATGCCCAACATCATCTTCACTCCGCAGGATATGCTTGTCAAGACTAACCTGCACGATCGCCCTCTATATTATACTGGGTACATTGGCGATATCAAGGTGGATCGAATGCACATTGATCCCGGTTCTTCCATAAGCATCATCCCAAAGAGTCTGACACCATCTCCGCATCCCAATACATCGCCTGACGCTAACAAGCACTGCCATTATCGGTTTCAATTCAGGCAGAAGGTATCCGATCGGGAAGATTTGTCTGAAGTGCCAAATCGACGACCTTCAGTCAGAAGTGACCTGTTATGTCATAGATGCGGACACTTCCTACAATATTCTCCTGGGGCGTCCTTGGATACACGATTACATGATCGTGCCTTCCACACTGCACCAATGCTTCAAGTATGTCGATAAACATGGCTTCGTAAGGACAGAATTTGTCGACATCGATCCCTTTAAAGGGGTCGAATTCTACTACTCAAACTTATACTGGTACGAGAAGTCGAAAAGGCACCTTGTCGAGGGAGATGCTCAAGCTCCAACTGAGGCGGCAACTGGATCGGAAGAACCTCTAACGATCCACCTCCAAGCCCGCAAACCTGGCAGAACTGTACCACTTACAGCCACTTTACGTAAGGATGCAATCAGCCTTTCTGCACATGAGGGGCAAATGATAATCCGACTGTCAAGGTCTGGTCAAGCGCCAAGACCCACGACAGAGCCACTGACGATCAGGTTGCCTAGAGCTAGCCAGCAACAAACAGAGGAGCTCAATCCCTCCATCAAGCCGATGATGATTCGCCTTCCTAGAATGAATCGGCAGCCGAGCGCTAAGCCGGGGACTGCTAGCCAGCCAACAACTCCCTGTCCAGCAGCAAGCACCAAACTGGGGGTCGCTAGTACGCCAATGACTCCACGTTCTGCTGTACCGGTGGAGCCCCTGATGATTAAGCTGCCCAAATCATCCTCCCAGTCTTCATTGACACAGGGGGTAGCCGAAGAAGAGTCAGAGTTGGCCAAGTATATGGCTGCTCACACTGATATTCCCTTCGCAGATGATATAATCCTACTGGAAAAGATACCTTACTTCATCAATAAAGGGCTATCTTTTAACTACCTTGAGCTTAATAAGCTTTGTACAATGTATGCTATGGAACACGGTATAGGCACTCACCTACACACACAGGTGACAAATGTCTACACCGCAAACCAACTTACTCCAGTAGAAGACGCTTACCGCATAGTCAAGGGAGAGGATCATCCAATCATCTTCGGCCAGAAGAATGATCCACAACCCTTCAAGATAGAAGAAGTTGATCTCGAACTCGACACCGGAAGATTGCCCCTCTTTCTGTATAGTTTCCGATCCAAGTACCTCATACAAAAACAGGGGTATAATCTGGAAACTATGCCAGGCTTGAACTACGACACTGGACGACGATTACCCTTACAATTGTCGGTCCCCGCTGGAAAACCACGAGATTACTACAACAAGACCAGATGTGGGCTAGGTTATGTTACACCTGCAACGACCCCGGAGAGCTCCGATGAGGAGTGCGAATGTCACTCTCATTCGTCTGGGTCACCCACTTCTGATTCAGACGTCAGTATTGGGGACGTGTTCAGGCAAGTCTTGTCCGTCAATATGGTATTTGCCGACGCCTACGAAGAAGATGAAGACATTCATGAACTTCTTGAGTTAGAGCCGTGGGTACAACAACTAGATGCGCAATGGGAGAAGCGGTTCGAACAATGAGAGCCTCCTACCGAAGATGAGGTTGTACAAGTTAATCTCGGTGATGAGTCCTCTCCAAAGCCGATCTTCGTCAGCAAGAATCTGACAGACGAAGAGTAGGAATCGCTACTGTAACTCGTCAGAGAATACATCGACGTGTTTGCCTGGAGCTACAAAGACATGCCAGGACTGAACCCCGAGGTTGCACTTCACAAACTCAACATTCGTCCAGATGTAAAGTCGATCAGCAACAACAACAACGGTTCCGTCCGGACATCATGAATGCCATTGAAGCTGAGGTCAACAAACTGATAGCTAGCGGCTTCATCCGCGAGGAACAACATTCAGACTGGGTAGCTAATATAGTACCAGTCCTCAAAAAGAACGAAAAGATCCGAATCTGCATCGACTTCCGGAACCTGAATGAGGCGTGTCCTAAAGATGAGTTCCCTCTCCCTATCACGACATCATGATTGACAATACCTGCGGCTTCGAGAATATATCATTCATGGGGTTTCTCGGGGTACAACCAAATCAAGATGTTCCCTGATGACGAAAAGCATACATCATTCCGAACACAAATTGGCACATACTGCTACATAGTTATGCCTTTAGTTAAAGAATGCTGGCGCCACTATCAAAGAGCTATGAGCGTCATCTTTAGAGACCATTGCATAAGACAGTGGAATGCTACGTCGACGACATTGCCGTCAAGAGCCGCTCTAAGGAAGATCATACAGGATCTGAGGACAGTGTTCGACCTGATGCGAGCGCACAATTTGAAGATGAATCCCATAAATCCTTCTTGGGCGTATCCAGCGAGAAGTTTTTTGGTTTCATCATTACTTTCCAGGGTATCCATATAGACCCTGAGAAGACGAAGGCAATCATAGAGATGGGTCCCCCGAAAAAAATCTCCGTGAACTCCGAGGCCTTCAAGGGAGGCTGGCCTGCA
>JANAVB010027596.1:10686107-10761107 GCA_029216955.1 Iris pallida
GGGGCTGCAGCTGGGTCCCCCTAAGCTGTGATCATCTAGACTGTAGTACGAAGCAACTGGTGTGCCTCATCGATCCCCTGACAAAAATCTGTAGTCTGCCTCGTCTGCTGCTGCTGGTGGGACTCAAGAATCCTCTCCATGAAGGAGAAGAGATGTGCGTCTACCATCCCCACAGGCGGAGGCTGCTGCGTGGAAGGATCTCAGGAATCACAACCGGCCTTCTGACTAGTGGAGGTGCTCCTCCAAAAGTGGCAGAAACCCGACTCTGAGGGCTGCATGGTCCTGGGCACTGGGAGCTGGCTTGCTGATACGAGAGTGGGCAGACCCCTCTCCAGCATCTCCGTCACTGGGCGATGCGATCTCGTCTCAACCATCCGGAGACACAGATCAAACATGAAACAATTACTGAGAATGAGTCAAAAAATCAAAGGAGGACAGTTAAAATTCTAAGGAAGACAATAAGCAGCAAAATAGATATAACGAAATCTGATAAGGATTTTCCTAGGTGATTGAATACCTTCAAAAACATACTAATTCCTACTGCAGGCTGCAGCGATATTCTAGTACGAATACTATACATTTCCAACCTAGACCTGCATGGGCCACCACTAAAAACATGTCACAACCCGTACCCTAGAGTAAGGCACGAGACGTGGGTACATCCAGCCTACGCCGCAGTGTCGGCGGTAGAACATTGTCCTAGGTCACAAAATCTAACAGTTGAAGGTAATAATAGTTATACTCTCCGAATGGGGGTGACATAACAGAATATATCTCAATCACAACTAAGGTAGAACAGGATAGATAGAATGATATAAAAGATAGATAATATCCCAGGATAGAAACATCACAGAGATACAAACCCAGAATTCTAAGGTCTAGAATAAATACATAACTCAGAATATCACAGAATCAATACAGTAATCCAAGTAAAGTAAAGACAATCCTAATCTAGGGGAGTGTTATCTACTGCTAGTGGATCCTGCTGCTGGTCCAAGTCCAGGCTAACTAATGTAGCACCATAGTAGGTAGGTAGAACACCTCAGCCTCGTCCTCTGTAAAATTTTCAACAGGTCCAGTCAGGACAGGAGCGAGCACAGTACATCTCATCAAATCATAGCAGGTCAGGATATAATCATGCATAGAGTAAGATAGAAGAAACTAAAGAAATATATGATAAAAAGGAGGAAGACTGTAAAGAAATAGCTACAATATATAGAGAACTAACAGAGCTAGTGATTCAGAGCACAAGATGGTTATGTAGACGACGCGATTGTACACGAGTAATCTACAGAGGTTGTACACGAGTAATCTACTGGATTGAATACATAACCACTTTACTCTTCCGCACCAATCAATACACAGGATCTAGTTAAGTTATTATTGTACCCGAAGGTCATGTGATTACATGATTATACACAATTTCATACATTTCGTACACGAATGTAACAAATACAAGGAGTACACAATGTTCACGATAAGTACACGAACACGAATACCCGATGTATCCGCTAAGGGGTAACATCGCACACAAGATCTATATAGTACTAATCCGTGTTTCCAACGTGTCAACATTATGTAAAGTAATCTAAAGCAGGAAATATACTCCTAAAGCAGGATATAAATGATCAGAGAATGTACTCGCCTGTATCCGGTAATTTGGAGAATATATACTGTCCGAGGAGTGGTGTCTGTGTCCTATAGAACAATACAAGTCACTATAATCTACAATGATAATAAGAGCAAATCAATGTATTCTACATGAATCTAGGTCAATCTAGACCAAAGTCAACTCTTGGTCAACTCTGGTCAACCCTAAAGTCAAAACTAAGTCAAACTATGGTCAACTAGGTCTAACCAAGTCTCACTAGGCTAACTAGTCTATTCTAGGTTCTAACAAGACTAATCTAGGCTTAACAGTCTATTCTAGACTCCATACTAGGTCTAACAAATACACCATAGGCTAAGAGCCTAGGCCATAGGCTATACCATGCCTATGAACCTTACCATACTCACATAATACATGTCAATATATATAAATATATTACACATATAGATATAGCTATAATATAATATAGAACATACATTAGCTTATAGGCTACCTATATACATGTCACACATATATATCTCTAATATATATATAAAAGCACACACACTCATATATTATATGGATACATATATATGTATCTCAATTTATATATATGTATACATGTAAAGAGAGAGAGGGGAACACAAAATGTACAAGTTATGTGTGTGTGTGTGTCAAGAGAGCAATAGGTGTGTAGGCATGTGGGGTGTGAGAGTCTACAAAAGAAATAGGAAATCAGTAGGCAGTGTGTCAATGGGAAAAATCGTGTACACAGTTCAAGAAAGGACAGGAAACCAATTCCGGTTTCAGAGCCATTCTCAGCTAAGTCACAGTTTGGTTTACAGTCAGGACATTAGAGACTCAATTCACAGAGTAATAACTAAGTTCATGACATTCAAACCCCCCATTCTCAGTTTAAATAGGAATATCTACACAATATTTGAAAAGGAAAGGCAATCAGTCAATCAAATTATCTCAGGTAATGGAAATAATTGGGAAAATAATCTCAGGTTTTTGAAAGTTAATGAGACATTGTGAGAAGAATTGGTATCAGTCCATGAAGGACTGAAACCCATCTCAGGTTTACAAGCCTTCACTCTCAGGTTTTTGAACAAATCTTAGTTAATGAAATGAGAAATCTCATGTAAACAGTGGAATACAATAACAGTGAATCAAATCAGTTATAGTGAACAAAGTCTCAGGTTTTTGAATGGAATCATTTCAGTTTTCTATTCTCAGGAATTAGGGAGTAAACTCAATTAAATTGGAGTTCAGTGAAGTGCACAGGAAGAAAATTAGTTCGATTACAGTACATGAATAGTTTTCAGGGTTTAATAAGTCCTAACCTATGCCAGTTAACAACAATGCATAACATTCTATTCAGTTCATATGGAGGGATAAAACTCAGGAAAATAGAGATGTGATAATAGTGATTCAAAACTCAGTTAAAAGGGAAGAAAACCACTCAGGCATTAAACTTCCATTCTCAGTTTAACAGTATTATGAAACCACACATACCAAATGTCATTTAAAAACTAAAGCCCAAATTCAATGCAACACAAGTGCCAAAATTTCCTTCTCAGGTCAGCTATCATTTCATTCCATAATTCTCAGGAAAAATAGGCAATACAGGGAAACAATTCTCAGGAAACAGGAAATGGATCTCAGGTTGAAAATGGGAAACAGGAACACATTTTCTAATCATTACCATTCAACCCAATTCTCAGTTAATCAGCTAAGGAGTCTAACATTCATTTTGACTTAGTTGAAAAAGGAAAGGAATCAACTCAGGATGATTTAAAGAATATTCTCAGGCAAAACCAATGTATCAGATTTGAAACCCAAACAAAATGTCAAAATCTCATTCTCACATAACCCAGGCAAATCAAACTGAAATACTTCATTTCCCTACTAACAAACATATAGGAATAATTAGCAGTTGAAAACATCATCCAAAAATAGGGAATTAAGGTTTGAATCTGGAAACCCATGTATCAGTCAAATGGTATCAGCCGAATGGCCTAAAACTCCTATTCGATCCAAAATCACATTAAACCTAATCTAATATGTAAACCTAATATAACATAGATTAAACAACACATTTAGGATCTAATTAGTGAGTTAAAACATAATTTAAAACATTTAAAATGAATTAACAGAGAACACAATACTGTACACTGAACCGCACAGTGTACAACACGTGCACCACAAATACGTGTCCAACACGACACGAGGACTCATGAAACTCGAGGAACCTCGTGTCAGTCATGGACACGACACGTGTGTCAAGTTATACGTGTCAGAGTGGCGTGTGCACAGAGAAAACAACCCCGAGTAGCAGGGCAGTTTCCTGCCCGCGCGACCACCCACCGCGTGTTCCCGTGTCCCCCGTGGCCCAACACGACACGAAACCACATCAAGACACTAGAAACCTATAAGCAAGACCAAACCCTAATTTCTATTCAATACATTCTAAAACTCAACCGAATGTCCTTGGGACATTTCGTCGAACACATGCACCATGTCACTGATACGTGTCCAAATAGGACACGAATTGGACACAAACTTAGGGTTAGCTATTCCTACAGCTAGGTTGGGCTAGGGCATCCTGGTAACGCAAAAAAAAAATAGAATTTCATGAAGGGGATTGAAATATACCTATTGATGTGCAAAGCTCACAAAAAACCCCAAATGGAATGGTTCCTCAATCGACCAAAACTTCCCCAAATTGATTCCTTCCTGAAAATACTCAATACCAACAGCAAGTAGAACTAATATTAGGTCCTAATGCAATTGGTTTGGAGGAAAATGAATTAAAATGGATTTCTAGGGATTAGGGAAGATGGGGACTCACCTCTTCTAAAATAGCAAATAATTCCTAAGGAGGCTAACCCTAATTTCTAGGAGCATTTATATAGAGGGGAAGGGATCAATAGTGGCTGCCATGGGCTGATTAGGGTTAGGTTTGGTTCATGTGTGGACCTATGGGCTATTAAGCCTTAAGTCACGAGTCATGATTGTGAAATCACAAGCCATTCTAAATCAATTCAAATCCTAGTTTCTCAAATTAATTCTAATGGATAGTTATCACTAAATTAGGTCAAGCTAGGTTCCATATCCTAATCACATAGTCATGACCTAGGTTAGCCTCTAGGCTAGTCTCCAAGTCAACATAGTCAAAGTCAACTAAAACACCAAAATCAATATAAAAATCACATTAATCCTAATAAATATAATTAATACTAATAATTCCAAATAAATTCCAAAATTTTAAAAATAACCAAAATGCCCTCAAAATAGAAAAGTGGTAGTGACAGGTCGTTTGTCGAAAATGAGTTTCGGGTTCAAGATTTTGAATAGAAATGTAATTTTTCGATCCTTTGACTTTTAATCCGTATTTTCTGATTTGTTAGTTCATAAATGATATTTAGAACTTGCGGGAAGTGATCCGTAGAATTTTTACTTAATTATTTGCTTTTCAAGCATATATGAGTTTTCTACTTGTAGGCCATATATATATATAGATATATATATTATATAATAATTATATATATATATATATAGATATATAGATATATATATATATTTCCATGAATACGGTATGTATATATATAAGCGCTATTTTGGAGTGAGGGTTCACTTTTTCCAATTTTTGAGTCCCTTGGATCGAGATATCGATCCATTTCTGGTACTTGCGAACCTATATAATATATTATATATATATATAATATATATATATATATATTGTATATACCAATATATATAATAATATATATATAGTTTATACATTGTATTTTATATATAAATACTTGTGTGACATAATTTTGGGTAGGAATGAACTTGGACTGATTTATTTCCAGAATTCTGGAGTTGATAACAGTCCGTATTCTTTGCATCACCATTTCTATATATGGGTTATGTATATAGTATATACCAATATATATATATATATATATATGTATATATATATATATATATATATAGATATATATATATATATATACACACACACACATATATATATATATATATAAAAAAAATATATATATATATATCTATATATATATATATATATATATATATATATATAGAATATATATAATATTATACATGTTTTATATATAAATACTTGTGTGACATAATTTTGGGTAGGAATGAACTTGGACTGATTATTTCCAGAATTCTGGAGTTGATAACAGTCTTTATCTTCGCATCACCATTTCTTCATATGGGTTTTGTATATATGTATGTGCTTAGGGGTTGTATATATGGGTTAGTTATATATATATTAATATTTTTTATGTATATATATATATATATATATTATTATATATTATATAATATATGCTAGTGGTTGATATACTATAGTTTTATGTGATTGTAGGTTAGTGTTTGTGACCATTGGAGTATTGGGATAGATTAGGATCGATCCAAAGACCTTAGTTTAGTCGCGTTGACCGACAAGTTGACAAAGTTGACAAAAGTCAACTTTGTTCAAACTTATCCAATTCAACTCAAACGAACTTAGAATGACGTAGAAACTTGTGTGTGACCTAAAATTAGTAAACGGACTAGTTGACCAATGTTTGACCAGGTTTGACCAGCGTTGACCAGGTTTGACCGAGTTGACCAAAGGTTGACCTTGACCAAAAGGGACCTAGAAGCATTGTCACCTCCGTTTTTCGTATATTTCCAGTATACGTGTACGGGATCCTGTCCAGTATTTTTTACTTGTCTTGTCTTGCTAGCTGATTTTGATTTAATCTTGTTTAGGTTCATCATGGTTTAACTTGGTTTATTTTGGTTGGATTGGTTTATTTGGTTCTACATGTTAAACCCCTACCTACCACCACCCCCCTTTATAAAGCTACCTACTTTTCTCTCTCCTCATAATTCCTTATAACTTTCTTCTTCTTCCTCTCCTCCATTACAAACCTCTCCTTCTCCTCCATAGGCAAGTGCACCTTGCTCTCACTCAAGAACCCATTTTGATGGTTACAATGGTTTCCTAGCATGATTCGCTTCCACTTTAGAACTTGAAATTTTTATTTGAAGCATGGATTTTTGTAGATATAAAAAATTGCCTTTTTCGGAAACTTGAAATTTTGATCTATTTAACTTCATCATTTGCCTGTTTGATAGTTCCATGTGGTAGAGAATTTCGTTCTACCCCATTTTGACCTAAGGAAGTCCGAATTTAGACTGGCGGAGAAATGGCGGAGTTTTGAAGTTTTCTGCCATGGTTCATTCTTTCCGGATTCGTCGGAAAGACGAACAGTGCACTGCTGGATGCATGGACTTGTCATGCGCCCAAAGCAGACCTTTCCCTCATGTGGGCACATATGTATGCCCCTTTTGGGCGCATAGGTGCACCCCTATGTGCGCGCATAACCTTGTGTTGGCGCATAGCTTTTAAAGCATGTCTCAGCACTTGCCTTTTCCCTTAGCCTTTGGCCACAAGGATCCAACCCACTGCTTGGGCACATTGGGCAGTATCTTTGGGCGTATAGTGCTTCCCCCCTCCATGTGGGCGCATATGTGTAGCCAGTATGGGGTGCATGACTTTGGTATGGCACATGGCCTTCACCCGGAATGTACAAATTCCTTCTCCATTCCTTGGCACTTGGCCATGCAAGTGCCTTGGCCATGTAGGAACCCTCATGTGGGCGCGTAGGAACCCCATATGGGCACATAAGTCCCCTTCACTTGGCACATGGATGCCCATGATCCTCATGCTTTAGTTTTGCATGTTTCAGCTTATCGCATCTTTACGACTTGTGATTTTATGCAATTTTCTCGCTATTGATCTTCATGACACGACATGACTCGTGCGTGCCACGACCAGGCATGGCACGGCTCTACACGGCAT
Source organism: Iris pallida (assembly GCA_029216955.1). Classification (NCBI taxonomy): domain Eukaryota; kingdom Viridiplantae; phylum Streptophyta; class Magnoliopsida; order Asparagales; family Iridaceae; genus Iris; species Iris pallida. The sequence goes on from JANAVB010027596.1 coordinate 10,693,565, forward strand.
GACTTGTGTAAGTCGCAGTACGAGTTGGCACGACTTGGCACGATTAGCAAATTTTGTTTAATTGTGGCACGGCTTTCTATGTTTTTGTTAAATAGAAAATCGTGGCATGACTTGTGTAAGCCGTGGCACGACTTAGCTAATTTGGCATTTTCTTTTGTCAACATGTACTTTCCTCTATATATGATCTAATCTATGTTGTCTTCCTTACATCGGTGGCCCGTTGGGCGCACTCAGGATATGTCTCTTTTGCTTACATGATGATCTGCTATGATCATAACCATGATGTTGAACACGAAATGATCAATAATATGTAATGAACCATGATGGCGGCCCGTCGTGGCACGTCCCTAACAAGTAACAAGAACTAGTAACATGACATGATAGTAGCCCATCGTGGGGCACTCCAGACAAGAACATGACAAGTAACATGACATGATGGTGACTCGTTGTGGTGTACCCCTGACAAGTAACCTTGATATGTAATCCATGAACGTTGTTGCGACGGCTAACTTGATACGCTAATAAATTCTTTTCTTGGACACCGTGGGTGACTGTATTGAATGTGCTTGTAAAAGCTACTAGTCTTGTTTTGCTTCATGTCTAGGACATGTATCCCTGGTTACCACGGTCAGGGATTCTTACTGAATCTGACAAGGTTAATGACTAGATTGATCAAGTAAAGCATATAGAGAGGTATTCCGGCTACAGACAATCCCGTTTTTGGGTGTCTTCTTTGATGGACTTGTAGTCTGTCGACGAGTAGGGTACATTTCCAGCTCACTGTTATATGGGATACTACATGAAACGATTACTATGTACACTGTCATATGTTGCTTCCAAGTCACCTAACAAGTCAAGACAACTCTTAACATGAACCTTGCGCCTGGATAACCTGGATAGTCTGCAGGGCTTGTAGCCGTGGGAATCCTCATTGCATCTTGCTAGTAACTAGGCTTGTGATAGCCCTAGCTAGTTAACTATCAAGCAATACTCTTGCTTGGCCGTGAATGTTGGATGAAGTCCCATCTTGTCTAGTCTTTTCTAGACCCAGTACATGGCTATCTCTGGATATGCTTGTGTATACTTTACCTTATCGATAATTGGTTAGAGGCTAAGTTCTGTTCAGGTGAAGGTTTACAATCCCGGTCCTTGGTTTGGTTACGGGTTGTAACTTGGTTACCGGAATAGTCCTTTAGCTATCTTATTTATCATCACGTTCTCTCTACTTATGTCTTTTGCAATTTCTCCTATGATTTTATGTACTGATATGCTGGTTTTAGTTCTTAAGTGAAGCCTCCGTTGTGGCACTTGCTCTTTCTGGGGTCTGACCCAGTTGGTTTTGTATGGCAAGATTTAGAGCAGCTTTCGAGGATCTCCCAGCCTTCCTACCAGATGGTGACCACTAGACGGGATCCTGGCAACGAGTGGTTTTATTTTGCTCGCCCACTCTATTGTAAGAATATTTTTTGAGGCATTTAGCCGCCGAGAAAGTGTTAGCTCGTTTGCAACTTTACTTACTGTCTTCCTACGGACTGTAACATGATAGACAAATCCTAGGGTTGATCGTGTATGACTTAAACTATTGCTAGTCTTCACATTTTGTATGATTAGCTTCATGATCATCTGAATATGTAATGTATGGTATGCCTTACTTTGTATGTCTGATGATCTACCATCTTGTACATTTACTTGCTTGCTTGATATTGAGATACTAGGCTTGTTCTTGACCCTAAGAGACTAATGGCTTGTAGTAAACTCATGCATCTAGACAGCCGTGACCATATTGCGAGGTGGAAATTCACTTCAATGTACGTAGCTGGCTGTGTCTGTCCCTCGCTCTCCAGTATTCTGGTTCTAGGGCATGACACGGTTTGAGTGGTGGCCCATACAGGTCTTGAAAATCAAGATGTGTGAGGGTTTTACCGGATAGATGTCTCAATCAGCACTCGCCCTTGATCTCTACTCGTGTCTCCTAATCTTCCTAAAATCTTGATCTGATCACATGTTTATATCCTTGATCTATCATGGTCCTTCCTTATTGTTTTCTATGTCGTTTCGTCAGCGGCATTGTTCCTGGTCCTACCGATCGGCAAGACGGAGTACCTCCCGTGGACCAGCAGCAACCTGGAGATCAAGCCCAGCATTCAAGAGTAGCCTCCAGAGTCATGCCTACTGGGGGTCAGGAGCCACTAGTTCAGCCAGTCCAGCCTACAGAGCCTGATGATGGCAACTTGGTGGGTCTCATTAGGACATTACTTGCATCTCAAGATCGCCGGGGTAATGCCCTGCACCAGGTAGTACAAGATGCCATGGGTATTGGTTATCAAAGGAACAGTGCGGCTAGCAGTTTCAAGCATCTGAACCCTCCTTTCTTCGATGGTAGTGAGGACGCTATTGCAGCTGATGCATGGCTCCAGGATATCTAGATTATCTTGGATGCAGCCAAGACTCCAGAAGGAGAGAAGGTAGATGTGGTACGCCTGCAGTTATTGGACCTAGCCCGTACCTGGTGGGCGATGATAGTAGTTGGGTTGGCAACGCCTGTTCCATGGGCGGTATTCAGTGATAAGCTCCAGATCAAGTACTTTGATGCTGTAGCTCGGCACGACCTACAGACGAGGTTCACCAATCTCAGGCAGATGAGCAGGACAGTTGATGGATATGCGATCGAGTTTTTGAGACTGATGAGTTGGTTTTCTCCCACCTTGGTGGCAACCGAGTTCGATCGAGCGCAACGGTTCCAGCAGGGACTCCACCTAGAGATCATTCTAGCAGTAGAGCAGTTTGGGCATCGGACTTTTGATGCCATCTTGCGAGTAGCGAAGAGGCATGAGTATACTTCATAGAGGATTGTGGATAGAACTGGAGAACGAAAGCGATCCCATGGTTAGATGAACCGGTCTTCAGCCCTAGCCCCGGCAGCTAGGGCCTTGAACATTAAAGCTCCGAGGAGGGCAGCATCAGTTACGTCGGTTCAGCATTCGACCCCGACTTACCTTCAGCAGCAGAAACGGAGGCAGTCTTCCATAATAGGCTGCACTCATTGTGGAAAGCCAGGGCATATTGTATCAGAATGTCGTCGAGTACAAGGATTATGTTTGGCTTATGGGGTATCGGATCACATGATAGGCTCCTGCCCGCAGAGATCGGTTCATCCTCATCGGCCCAGACTAGTCCCTCGGTGAGGGGACCAGCACCAGTGCAGTAGCAGCAGTACCAGCCTCTGAGGCCATTACTGTCTCAGGCCCAGGCATTCCAGCAGCGGAGCCCGCAGCAGTATGCCCAAGCCCAGGCTGAATCAGAACAGCCAGAGAGGTTTCCAGCAGAGGGGACCAGCACCCAGAGGGCAAGGTCAGGTGATGGCTTTAACCGTAGAAGAGGAGTAAGCATCAGGTGAGGTGGTGGCAGGTACCATTTTCGTCAACTCTTTTCCCGCATCAGTATTATTTGATTCAGGTACATCGTATTCATTTATATGTGCACGATTCGTGACACGGATAGGACTGGAGCCCGAGTCATTATCAGTAAGACTCAAAATACTTACTGGTAACGGTCTTGTGGGAGTCGATAGAGTGTTTTCTCTTGTCAAATCGTAGTTAGCGGTAGAGAGTTTCCCGATAGGTTGATAGATGGTCGATTATGATGTGGTCCTAAGGATGGATTGGTTGAGGGACCAGTATGCTAGAATAGATTGCCATATGGGCAAGATTATTTTTAGTATTCCTAGTAAGCCAGAGTTTTATTTCTTCGAGGCGGAGTAGAACCTTCTTCCAGCAGTGCGGATGGCAGTAGCAGCAGTTAAGTTTTCCAGAGTTGTAGAAGAGTTTTCTGGCGTATTTCCCGAAGAGCTTCCAGCATGCTCCCAAAGAGAGAGATCGAGTTTACCATTGATTTGATTCCCGGATCAGCACTAGTGTCAGAGAGGGTCTATAGGATGGTGCCTTCAGAGTTGGAGATCTTGTACAAGATGATTGAAGAACTTAGAACCAAGGGTTTATTCGCGCTAGTGGATTACCTTGGGGAGCCCCGATACTTTTTGTGAAAAAGAAGGATGGTACGTTAAGATTATGTATTGATTATCGTACCTTGAACTCTGTAACAATTTAGAACAGATATCCTCTACCAAGGATAGATGCCTTATTTGATCAGCTCAAGGAGCGGCAGTATTCTAGAAGATTGACTTGCGGTCAGGTACCTTCAGATCAGAGTCAGAGAGCAGGATATTCCGAAGACAGCATTCAGATCGAGGTATAGACATTGGGAGTTCCTTGTTATGCTATTTGGAGCGACAATACGACAGTCGTATTCATGGACCTCATGAATCGTATCTTCATGCCCTATTTGGACCAGTTCGTGATAGTGTTTATAGACCACATCTTAGTCTATAGCAAGAGTGAGGCAGAACATGAGCAGCATCTCCGTGTGGTTCTTCAGATTCTCAGGTAGCACCAGTTGTATACGAAGTTCAGTTAGTGCGAGTTTTGGTTGGATCGTATCTCGTACTTAGGTCACATCACCAGAGGTGGAGTGGAAGTGGACCCCCAAAGATAGTTGCCATAGAGACATGGTCAGTACCTTGCACTATCGCAGAAGTTCGGAGTTTCCTTGGATCGGCCGGCTATTATCGTCGGTTTGCGTCAGAATTATCTCAAATTTCAGCGCCATTGACGCAGTTGACCCACAAGGATATACAGTTTGCTTGGACAGCAGAGTGTCAGAGTTCATTCGAGAAGTTGAAGCAGAGATTGATGACGGCCCCCATTCTCACTCTTTCTGATGGGACTGGAAGATTTTCAGTTTATTGTGATACTTCAGGCAGAGGATTAGGATGCGTATTGATGTAGCTTGGTAAGGTAGTCGCTTATACGTCACGTCAGCTTCGTGACCATGTAAGGAATTACCCAACCCTTGACTTGGAGTTAGCAGCAGTAGTTTTTGTATTGAAGTTGTGGATGCATTATTTATATGGAGATTGGATGGAGATTTTTATCGACCACAAGAGTCTTAAGTATGTGTTCATCCAGAAGGATCTTAACATGCATCAGAGAAGATGGCTAGAGCTACTTGTGGATTATGACAAATTTGCAGTATCATCCTGGGAAGGCCAACGTTGTTGCAGATGCATTGAGTAGGAGAGCCGGAGTCTATTTTCTAACAGCACAACTAGAGTTGTTAGCAGATCTTCAGAAGATGGGTATTGAAGTTGTTCTTCCTTCCAGTGTAGCATTGATGGCCAGTATGCAAGTTCAGTCCAGTATAGTGGAGAGGTTCAGGTTAGCTCAGTCAGTGGATTCTAAGCTTCAGCGGCTTAGGGCAGAATGTGTAGCAGAGCGGAGACCAGAGCTATGTATTCATGAAGATGGTACACTCCGACATGGAAGGCGTCTTTGTGTACCCAGTGGAGATATCAGACAGGAGATCATGGCAAAAGCTCACAGTTCTCAGTATTCGATTCACCTAGTGGTACGAAGATGTACCGAGATATCCGTCAGCATTTTTGGTGGATGGCATGAAGGGAGATAGCCCGGTTTGTCTCTCGTTGTTTAGTTTGTCAGCATGTTAAAGCCGAATATCAGAGACCAGCTGGACTTCTTCAACCTTTACCGATCCCAGAATAGAAATAGGAGCACATTACCATGGATTTTGTGACTGGATTACCTAGATCCCCAGCTGGGATAGATGCTATCTGGGTTATAGTCGACAGACTCCCGAAGGTAGCTCATTTCATCCCTTTCAGAATCGATCAGTCGACGAATCAGCTTGCAGAGATATACCTCAACAGATAGTCAGATTGCATGGAGTGCCAATCAGTATTATGTCCAACAGAGATTCGAGATTCACCTCGCACTTTTGGCGGAGTCTTCAAGAAAGTTTGGAGACTCGTCTCAAGTTCAGTTTAGCCTACTATCCACAGACAGATAGTCAGTCAGAATACAAGATCCAGACTCTTGAAGAAATGCTGTAGTCGTGTACACTCAACTTCGTGGTTCATGGGAAGATCACCTGCATCTCGTGGAGTTCTCCTACACAACAACTTTTAGGCCAGTATCCAAATGGCACCCTTTGAAGCCTTGTACGGCAGAAAGTGCATATCTCCCTTGGCTTGGGATGATATCGGTGAGAGGCAAATGCTTGGACCAGAGATGGTGATGCAGACTGTTGAGGTGGTCAGACAAGTCAGAGATCTTCTTCGAGTTGCACAAGATCGCCAGCGTTATTGGGCCGATTTCTATCGGCGTCCCCTTGAATTTTCTGTCAGCGACCATGTATTCCTTAGGATCTCGCCTACCCATGGAGTCATTCATTTCAGCGTATAGGAAAGCTTAGTCCTAGGTATATAGGGCCGTTCGACATCTTGGAGCGAGTAGGTGATGTGTCCTATCGTCTTGCTCTTCCACCGTCGTTACGTGAGGTACATGATGTCTTCCATGTATCCCAATTACAACGGTATATCCCGGATCCGAGTCATGTTCTTGATCATTCAAATTGGTTGTTGGTACCAACCTTTCGTATGAGGAGAGACCCGTATCCATATTGGACCAAGAGAGAAGATACTCAAGAACAAGACTAACAAGTTAGTCCGTGTTGCTTGGGGTCATCACTCTTTGGGTGAGTCAACATAGGAGCGTGAGGATGATATCCGATCGCGATATCCCAACCTGTTTGACTCGTAAGGTATAATGTCTTCTTATGCCTTATGCCTTCAACTTCCTTACTTGCATGAATGATTACTTGATTGATTGCTTAGTTATAACTTGCCTGTGATTAGTAGAGCATGCTCGACATCTCTAGCCTCTTGATTAAATTCTGAGGATAGAATTCTTTTAAGTGGATAGAGTTGTCACCTTCGTTTTTCGTATATGTATTTCCAGTATAAGTGTACGGGATCCTGTACAGTATTTTACTTGTCTTGTCTTGCTAGCTGATTTTGATTTAATCTTGTTTAGGTTCATCATGGTTTAACTTGGTTTATTTTTGTTGGCTTGGTTTATTTTGGTTCTACATGTTAAACCCCCTACCTACCACCATCCCCCTTTATAAAGCTACCTACTTTTCTCTCTCCTCATAATTCTCATAACTTCTTCTTCTTTCTCTCCTCTATTACAAACCTCTCCTCCTCCATAGGCAAGTGCACCTTGCTCTCAATCAAGAACCCATTTGGATGGTTCCACTGGTTTCCTAGCATGATTCTCTTCCACTCTAGAACTTGAAAATTTTCATTTTGAAGCATGGATTTTTGTAGACTAGAAAATTACCTTTTTTAGAAACTTGAAGTTTTGATCTATTTAACTTCTTCATTTGCATGTTTTAATGGTTCCATGTGGTAGAGAATATCGTTCTACCCCCATTTTGATCTATGGAAGCCCGAATTTGGACTCCGGACGGAGAAATGGCGGAGTTTTAAAGTTTTCGGCCATGGTTCGTTCTTCCCGGATTCGTCGAAAGACGAACAGTGCACTGCTGGGCGCATGGTCTTGTCATGCACCCAAAGCAGACCTTCCCCTCATGTGGGCATATAGTATGCCCTTTTTGGGCGTATAGATGCACCCCCATGTGTGCGCATATCCTTGTGTTGGCGTATGGCTTTTAAAGCATGTCTCAGCACTTGCCTTTTCCCTTAGCCTTTGTCCACAAGGATCCAACCCACTGCTTGGGCACATAGGGAAGCATCCTTTGGGCACATAGTGCATCCCCCTCTCCACGTGGGCGCATATGTGTAGCCAGTATGGGTGCATGACTTGGGTATGGCACATGGCCTTCACCCGTAATGTACAAACCCCTTCTCTATTCCTTGGCACTTGGCCATGCAAGTGCCTTGGCCATAAAAACCCTCATGTGGGCGCATAAGTCCCCTTCACTTGGCACATGGATGCCCATGATCCTCGTGCTTTGGTTTTGCATGTTTCGGCTTATCGCATCTTTACGACTTGTGATTTTATGCAAATTTCTCGCTATTTATCTTCATGACACGACATGACTCGTACGTGCCATGGCTAGGCATGGCATGACTCGACACGGCACGACTTGTGCCAGTCGCAGTACGAGTTGGCACGACTTGGCACGATTAGCACGATTTTATTTAATCGTGGCACGACTTTCTATGTTTTTGTTAAATAGAAAATCGTGGCACGACTTGTGCAAGCCGTGGCACAACTTAGCTATGATTTTTTTCTCTTTTGCCATGACATGTACTTTCCTCTATATATGCTCTAATCTATGTTGTCTTCCTTATATCGGTGGCCCGTTAGGCGCACTCAGGATATGTCTCTTTTGCTTACATGATGATATGCTATAATCATAACCATGATGTGTGAACACGAAATGATCAATGACATGTAATGAACCATGATGGCGGCCCGTCGTGGTGCATCCCTAATAAGTAACAAGTACTAGTAACATGACATGATAGTGGCCCGTCATGGCGCACTCCAAGCAAGAACATGATAAGTAACATGACATGATGGTGACCCATTGTGGTGCACCCCTGACAAGTAACCTTGACATGTAACCCATGAATGCTGTTGCGACGGCTAACTTGATACGCTAATAAATTCTCTTCTTGGACACCGTGGGTGACTGTATTGAATGTGCTTGTAAAAGCTACTAGTCTTGTCTCGTCATATCTTGGACATGTATTCCTGGTTACCACGATCAGGGATTCTTACTGAATTTGACTAGGTTAATGACTAGATTGATCAAGTAGAGCATATAGAGAGGTATTCTAGCTACAGGCAATCCCGTTATCTGGGCATCTTCTTTGATGGACTTGTAGCCTGCCGACGAGAAAGACACATTTCTAGCTCACTGTTATGTAGAGCACTAATGAAACGATTACTATGCACACTATCATGTGTTGCATCCAAGTCGCCTAACAAGTTAAGAAAACTCTTAACATGAACCTTGCGCCTGGATAACTTGGATAGTCTGCAGGGCTTGTGGCCGTGGGAATCCTCATTGCATCTTACTAGTAACTAGGCTTGTGATAACGCTAGCTAGTTAACTATCAAGCCGTACCCTTGTTTGGCCGTAAATGTTGGATGGAATCCCATCTTGTCTAGTCTCGTCTAGACCCAGTACATGGCTATCTCTGGACATGCTTGTGTATACTTTACCTTATTGATAATTGGTTTGAGGCTAAGTTCTGTTCCGGTGAAGGGTTACAACCCCGATCCTTGTTTGGTTTACGGGTTGTAACTTGGTTACCGAAATAGTCCTTTAGCTATCTTATCGTTTATCACCGTGTTCTCTCTACTTATGTCTAATACAATTTCTTCTATGATTTTATGTGCCGATATAGTTTTAGTTCTTAAGTGAAGCCTCCTTTGTGGCACTTGCTCTTCCTGGGGTCTGGCCCAGCTGGTTTTGTATGGCAAAATTTCGGAGCAGCTTCCGAGGATCTTCCAGCCTTCCTGCCAGATGGTGACCACTAGATGGAATCCTGGCAACGAGTGGATTTTATTTTGCTCTTCCACTCTATTATAAAATATTCTTTTGAGGCATTTAGCCGCCGAGCAAGTGTTATTTCCTTTGCGACTTTACTTACTGTCTGCCTATGGGCTGTAACATGATTGATAAATTCTAGGGTTGATCATGTATGAATTAAACTCTTGCTAGTCTTCACATTTTCTATGACTAGCTTCATGATCATCTGAATATGTAATGTATGGGACGTCTTACTTTGTATTTCTGATGATTTACCATCTTGTACATTTATTTGTTTGCTTGAGATTGAGACACTAGGCTTGTTCTTGACCCTAAGAGACTAATGGCTTGTAATAAACCCTCATGCATCTAGACAGCCGTGACCGTATTGCGAGGTGGAAATTCACTTCAACGTACATAGCTGGTTGTGTCTGTCCCCCGCTCTCCAGTATTCTGGTTCTGGGGTATGACAAGCATATAGTCTTGCGTTGTAGCTATTTTCTTTGATATTGTAGACTTGGTTGTGACATATGGATACTTTAAATAGGTTTATATCGCTCCAGTTCAGTTATACATCCTCATCAGCAGCTCGGATTGTCAGGCGAGTACATTCTCTGAAAGTTTTTTATTTACTTGTCGAATTCTATATTTCAGTTTTAGTCAGTTCTATTTGATTCTCGGTTACAAACACGAATCGATATTTTTCTGGAATTCATGTATACGACAAACATACCTTACTTGTCAAGCCTTTATTATAAGAACCATTACAAGAATCACCTACAAGCACCTTCATGTTCTGGCTAGATTTATTTTCGATTTACGTATCGTGTTATGGATTCACTCATATTTGTCGGGCGGGGAAATACTTTAGTAGACATGTAAATATTCCTAAATACTCGAACCACCTCCCTGTGAATTATACAAGAACGATAGCCGTCACACACTTGGTCAGTGTGTGATGTACCGGATTTCCCCTAGCCGTTTACATGTCGATCTCAGTATTTTAAAACACAATATGAGTATTGTCTAGAATCTTTACTATAATCATCACAAGAACCATTTCAAGAATCACCCTACTTGGATCATTGAGTGGAATCACACTTGACATATATTGTACCACTGGACTCATATCATATTATTCTAGTTCAACTAGCTTTTATTTACAGTCTTCATTGACATGATATTCTGTTTCACAACTTTTACTTTTCTTGTTCTTTTACTATATCCAAATAAATGACGAAAACCATAAAACAATTATAGATAATTTTATTGATGAGATGTATTCGTTCATGTCCTGACTGGACCTGTTGAAATATTACAGATGTTAGCCCTGAGGATGTTTGCCCTACTCACTATGGATCTGGAGAGGGATTAGCTACCTTTGGCCCCGACTCTCAGGAGTGATCGGAAGACTAGTTTAGTAGACTGTTTTAGATTTCTTTACTGGAACTTGAATTGTAATAATGTGAGAGTTGTCTTATTTTGAGATTGTTTCAAGTTATTATGTTTTAGTAGTTTTTTATTTTTTTAGTTATAGAATTCTGTGATATCCTATCGTGCTTAGACTGTGATTGAGTTATATTATTTCTGTTATATTATTGCGTGAGTTGGTTTAGATAGTGACTTAGAACAGCGTTCTACTGCTAATTCTGTTGCGTAGGCTGGGCGTGGTTACGCACTTCTACCCTTACACTGGGTGCGGGTCGTGACACATTTTTAGTGGTGGCCCATTCAGGTCTGATTCGCATTATTGTGATATCGTGGTAGTACGACGACTTAGTTGTACTACTACGAGCCTGCGATAGAAACTAGGAAATAGGTATCAGTGGAGAGGTACTCAATCACAGTTAGGAAAAATTCTGATCTAATTCGTGCCATATACACATTCTTGCTGATAATTGCCTTCTTTGAAATAACTATCCTCCTTTGATTATATCGCTTCCTTCTCAGTAATTGATTCTTTGTTTGATCTGTCTTCAGGATGGTGGAGACACGATCGCAACGCTCTGGCCTAAGGGATATCACTGAGAGGTCTGCCTCTTCTCGTCTGACTCAGCAGGACCCTGGGACCGCAGTACCCCTTGTTCCAGCTTAGGTGGGCCCGTCTGTAGCTTTTGGCGGTGCTCCTCCACCGTTTTGAGGACTACCCCAGGTTCAGGGGATGCTACCACCATCGCCTCAGGGGACAGTTGATATGGTGCAGTTCTTCGCCTTCGTGCAGCAGATGATGGAGACTCAGCGACGCCAGGCTGAGGATATGAGACAGGGCTTTGACAATGCCCATCAGCTAGCCATGGTAGCAGTGGAGAAGGTGACTGCCCAGCCGCAGGGAGGGAGGTTTAGCCATACCAGCCGAAGACACCGGGCATTCAGGAATTCCAGAAGATGCGTCCGCGAGACTTCAAGGGTACGGATGGTATCCTTCATACGGACGACTGGATCGAGTACATAGAGGAGATCTTCCGCCTTGCAGAGATACCAGCCCGACTCCAGATAGAGGTAGCAGGCAGTCAGATGCAGGACCTTGCCCATATATGGTACCAGACCGACCCCAGGATTGGTACAGAGGGGCAGACTTGGGAGGCTTTCAAGAAGCTTTTCAAGGAGAAGTTCTTCCCCGATACAGCACTTGGCGCTTTGGAGATGCAGTTCGAGAACCTAGTTCAGGGGAACCTGACTGTAGAAGAGCACACTGGAGAGTTCTGCCGCCTGGGCAGATTTGTGGAGGGCCTTAGCAAGACATCGAAGGCTAGGAGGTTCAGGAAGGGCTTGGTTAAGGAAGTCAAGTCCTTGACCAAGAGCAACATAAATTCTACTTTTAAGGAGATTCTGTTAGGAGCTATGGCAGGAGAGGATGACTTGGAGCTCAAGTCCAAGAGGAGTCAAGATGATTCAGGAGGGGCCAGTGGGAGTGGAAAGCATCCCTGTGTGCAGAAGATAGTGCACCAGCCTCAGCAGATACAGGCACCAGCTCGGGTTCAGCAGGGACAACATCAGCCTCAAGGTCAGGATCAGAGGATGCAGAGTTGTGCCTACTGCAAGAAGCCAGGACACATTTGGGAGTCTTATAGGAGAAGGTTGAAAGTTTCCCTATTTTGTGGATCCGACGCTCACCAGATAAAGGATTGTCCTTCGGCAGCCCCACTTGGTGGAGTACAGGGTCAGAAAGAGGGATCTAGGCCACCTATAGCACAGCACCATACCCAACACCAGAGGGGTGGAGTTTTTGCACTGAGGGTCGAGGAAACCGATGCTGCAGGTGATGGATTAGCAGGTTTGTCTTTCCTATCCTTCTTCCCCTTCTTGTTGTGTGATTTTATAGTACCTATCAGGATAATCTTGTGATGTGCTAGATAGTATAGTAACCCTGTTCGAGACTGTGAATTACGACCAGTAGGACCGTGTTTTGCATGTATTAGATATAATTTTCTTGACCTTGATTGTCGGGAGTTTAACCTAGAAGAAGTGCAACCATCTTAAATTTCGGGGACAAAATTTTTCTAGGGGGTAGATTTGTAACCACCATATTTTTAATTTAGGGATATTTTGGTCTTTTTGTAATTATTATATTATTTATTAATTTATTTAATTCATGTGATGATAGGTGGTTTTGTTTGATGTTCGTGTTGTATAAATGGGTTTAACTTAGCCAACATTGACTAGAAGCCTAATAATAATAATTAGAATTAATTTGACCTTGTAGGAATTATTTTAGAATTAATTAGTTATTTTAGAATGTTTTAAATGAATTTTTAGTCATTTTAGCCTTTTTAGCAATTTTGACCATTTTGTGATTTTCTAGATATTTTGACTTGTGTTGTACTAGCAACTGGTTTAACCTTAGTGGACCTTGTATAGGAGCCTAACCATGTTTAGAATTTATTTTTCCTATTAGAATTTATTTAGGGCTTGGGTTCAATTTAGAAGGCTTTTGAATGATTTTAAGCCTTTTTGTATGTAGCCTTTTTGAGCCTTTTAACTTGGGCCATATTTTTACTTGAGAGAGAGTTGGCCCAAGTGAAACCCTAACCCTAGAAACCCCCACCTGGCCGCCCACAACAGTACCCCCTCTCTCTTATTCATTTGTGAAGCATAGCCTCCACAAGTGAAACCCTAATAGATCTCCTCCTCCAAAAATTCTAGTTTCTTTATTCGGAGTCCGTTTCTCCCCAAACAAACTTCGTTACACTCGTCTAGAAGAGGAGGATCTGCTGGAGTATTACTAACAAAGGCAGAGGCATTTGCTTGAGGGGAATCGACCGACACGGCGTTCGCTCGACACTCAATAGGTAAACCCTTTTCCTACCATAGTTATTCTGAATTTTCTTTCATATTTGCATCCATATAGGCACCTTTGATCTGTGTATGAAGTTTCATAGGATTTTGGTTTCATTTGATAGCGAGATCGGACACGTATCGGTCTCACGTTGCATGTATTCGACAAAATGCCACTTAGAATTAAAAATTGTTAATTTTTGATTCTGTTTTCATGAAATCCTACCATATATGATTTGTAACAACTTTCGTGAAGACTGATCAGAAATTGACACAATTTCGGCATCCGAACGGACACGTACACGTGTGCACGAGATCCCGTGCACGGTCCCATGCACGCCCTGTCGTATGTGCATCATAACTCGACGTACAGAGCTCCGTTTCACGTAAATTTTATGAGCACATGCGGAAAACCTCTATCCATATGCCCGTAAAATTTTATGGCATTTCATTGTGCGAGCGCATAGTTATTCGTCGTGCACTGTTCAGCCATTCTGTGCATCCGGCTGAAATTTGGAACTGAAACGGACTTCGTACGTGCTGTCGACGTGACGAGGACCCATTCTAGGTCCTGGGACGCATATACCTATACCTAGACTACCCAGGGGATCAACCACAAGTCGTGCCATGGCCCGACGAGTGAGCCACGAGAACCGAACCGCACGCACGAGGGCACGCACGGGCGCGCACATGCGCAGCAGGCCGCGTGTGCTGGGCTGCGTGCGTCACCTCGATGCGATGTGTCACTGTGTTTTCATGTCCTAGACCTACCCCCCGTGACCCCCCTAGCTACATGCACAAGCACGGGGCTTCTCGCTATGTGTGCGGTGCTCAATCGAGCGAGAACGTACGCATACGTGTACGTTGACACGCAGTATCGGGATATTCCGATACTCATTCTGTGGACACAACATGGACACGATTTTCATCATGTAGGTTGAGACTAACATGTATGCCATGTTTCGCAGGTTGATTTGGTATATTTTGCGTTTTGGGTCGTTTGTCGAAAATTGAGTTTTCGGGTTCAAGGTTTTGAATAGAAATGTGATTTTTTGATCCATTGAATTTTAATCCGTATTTTCTGATTTGTTAGTTCATAAATGATATTTAGAACTTGCGGGAAGTGATCCGCGGAATTTTTACTTAATTATTTGCTCTTTTCAAGCGTATGTGAGTTTTCTACTTGTAGGCCTATATATATATAAGTATATATATATTTCCAAGAATACGGTTATGTATATATAAAGCGCTATTTTGGAGCGAGGGTTCACTTTTTCCAGATTTTTGAGTCTCTTCGGATCGAGAGATCGATCCATTTCCGGTACTAGCTAACCTTTTATATATATATATATATATATATATATATATATGTATGTATGTATGTATGTATATATATATATATATATTTATATACCAATATATATATAGTTTATACATTGTATGTTTTATATATAAATACTTGTGTGACATAATTTTGGGTAGGAATAAATTTGGACTGATTTATTTCCAGAATTCTGGAGTTGATAACAGTCCGTATTCTTCGCATCACCATTTATTCATATATGGGTTATGTCTAAATGTATGTGCTTAGAGGGAAGTCAATATATATATGTGTGTATATATATATATCTATATATATGCTAGTGTTGATAGACTATAGTTTTATGTGATTGTAGTTAGCGTTTGTGACCATTAGAGTATGGCACAGATTAGGATCGATCCAAAGACCTTAGTTTAGTCGAGTTGACCGACAAGTTGACCATGTTGACAAAAGTCAACTTTGGGTCAAACTTGATCCAATTCAACTCAAACGAACTTAGAATGACCTAGAAACTTGTGGGTGACCTAAAAATTAGTAACGGACTAGTTGACCAATGTTTGACCAGGTTTGACTAGCGTTGACCAGGTTTGACCAGAGTTGACCAAGGGTTGACCTTGACCAAAAGGGACCTAGAAGCATGTAGTCTTGCATTGTAGCTATTTTCTTTGATATTGTAGACTTGGTTATGACATGTGGATACTTTAAATAGGTTTATATCGCTCCAGTTCAGTTATACATCCTCATCAGCAGCTCGGATTGTCAGGCAAGTACATTTTCTGAAAGTTCTTTCATTTACTTGTCGAATTCTATAATTCAGTTTTAGTCAGTTCTATTTGATTCTCGTTACAAACACGAATCGTTATTTTTCTGGAATTCATGTATACGACACACATACCTTACTTGTCTAGCCTTTATTACATGAACCATTACAAGAATCACCTACAAGCACCTTCATGTTCTGGCTAGATTTATTCTCGATTTATGTGTCATGTTATGGATTCACTCATGTTTGTCAGGCGGAAAATACTGAGTAGACATGTAACATTCCTAAATACTCGAACCACCTCCCTATGAATTATACAAGAACAATAGCCGTCCACACTTAGCTTGTGTGTGGTGCCAGATTACCCCTAGCCGTTTACATGTCGATCTCAGTATTTTAAAACATACTGTGAGTATATCTAGAATCTTTACTAGAATCATCACAAGTACCATTACAAGAATCATCCTACATGGATCATTGAATGGAATCACACTTGACATATATTGTACCACTGGACTCATATCACATTATTCTAGTTCATCTAGCTTTTATTTACAGTCTTCTTTGATATGATATTATGTTTCACAACTTTTACTTTCCTTGTTCTTTTACTATAGTTTTACATCTTAAACTGTCTTGAATTCCTATGCTTCATCAATAAAATTGTCTATAATTATTTTATGGTTTTCGTTATTTTCTTGGATTTATTTGATGAGATGTATTCATCCTGTCTTGACTAGACCTGTTGAAATGTTACAGATGTTAGCCCTGAGGATGTTGTCCTACTCATTATGGATCTGGAGAGGGATTAGCTACCTTTGGCCTCGACTCTCAAGAGTGATCGAGAGACTAGTTTAGTAGACTGTTTTAGATTTCTTTACTGTAACTTGAATTGTAATAATGAGAGTTGTCTTATTTTGATATTGTTTTGAGTTATTATCTTTTAGTAGTTTTCATTGTTTTCTTTTAGTTATAGAATTTTGTGATATCCTATCGTGCTTAGACTATGATTGAGTTATATTATTTCTATTATATAATTGCGTGAGTTGGTTTAGATAGTGACCAAGAACAGCATTCTACCGCCGATTCTGCGACATAGGCTGGGCGTGCTTACGCACTTGTACCCTTACACTGGGTGCGGGTCGTGACAAATAGGCCATCAGCTTCAAGCTCTTGAACCCTCCTTTCTTTGACGGCAGTGAAGATGCTATTTGCTGCTGATGCATGGCTTCAGGATATAGAAGTTATCATGGAGGCAGCTAGGATTCCAGAGGAAGAAAGGTGGCCGTAGTGCGCCTACAGTTATTGGGCTTAGTGCGCAGCTGGTGGGCAATGTTAGCAGTTTGTTTGGTGACGCCTGTCTTATGGGCGATTCAGTGACAAGTTCCAGATGAAGTATTTTAATGCTAGCTCAGTATGATCTGCAGACTAGATTCACCAATCTCAAGCAGATGGAAAGGACGGTCGATGGATATGTAGCCAAATTTTTGAGACTTAGTCAGTTTGCTCCTACCTTGGTGGCGACCAAATTGGACCGAGCGCTGTAATTCTAGCAGGGACTCCACCTAGAGATTATTCTAGATGTGGAGCAGTTTGAAAACCAGAGCTTTGATGCTATTTTACAAGCAGCTAGGAGGCATGAATATACCTCCCAGAGGATAGTAGATCGAATTAGAGGATGGAAGAGGTCTCATGGATAGTTGTTCTAGTCGTCAACACCAGCCCCGGCAGCTAGGACTGTGACTATTGGAGCTCCTAGGAGGGCGACCACAGTTTTGTCGATTCAATACTCGACACCAACGTATCCTCAACAGTAGAAGCAGAAGCAATCTTCCGCAATGGGCTGCTCTCATTGTGGGAAGCCAGGACACGTAGTTTCAGAGTGTCGTAGAGCACATGGATTGTACTTGGCTTGTGGGGCACCGGATCACAAAAGTAGATCCTGTCTATATAGAGCCAGATCATCTTTATCAACCCTAACCAGTCCATCGGTAAGGGCACCAACACCATTGAAGCAGCAGTACCAGCGTCCGGGCCATTGTTGCCTCAGGCTCAACATTATGCTCAGGCCCAAGCTCAGATTTAGAACAAGCATAGAGGTCACCAGCAGAGGGGATCAGCACCAATAGGACAAGGTCAGGCTATGGCTCTAACAGTAGCAGAAGTATTGGCATTAGGTGAGGTGGTGGCAGGTACCATTCTCGTCAACTCTTTTCAACATCAGTATTACTTGATTCGGGTGCATCGTATTCATTTATGTCTGCTCGATTTACGACACGGATAGGACTGGAGCCCGAGTCATTATTAGTAAGGCTCAATATACTTACTGGTAACGGTCTTGTGGAGTAGATAGATTATTTTTCTTGTGTCAAATCATAGTTAGCGGTAGAGGGTTTTCTGCTAGATTGATAGATTTCCAATGGCCACTATGATATGGTCCTAGGAATGGATTGGTTGAAGGATCAATACGCAAGAATAGATTGCCATATTGGCAAGATTATTTTTGGTATTCCCGACGAAGAAGTTTTTATTTTCCAGAGGTGAAGTAGAACCTTCTCTACCAGTCTTACGGATGGCAGTAGTAGCAACAGTTCAGTTTCCCAGAGTAGTAGAAGAATTTCTTGATGTATTTCCGAAGAGCTTCCAGGTATGCCCCAGAGACAGAGATTGAGTTTACTATTGGTCTAATTCCACGGACGGCACCAGTGTCAGAGAGAGTTTACAGAATGGCACCATCAGAACCAAGGGATTCATTCGTGCTAGTGGATCACCTTAGGGAGCTTCGATGCTTCTTGTGAAAAAGAAGGATGGCACGATAATATTATATGTTGATTATCGTACCTTGAATTCTGTAACAATCAAGAACATATATCCCTTGCCAAGGATAGATGATTTATTTGAACAACTCAGTAGAGCAGCAATATTCTCAAAGATTGACTTACGGTCGGGGTACCATCAGATCAGAGTCAGAGAGCAAGACATCCCGAAGACAGCATTCAGATCTCGATATGTGCATTAGGAGTTTCTCGTTATGCCATTCGGGGTGATCAATGTGCCAGCAATATTCAAGGATCTCATGAATCACATATTTATGCCCTATTTGGATCAGTTCGTGATAGTGTTTATAGACGACATCTTAGTCTACCGCAAGAGTGAAGTGGAGCATAAGCAGCACCTTTAATAGTCCTTCAGATTCTCAGAGAGCACCAGTTGTACGTGAAGTTCAATAAGTACGAATTTTGGCTTGATCGTATTTCGTACTTAGGTCATATCATCACCAGAGAAGGAGTAAAAGTCGACCCCCAGAAGATAGTGGCTATAAAGACATGGCCAATGCCCAGTACCGTCGCAGAAGTTTACAGTTTCCTGGGATTAGCCGGCTATTACCAGCAATCTATGTCAGACTTTGCTCGAATTTCAGTACCATTGACACAGTTGACCCACAAGGATGTACAGTTTGCTTGGACAACAGAGTATTAGAGTTCATTTGAGAAGTTAATACAAGGTTTAATGACGACACCCATTCTCACGCTTCCAGATGGGACTGGAGGATTTTCGATTTATTGTGATGCTTCGTCTTGATGCAGCATGGAAAGGTAGTAGCTTATGCGTCATGTCATCTTCGTGATCATGAGAGAAATTGCCCACCCATGACTTGGAGTTAGCAGCGTGGTTTTTGCACTTAAGCTTTGGAGGCATTACTTATATGGAGATCGGGTGAAGATCTTCACCGATCAAAAGAGTCTTAAGTATGTGTTTAGCCAGAAGATATCAACATGCGTCAGAGAATGCTAGAGTTGGTAGTGGATTATGATATCAACCTGCGGTATCATCCTGAAAAGGCCAACGTAGTTGCAGATGCGTTGAGTTGAAGAGCGGGAGCTTATTTTCTAACAGCACAACCCGAGTTGTTAGCAGATTTTCAGAAGATGGGTATTAAGATAGTTCTCCCTACCAGTGTGGTATTGATGGCTAGTATGCAAGTTTAGTCCAGTATAGTTAAGAGGATCAAGATACCATAGTCATCGGATTCTAAGCTTCAGCGGCTTACGGAAGAATGTGAAGCGGAAAGAAGAGCAGAGTTATGCATTCACGAAGTCGGCACGCTCCGAGATGGAAGACGTCTTTGTGTACCCAGTTGTGACATCAGGCAAGAGATCATGGCAAAAGCTCACAGTTCACAGTATTCAATTCATTCCAGTGGTACGAAGATGTATCATGATATCCATCACCATTTCTGGTGGAATGGTATGAAGAGAGAGATAGCTCGGTTTGTCTCTCGTTGTTTAGTTTACCAACAAGTTAAAGCTGAACATCAGAGACCAGCTGGACTTTTTCAACCTTACCGATCCCAGAATGGAAATAGAAACATATTACCATAAATTTTGTAACTGGGTGACCTAAATCCCCAGTTGGAAGAGATGCTCTATGGTTATAGTTGATCGACTTACGAAGATAGCTCATTTTCTTCCTTTCAGGATTGGTCAATCGACAGATCAGCTAGCAGAGATGTACCTCAGGCAGATCGTCAGATTGCATGAAGTGCCAATTAGTATCGTATCAGATAGAGATTCAAGGTATACATTGCACTTTTTTCGTAGTCTTCAAGAGAGTTTGGAAACTCGTCTCAAGTTTAGTTCAGCTTATCATCCTCAGACAGATGGTCATTCGGAGCGCACAATTCAAACTCTTGAAGAAATGTTACGATCCTATACACTTGACTTTGGTAGTTCGTGGGAAGATACCTACATCTCATGGAGTTCTCCTATAATATAGTTTTCAGGCCAGTATCCAGATGGCACCATTTAAGGCACTGTATTACAGAAAGTGCAGATCACCTTTAGCCTGGGTTGATATAGACTAGAGGAAGATGCTTGGCCAGAGATGGTTACACAGACTATCGAGGTGGTCAGACGAGTCAGAGATCATCTTCGAGTTGCACAAGATCGTCAGTGCCATTGGGCTGATTCTCATCGGCGTCTCTTGACTTTTCTATCGGCGATAACGTTTCCCTCAGGATCTCGCCTACCCGTGGCGTCATTTGATTCGGCGTGCGGGAAAAGTTTAGACCTGGGTATATAGGGCTTTTTATATTCTCGAGTGAGTATGTGATGTGTCCTATCATCTCGCTCTTCCGCCGTTGTTACGTGACGTACATGATGTATTCCATGTATCCCAATTGCGACGATATATCCCGGATCCGAGCCATATCCTTGATCATTCAACTATACCAAAAAAGTCTTTTAGGAACAGTTTCTATATGTTTCTAAATTTTTTAGGAACATATCATAACCGTTCCAAAAAGTGGTGTTGCAATATTTGGAACACTTTTACAGTGTCCCTAAATTTAGTTTGGAACATTTATCAGGCGTTCCAAAATTAGATTTTTGGAACAATATAACTCGTATCTAAATTATTTTTGGAACATATTTGAAACGTTTCTAAATGTCATTTTGAAACGCTTTAAGCTCGTTCCTAAATATAATTTGCAACACTTTTGCATTATTATTATGGCTAATTTTGTAACACTTTATTAACGTTCATGTTCATTTTTTTAATTTCGTTTTTGCATTCCATTTTTTAGTTTGAACCACAATTAGGCTAAAGACAAATTAAATAATAGCTTAAACACAATAGTCAATAAGAGAACATTTAAGCAAATTATTAACATATGCAAAACATCTCTTCTAGAGACCCATAATGTTACTCTTTTAAAATAGATAACACTTTAATATATTATTTCAAACAGACATACAAGTAAAACTTTCCTTCCAAATGGCAATATAAACATCACAACAGAAAATGCATTGTACTTCTTCGTACAAGTCGTAAATATTCACCAGACAAACTGAAATATTTCAAAATTATTGAGAAGTACAAAATATGATAGCATTCGTCTCTAGTTCATAATATTTAACATAGGGCAATTTAAATCAAGCACCATCAAACTCCCTCCTAGATGAAATGATGGATGACCAACTTCAGTCGTAACCTAGTAACCTACTTGGATCTCTGTCTCATCAAAAATTAGTTCTTCGAAACATGATCCTGAAATTATTCTCCAACCGAAATAGAGATTTGAACAATGGCAACTAGGAACACCTACATTCAACATTATGAAACAAGTTAAAATCAGAAAATCGTTAATACATATAGAACTGGGCAAAATGGTTATTTGAAGCAAAAAAATTAACAATTAGAACTGGGCATACCATGCACATCAGAACAAAAATCTAATACAATACACATCAGAACTGGGCAATATTTCTTCCATTATTTTAATCTCCCAGCCTGACCATAGGTACTGATTACGCAGTTGAAGAATGGTGCATCTAAAATAACATCAGAGTTCTTTATCTTCCTTGTCTATTTTATAACTAAAATGCATTTGAAATAGGCCTCATCAGGGAATGAAATAAAACCATGTATCCACAAAAATAGCATCACAAAAGCACAAATGTTCTTGAGGTAAACATCTACAAGGAAATCAACTCACTAAATAATACACTAGGTAAATAATTCACGAAGATACAAAAAGAATTATGCAATTTGAAATCAACAAACAACAAGTGATATGAAGAACCAAAAAATCTTTACAGTCGAGCTCAGAAGAGAACACACAAGATCAACAACAAATATTGCATTTCATATTAACTCAAGTAGAGTCAAGAACCAATGATAAATAGTAGCTGGAAATATGCATTAAAAATGATATACTGAAGGTAATAAATAAAATTCATCAAGGAAATATGGAAATTGCTTATTCCTAACATTTAGAAAAAAAAAGATTTACTGGTTGCTGCTTCTAAAGATAATAATAGGACGAAGTGTTCCAAAGGCTATTTTCTAACCTAATTCAACTATAATATGAAACAATTTGAGGCTTTATTGTCCATTTGGTACATCCTTATGGACATTACGGACATTATTGAAACCAGTGCTTGGCGAGATAAGGTTAATAAATGTGAATGACATTTTGTATACATTAACATGGTAAAAGTCTGACAACGTACTAATAAATTTGCCAAGTGAATGGGGACTTATTTTGGTACTTAAAATTGTATCAAGGATGAATCAGGAAGAAAAAGATATGCACACAAAAAAGATTAAAATTAATATCCCTGCTTTCAAACTATAAGATGATAATAAAGTCACTAAAATAGACATAGCTCTCAAACCCCTAGCATAATGAACAATAATATCTAACAAGCAAAATGAACAGTAATATCTAACATGCAAAATGAACATTTATGTTCTTAATGATAGATCCCCTATCATATATTATATACAACCTAAATTTGTGATCTCTTGCTTCCAAAAAATACACAAAAGAGAGCAGTGGAGACCTCCCGCAACAGAGACACAAAGTCAAATATGATTGTGGATTACCATCTGGAGTGAAATACACTTGCAGTTGTTAATGATCCTTATCTAGCATTTTACTCTTTATTCTTCTTCTTCTTCTAGCTTCATAATTTTGATACCTGGGTGTTTGTTATATGTAATGTTTATATCCCTTTTAACTTCCAGTTCATAATTTTGAACTAAATAATCTTTAGATCATTCTTTCTTCATATTAATTATACTACACATTTCTGTCAGTAGAAAGTAGAAGCAAAGCCTCCTTGCCTCCTTTAAGCTATACAGACATACCTCTATTATATTAGAAACTGAAATACCATCCTATTAGACTCAATTGAGATCAGTAATTTAAGTATTGAAATCTCATTCTAGAGCATTATTTTAGAATACGGGATAAGCCACCTTAAGTTCTAATTGCAGCTCACACTGAAAACATGTCGATGCAAATATATATGCAATCAAACATGTAAGCTTTAAGAAATATGAAAAGATCATCAATTATGTAGAATTTAGTAGAATTATTCATTCCTAATGTGGTGTCCGTGTCAGAGTGGGTGGCATCAGATTTGCATATCAAAGTATACCAATGCCTACTTCAATAGGCTAAATATACAAGAAGCTCTACATGCCAATATCACAGGAATTAGCTACCCATGGACACACTGTAGTTACTGTGATCATATAAGTAGTTAATCTACTATGTAAAACTTTGATGATCAGACAAAGGTCAGTAGAAACCAAAGATTATACGAAAATACGATCACCTGGTCCAATGCTAAACCATTATTATGTATAATACTTGATCTACCATAACCATAACTCGGGAATGTTAATATTGTAGTTAAAAGTGCCGATATGACTAGAGATATGCTTAGACAAACATGGTTAGAAGTGTTAAAAAAAGGATATAGTTTTGGAGGACATGCCCATAACAAAGTCAATTTCAAAACATTATGACAAATTTATTGTTGTACCTTTCTATACTTCAAATTAGTTGTGTAAATATGTTTAGCCAAGAACAAAAGCAGACTGGTAATGTAAAGAGCAATAAATATGACCATGGACTAAAATGACAATTGACCACCCAATGTTGCACCATCAGCCTTAATAATGAATATCCATGACAAGAAGCTATTGATAACCATTAGAACTTGGTATAACTTCAAACTTATCATCATTCCTTTAACCTTTCTTCTTCTCACTCCTAGATCATTTTACTTTCAAGATACCTACTGCAGCCCAAAAAAATCTACAGCCAACAAGATAGTAGACTAGCCTGATTGGAATGTACAGTACAGTTAAATGTAAGTTGATACAGTTGTACCACAATTTTATTTCACTTCTCAAGACCAATATCAGTTATAGAAAAGAAAACCACAAAAAATGTAAATTAGTTACATACTCAGGCGTATCCCATGATACAAAAATACCTATATCCTTGCGTATCAGAGTATACCAATGCCTACTTCAATAGGCTAGATGTACAAGATGCTCTATATGCCAATGTCACAAGAATTAGCTACCCATGGACACTACAAGCACTATGATCGTATAAGTAGTTACTCTACTATGTAAAACTTTGACTGATCAACAAAGGCAAGTAGAAACCAAAGAGCATGTCATAACTGGCCCTGAAATAGTATTCGTGCATTGATCAAACAAGGGTAAGTAAAACTTTACCACTATTTTGAACCTGGAACAATATTGGTGCCCTAGAACAGTACTGGTACAATGATCAATAACAACATTATAAATGTTACGATGCACAAGATAATATGGATGCATTGTAGTTGTTAGCTACCTTGTATGATTTCCAGTTGCTTAGTGTGTGAAGTCTCGAAGTGCTATTGTTAGTCTTTTGAGACAAGATTGTCCAGCTAAAACTTGAAACTTTTGCCGATGATTTTCCTAGTTTACGTAGGGTTCTTCCTACTTCATATTACTACATTACATAGCTCCTCGGATTCATATTAATTTCTAGATTCATATATTTTTGTATAAACCACATATTTATAGTTCTAGCTGTTTCCCCTTGTGTCAACTTGACCTGATTCAAACCATAGTTTCTACCCATGTCACATGTCAATGGATAGTAAACACTGATAGCGACACAATGACACAATAACTTTGGTAAACTAAGATACAACGGGGCAGGGATGAGACTATCTTAGATGGTAATAAATAAATAAAAATAAATCAATCCTAAACTATCAGAATTAAAATATACTTTTGACTAATCTAAGTATCCTTATGATAAAGCTCTAATCATGCATGCAGGGACAGAGTAGTAGTAGAATGATAAAAAAAATAAGAAAACATAGTAAAGAAAAGAATACTTACACAAATTGTAATCGAGCTGTCGAAAGTCAAGAATTCTCTAACACAAGGGGTTGAAGGAGGCTAAGAACCACTTTTTGCAGACGAAGGGGTGCTTAGTGTCAGGTCCTTGAGGTTCAGCCTCTAGAATATGCAAACCAGACAATCCATCTCTATATCCTTACATCTACCATCTCTAGCTCTCCATATCCTTAAGGTTTTGCCTCTGGAATATGCAAACCAGACAATCCATCTTCATATCCTTCCATCCACCATCTGTAGCTCTCGATATCCTTGAGGTTTTGCCTCTAGAATATGCAAACCAGACTATTGTTTAATGAATTTATTGTGTACAATAGTCTATTATGGTTTATATGATCCTTCCAATTTCGTGACTATGTCCACATGTCTTGAAAATGAAGTAGATATGTAAAAGAAAATCATAATTGAACTTTTTATGTGAGACAAGATTTTGAACAAGAAACCTAGCCATCACAAAAAGTTCTCGAACCATTCTAAAACCCTCTCTGATGTATTTCTGAACTACGATCACTCTTAGTCCCTGCTACTATCGTCGACATTGAAGATTTTCAAACCCGAGCTCGGTACCGAATCAAGATTCTTAAAGAAGTCGCGGACAGCCCCAAATATCATAGCAGCCCCTGCACTACTATGAACGGAAGCCCCAAATATATTTTAAAGCCCTAACTATACTGATCTCTCTTGTAATTCATCTAACAAAATACCTAATTAAAACCCTAAATATCGAGTTAAAACCCTAATTCATCTAACCAATTACCTAATTAAAACCCTAATTCATCTAAAAATATCTAATTAAAGCCCTAACAAAAATTAGGATGCAGAAAGAATAAACGGGAAGAAAGTCAACCTGTCTTGCAAACTCGTCGGGATGGCCAGCGATCTCGCATCGAGATTATGGCCTGCGATGGCTTGTGAACTTGTCGGGATGGCCTGCAAACTCGTCGGAGAAGAGGTAAATTATTTGAGGGAAAAGATTGGTGGGTTTTGGAAAGAAAGGAGGGAAATTATTTGAGGGAAATTATTCGAGGGTTTTGGAGAGAATGAAGGAAATTATT
This sequence comes from Iris pallida, assembly GCA_029216955.1. Taxonomy (NCBI): domain Eukaryota; kingdom Viridiplantae; phylum Streptophyta; class Magnoliopsida; order Asparagales; family Iridaceae; genus Iris; species Iris pallida. Next base: position 10,720,122 of record JANAVB010027596.1, read on the forward strand.
TGAAGAAAAAGATTGGATGGTTTTGGAACACATTTACATTTTTATCACAGGATGTCCATGTCTGGCATCTTTAATTTTGAAATGTTAAAGCATACCTATATAATAATAAAAAGCTAAAAATTTAAATTAAATATATTAGGAACATTTTTTTGAACCGGAACATTTTTATTCCGTTGCAACACCTAGGTACGGAAAATAAGCGTTCCAGATTGAAAAATGCCTAGTGTTCCAAAATAATCATTTTGGTATAGTATTCAGAATTGGTTGTTGGTACCAACCATTCGTAAGAGAAAAGGCCCGTATCTATATTGGACCGAAGGAAGAAGGTACTCAAGAACAAGACCATTAGTTTAGTCCGTGTTGCTTAGGGTCATAACTTTGGATGAGTCAACGTGGGAACGTGAGGATGATATGTGATCGCGATATCCACACGTGTTTGACTCATAAGGTATAATATCTTCCTTATGTCTTATGCTTTTAATTTTTTGCTTGCATGAATGATTGCTTGATTGACTGCTAGCCATAGATTGTCCGTGATTAGTATAACTTGTCCCGACACCTCTAGCCTCTTGATTAAATTCTGAGGACGAAATTCTTTTAAGGTGGGTAGAGTTGTCACTCCCTTTTCCCGTTAGCATATTTTCAGCATGAGTATACGAATTTCTGGCATTGTCAGGTGACCCGTATTTGGACTTGCCTTGATTAGCCTAGTCTTGGTTTAATCTTGGCTTGACTTGGTTTATTTTGGTTCATGTTGGCTTGGTTTGGTTTGAGTCGGTTCATCATGGTGAACTTCTTATATAAGTCAACCCCTTTCTTCACTACCAAAATAAGCTAAATCAGCGACGACATTAGCGACGAAAGGAAGAAACGTCGCCAATATTTTGCATATTAGTGATGTTACAGAAAAATATCGTAAGACATCACTGTTTGTGACGTCCAATGACATTTTGCGACAACCTAATTTTATGAAAACATGAAGCCGCGAGTAGTCGGTAAACGTCGGTAAAATATTAAAAATAGCGATATTTAGCGACGTCCGCCTTCGCCGTCGCTAAATTATTTGATAATAGGGTTCTGGGTGCTGGTTCGAGTTTTCATTTTCCCCAAAAAAATTCTTTAACGCCCCTTCCTCTCCCCTGCCACTTCTGCGAGCCCCCTAATCACGCCCCCCTCCGTCCCGTCGAACCCCGACGAGCCCCGACGACCCCGCAACCCTCCTACGAGCCCCCTGACCCCACGCCCCCTGTGACCCCCCCTCCTCCACTCCGACCACCCCGACCCCGACGTCCTCCTCCTCCGATGTGCTCCATCATCGACCCCTCCCTCAAGTCTCCTCCTCCTCCGCCTCCTCCTCCTCCTTCTACCCTGACTAGGTAAACCCTAACCCTCTTTCGGACACGATACTTTGACATAGGACACAACACTCTGACACTTTGACACATGGACACTTTGACACACACGTGGACACTTTGACACATGTGGACACTTTGACACACACTTTGGCACACACATGGATGCGGATCTGACATACACAGGACAACACTTTGGCACTTTGACATTTGGCACTTTGATTCTTCCGGACACATGGACACACACACTGTGCACACTATGACACAAAAATATCCTTTATTTGATAGTTAATATGTTTATATTTTTATATACTACTATATGATTTATACAAATACTATATATATGCCTAAAAAAAATTGTAATACCTTATATTCATATATGAAATGCACATTCATATTGTGTGCTACTAATGGATTTATACACATTGATAATAAGGTTTAAAACATATAAATCCAGCATTTAAAACATAATAAGGTTGCTAAAGCATGTAAAAGAAGAAAATCAATCTATTTTATAGAGTATCCTAGTACCCAGAGTGTATAGAGTATCCTAAGAAGTGTATAGAGTATCCTAGTACCTAGAGTGTATAGAATATCCTAGTACCTACAAGTATCCTCTAGAGTGTATAGAGTATCCTAGTACCTAGAGTGTATAGAGTATCCTAAGATATTGGGGAATTATTGTCTAGAGTATAGTGTACTCGAATAATGTATCCTCTAGAGCAAATGGATATGAATTATTGACGAGTATCCTAATCTAAAAAGTATCCTCTAGAGTGTATAATATACTCGAATAATGTGTATCTGTCTTTGCAGAATTATTGTTAAATGGATATGAATTACTATCTGCGACATCATTTATGGATGTATAATCGTCATCCTGATGACATGTACGGTGTGCGGGATGAATTTATACATAGGTTAGAGCAATTCCTGCAGTTCGCCAAGGCGTTCCCTCAGTATATGGACCGTACCTAAATTAAGTGTCCATGTATGAGATATCACAACATAAAATATCATCCAGAAGTGGATGTGATATAGCATTTGTACTCGAGGGGTTTTATTTGAATTACTATCAGTGGACATCACACAGAGAACTTGTGCCCTTAGCATCGGTGCTGGAGCCTAACTTCCTGTATATGGATGTCCATGACCATGCTGGTTACGACGAAGGGTGCGTAAACATGGTTTTTGACGCTGCGGGGCTGAGTTTCGATCCAGACAATCATAATACGGCAGAGAAGGCACCGAATGCTGATACTGCAAGTTTATGGAGTTGTTGGAGAATGTAAGAACTCCTTTGTATCCTGGTTGTGAGGATCATTTACCGTTGGAGGTGGTTACAAGACTGCTGAGCATCAAGTCCATTTTAATATGTCTCAAGAATGCTACAATCAATCATCGAGTTGATTAAGAGATCTTGCGGTTAGGTGCAAAGTTACCTACAGACTTCTACCGGTCTAGAGGATGGTGGGATCTCTTTGAATGGGATACGAAAAAATTGATGTATATTGCAACAGGTACATGTTGTACTACAAAGACGACTAGATGAAGACGTGTGCAGATTTTGTGGTGCTGATCGCTACAAGGCAACAAGTTCAAGTAGGACTCCCGGTGTAAGGAAGCCTACCGATTTGATGCACTACTTACCGTTGACACCGCAATTGCAAGGCTGTTTATGGTGAAGGAGACTGCAAAAATATGAGATGGCACAGACGGGAACAGATCAAAGGAGTGTTGGATCACCCATTTGGTGGGGAAGCATGGAACTCGACTTAGAGTACTAATTACGAGCCTGTAGTTAGGATATAATAAGGAGTTACTCAATCACATTTAAGGATAATTTTCGATCTTTCGATTATCCTGACAACTCTTCTTGCACTTTGAAATTAATTGTCCTTATTCGATAATGTCTTATCTTGTGCCATATTGATCTCTTTGCTTCAATCTGTCTTCAGGATGACGATTACTCGAGCTCAGCGGTAGGATCTAGTACCGTCTCGGAGAGGTCTGACCCTGTGGGACCTCTTCCTCTGGCTATGGAAGTAGCAGTCGAGGGAGCTGCCCTACTGTTTGTTTCTGCCGTCTGGGCATGAGTAGTATCAGCAGTTCCGGAAGGTCTTTTACCTCCAGTTACGAGGCCTTAGTTACACCGGAGACTCTTCCACTGCCACCTCCGATACCGACAGATGCTTGCAGATGTTTGCGCTCCTCCAGTAGATAATGGAGACTCAACGAGCGTAGGCAAAGGCGTCTCAGAGGCAATCTGAGGCTATGAGGAAGAGTATGAGAATGCTCACCAGCTAGCACTGGCAGCAGTCGAGAGGGTTGCTACAGCTCCGGTTCAGGGTACTCAGGCCTTGGAGCCGTATCTGCAGCAGCCGAGGTGGGGTCAGTGATGGACTTCAGGAAATGGTCCATCGAGAGTTCAAGGGGAGAGGGCATCCTCTGTGCTGATGACTGGCTAAGGATATGGAGTGTTGCCTAGAGCTGGCAGAGTTATGGAGGAAGCTGTGGGTACCAGCCGCGGCGAGTAGTTCTTCGACATTGCCCTGACGTGGTACGTACGGATCTTCGTACTTTTGTTAGAGGATTGACCTGGAAGAACTTTCAGAGACTCTTCAAGGAGAAGTTCTATTCGGATGTAGCTCTGAGCGCGCTGGAGGGCCACTTTGTAGGGCTGGTATAGGGGAACTCGTCTGTAGACGAGTATACGGTAGAGTTCTTTCACCTGAGTCATTTTGCTCGTGGGATGATTCGGACGAAGGAGAGAAGGCCGTAAATTCAGGAGGGTCCTGATTCACGCAGTCCGTTCCCGTACATCTGGGCGTCGCGGTATAATATTTGAGCAGACCCTGATGGACACTTAGATTGTGGAGGAGGATTACGGTCTGAGGCCGAAGAGGGGCACAGTAATGCTCTGGGGACTAGTTCTGCTGCGGGACGTCTAAGCGCCCTCACACTCAGTATACTCAGCAGAGGCAGTTTCAGCAGCCTTAGTTCCAGCAGCATCAGGCACCAGCACGGGTGCAGCATCAGATGCAGAGACATGCCACTCAGTACAACTTTTGCGGGAAGCCGGGGCAAAGTCGAGAGGTCTGTTGGAAGAGGTTAGGCACTTGTCTGTATTGTGGAGTGACCAACCACCAGCTGAAGGATTGTCCTGGTCATGCAAGCCGAAGAGGTCAGGACCGAGTACTATGCTAGGGCTCCAGCTGGACCTGCAGTTCGGCCGAGGGGTTCGCTACTTCAGACACAGCAGCAGCATTTTGTCCAGCATCAGAGGGGAGTACCCCAGGACAAGTGTTCGCACTGGCAGCTGAAGAGTCTGAGCCATTGGACGATGTAGTTGCAGGTTCTGTTCTACTGATTTTTTTCTGCTTTGGCTTTGTTTGACTCTAGGGCTACGGACAGTTTTGTCTGTTTCTTTTTCTCTTAGACACAACATTATTGCTGAATCTCTGGGTAGGACTTGCAAGATTATGACTGGAGGAGGCATTATCCTAGTCAATAATATTTGTATGGGGCCAAGAGTTATACTGGAAGGCCGAAACTTGAGTGCGTATTTGCTCGTAATGCCCCTTACGAGTTACGATGTGGTACTCGGTATAGATTGGTTGAGCAGGCACACCATGCTATATAGATTATAGAGGAGGCAGAGTTTTGTTTGGTCCGCTGGAAGAGCCAGAGTTTGTGTTTTCAAGGGAGCAGTTGAGCCGATAGATGGGTTCTGTGGAGAATTACTGGCAGGACAGGCATTGCCGTATCCATTGATAGCTGATTTCATGGATGTCTTTCACGAGGAGTTGCCTGGGATACCGCTAGATAGAGATGTTGAGTTTCGATAGACTTAGTGTCGTACGTTGAGCCTATTTCACAGCACGTCTCTAGGGTCAACAACAGCGAGTTGGCAGAGCTGAAGAAGCAAGTCGACGAGCTGCAGGACAAGGGATTTATCAGATCCAGTTTATCACCTTGGGGAGTACCTATTCTGTTTGTACCGAAGATGGATGGTACGGTATGCATGTGTATTGATTACAGAGCACTCAACAACCTCACTCTCAAGAACAAGTACCCATTGCCGAGAATTGACGACTTGTTCGATCAGTTGAGCGGTACGAAGGTATTTTCGAAGATAGACACGAGGTCCGGTTATCATCAGTTGAAGGTGAAGCGGGAAGATGTTCCGAAGACAACTTTTTAGACTCGGTACGGCCAGTACGAGTTCACTGTCATGCCATTTGGGTTGACCAATGTCCTAGCAGTATTAATGAACTTGATGAATAAGGTATTCCATCAGTACCTTGACAAGTTTATGGTGGTCTTCATAGATGACATCTTGGTCTACTCGAAGACGCCGGAGGAGCACAAGGAGCATCTGCGAATTATGCTCGAGACTCTGAGAAGGAGCAGTTGTACGAAAAGCTTTTGAAGTACGAGTTCTTCCTGGACCAGGTCGAGTTCTTGGGTCATGTTGTGACCGAGCATGAATATCTGTGGACCAGAAGACGATTTCATCTGTGGAGTCTTGGTCTACTCCCAGTTCAGTTATCGAGATTCGGAGCTTTCTGGGTTTGCTTGGCTATTATCGAAAGTTTGTCTAAAACTTCTCACGATTGCAGAACCGATGACTAGACTCACCAGGAAGGACATGGAGTTCGTCTGGACTGAGGAGTGTCAGGCTGCCTTCGATGAGCTGAAGAAGAGGTTGACCTCAGCTCCGATCTTGACCTTGCCATCTGGGTCAAGTGGTTTCATGATCTACAACGATGCTTCTGGTAAGGGCTTGGGTTATGTTCTTCAGCAATACGGGAAGGTGATTATTATGCATCTATGCAGCTACGTCCTAATGAGAAGAACTACCCTCATGATCTGGAGTTGGCCGTGGTTATCTTTGCTTTGAAGTTGTGGAAGCATTACATGTACGGAGAGCGAGTTGAGACTTCACAGATCACAAGAGCTTAAAGTTCGTGTTCACTCAGAAGGAGCTGAACATGCGGCAGAGACGGTGGCTTGAGCTGATGAAGGACTTCGATATCTCGTTGCAGTACCATCCATGATAGGCCAACGTAGTTGCAGATGCCTTGAGAAGGTATCCAGTAGCTATGTATTTGACGGCAGATCGTCATCCTTTGGCCGATCTGGATAGTTTGGGTATCGAGTTGATTGTTCCAGGCATAAAGGTTCAGATGTGGGGCTTACAAATTTAGTCTGAGTTGATGGACAGAGTCAGATCAGCAAAGTATGATGATGTTTCCCTGAGGAGAATCAGGGAGCAGGTATGGCAGGTTTGCTCGACGATTTCTCTACAGCTGAAGATGGGTCGCTGCGGCATGGTGCTAGACTGTATGTTTCGAGTGGAGAGCTTCGGGAGGAGGTTCTTCAGAAAGCGCATCGCTCTCAGTACTCTATGCATCCTGGAGCCAACAAGGTGTACAGAGATCTGAGAGAGCACGTTTGGTGGTATGTCATGAAGCGTGAGATAGCTCAGTTTGTATCTCGCTACTTGGTATGTTAGCAGGTGAAAGTTGAGAGACAAAGGCCAGGTGGATTGCTATAGCTACTAATTTCAGAGTGGAAGTGGGAGCACATCACCATAGACTTTGTGTCCGGACTTCCACGCTCTCCTGGAGGAAAAGACGCGATTTGGGTCATAGTTGATAGATTGACCAAGTCGGCCCACTTTTTGCCTTTCAAAGTAGGATTATCTATGGAGAAGCTGGCAGAGCTTTATGTTCGTCAGATTGTAAGGTTGCACGGAGTTCCGGTGAGCATAGTTTCAGATCGGGATAGCCGTTTTACTTCCCACTTTGAGGAGTTTGCATATTAGCTTGGGCACTCAGCTCAATTTTAGTATCGCTTATCACCCCCAAACGGACGGGCAATCGGAGAAGACCATCCAAACTTTGGAGGATATGCTTCGTACGTGTGTTAGACCTTGGGGGTTCTTGGAAGGATCATCTTCACCTGGTAGAGTTTGCTTACAACAACAGGTACAAGGCTAGTATGTAGATGTCGCCATTCGAGGCTCTATATGGACGGAGATGCCGTACCCCCTTGTCATGGACGATGTTGGCGAGAGAGTGCTGCTTGGACCAAATAGTAGTGGATGCAGCTGAAAAGGTTAGGCTGATTAGAGACAGACTTCGGGTGGCTCAGGATAGGCAACGATTGGGCCGATAGCCACCGGAGACCGTTAGAGTTCGAGGTTAGTTTCAGTTTCCTGTCGTATTTGTTTGTGATTGTTGTTTGGTTGTGTGCTGAGTTTTATTTTATGTCTAACTGGTGATATGGTATTGAAGATTTCCTCGACACGTGGCATGATTTGCTTTGCCGAGGTGAAAGCTTAGTCTGCGCTACATCGGACCTTTTACTATCCTTGAGAGGGTCGGTACAGTAGCCTACCAACTGGACTTGCCGTCTACGCTCGAGGAAGCACACAACATGTTCCATGTGTCACAGCTGAGGCATACGTGGCAGATCCTAGCCATGTATTGGATCATTCAGCGTTAGATGTGGGACCTACTCTCAACTATCCAGAACAACCCGTGGAGATTCTGGATCGTCGAAGAAGGTGCTCCGGAACCAGGTTATACCCTTGGTCCCTGCTGCATGGAGGCACCACTCTCCAAGTGAGTCTACCTGGAAGAGGAGGAAGACATGCGGGAGCGTTATCCTTATCTCTTCGAGCCTTGAGGTATTGTTTTGTTTGTTTCTTGCTTGTCATTCCTGTACTAGTTTCCTCTAATTTCGAGGACAAATTTTTTTAGGAGGGTAGATTTGTCACCTCCAGTTTTCAAATTTAGGGTAATTTTGTCATTTTCATATTCTAATATTTTGTGAATATTTATGTATTAATATTGTATTTGGGATTTTACTTGATCGGATTTGAGTTTTGTCTTATTTCGACTTGTGTTAGTGACCAGGTTAGTTTTGGACCTAACTGGAACCGACCAACTTGTCATAACCAAACTCAGATATTTATATTTGACTAATCCCATTTAATTTTAGTGGGATTAGGGATTAGAATTATATTTAGAACTTGAAATTTGAGTTTAAGTTACCATTTTGACCCAACTCAAACCACTCATTTTCTTGACTTAGAGGGCATTTGTGACTTTGCACAATACCCCAAACCCCCCCATATCTGGCCTGCCAGTAGCACACACCCCCTTCCTTCTTCTCATTGCAAGAAAGCTCTCTTTCTCTTCCTTTCTCTCATTCTACAAAAATTCTTTCTTTTCCCTTTGGATTTTAAGCTCCAAAGTAAGTCAAATATCTTCTAATTCTTCCATACTCTAGATCTCTCTCTAATCTTGGTGCTAACCGTTTATCTCTCATTTGTGGTTTTGATCTAGGTAGATCTAGCTTGGTGGTAGTGGAAGAATAGATTTTCGAGTTTGACCTAAAAGACGTAATTTTGGGACCTTTCCTTGAGATTCCAACTCCCAAGAGGTAAACCCTCACTCTAACCTTTAATTACTTATAATTAGTGTCATTTGCATATTAGAGGATGCCCGAGGTGTAGGATAACCCATTAGAAGAGGTTTGGAACCCATTGGACTCAATTTGGGACTTTTGGCCTAGGTTTAGTGCCAAATTTGGGAAAAATCCTAAATTGACTTATTTGGGTGTTGCCCCTAGCCTAATTAGACCTAATTAGGTTAGTTTGGGTGAGATGAGGCTAGGTACGTCCATATTTGGATACGTGGGGTCATTTCGTAAGAAATCATAAAATAGGCTTTTTTGGGGTTTTCGGGTTCCAACACACGGATGACTTTTTGCACCGACACTAGAATTGGCAAATTAGCACTTAGAATAGGTTCTAATCATTATTTAAACTTGTGGTAGAGTTTGGGTCAAATTCGGATAGGTTTGGTGTCCGTATCGTGCGGTATCGCGAATCGGACTCCCCGGAGTCGCCAGAATGGCCATTCGGGCCTCGTTTCTCGTTTTCGCTTGCGTGCGTGAGTCAGATTGCTTGTGTGGGGCATGTCTAGGCCCTAGAGGATAGAATTGTATGGATTGGGTATTCGGATAAGGTTTTGGGTCGTTTAGGAGTATATGTGTATGTGTATGTGTGTATATTTATATGGGGAGTGTGTTAGTGTGTGGTAGTGGTGGTGCTGGTAGTGTGTCTGTGGTGGTAGTGGCGGTATTGGAGATGTGTGTGTTTATATGTTTGGTGTGTGTGTTTTGATATATATATATATATATAATATATAGTTAGATATATAGATAGATAGTTAGTTAGATAGATGGATAGATGGCTAGATTGATAGATAGAGGGATTGATAGAAGAAGAAGAAAGAAGAAGAAGAAGAAGAAGAAGAAGAAGAAGAAGAAGAAGAAGAGACCAGAAAAATAGCAGCTGCCAGCAGTAGCAGCCTTGGCTGCTGCATCAGTAGCACCAAACAGCAGCAATGGGGCTGCTGTGTAGCCCCATTTCATCCCCCTTTTTTATAGCCATTTTACCTCCCATTTGCACCCTTTAGTCCCCATCCTAAGCCCCATTAAGCCTACTAATACCCCTATATACTCTATAGGAAGTCCAAATATAGATCCTAGAAGGAGTGTCAATGTGAGTAAAATGTGAGGGAAAGTTGTGTTTGTGTGTGTGTGGGATGTTGAATGAGAGAGTTAGTGTCATGAGTTAGTATCCTAATAGTTAGAGTATGAGATACTCTATGATACATGAGTGAGTGATACATGGATGCAAATAGATGATGGTAAGTGAGGGCGAGTGAGTGTGGTTTAGAAAATATGTTATGTTAGTATGTGGTATCTTGATATCTCAATATTACCTTAAGGTAATGTGTAGGAAACTATCATACTAGAAAAGATGGATTGGGTATTTGAGATAGTGAGAGATTATGGTTGGTAATGACTAGATAGGTTAGTATCTTGCTACCCTAGGATACCAAGGGATACTCCCAAGGCAAAGTGGTTTTGCCTTAGTGTTAATATGTAGAGGGTAAATGTAATATAAAGGGGTAAGTTAAGGTAATAGGGTAAAACTAAGATACGGGTTTAGGAATACAAGATTCGTCTATATTTAGGATGTCTTGGTAGGTAAATACTATAAATGGTATGTTTAGTCTAGTTTTGACTCGGTTGACCCAAAGTTGACTTTTTACACAAAAGTCAACCACAAGTCAACACTTTGCCTAGATTGGTCTAGAAATCAATCAGAGTTGACCAGTTGACTAAAAGTCAACTGTTAGTCAACATATGCCTAGTTTGACCTAGGGTTGACCTAGAGTTGACCAGAGTTGACCAGTTGACCAAAAATCAACTGTAAGTCAACCCTTGACCCAAATTGACCTAGTTTGACATGGTTTGACCTCCTGTGACCTAGTGTGACCTAGTGTGACTCAGTGTGACCTAGTGCGACCTAGTTTGACTTAGAATGACTTAGTTTGACTTAGACTTGCACAGCATAACTAAATTAGTATGCCTTTCATTATCAAATCCTATTTGACTCATGGTATCTCATCTTTAGGTCTGTGACTTGACTGAGCATCTGTTCACCTTATCAGCTCAAGACCACAGGCAAGTATATTCACTGATAGTTTTCATTGTCTCGATATCTGCTATATCTGATTCAGTTGTAGTGTCTTACTTGATTTCCGACACGATGGTTCATGGACTAGTATACGTCGGATCCTGTCATGAGATGTTATTCCTGGACTTTTCTGGTATATTGGTATATTGTTCGATCTTGTTTTTTTGGTGGGCTGGCCCCTGCTTTTGAATCCCATGTCATGATGTGACATGTTCGGATCCATTATACTACTCGGGGATAGGGAGCTATTAGAGGTTATGTGATCAATACCCTTATATCACTATTCTTGTGCTTGCGTCACCCTCACCGCACGTAGGATATAGTTAGATCTTATATTTCTTGTACCCACTTTCCATATTGGTCGGCTTAACCCTTCTTGAGATTTTCCTGTGATAGCCGAGCCAAATGGAATAGCCTGATCATATATCCCAACCGATCACAAAACGCTGTAATATCTCATGGCACCAGTTTATGTTTATAATTATACACAAAATATCCCTGTTCTATTCTACATTCCTGTATTTATACCATAACATGATATCCAATTTACATATCCTATTTATATTTCTTGTCTTGATATTTTATCTTATTTTTTATAATGATTGTCTCTTATAGAATTTGTCAATTCATATGGAAATGCTGTTAGTATTTTGTACTTGCTCATATCCTGACAGGATAACCCCGTTAATATTTACAGATGATTTAGACGTCGACTGCTCGACCTTCTAGGGCTGTGGCATAGACGGCGAGTATGACTTGGATGCACCTGTGGAGCCGGTGCCCTTAGAGGACGCACCGTCTGCTTAGACTAGTTAGATAGGCTTGCCTGGACTGCGATCCAACTAGTACTTCAGACTGTAGTATCTATGTTATTTTGGGATTTTGTTATGTTTTTAACTCTAAACTTGTGTTGGGATCTCTTACTTATTTCTAGTTATTTCCTTTTATTATATTTCCATATTTCGTGCTATCTTCCTTAGAAGTCTTATGATTGAGTTATGACATTATATACGTCCGTGCGGAGATGACAGGTACCATTATATTGTGTCTAGATGTTGTATGTTATAGAGGACTATACAACGTTCTACTGCCGATAGTGCGGCGTAGGCTGGACGTACCCACGTGCTCGTGTCCCTACTTTGGGTGCGGGTCGTGATAGTTAAAGCATGTAAAAGAAGAAAATCAATCTATTATATAGAGTATCCTAGTACCCAGAGTGTATAGAGTATCCTAAGAAGTGTATAGAGTATCCTAGTACCTAGAGTGTATAGAGTATCCTAGTACCTATAAAGTATCCTCTAGAGTGTATAGAGTATCCCAGTACCTAGAGTGTATAGAGTATCCTATGATATTGGGGAATTATTGTCTAGAGTATATAGTGTACTCGAATAATGTATCCTCTAGAGCAAATGGTATGAATTATTGACGAGTATCTTAGTATCTATAATGTATCCTCTAGAGTGTATAGTGTACTCGAATAATGTGTATCTATATTTGCAAAATTATTGTTAAATGGATATGAATTACTATCTGCGGCATCGTTCATGGATGTATAATCATCATCCTGATGACATGTGCGGTGTGCAGGATGAATTTATACATGGGGTAGAGCAATTCCTGTAGTTCGCCAAGGCGTTCCCTCAGTACATGGACCGTACCTAAATTAAGTATCCATGTATGAGATGTCGCAACATAAAATATCATCCAGAAGTGGATGTGACATATCATTTGTACTCGAGGGGTTTTATGTCGAATTACTATCATTGGACGTCACATAGAGAACTTATGCCTTTAACATCGGAGCTGGAGCCTAATTTCCCGTATATGGATGTCCATGACCACGTTGGTTATGACGAAGGGTACGTGAATATGGTTTTTGATGCTGCGGGGCAGAGTTTTGATCCAAAAAATCATGATGCGACAGAGAAGGCACCGAATGTCGATGCTACGAAGTTCATAGAGTTGTTGGAGAATGTAAGGAATCCTTTGTATCCTGGTTGTGAGGATCATTTACCGTTGGAGGTGGTTACAAGACTGCTGAGCATCAAGTCTGATTTAAACATGTCTCAAGAATGCTACAATCGAATCATCGAGTTGATTATAGAGATCTTGTCGTTAGGTGCAAGTTACCTACAGACTTCTACCAGTCAAGAGGATGGTTAGATCTCTTTGAATGGGATAGAAGAAAATTGATGCATGTGCATGTTGTACTACAAAGATGACAAGGATGAAGACGTGTGCAGATTTTGTGGTGCTGATCGCTATAAGGCAACAAGTTCAAGTAGGACTCCCGGTGCAAGGAAGCCTACCGATTTCATATACTACTTGCCGTTGATGCCGCGATTGTAGAGGTTGTTTATAGTGAAGGAGACTGCAGAAAAGATGAGCTAGCACAGACGGGAATAGATCGATGGAGTGTTGGATCACCCATCTGGTGGGGAAGCATGGTAACACTTTGATCGAGAGTATCAGATTTTTCTTTGAATTTGTGTAATGTCAGATTGGGTCTCTCCTCCGACGGTTTTACCCCATTCGGACTTTCGGGCTCCCAGTATTCTTGTTGGCCTGTGATCATCACTCCGTACAATCAACCGCCTTGGATGTGTATGAATACTCCGTATATGTTTTTCACCGTTATTATTGCGGGTTCGAACAATCCAAAGAGGAACATCTATGTGTATTTACAGCCATTGATGGATGAGTTAAATCAGCTGTGGGAAGTAGGTGCCAACACCTACGATGTTTCTAGAAAGCAAAATTTTTAGATGAGGGCCGCACTGATGTGGACCATCAACGACTTTCCGGCATATGAAATGTTATCTGGATGGAGTACTCATAGTCATCTCTAATGTCCGTATTGCATGGACCGTACGAAGGCTTTCTGTTTAAAATACGAAGGAAAATCGTACTTCTTCGATTGTCATCGACAGTTCTTACCGAAGGACCATCCGTTCCGGAGGCACAGGAATGTATTTTATGCCGACGTTGTAGAGAAGGCTAATCCACCGCCAAGGTGGACTAGTGTTTGCCATGAAATATAAAAGAACAGAACAATTATCGGAGGACCGGACTTTTACTTCACGTTACAAACTCGCTTGTACAAAGAAAGCCTAGGGATGAAAACCTAGGTACAGCAGTCTAAGTACAATTATTTATTTTAGATTCTGGGGGATGACGATAGAGGCTCGGGAAGGCGACGGCAGCCCTGCCTTACTCCTTGGACGATCGGTATGCAGCCTTGGCTCCTTGTGAAAAGATGGTTGGCGTTGATGAAGAATGCTCTTCTTGCTCCTCTGTTGCTCCTCTGGCTTCTCTCTCTCTCTGTGTATTCTCTCTCTGACTATGGGAGAAAGTCTCTCTGTATATATGTATTTTCTTCTCTGAAATTGTATATCTCGCAAGGGAATGGCACCATGCTATTTATAATAGTAGGATATGATCATTAGGGTTGCCAATGATTAGCTCTTGGAGATGACGGCGGCTTGGTGATTGGTCAATCCAGGCCGTTCGTTTATGATTGTGATGAATCCGAGCCATTAGGTGTAGATTACACCAAATCCCATTAGCAATTAATGCTGATTGGAATAAATCTTCCTTATAATAATTTCTGATATCTGTGAATAAATTAGATTTATTCTTCTGCCACGTGTCCCAGATTATTGGGATTTGACCCAATCTTTAATGGCAGCAAATCTGAGGAATTAATTGGTTTAGGACACGTGTCCTAAGAGCTGCTGGAGGGTCTGGACCTCATGACTAGTGAGCCGCATATGAATGTGAGCCGCATATGGTTAAGCCCACGTGTCAGGGCTGCGTGGGCAGTGGTCCTCACCTGAGCCCTTTAACGACAGAGAAGTAATTTTTATGGGCCGTATAGGTACATATCCGTCTGAGCCACATGGACATGACCCTCTTGAACCGCATAAGAAGTCCTCGCTCGAGCCGCATAAGGTTTTCATGGCCTGAGCCGCATAGGATAGATTCACTCTGAGCCGCATGGGAAGTTCTTTGCTTGAGCCGCATGAGGCTTTCATGGCCTGAGCCGCATAGAATAGATTCACTCTGAGCCGCATGAGATTTATTCTGAACCGCATGAGCAGTGAACCGCATACGAATGCCCACGTGGCATTTTTATGGCTCTCGGAGGATTTGTGTCAGAGATCTCTTTTCTCTTCCCCAGAGATTCATCATTATGACAGAGCCATAATTACCTGCTTTGGTGTCAGGGCTGTCAACTTTTCAGAGGGGTCAGCCGTCAAAGCAATTAATGCAGCATGGGTGGAGGGGAGCACTATCAGGCCACGTGTCTTCTGAGCCGCATGGAATGCTTTGGGCCGCATAGCTCCTTGTGCCGCATGATGCAGGAGTTTTCTGAGCCGCATAGGGTTCTTTGGCCGCATGAGTCATTTTCTTTAGTATTTTCCATGCTTCTACAGGACCCCCTTCAAAGTTTTCAATTTGTAAATTGAAATACTTTGAATAAGAAGCATGGCTGGATATTCTTCTGGCCGTGCATGGATATCTTGGCCGCATAGAAGTCTTGACCGCATGGATTGTTCAACCGCATAGGTGGCTCAGCCGCAGGAGACTGTTCAGCCGCATAGCTTCTTGCCACGTCATTACTTGCCACGTATGGCAATCTTTAGTACTTGGATGTTGTTGATTTTGATTTTTTTCTGAAGGGGACATAATCCCGAAGTATGTAATGCTTTTTCTTCCTTCAAATAAAGAGTACTTTCAATTATACCCTTTATTTGTATTGCTTGCTGCGCCTGTGATATTGTGGCGATGTTTTCCCCCGCATAGGGGACATATTTGTGGATCTGTTACCCATGGCGTACCTTGGTTTTAGGTAGAGGTAACAAGTTTTGGTAAGGGTACCTGAAGCAGCCATAGTGACGTGGTCATGGGTGCTCTTGGTATTGAGAAAGGGAATGCCGTAGAGCAGCTGGGCTCCTGGGGCCTGATGAGGTGATAGATTTATGCTGAGAAATTTAGATGAGGATATTTGTGGGCCTATTATCCTTGGCGTACCCTGGTTTAGGATACAGATAATAGGATGAAGGGGAACCAACATACTTGCTCAGAGGTAATAAGGACATAGCAAGCAGGCAAGTTATTAGAACGTAGAGTCTTCCTACTCAGAGGTAACGAGTACATGGCAAGAGTGAACTCAACGGAGGATATTGGTGGTTAACAGAGGACATTTGTGGACCTATTACCCTTGGCGTACTCTGGTTGTGGTTACAGGTAATAGGTCGAAAGGGGATTATCATACTTACTCAGAGGTAATAAGGACTTGGTAAGTATGAAGGTTTCTTCGACGGAGCCTTCCCATTCAGAGGTAATGAGGACATGACAGGAGTGGGGTCAATAAAGGAGGGCACATAGAACAACTCAGAGGTAATAAGGACAAGGAAGTTCTATGTAGGGGGTGATTTGTTTTTGGCGGAAGTGGAACGGCTCAGAGGTAATGAGGACATGGTCGTCTCGGAAGTTTGTGGACCCGTTACCTTTGTTGTGTACTGGGAGTGCAGGTGTTAGATCATGAGGGAGGATCTCTTGTAGGAAGAAGTTCAGTGGTATGGTTGTACATGACTTTCATTCAAAAGAGTGACCAGGATATAAGTTCAGGGGTACCGATGGGTACATAACTCGACAATCCATGAATGTTGGAATCAAAGTGTAAGTTCAGAGGTACCAACAGATACATGACTTGGAAATTTGGGAATGGTTGTGTGTGAGTTCAGCGGGTACCAGCGGGTACGTGACTCGAGAATATGATAATTTATAAAGTGAGTTCAGTGGTACCAGCGGGTACGTAACTCAAAAATTTGGAGAATTTATGGAATGAGTTCAGTGGTACCAGCGGGTACGTGACTCGAGAATCTGGATAACTATGAGGGTGAGTTCAGTGGTATCAGCGGATACATGACTCAATAATCTGGAATTTTATGGAGTGAGTTCAGTTGTACCAGCGGGTACGTGACTCGAGAATCTGGAGAATGCTGTTTAAACGTAGTATTTCTTCAGGAACTTGCCGTTGACGGGCAACATGAGCAAGTCTCCATTTTATTTTGCGAGGCGGTAAGCACCGTTGGAGAATACGGCCTCGATGATAAATGGGCCTTCCCAATTTGGCTGGAACTTGCCGGCGGTCTTGTGAGTCATGACCATCGGCCTCCGGACTGCCAAGACGAGATCGCCTACCTGGAATGTTCTAATTTTGACCTTTTTGTTGAAGGCTCCAGAGATGCGTGCTTGGTATAGCTCAATTCGCTGCTGAGCTAAGAGGCACTTTTCATCTAATGCCTCCAATTTCTGTAGGCGATGCCGGTGGTTGTCGTCGGTTGTCAATTGATGTGTGAGAGCGACACATAGTGAGGGGATCTTGGTCTCCAAGGGGAGGACTGCCTCACTCCCGTATACTAGAGAGAATGGTGTATTCCCGGTGGCTGTCCGAATTGTGGTACGATAAGCCCATAAGCACTCACCGAGCTTCTCGTTCCAGTCGCGCTTGTTGGAGGAGACAAACTTCTTGAGGAGTTTGATGATTGTTTTGTTGAATGCTTCTGCCAACCCGTTTGCTGCCGGGTTATACGGCGTCGAAGCGATATTCTGAATACGGTATTTATCGCAAAACCGATAGAATGCGTGGCTTGCAAACTGCGGACCATTATCATGAATGATCCTTCGGGGTAGTCCAAAGCGGTAGATGACGTGATGCTTGAGAAAGCTGATCACGTTCGAAGTTTTCACTTCTGCAAGCGGAACAGCTTCCGCCCATTTGGAGAAGTAATCAGTGATCTCAAGTATGAAGCGATATCCTCGGGAGGAAGGTGGCGTGATTAGACCAATGATATCCATTCCCCATGCTTCGAATGGCCAGGATGCCACTGTCGGATGTAGAAATTCTGACGGTTGGTGGATGAAGTCCGCGTGGACTTGGCAGGCTTTGTATTTTCTAGCATAATCTATCGCATCTGCCACCATCGTGGGCCAATAGTAGCCCATTCGACGAAGGCGATCTTGTAGTTTTGGGTCAGGCTGGTGGGCCCTGCAGACACCGTCATGAGCTTTTCGTACTGCTTTTTGGCTTCTGCGTTTGACAGACACCGAAGCAGTAATCCGTCGTAGGAGCGGCGATACAGCATTTTCGTCTCTGTGTCGTAGAAGAATCTGAGAGAACGTCGTCTGATGGAAGTGGCTTCGTTTGGGTTCTCGGGCAGGATGTCTTAGACGACGAAGTCGATGAATGGTTGTCTCCAATCTGGGGCATCATCGATTGTCTGTGCGGAATAACTCGTTACGAATTGCACATTATTTTTGGGACAGACCAGTTCGTGGCCTATCACATTCACTAATTGGCGATCATAATTCGAAACTGCTAGGGAAGCGGCAAGACCGGCTAAGGCAACTGCTTCGATATTTCGGAGTCTGGGGACATGTTCGATGAAGAACCCCTTGAACGACGAGATGATGTCAATCGCTATTTGGTGATAAGGGATCATGTCTTCGTGGCGGACTTCGTATGAGCCCCGGATCTGATTAACAATTAGCTGGGAATCGCCATATGCTTCAAGGTATTCTACCCCCAGCACTCTTGCAAGTTGGAGGCCGATGACCAGAGCGTTATACTCGGCCACATTATTAGAGCAGGGCTCGGTGAGGGAATAAGCGCGGTTAATCACCAATCCGGAAGGGGAGACCAGCACTACCCCGACTCCGACGACTATATTGCCTTTAGGTCCGGTCCTTGAAGCACCGTCGAAGAACATTCGCCATATATTATCGTGAGAGGTTGCATGCGAGTCGGCGACCTCATCTGGGATCTCTTCATATATTCTGGAGGACTCCGAGCCTGAGTGGGCTGTTAAGAAGTCCGCAAGGGCTTGACCTTTGACTGCCTTTTGTGGGACAAAGATCATATGATAAGGGGACAACAATATTGCCCATGGAGCGATGCGAGAGCTGAGTGTCCCTGGTTTAGTCATGAGGACTCTGAGAGGGTTGACTCGTGAGATCACATGTATCGTTTGTCTGGTGACATAGTGTCGCGTTTTCTGGATGGTGAACACCAAGGCAAGGCATTCCTTCTCCACCGCGGTGTATCGGTGCTCTGGCCCAATCATCATTCGGCTGAGATAGTATATGGCTTGTCCGTGGCCTGCATCATTGTTTTGTGCCAACAGGGCACCGAGGGAGTGTTCTATTGCTCGTACATAGAGCAAGAACGGTTTTCCAAGGACTGGGGCCACCAAGACCGGAGGATTTGACAAATATTCTTTGATGCTATCGAAAGCACGCTGGCATTCCTCGTCCCATACGAATGAGACTCCTTTTTTCATGAGGTGCGTGAATGGTCGACATCGTCCGGAGAGGTTGGAAATGAACCTTCTGATGTAAGCTAGCCTTCCTTGAAGGCCTCTGAGTTCGTGGAGATTTTTCGGGGGACCCATCTCCATGATTGCTTTCGTCTTCTCAGGATCTACATGGATACCCTGTGCGGTGATGATGAAGCCCAAGAACTTCCCGCTGGATACGCCCAGAAAGGACTTCATAGGGTTTATTTTCAAATTGTGCTCTCACATTAGGTCGAATACCGTCCTTAGATCCTGCAGATGGTCTCCCTTGCTACGGCTCTTAACGGCTATATCGTCAACGTAGCACTCCACCATCTTGCGTAAGTGGTCTCTGAAGATGATGCTCATGGCTCTTTGATATGTGGTGCCAGCGTTCTTTAAACCGAAAGGCATGACTGTGTAGCAGTACGTGCCAATCGGTGTTCGGAATGATGTATACTTTTCGTCGTCAGGAGACATTTTGATTTGGTTGTACCCCGAAAAGCCATCCATGAATGACATGCGTTCGAAGCCGCAAGTATTTTCGATCATGATGTCTGTGATAGGAAGGGAAAATTCATCTTTGGGGCACGCCTCGTTCAGGTTGCGGAAGTCGATGCAGATTCGAATCTTCCCATTCTTCTTGAGGACAGGTACTATGTTGGCGACCCAATCTGGATGTTGCTCTTCACGAATGAAGCTGCTGGCTATCAGTTTGTTGACTTCGGCTTCGATTGCGTTCATGATGCCTGGGCGGAAGCGTCGCTGTTGTTGCTTGACTGGCTTCGCATCTGGCCGAATATTGAGTTTGTGAAGAGCAATGTCGGGATTTAACCCTGGCATGTCTTCATAGCTCCAGGCGAACACATTAATGTATTCTCTGACAAGTTCTAGCAGCAACTCCCGGTCTTTGTCTGTTAGGCTTTTACTGACGAAAATTGGTTTCGGAGAGGATTCACTGCCGAGATCCACTTGTATGACCTCATCTTCAGTAGGAGGTTCTCTCAGTTCGAACTGCTTTTCCCATTGTGCATCCAATTGTTGGGCCCATGGCTCTAGCTCAAGGATTTCGGGGGTGTCTTCATCTTCTTCGTAAGCGTCGGCGAATGCCATATTGACTGACAGGACTTGTCTGAATATATCTCCGATGCTGGTATCCGAGTCGAAAGTTGGTGACCCGGTTGAATGTGACTGCCAGTCACACTCTTCATCTGAACTCTCAGGGGTCGTTGTGGGAGTTACATACCCTAGCCCGCATCGAGTTTTGCTATAGTAGTCTCGTGGTTTGCCCGCCGGGACTGGTGGCTTCAAAGGTAATCGTCGCCCAGTGCCGTAGTTCAAACCTGGCGTCGTCTCCAGATCATATCCCTATTTTTGCATGAGATATTTGGACTGGGGGCTATAAAGATACAAAGGCAATTTCCCGGCATCTGACCAAGATCAACTTCTTTTATTGTGAAGGGGTGCGGATCGTCCTTCCGGCCGAAGATGATTGGATGGTCCCCTTCCTCGATTATGCGGTAAGCGTCTTCTGTTGGAATAAGCTGGATTGTGGTGTGCACATTTGTCACCTGTGTGTGTAGATGAGTGCTTATACCGTGTTCCATAGCATACATTGTACATAGCTTATTGAGCTCGGTGTAGTTCAAAGATAACCCTTTATTGATGAAGTAAGGTATCTTTTCTAGGGGGATTACATCATCAGCGGAAGGGACATTGGTGTGGGTAGCCATATATTTGGCTAGCTCCGGTTTCTCTTCGGCTATCCCCTGTGTAAATAAAGACTGAGAGGGTGACCTGGGAAGCTTGATTGCCAATGGTTTAGTTGACGGGGCAAAGCGTGGAGTTGTTGGCAGACTAGCGACCACCAGTTTGGCACTCGAGGTGGAGCGAGGAGTGGCCGGTTCGCTAGAAGTGTCAGACCTTGCGTCGGGGTGACGATCCTTCTTGGGAAGGCGTATCGTCAGTGGCTTGTCGGAGGGATTGAGCTTTCCTGCTTGGGGTTGACTGACTCTCGGCAGTCTGATTGTCAGTGGCCCCGTCGTGGATTTCGGCACTTGGCCGGACCTTGGCAGGCGGATTATCATCTGCTCCTCTTGCGCCGAGAGGCTGATCGCGTCCTTCCACAAAGTGGCGGTAAGGGGTGCGGACTTACCCGGTTTGCGAGCTTAGAGATGGATCATCAGGGGTCCTTCTGATCCCGTGGCCATTTTGGTAATAGCTTGTTCATTTCCTTCATCAAGGTGCCTCTTCGACTTTTCGTATAGGCAGGAGTCTGAGTAGTAGGATTCGACCCCCTTGAAGGGATCGATATCAGCAAATTTTGTCTTCACGAAGCCGTATTTGTCGACATATTTGAAGCACTGGGGTAGCGTAGAAGGCACAATCATATAATCATGTATCCGTGGGCGCCCCAAGAGGATGTTGTAAGAAGTGTCTGCATCTATGACGTAGCAGGTGACTTCGGATTGGAGGTCGCCAATTTGACACTTCAGACGAATCTTCCCAATAGTGTAGCTCCTGCCCGAATTGAAACCGCTGATGGCGGTGCTTGTAGGTGTCAGGCGATGCATTGGGATGCAGATATGATGTAGCAGACCCTTTGGGATGATGCTTATGGAAGAGCCAGGGTCAATATGCATCTGATCCACCTTCACGTCGCCGATGTATCCTGTGTAGTATAGTGGGCGATCATGTAGGTTGGTTTTGATGAGCATGTCCTGCGGAGTGAAGACGATGTTGGGCATTGCTCCCGTACAAGCACTATCTTAGAGATCCACGGGTGAGTCTTCCCCGGTGAGGTTGGATTGAGCCAGATAGGCTTCGAAATTTTGGAGTGCTTCGCTCAATGCAATACGAACGTCCTTGGAGAGCCTTAGGAGTTCGTACAGTGACAATTTGGCAGGAGTGTTTGCCAATTGTGCTAAGATGTCAAAGTTGTAGGGCCTCTCTAGTCCTTGGGCTGCGTCTTTTCGGAGAGATTTGTCGAAGCGAGTCTCCTTCGGCCTAGGCTTGTCGGTCGTCGAAGGCTGAGCCGGTCCCAGAGTATCAGTTGTAGTGGGTTGATGATTTTCGGCTGGGTTGTCAACCAAAGGTTGTGATTGTGCTCCGGACCGTGTGACGACGGCTGTAGCTTCCTCGTTGTCTGCTGAGATCGTGTGGCAGGTCCTGATTTTTCCACTCTTCCTTTTGTTGGTGGGAGATGACGTGGATCGAGTTACTTCTGATACCAAGTCTGGATGAACCCACATGACCTCCCCTCGTGAGGTGGTGAGAGGTACTAGACCAGCAGCCTGTTCCCGGGGAGGTCGAAGATTGGTAATCTCTATTGTCGCCAGAGGGACGGGGATTACCCCGTCTTGAGTCTCCATCGGAGGGAAGCTACCGAATTGTACGGACACCATATTGGCTGCTATGGTTACCTCTTCGAAGTCGATGGCCAGAGCGTTCGAATCGATGAGACTTTGGATGTACCGTTTTAGTTGGTAGCAGTCGTGTGTAGCGTGGTGTACATAACGGTGATAATGGCAGAACTTTGGGTTCTCCAGATCAGCCGGCCGAGGCTCCCGTCTTGGTGGAGGAAGCTGAATTCTACCTCCTTGTATAAGCATGTCCAAGATAGGCTTGACGTGGCCGTCTTCGAAAGAGTAAGTGATCTGAGGCCATTGTTTGTCTGCTGGTTGTGACTCGGGCTTTTGTGTTGTATCGGCCACCATAGCCTGCTTCCCCTTGCTGTCCCGATTGCTGGAGGGGTTACCTCCATTATCGATGTTGGAACGCTTGCCCTTGTTTTCTCCCTCTGAGATGTGCAATCCCAGTTGGCGAGCCTTCTTCAGTCGTTCTTCGGCGCTTGTGGCGCTGATGATGAACGCCTTCCAATCTTTGAATTGACTTTCGCCCATCCAGAGACTGATCGTTGGAAGCAGTCTTTTTTGGCAAATTTCAATCAGAGAGGAATCAGGATTTCCGGAAGGCAGCTTCATGGCGGTCTGGCAGAACCGCTCGATGTAGTTCCTTGTCAACTCCTTCTCCCCTTGGACGACGTCCATGAGAGTGGACATAGTGACGTCCTATCCTACTTCATAGAATCGCTCCAAAAACAGGCACTTGAAGCCGGCGAAGGAGTGGATGCAGTTGTCCGGTAGATTGCGGTACCAATCGAAGGCGACTCCTTCCAATGCCCTAATGAATAACCGTGTGAGGATAGCATCATCATGGGACAGATGGTCGGTGGTGACCTCGAAGTAAGTGATGTACCGACTTGCTGAGGTTTTGCCATCATACGAATTGATATTGAACGGCTTATATCTTGGTGGGAATGGAACATCCCTCCATTCAGCAGGGTATGGTTGTCGTATTCTGAGATCTTGAGCATTTTCTCGGGCATGGAACATGGCTCGGAGCTCCTAGACCTCTCTCCTTACTTCTCGGGTCTCATCTGTCGCGGTAGGGGCTGTTATTTTGGGAGGATTATTGTCCGGGTTTGGTGCCGCCGAGTTCGAATCTACATTGACCGCGGGGCCTGTGCTTTTTTGACCGGGCATTCCTCCTTGTAAAGTTGGAAGGGCTGCTTTAATCTCGTCCACAGATTTGACTAAGGCAAGTAATATAGCTTCGAGACTGTCAATGCGCTGGCGATCACTGGAACCACCTTGATTGCTGTCCGTCATGAACACCATCCTTACAAGAGGAGTGATGAAAGAAGTAGTGGAGGTTGTGCCCTCCGAGTCGTACCCGTGTACTGAGAAGTCGTCAGGATATGTGGGAATGTTCTCTTCGGGCTCGGACTCGGAGAGAACAGTACCCCCAGCCTCAGTGTTTGCTTCGTCTTGAGAGTCACGGATGTCCTCGGGGACATCAGTGTCTGTTGTACCTGATAGGAGAGTTGTTTGTCCGGGCTCTGCTCCTTGAAACATCGGATTGTTATGGATGTTCAGAGGAGTGCTACCCCCAGTTCCTTCAACCCCCAGCGATGTGGATGATGAATTTCCCATCACGGTAAATTTCGTCTTCGAACTGGTGTGTTGGAATACACCGGTAGAGGACAACCGTTTAGACGATAGTTTCTTAGCTGTAGTGGTTGATATCTTGGGACTGGAGATGCTTGTCTTTTTCCTTCTCCCTTCGGCGGGGACCTTTTGAGCAGAATTGCAAGAGACAAAAGGAGGTGCCTCATCCTCTGAGTTCGGGTGTTGTAGCCTTTGGAGGACGGATGGCCGATCTTCCGTCACTGCCGCGTTGTTGCAGCAGCAATTGACGATGATTTGGGTGCAGTGATGTTCAAGCGAGGACTCTTTGTACGCCGACACTCCTTCTCTTTCTTTGCGTTTGTTGAGGATCGCCTCCCGCAGGTCAGAGGAACCACTTTGTCCGTTTGCCGCCGGGGGCTGGACGCGAGCGGTTGTATACAACTTCCATCCGAGGCCCGTGTGATGGTCAACGGGACACCCCGATAGTCAGAGGTTGGGATAGCTGACTGGGCCCGATGAGCCCGTGCTGCCCTAGACTTCCTCCTTTTAGCACCTGCAGGTGCGTAATAGGAGGAGTCCAAGTTGAATACCACAGAGTCTGGCTTATCATCCAGAGAACCATCAGGGTCAGGACCGCATGATAGACGGTCGAAGACTGATCGAGAGAAGCGTAAAACGGATGTTATGCGGCTAGAGTTGGGTACCGTGCAGGCTGTCTGCATGCGGTTGTCTTCTACCGTCGGATGAATTATTTTTGTGCGGCTAGGAGTCACGACCGTACAGGCTGGCCGCATGTGGTTGGCACTTGTGGCCGCATGGGTTTTCTGCAAGCGATTGACTCCCATAGCCTCACGAGTTTCATCCGTGTGGTTGGCAACTGTAGCCGCATAAGCTATACGGCTGACAGATATGGCCGCATGGGTTTTCTTTATGCGGCTGGAGGATGTAGCCGCATGAGCTTTCTCCCTGCGGCTGATACCCTTATGCGGCTCGGTTCACGTAGAGTTCCTCTTTGCCCCTGCAAGTCCAGCATTATAGTATTTTCTTCTGCCGGACTTGGGGACAAGCAGAGTTGTCTACGGTCCGAAGTAGGGCCGCAGAAGAGTCCTTTCTCGCCGTTTTGAGCAACAGAGGGTATCCCATCGGGGGCTTGGGGAGGAGCAAATGACTTTGGCCTCCACTCTCTGCGAGCCTTTGTCGTGCGAGTGCGCTTCTGGACCGGGCCAGCGCTTCCTTCGGAGAGCATCTCTTCAAACGCCTGTTGGTCGAAGCGGATGACCATCTTTTGTTGCGTGGAGCCAAGCTTGGCTGCATCCGACTGCGGCACCAACTCCTCAGCCGTGGAGAAGTTTGTCCCCAGCAGAGTCGCCATCGTGTTTGCCATGAAATATAAAAGAACAGAACAATTATCGGAGGACCGGACTTTTACTTCACGTTACAAACTCGCTTGTACAAAGAAAGCCTAGGGACGAAAACCTAGGTACAGCAGTCTAAGTACAATTGTTTATTTTAGATTCTGGGGGGTAACGATAGAGGCTCGGGAAGGCGACGGCAGCCCTGCCTTACTCCTTGGACGATCGGTATGCAGCCTTGGCTCCTTGTGAAAAGATGGTTGGCGTTGATGAAGAAATGCTCTTCTTGCTCCTCTGTTGCTCCTCTGGCTTCTCTCTCTCTCTATGTATTCTCTCTCTGACTATGGGAGAAAGTCTCTCTGTATATATGTATTTTCTTCTCTGAAATTGTATATCTCGCAAGGGAATAGCACCCTGCTATTTATAATAGTGGAATATGATCATTAGGGTTGCCAATGATTAGCTCTTGGAGATGACGGCGGCTTGGGGATTGGTCAATCCAGGCCGTTCATTTATGATTGTGACGAATCCGAGCCATTATGTGTAGATTACACCAAATCCTATTAGCAATTAATGCTGATTGGAATAAATCTTCCTTATAATGATTTCTGATATCTGCGAATAAATTAGATCTATTCTTCTGCCATGTGTCCCAGATTATTGGGATTTGACCCAATCTTTAATGGCAGCAAATCTGAGGAATTAATTTGTTTAGGACACGTGTCCTAGGAGCTGCTGGGGGGTCTGGACCGCATGACTAGTGAGCCGCATATGAATGTGAGCCGCATATGGTTAAGCCCACGTGTCAGTGCTGCGTGGGCAGTGGTCCTTACCTGAGCCCTTTAACGACAGAGGAGTAATTTTATGGGCCGCATAGGTACATATCCGTCTGAGCCGCATGGACATGACCCTCTCCAACCGTATAAGAAGTCCTCACTCGAGCCGCATGAGGCTTTCATGGCCTGAGCCGCATAGGATAGATTCACTCTGAGCCGCATGGAAAGTTCTTTGCTTGAGCCGCATGAGGCTTTCATGGCCTGAGCCGCATAGAACAGATTCACTCTGAGCCGCATGAGACTTATTCTGAACCGTATGAGCAGTGAACCGCATACGAATGCCCACTGTGGCATTTTTATGGCTCTCGGGGGATTTGTGTTAGAGATCTCTTTTCTCTTCCCCTAGATATTCATCATTATGACAGAGCCATAATTACCTGCTTTGGTGTCAGGGCTGTCAACTTTTCAGAGGGGTCAGCCGTCAAAGCAATTAATGCAGCATGGGTGGAGAGGAGCACTATCAGGCCACATGTCTTCTGAGCCTGCATGGAATGCTTTGGGCCGCATAGCTCCTTGTGCCGCATGATGCATGAGTTTTCTGAGCCGCATAGGGTTCTTTGGCCGTATGAGTCATTTTCTTTAGTATTTTCCATGCTTCTACAAATAGAGGCACGATATGCGAGGAGGTCAAGGATTTTCCAAGTGCTATTGAAGATCCTAAAAAGGGATACAAGTGTGATGAATTTGGCCGCACTCATAATTGGACGAAAAAAAGTATATTCTGGGACCTGCCTTATTTGGAGCACCAATCTGATCAGAGATAACCTTGATTTCATGCATATCGAGAAGAATGTGTTTGACAACATAATCAATACTGTGATGGACGTAAAGAAAAAGACAAAAGATAATCCTAAGGCCAGATTGGACTTGAAAGATATATGTAGACGCCCTGCGTTGCAATTGATAAAGGAAGTCAATGGGAAGTATAAGCGTAGAAGCATGAAAATTTTAGCAATGCAGCCTTATGCGCCCAGGCCAATGAGGACATATGTGCCCCAAGTAAACTCATATGCGCCCAAGTCATCCTGTGAAGCTCTATGCGCCCAAGTCATCCCGTGAAGCTCTATGCGCCCAAGACAAGCTCCCCCAGAAGGGGGACGTATAGCCCTGTTTCAGGCTATGCGCCCAAGCCAAAACATCCCCTGACTCAGTCAAAGCCACGATCAAAACGTGCACCGAAGCGTACGGCCACGTCAGTCTCCACTAGCTGTCGTGCATCGATGCATGAGGCCACGTCAGCACCATGATCAACCCACGACCACGCAGCCTGTATGCGCCTACATCCTATGCGTCCAAAGCAGGACCATCCGCCCACATGAAAACCAATGTGTTTTTTCATGTGGGCACATAACATCATTCCAGCTCAAGAACGACTATAAAAAGGGAGCCTCATCCCTCTTTAAAAGACAGAACGGAGAGCATTTTCAAGAGCCAAATTGCTGCACTTCTTGCCAGTGAGCCGAGCAATTTTCTTAGGTTTTTTTCCCACTTTTGTAATCGGCGTGTCAACAGAGTAAAGGAGTAACTGCCGCTCGATCTCTATCGACCCATTCCCAGAGTTATTTTTTGTACTCGGGGATCCTCAGTACAGGATCTGTCAGGCGTACTCGATTTGTGGTGCCTTGCGCCAATAAAGAAAAGACATTATTTCTTTTTCTTTTTGTGTGTGTCCACAAAAATGACGACTCTACTGGGGAACACCTTTTCCTCTGACGAGAAGGTGGTGACATAATTCGATACCGACAACGTGGGGAGCACTCAGAAGATGCTGATCGTAAAGTTCGATCAGCAGGCGTTCGAAGAGATGCTCTCAAGGGACGGCTCTACTCCCTCAAAATTAACGAAGCCAAATAAGTCTCACAAGACTTGGCTTCCGAAGGCTCGCCGTGCATATCCTGCCAGTATCATAGCAGATTTGCAACTGGAGGACTCTGTCACATGGGCGTATGGCTCTGCCACAGAAGCTCCCCAAATGAAGAAGGCTCACACCGTTTCGGGCTCTACTAGCCTAACGACTTCTCTCTTGTACAACCAACAATAGAGTATTCAATGCCCGAGACTTGGCAAAAAAAAGCACTATGATGCCAAGAATCGGAGTGTTTGACACTCTGGACAAACCCAGTGAGGCTCACAAACGAAGGAGGCAAAGTTGGAAGAAAACAGCACTGCTCCACCAAGCATGCGCCCAAAGCTATGCGCCCAAGGTGGTGTAGGGGCGCATAACTCTAATCAGAAGGCTTCTTTCTCAGAAAGATTGGGCATCCAGGGTCATGCGCCCAAGGCTATGCGCCCATGCTCAACTGATCCATACTATGCACCCACATCGAGGAAGCTCAGACATGCTGCCAAGAAGCTTGTGCAGTCTCTAGGGCCAATGCACCCACAACAAAAAGACAGGCCCCAACGCGTATAGCACGGGGCTGTCTTCAAGGACATCACAGAACTTAGGTATGGGGGTTGCCCCTGCACGTAAACTAAGTCTGGATGCGCCAACTCTCCTTACAAACCCGCATGCAAAGCTCGGCGATGCATGTAACATAGGTTTTAAAGAAAAACTCTCTTCCGCTGACTTACGCGACATGATAAATCATAAGCGTAAAATGAGGGAGGACATAACAATTCATGGTGCACATTCGTGTACCAGTATTGTCATCAACTGTTGCTGCTCCAAAGCTACGAGAGTGCCTCAGAGACAGTCCGTGTTCCGACGGCTACATTTCTCTCACGATAAAAGTCGCTGTGTGTTTCGTCCAATATGGCTTCATGGGGTCCCCGTTATGGAAGCCCCAATCAAACACGGCGAACCACGAACCCAACTTTCTCTCTCAGTTCCGCAAAAAGAAGGAGAATAAGTCTACCAACAGATGGCCAGCAAGCTGTCACATCTGAAGGAGTCTATATGGGTACTCGATCAAAGGCGAGATTTCGTATAGATGACGAAGACTCCCAAGCTGGGGGTAGTATTCCCTCAGAGTCTGAAGCGGATGACCTTTACACAGGGGGTAGCCTTCCAGAGGACGATGATCCCTCCGAGTCTGATGGCGACTATCTACCTTCCCTCCTTGAAGATGAGGGACTTGTCAACTCAGAGACAGACAATATCGACACCAGTTGTACTATTTCTTCTGTTCATCCTCGCATGTTATCTACATACATGGCAAACGGAGAAAGACCTGACGAAGCCAGTGATCAGACTAGCAAATGGCTAGAGGGTCTTGAAACAGCATTCGCCAAGACCACTGATATGCTTACCAGTATCATGGCAGTCCAAGCTGCTGGGGCTGTTCCTCCACCTCAACAATATGTCTCGGCTCACGCTAGTCCGGCTCATAGCAACAACCCTTTTTCACTACAAAAGGAGTATTATTCCTTTGTGCCTCCCCCAAATCTTACAAATGCTGGGGGTAGTCCTTCGCCAACAACGCCTGACAACCGTTCAGCAGCCATTTTCCAACACTTGCTCAATCCACATGATGCAATTGATTCTCTGGTTGCCCGTCTTGACACCATCTCACACAAAGATGAGCTTCAGAAGATGGGGATATCTCAACCTTATCCTTCTGAATGGGAGAATGCTACTTGCCCCTAAGTACAAGCTGCTGACGCTAAATTCATTTGACGGGTTGACTTCTCCTCGTCAACACATGACATACTTTAACACGCAGACTTTACGCTTACATAAGGATGATCCGTTCTTGTCAAAGCTATTTATTAGCACCTTGCAGAGGGTAGCTTTTGAATGGTTCTGCACTCTGCCTACGGTTGTATCAATTCGTTTAAAGACTTGGAGAGGTTGTTCCTCAATAGGTTTTACGAGAGTGGCATGCATGTTAGTATGTCCACCCTCATTGAGACCAAGCAAAGGAGGACTGAGTTTGTCATTGCCTTCATCGAACGCTTCAAACGGCTAGCAATGAAGATGCCCTTCGGTATACCAGACTCACAACTTATGGATACTTGTCGACATAACTTCCTTCTTACAATGAAGTTCTGTCTGGATATACATAAGTATGATACATGGCCCACTTTTATTGGGGCCGCTGATGCTGCTGAAAACGACCTTCCTAATTTGGAATTACTGGGGTTGAAAACACCCAAATCTGAAGATAAGGGCAAGCATCCTCAAACTATCCCTGTCCGTGGGAGGAAAGAAAAAGAAGTCCTGAAGGTCGACACTTCCAAGGGAGCTTCCAATTCTCAGGATGCCTCCGACAAGCCTAATGAGACCTTCTCCTTTGACGAAGATGATGTCATTATCATTTTTCACACATTGATGAAGGGTAATAAACTGACATTGCCTCCACCGCGACGTCCTACAGAGGCGAACCGACTCAATGATCCCATGTACTGTCTCTATTATCAGTACATGTATTATTCCACCAAGGACTGCATCATCCTGAAAAAGAAGATACAATAGCTTATCGACAGCCAAGTGATCAACCTCGAAGCTGAAGACAAGGTCGTATCTTCTAACATGATCTCTCTTCAGTTTGGTGATTTTTCTCCCACAGAAGTCCCAGACGGCGTAAGCCCGATCCCCAAGACAATAATGGAAGCCATAAATCTACCGCCACCTCGCAACTCAACCTTGGTGCCACTCACGACTGAACGTGGTGAGATCATGTGGGTCCATCCGAACCTTGTACAAAAAATGACACAGGGGGTGGTATCTTCCAAAGCAAAAAGGACAAGAAATACAAGTCATGCTATATAGTGTCTTCTCCCATCTACGAAGTTCTATCTGGCGAGACACGATCCGGGAAGGCTTATCTTCGGACTTACGACCACGCACAAGAAGAAGCAGTACCTTTTCAAGCTCCTGCTGCTCCCACAAGCTTAGAATTCGGCCCGCCTAAGCCTACAACTACCGATAAAGCCAAGCAGAAGGCGACGTGGTTTGGTAATTCTCTAAAGGCGCCAGCTCTCAAAGGCATGGATCGGCCCTATAACTTTGACATACTGGCACAGCTGGCCAATACACCTGCCAGGTTGTTCCTGTTCGATCTATTATGACTCTCCAAATAAATGCAGAAGGCCTTAAGTGAGGCATTACTACATGCCGACTCTTATCTCGCTGAAGTCAAAGCCCCCGCTGAAGACCCTGTCTCCTGTCCCCACTGCCACAGTACTATGGAAGTGGTGTCCAACATCACCTTTTCATAGGAGGACATGCTACTAAAAAATAATCGTCATGATAGACCTTTGTACTATACAGGGTATATCGGGAGATTAAGGTGGATCGGATGCACATCGATCCAGGTTCCTCCCTCGGCATCATTCCTAGAAGTTTGCTTCAAATTCTAGGAATCCCTCTGCACAAGCTATCTACAACCAATACAACTATCATGGCTTTCAATACTGGAAGAAGCCATCTGCTGGACAAGATCCGTCTCAAGTGCCAGATCGGTAATCCCCAAACGGAGGTTTCATGCTATGTGATTGATACCAATTTATCCTACAACGTCTTGTTGGTACGTCCGTAGATACACGAGAACATGATCGTTCCTTTCACACTTCACTAGTACTTCAAGTACGTTAACAGCGATGATGTCGTGAAGACGGAGTTTGTCGATGTCGATCCTTTTAAGGACATGAAGCCTACTACGGAGATTCGGTACTTTACCAATCTCAGCCCCCCAAGGATGACAGCAACGAAGCTGACAATGATGCTGAAGCAAGTAAATCCTCCAATGATGGTCCCCTGATTATCTGAGTCAAAGGACGTACTACTCCAAAAAGTACTTCGAAGCCTCTCATAATTTGGATAAAAAGAAGAACCCTGATAAAGTTAAACTATTGACCATCACTCTCCGCACCTCGGAAGGAGCCTGCTGAAGTCCGTCCTCCCAATGCTGAAGAATTACCCTACGTGGTGAACTTGGCCAAGACTGTGGCTCCTCTTCCAGATGATGATCCTCTCAATGAGTATATCAATACTCATAATAGTGTACCTTCAGCGGATGATGTTATCCCTGAAGGAGAACTTACGTATTTTCTTAGTAAGGTTTATCTTTGAATTACTCCGATGTATATCAGTCTGTAAACCACTACATAGATACGATATACGCTCTAGAGCATGGCATAGGACCACACCTCTGTATGTCGGTCACGATGCCTCACCTGCGGGAAAAAGTTTACCCAGAAGATATCTACTACTTCATCATTCTAGCCAGAAAGAAGAGCGAAGAACTAATCATCTTCAGTCAAATAATTGGCGAAAGAAAGTTCATTCAGGACTCTACTTCTTCCAAGCATAACACGGAAGCTGATTATGACTCGAAAAAAATACAACTTTTTCGATATAGTTGGCTGGCCAAGAATATCATCCAGAACATTGGATATGACATCAAAAGTGACTAGGGGCTAAATTACGGCCGGGGACGACGGTTGCCAATACGACACTTTGCTCCTTCCGGCAAACGCGAGAATTACTATCAACGAAATAATATTGGTTTGGGCTATGTCACTCCTCCAACAACTCCCGAAAGATCAGATGATGAAGCAGATCATTGTTTTCATTCTTCTGATTCCTGCCTCTGGGACTGAGACTCCAGCATTGGCGACATGCTAAAAGCAACTCTGTCCGTCAATATGGTTTCAGTTGACCAAATTGCGGACGATGTCCAATCGATCGAGCTTGAACAATGGGCTAAAAAGATGGATACTAGGTAGGAGCTGCGCTTCGAAAAACATGAGCCACCTACCGAAGACGAAGTCATCCAAGTCAATTTAGGATATGAATCATCTTTTAAACCAATTTTCATCAGTAAACGTCTATCTGGCGATGAACGATAATCTCTTATACAGCTTATAAGAGAATACATTGACATATTTGTATGGAGCTATGAAGACATGCCAGGCCTGGACCCTAAAGTCGACATGAACCGCCTAAATATTCTGTCTAAAGCTAAGCCAGTGAAGCAGCAACAACGACGATTCTGACCAGATGTCATGGAGGCCATCGAGAATGAAGTCAAGAAGCTTATTGCCAGTAGATTCAT
Source organism: Iris pallida (assembly GCA_029216955.1). Classification (NCBI taxonomy): domain Eukaryota; kingdom Viridiplantae; phylum Streptophyta; class Magnoliopsida; order Asparagales; family Iridaceae; genus Iris; species Iris pallida. The sequence continues at coordinate 10,753,540 of JANAVB010027596.1, forward strand.
TCGCGAAGAACAACACCCTGACTGGGTTGCCAATATTGTTCTATTTATGAACTCTGTATGCCCGAAAGACGAGTTCCCTCTACCGATCACCGACGTAATGATCGACAATACTTGCGACCTTGAGTGGATGTCCTTCATGGATGGGTTCTCAGGCTATAACCAGATCAAGATGTTCCCCGGCAACGAGAAGCACACATATTTTTGAACACTGTTGGGGGTATACTGCTATACGATGATGCCCTTCGGATTGAAGAATACAGGGGCGACATACCAGTGAGCCATGAACACAATTTTTCATAATTATTTGTACAAAACTGTGGAGTGCTACGTAGACGATATCGCAGTTAAAAGTCATCTCAAGGACAACTACGTCTAAGACTTAAGAACGGTGTTCGAACTAATGCGTGCACACCAACTCAAGATGAATCCAACTAAGTCCTTTCTGGGAGTCTCCAGCGACAAGTTTCTTGGTTTCGTCATCACTTCAAAGGGTATACACCTTGACCCAGAGAGAGTGAAGGCTATCCTCGATATGCATCCTCCAAGAAACCTAAAAGAGCTACGCGGACTATAAGGAAGGCTAGCCTACATCAGACGATTCATTTCAAACCTTTCTGGAAGGTGTCAACCATTCACTCAGCTCATAAAGAATGGTGTATCTTTCGTCTGGACTGAACAATATCAACGTGTATTCGACGACATCAAAAATTATCTCACAAGCCCCCAAGTTTTGGTAGCTCCAATAATTGGAAGGCCCTTCTTACTATATGTCCGCACTATGGACCATTCTCTTGGCACCCTATTAGCTCAGAAGAATGAAGTCAGCCATAAACAGGCAATCTACTACCTCAGCCGCACAATGGTGGATGCCGAGCACAGATACACACCTGTGGAGAAGAAATGCCTTGCATTGGTATGTGCCATCCAGAAGACATGCCACTATATGTCTAGGCAGACTATCTACATCATTTCTAAAGTCAACCCTCTCAGAATGCTCATGACTAAACCGGGTTCTCTCAATTCTCGTTTAGCTACATGGGCAATGTTGTTGACTCTATATGATATGTTGTTCGTTTCTCAGAAAGCAGTAAAAGGCCAAACGTTAGCGTATTTCCTAGCAGCTCATCCGGTGCCAGAATCTTCCAAACTCTACGATAAAATCCCCGATAAAGTAGTAGAGTCTAACACCGTAACTGAGGAAATTCCCATTTGGCGAATGTTTTTTGACGGTGCATCAAGAACAAGACCTAAAAAAAAATATTGTGGCCGAAGTAGGTGTCGTACTCGTGTCACCAGATCATCTAGTTGTACATCGTGCATATTCTCTCGTGGAACCATGCACCAACAACGTGGCCGAATATAATACCATATTCATCGGCCTGCAACTGGCAAAACAACTGGGAGTTGATACCTAGAAGCTTACGGCGATTCTAAGCTAATAGTTAGTCAAGTCCGAGGGGATTATGAAGTTCGTCACGAAGATCTCATCCTCTACCACAGATTAACAATCGAGTTGGCATCTACTTTTGCTGGATTCTTCATTAAACACGTACCTCGACTACAGAATATAGAAGCAGATAATCTAGCCTGTCTCGCTGCTTCCTTGACCGTCCCTACCAATACTCAGCAGTCGATCACAGTGTCTAGTCGAGAACTATACTATGTGAAAAATGTCTTACATATTTATCACAGTTATACAATGGAAATAAACGTCAATGTTAAAGACTGGAGATTTCTTTTCATAGACTATGCCGTCTATGAAATCCTCTCCGAGGACCCGAAGGAAGTAGTATCTATCCAAAGGTGATCCTTCAGATTTTATTACGACACAGCTACCAAGATGCTGTACCGACGCTCTTATGACGGGCTACTGTTATGATGTTTATCAGATACAGAAGCCAAACATGCACTCCAGGAGGCTCACGACGGAGTTTGTGGTACACATCAACCAGGCCCTAAATTACAAGATCGCCTCAAACGAATGGGTTATTATTGGCCACGATGATAGCAGATGTTGTTGAATATACACAAAAGTATAGAGCCTATCACTTCCACGCCGATTTCATTCATCAACCTTCGGAGTTTCTACACCCAACGGCAGTATCTTGGCCTTTTGAAGCCTGGGGTATGGATGTCATAGGCCCAATCAGCCCGCCATCTTCCAAAGAACATTGGTTCATCCTAGTCATAACTAATTACTTCTCTAAATGGGTGAAAGCTATACCGCTCACCGAAGTGAAGGCGTCGAACGTGATCAGTTTCATCAAGCATCACGTTATCTACCGCTTCGGCCTACCTCGCAGGATCATCCATGATAATGGTCCACAAGTTACAAGCTATGCATTCTATCGAATCTATGATAGAAATCAAATCCAGAATGTAGCCTTTACTGCCTACAATCCAGCTGCTAACGGGCTAGCAGAAGCCTTCAATAAGACCATCATTAAACTTCTTAAGAAGTTTATGTCTTCAAACAAGCGCGACTAGAATGCAAAGCTCGACAAATGTCTATGGGCCTATCGTACAACGGTCCGGACTCCAACAGGCAGTACACCATTCTCTTTGGTTTATGGGAACGAAGTAGTTCTTTCCCTAAAAATTTAGATTCCTTCTCTTCGAGTAGCCTTAGCCAGCGAGTTGACTACCGAAGAAAGCTGCCGTCTGTGACTCCAGGATCTCGAAGTGCTAGATAAAAAATACTTGTTAGCTCAGCAGCACATTGAGCTATACCAAGCATGTCTTTCCAGAGCCTTCAATAAAAAGGTGAAGGAAAGAATCTTCCAAATCGGTGATCTAGACTTGGCAGTGAGAAGACCAATGGTCATGACGCACAAAACAAAAGGAAAGTTTCAGCCTAAATGGGAAGGTCCTTTCATTATTGAATCAGTGTATTCTAACGGTGCGTACCGACTAACCATGCCTGATGGTGACTTGCTCATGATGCCTATCAACGGCAAGTTCCTGAAAAAATACTATGTGTAACCTTTTTTAAATAATGTTCACGTATGTTCAGTCATTTAAATGTACAGTGCGATGTTTATGAGATTCGAAAAATTATCTAACTATTATCCGTATTTCAAGAGTCTTGAATACGCCTTGGATAATAGGTCCTCTAAATTATTTCTCCAGCGGAATCATTCCCTTTTTTGACTATGTCCAAAGTCGGTTTGACGAAAATAAGTCACGTCCCTATTACCCCTGAATTGTTTTTCGATAATTATTTCCCCAGTAAAATGATTAAGAAATATTTTTCCACGTCCATATAACCTCTGAGCAAAGCATTCATCAAGGATAATCACGTCCATATTACCTCTGAATTATCCACTCCCACCTAATGTTATATATCTTTCCATGTCCATATTACCTCTGGTTAGATATAGAACATCCTCTGCTATTACGTCCATATTACCTCTACTAGCAGCTTCGTTCAACTTATTATCTATATTCATAAAAAAACTGGAATATAAAATAAATAATAGGTCCACATCAAATTTTCTAGCAGAATACCCACCAGAAATATCCTTGCTACGTCCACATTACCTCTAGTTCCGATATTTCATAAAACTACAATTATTTTAAAAAGATTGTTTATTCTTTACTTGAACGTCTATCAAGAGACAAAAAAGGGTACAAGAGCCGTGACGGCTGAAAAAAACAAAAAAAATTAGTTACAAACAAAGAATCTAAGGGATACATAGGCGATTGATGTTGTCTCTTAGAGCCGCAATTTTGGCCTCAGACTTTGCGGTAGCTCGACGGCGTGCCTCTTCTTGACGAGCAGCTTCATCCTCGAAAAAGATCAGACTCATGTGCTCTCCCTCCAACTTCGCCAGCTGTTATTTTAAATAGGCAGAAGTGGTGGCAATCATGGCAGCCTGAGCCAAGTAATCTTTGTGCTCAGACGTTGTTGACCTCAAGTTGGCTTCCAGTTGGGCGTTCTCGTTCTGGATCTACGCGATGTGATAATACTTTTCGATAAACTGTGCAGCCAGTTTATTCTTCGATGCAGCACGTGTCTCACTTGAAGCATTGAACTGACCATACTGGTCAGCCAGCTCGTCGATATCGTGAACGAGGGCATCCTTCTTCACTTGGAAAGTGGCCTTCTCCTCCGCGAGAGCCGTGATCAAAGCCTCATCTTCTGCATAGAACAACGATATCGGGTTTCGTTGCTTGGCATCCCGGAATTGGGCCACCAGACCCTCCAAGTCATTCAAAACTTTCCTCAGAGTATTAACCTGCTCTTCATAGCCGACAATACTCTCAAGGGCCGCCACTTGGCATTCAGCAACAGCCTTCACAGGGCCAGATGCAACATTCCCATTCAGAACTCCAGGAAGCTTTACTTTCAGCACAGAGTAGAAAGCTTTGACGACTTCTAGGCCATCTCGTCATCTTCAGTGGAGGTCGTCGGAGAGGATACTTGGAGAGTTTCTTCCACTCCAGGAAGGGTTACCTGACAAGAAGCCGAACCTGACAGAAAAACAATATATACATCAATAACCAAAAAAAGAAGAAAAATACGAAAGAGTTGTAATTTCATACCTTCAGCTTGCTCAGTACCAGCCTGGGCTACGCCATTAGTCTCGGCTTCAGGGAAACCAAGAACAGGCCCAGACTGTTCAAAGAGAACAATACCAAGGCCCCGAGCAGTATCAGGCCTGGTTTCTTCCATAATTCCAACTATAACGGAAGCAGATTCAGCAATAGCCCCCTCAGCAGGCTGTTCAACCTCTCCTTCTGTAGCCGATACCGGCTCACTAATAGCTTCCTCCGTACCAACAAATTTGGAGGAGCCGGGAGCAACTTCTGTTCCTTCCTCAATGCCTGGGGCTATCTTCGCGAGTGGTCCCTTTTTCTTGTCTACAAGGAACATACAGTCGTGGTCAGTCTCACGAGGAGCACACAAAATCGAAGACAAAAAGATCTTATCCGAAGAGAGGTACAAAAATAACGTACCCGCAGGAGGATGAGCCGACTGGACTTGATTTTCATCCAACTCTTTTTCCAGCTCCTATTGCAGACATATCCCCCAAAGATATTTCATAGGAGGGACTAATCTTTTGACTGCCGTCATGGTCTGGGCCTTCGTCCTGATCTTTCCTTCGCACAAGTCTTATAATTGAAGAAGATATGCCCTCATCCATCGGTCGAGGACGAGCAAGGGATACTGTTGTTACGTCCACCTCCTCAGTCAAGGAGGCACCTGTCTCAGCTGTAACTTTGGGGTCTTGTGCAAAGGACAAACGCAAAGGTGAGAAGGCTTCTAAAGGCTTGACCAGAACGGCTATGGTGTCTATGAAGGTATCTACCTCTCGAATAATAACGGCCCGCGATGCCGTTCTACCTCTTCCAGTTTGCCGGGAGGACCTCCTCAAGGGAGGCGATCCAGCACCCACTTCCTTGGCTCTCCTCAGGACGACAGTTTTCTTCTTCCGCTTTAAAGTTGGCTCCTGGGCCAATTCAGTTACAGCTTTCCTCTTCTGAAAAGGATTGAGAGGAGAAGAATCATCATCTTTCGTGTCCTCCTTTGGAGACACTGTTAGCTTTCTAAGGATAGCTTTCGGCTCTGGTACTACGGCTGGCTTCACAGTAGGAACATCACTCTCCTTCTGACGGCCCTTCGGTGCCTTTTTTTGCAAGAAGGGGGCCAAACCGAGTCCCCAATATCAAGCTCTGTTCACGATCATACCGGGGATGAAAAGTATTGATCTGAACATAAAATTTGGCACCGACATAGCACAAATGGGTCTCAGGCTTATCCAAGGGCAGAATAAAGACTGTCTCCGTGCACCCGACATTGTAATACATCTAAGTACGTGCCCCGTCAATTAAGCTGCCTATCGACTCAAAATACGGGCTAGCATTTTCCAAAAGAAGCTGGTTGTAGCCAAACTACCGCACGAAATGGCCTGGTAGATATGGCTCTAGATAGGCATGATTCCTGTTTAGGAGCACCAGATGCGATGGTCTAATAAACAGAAGCCAGTGAAAAGCCCCAGCAGTCAAACTAGTGGCATGAACTCCCTCATCCACTAAGATATCTTCCGTATTACAGCTGCCGGACAGAAGGGATACTCTGATGAACTCATAGTTCTGCAAGAAGCCTAAAGCCTTTCTGTAGGCGGGTACACCGGTGACAGTCCAATCCGTATCACGAAATCTACGAAGAAAGGCGTCTCCCGCTAAAGAGTCCGCCACCAGCCCAGCATTCAACAGGGTAGGACAATGCAGTAGCAGCCACCCCATCAAGAAATAATACAGAAGTTCGGTCCGAACAAAGTTGGCCCTGCCATCAGGAGTCGCCGCATTCCTAACAAAGTCCTGCAGATGTCATCCAGTGGCACAGACCATCGTGGAAAGCAATGCAAGACGTTATCCGAACGCCAGCTTCACAGCCAAAAGTATCATACTCGGTTTATTCTCTCAATGGACCCTGAATCTCTAGGGACTATGCAGTCACGAAGCCAGATCATTAATAAAGCTGCCAGCACAGCTTTATCTGACAACGGATATTCAACTTGATGGAAGTAGTGGTCGATCGAGGACTTAGGATCATCACTGTCCTCAGTATCCTCCATATCATAATCTTCCATCCGGATTTCTATATCGGACTTGGTCATAGGTTTTAAAATCAAAAAGGAGGCCGGATCCTCCCCTTCTCCTTGAACAAAGACGTAGCCCATCTAAGCCCTCGTGTGGGGATTAGCCCCCTCGGTCCTCCCTTTCTTATTAATCCTATGACAGATAAGGCGGTGGCAAGGTAATTCCTTGTACACATCAATCATCTCGGAGTTTTTATTCTCCAGATCTCGGAGCTCTTCATCATAAGGCACATACTCTTCATATGGCTCCGTACCCCAGGGAAGCTTCGACACTTCTTGCATCTCGTGGTGAGCCAATCCTGTCTTCCTACCAGGAGTAAAGAAAGTACATGTGTGAAGGTTATATAACTCCGCCAAGGAGACAAACATTGGCCAGTTGACCCTTACACCATATTGAGTGGCCCTAATAGCATAATAAAGGCCAGTAGTCTCCAGGGTAGCTTCATACATGGAAAGCACCCAGCCAGTGAGATTACTCCAGAACGAAGATGGATACCTCCAGCCTTCCATCCATATCTTCCCTGTACGATACAATATGTCCCACGACATCATCAAGTTGCAAAGCGTGTCAGCGGCATAAGGATGGAAATTAGTCAGAATATTGTTCGTTACGGCACCTGTGTAAGCCCCTAATATTTTAATTAGTTTTAATTAAGGACTTTTTTAGTTACAAATAGTGTTTATATTCTTAAAATAAATTATTATAATTTTTAGGAATTTTCTAGAATTTTTAAATAATTTTTAAATAGTTTTTAAAGCCTAAAATATTATTTTGCAATTTCTAAATTTTGTTTTATAATTTTTAAATTGTTTTAAAGCACTTTGCAATTATTCAGATTATTTTAATGTTGATTTGCAAATTTATATTTGCAAACAGTTAAGGAGGTGGGTATTTTTGCAAATTACGAATAAGGGGGGTTTCTGTAAAACTTACTGACCACCGCCTTCGTATCCGTTTAATCG
>JANAVB010027596.1:10766107-11136107 GCA_029216955.1 Iris pallida
TAGAACAGCTTACTACGCTTTATCTCAAGCGTAGGCTGGACATGACTCGGCTCAGCCCAACAATTTGGGTAGCGGATCGTGACAACCAGGTTGTAGTTCCTTCGTAGAGTAAGATGCAGAGCCCCGGACACACTTAAAAGTGTCCTTCTTTCGATCGCCTGAGTCGAACTTTATTCTTCCGAAGACGACCCCGGGGAGCTCAGGAGTTAGCTCCCACTTTATCTGTCGCCGCACGGCTAAGACAGTAAAAGCAGACAAAGGATACTGACGCTCCATCGACGGTAGCCATATCCTCTGATTGTTCGGACGGATCACCATTGGGTTTCTCAAGCGTATTGTCTCGCCATCTTTGAACCCCACACTGTCACCAAATAGAAAGTACGACTTCTTGAAACGACGTGCCCCTCCAAGCAAGAACTTTTCATCATTAATCATCTGCTTCAAGAAGGTCTTATCCTGTTCAAGTATGGCGAGTGTCCGTTCTGTAGGCTAGTTTTGACTAATCGTGGCTTGAACCTTGCTGATCATATTTGTTATAAGACTGGTACCAAGGACTTGATAAGCAGAGCCGAAAGGGATTCCTTCAAGTTCCGGAATAAACTTAACTGCAAGGACAGAAGAGAAAGTTATACTCAGAATCTGCAGGAAAAACAAAGTGCTGAAGGACTCTTATGCGTCCAAAAGGCTATGCGTCCAAAACAAACATGTGGGCGCATATGGTACATCAATATGTGGGTACATAACATGCAATAGTATATGGATGCATAATATAAAAACACGTGGGTGCATAGCAAACCACAGTGTTGGCGCATAAGAATGCTCATAGAAGTATGTTGCCTTAGGCGCATGCGCCCAAACAGAAGAAAAGTTTGAGCATCACAAATTAACGCTCAAGACTTTGTTTTTTGAGGTGTGGTCTCACCCAGAATCAGGTCCTGGACTGGTGAGGACGCTGCTGCAGGAGGAGAGCTACTCGGTACAGCCCCCTTGCCTTTCGCAGATCTCTTAGCGGCCTTGGTAGACATGGTTCGTAAAGAAGAAGATGAAGAGTCTATTGAAAGTTCTAAGAGAAATGAGAATAATGAACTTTCTCTCTCTTTTAAAGCCTATTTATAGGCATGGGCCACTTCTTATGCGCCCACTATCCCTATGTGCCTATGCGCCCATTGCGTACTATGCGCCCTCCATGGCTTATGCACCCACGTAAAGATCCAACCTGTTGTACACTATGCGACTGCCACTTGCTGACATGGACAACGTAAGAAGGATGGACCTCTTCTAATTCTACCCCGATGAATCTGTCAGTTCAGATTTTCAAGGAAGATCTCAACAGCCATCTCTCTGACAGGCTGGCCAAACTCTATGCGCCCAAAGAGAGAGTCGTGCTATGCGCCCACTGCATTACGAGAAGACGGTCCATACATCTTTTAAAGTATTTCGAACTCGTTCAAGTATCGAAAACTTTAAAGGGGACCTTGTAGAAGTACGCAAATTTCAGCAATGAAGCCTCATGCGTCCAAGCCAATGAAGACATATGCGCCCCAAGTAAAGTCATATTTGCCCTAGTCACCCTGTGAAGCTCTATGTGCCCAAGTCATCCTGTGAAGCTCTATACGCCCAAGACAAGCTCCCCTAGAAGGGGGCACATAGCCCTGTTTCAAGCTATGCGCCCAAGCCAGAACATCTCCCGAGTCGGTCAAAGCTACGATCAAAACGTACACCGAAGCGTATGGCCACGTCAGTCTCCACTAGCAGTCGTGCATCGAAGCATATGGCCACATCACCACCACGATCAACCCACGACCACGCAGCCAGCATGCGCCAACATCCTATGCGCCCAAAGCAGGACCATGCGCCCACATGAAAACCACTATGTTTTCTCATGTGGGTGCATAACATTATTCCAGCTCAAGAACGACTATAAAAAGGGGCCTCATCCCTCTTCAAAAGACAGAACGGAGAGCATTTTCAAGAGCCAAATTGCTGTACTTCTTTCCAGTGATCCGAGAGTTAGCAATTTTCTTAGGTTTTCTCCCACTTTTGCAATCGTAGTATCAACGGAGTAAAGGAGTAACTGCCGCTCGATCTCCATCGTCCCATTCCCCAGAATTCTTTTTTGTATTCGGGGATCCTCAGTACATGATCTCTCAGGCTTACTCAATTTGTGGTACCTTGCGCCAATAAAGAAAAGATGACATTTTTTTTTTGTCCACAATAAGCAGCCTAAGGCAATTTTCTCATTAGACATGAAGGATAAAGTAAGACTTTGTAGGTGGATTCAGGGCCAAAACTTTCCTAACGGATACGTGTCAAATTTAAGAACATGCGTCGACCCGAAGGACAACAAACTGATGGGTATGAAGAGCCACGACTGTCATGTATTTATGGATAGGTTTACTCTGATAGCATTTTGGTAATTATTACCGTCGGTCGTTTGGGATCCGTTGACAGAGTTGAGCATATTCTTCAGAGATCTTTGTTCTACTAAGTTGCTTGTCGATCGTCTAAAAAAGTAAGAGAAGAACATTGCAGTAACGCTGTACAAGCTTGAGAGGGTGTTCCCTCCTGGGTTCTTCGACTCCATGGAGCATTTGCTAATTCATCTATCCTACGAGGCATATTTTGGTAGGCTCGTCGGTTATCGGTGGATGTACTCGTTTGAGCGATATTTGAACCACCTAAAGAGAAAGGTAAAAAATAAGGCTCGGGTCAAGGGTTCTATTTGTGAAGCCTATATTTTCGAACAGATTATAAACTTCTGCTCAATGTATTTCAAGCCACATGTTGCTACTAATAGAACAAGAGCTCCAAGGAATGATGATTGATATCTTGAATCTAATGATACAATACTGAAAGTCTTCAATGCTTTCGGAAAGCCTTCCAGGAAAATAAAAAAAAGATATCTGAATTACGAGGAACTAAGGGCTACTCAGTTATATATGTTACGTCCGTATTTCGGGATACGTATTTTGATTAGGCTTATACGTATTTTGGACCTGTATTTTATTTTCTCAGATTCTGGCCTGTAATTGTGTTTTGGTTTAACTTGCAGAATTTTTGGTTTTCTCGTATTTTTGGTTTCGGCACGGCTCGGTTTTAGTTGGTTTTATTTGGTTTGGTTTGATTTTTAAAACCAATGGAACACCTTAACCTATACTCCACCCTCATTCCACCATAACCCACCCTCATTAAAATCCCCACCAACCATTCTCTCTCCTCTTATTACTTCCCTCATTAATTTTCTTCATCTTCTTCTTCTTCCTCCACACAACACCAACACCATAGACAAGTGCACCTTGCCACCACATAAGAACCCAATTTTATTTGTCCATTAGCTATATTAGGCCATGGTGAACAACATTAGAACTTGGTATTTTGTGATTTGGAGCTTCCATTTTTCTAGATCTAAGTTTTTACCATTTTTGGATTTTCTTGGTTTTGATCTATTAAACTTAGATTTTTCCTTGTTTTGAGGATTCCATGTGGAAGAGAATTCAATTTTACATAAGTTAGAACTTTGAAAATCCAAATTTCGTTTTGATTTGAAGTTTAGGGTTCTTGGAGTCTTCCTCTCGGTCTGATGGAGAAGATGACTCTCGGCCTGCGCTCTTTAGCGCAGTCCATTCACTTGCGCAGCTCCTCGGCCAGCGCTTTGTGCTGGGCTGACTTGCGCTGGCGCTTCTTAGCTCCAGCGTCTTCCTTCTACTGGTGCACTTGTCTGCTGTGCCGCTCGCTCCAGCGCAATCTGCTCCAGCGCAACCCGACTCAGCGCAATCCGCTTCCAGCGCAATCCGCTCCAGCGTAACCCGACTCAGCATAATCCGCTTCTAGCGTAATCTGCTCCAGCGCAAATCGACTCAGCGCAATCCGCTTCCAGCGTAATCCGATCCAGCGTATTTTATCCCCTGCGTAGTTCATTCACTTGCGCAGTCCATTTCCTCCAGCACAATCTGACCCCCTGCGTAATCCACTTGCCCATGATGATTTGGTTTTATTTCTTGGACTTGGCTACTCTTTTGTGGATTTGAGTTTTGAATCTTGTTCCACACAACACGACTGTCTCGACCCCAACACGAACTGGCACGATTTTCGGTGTTTGCTTATGACTAATACAGTTTCGCAAATTTTATGATTTATGTTGCTAGTGCTATCTGATCTTCTTATTAGTAACCCGATGGTGCGTTCTTAACTTATAACCTGTGATCCATGATTAAACTTTGTAACTGGATAACTTGATAGTTGCCCGTGGCGGCGCACTCCTGACTTGTAACTTATAACTTGTAACTTAACTTGACTTGAATGTTATTGTAATAGCTAACTTGACTCGCATAATTAACTCTGACTCCGTGGGTGTTCATTCTTGCTGCCTTGTGCAATCCACTGGTCTTGTCTGGCATCATGTCTAGGACGTGACTCCCTGGTTACCACGGTCAGGGATTCACACTGAATATGGGTTAGTCTAATGACTAGATCCAACTATAGTTTATGGAGAATTTCCAGTCACAGGCGATCTCGTTATCTGGGCGCTTTAAACGGACTTATAGCCTGCCGACGAGTAGGGCACATTTCCAGCACACTGTTACGTGTTGCACCCTCTAAGTCACCTAAGGGTATATCGTCATTGGACGATGTACCCAACCATGCTCTCAACCCGCGAAAGGATAACTGGATAGTCTGCAGGGCTTGGGACTGGAAATTTCTCATTTGCATCTTGTTAGTAATTAGGCTTGTGATAATCCTAGTTAGTTAAGTAGTAAGCCATAGTATTTGCTTGGCCGTTTGTGAATGGATGGTGTCCAGCTTGGTCTAAGACTAGTCTAAGTCCCTGTACTGGGTATTCCTGTACGTGATTGTTTTACTTATCTTTAACAATAAATGGATAGAGACAAGTGCTATTCAGGCGAAGGGTTACAACCCCGGCCCTTGTTTGGTTTACGGGTTGTAATCTGGCTCCCGGAGTGGTCCCATGTCCCTAGTCATTTATTGTCCTGCTCTACTTTTATTACTTGTACTTTTCTTCTATTTTCTTATGTTCTGATATGCTGGCTTTTGTTCTTATTTCGTGGCCTCCTTTGTGGCACTTGCTCTTTCTGGGGTTTGACTCAGCTGGTTTTGTATGGCCAGATTTTGGAGCAGCACCCGAGGATCTACCGAACTTCCAGCCCAATGGTGGCGACTAGAAGGAACCCGGGCTACGAGTGGGTTTTTCATTTTGTTTCACCCACAACATTGTAAATTTATTCTTTTGAGGCGTTTAGCCGACGAGCACCTGTTAGCTCGATGCATCTTTACTTATTGTCTGCCTACGGGCTGTAACAAGATTAATAAATCCTAGGATTGATCATGTATGACTTAACTCTTGCTAGTCCTCGTATTTTGTATGACTAGCTTCATGATCAGCTGAATATGTAATATTTGGGACGCCTTTTATTGTATATTTGGTGGTCTAACATCTTGTAATTATATTACTTGCTTGAGACTGAAACAATAGGCTTGACCTTAAGAGACCGTTGGCTTGTAGTAAACCCTCATATCTAGACAGCCGTGATCGTATAGCGAGGTGGATTCCATTTCAATATATATAGCTGGCTATGTTCGCCCCCGCTCTCCAGTATTCTGGTTCTGGGGCATCACATGGTTTAAGTGGTGGCCCATGCAGGTCTTGGCAATTTAAGATATGTGAGGGTTTACCGGATAGATGTCTCAATAAGTACTCGTCCTTGATCTCCATTCATATCCTCTGAATCTTTGGATTTTTGCCCTGATCGTGTGCTTGTATCGTTGATCTGTCCTGGTCCTTCCTTATTGTTTCCCTGTGTCGTCTTCTTCAGTGGCACTGTACCTGACCCCACCGATCAGCAAGATGGAGCACTTCCCATAGACCAGCAGCTACCCGGAGATCAAGCCCAGCATTCCGGAGTAGCCTCCAGAGTTGTACCTCCCGGAGGAGAGCCCCCAGTCCGGCCCGTCCAGCCTGCCGAGCCTGACGATGGCACCTTGGTAGGTCTCATCAGGACCTTGATAGCTTCCCAGGATCGTAGAGGAGACGCCTTGCACCAGGTAGTGGCAGATGGTTTGACCAGAGGCGGTCATCCAGGGAACAGCGCAACCAACAACTTTAAGCGCTTAAACCCTCCATTCTTCGACGACAGCGAAGATGCGATTGCCGCGGACGCTTGGCTTCAGGATACCGAGGTAATTCTGGAAGCAGCTAGGACAACTGAGAATGAGAAGGTGGCGGTGGTACGCCTGCAGTTGTTAGACCTGGCTCGCAGTTGGTGGGCAGCGCAAGCCATGGAATTAGTGGCACCCATTGCTTGGGCAGTGTTTAGAGAAAGATTCCAGACAAAGTATTTTGATGTTGTAGCTCGTTACGACCTACAGACGAGATTTACCAACTTGAAGCAAGGAGGCAAAACGGTCGACGATTATGCATCTGAGTTTTCTAGACTAAGTAGGTTTGCCCCCACCTTGGTGGCGACCGAGTTTGATAGGGCCCAGCAGTTCCAACAAGGACTGCATTTGGAGATCTTGTTGACAGTTGAGCAGTTCGAGCACCAGACGTTTGATACAGTAATGAGAGCAGCTAGAAGGCGCGAGTACACCTCCCAGAGGATCGTGGATAGGACCGGAGGTAGGAAGCGGTCCCTCAGTCAGATACACCAATCATCAGCTCCAGCTACAGCAGCTAGGAGTTTGACCATTGGAACTCCGAGGCGGGCGACCTCAGTAACGTGGGTTCAACATTCAACCCTGACGTACCCGCAGCAGCAGAAGCAGAAGCAGACTTCTGCGATGGGATATTCTCATTGCAGGAAGCCAGGGCACGTGGTGGCAGATTATCGCAAGGCACAGGGATTGTGCCTGGCTTATGGAGTGGCAAATCACAAGATAGGAGCCTGCCCGATAGGGGTAGGTCGTCCTCTTCTAACCTAACCAGTCCATCGGTTAGGGGACCAGCACCTATGCAGCAGCAACAGTACCCGAGGCTATTGTTGCCTCAGGCCTAGACGTTTCATCAGCAGAACCAGCAGCAGTATACCCAAGCCCGAGTACAGAACAGGTAGAGAGGTTTCCAGCAGAAGGGACCCGCAGCCAGAGGACAAGGTCAGGCCATGATGATGACTATGGAAGAAGAAGTTGCACCAGGTAAGATAGTGGCAGGTACTATTCTCGTCAACTCCTCTCCAGCATTGGTATTATTTGATTCTGGTGTATCGCATTCATTCATGTCTGCACGATTCGCGATACGGATAGGATTGGAGCCCAAGTCATTATCAGTAAGGCTCAATATACTTACTGGTAATCGTCTTGTGGGAGTAGATCGAATGTTTTCCTCATGTCGGATCGTAGTTAGCGGTAGAGAGTTCCCCGCTAGATTTATAGAATTTCCTATGGCAGACTATGATGTAGTCTTAGGCATGGATTGGTTGAGGAACCAGTATGCTAGGATAGACTGCCATGTTGGTAGGGTTATCTTTAGTATTCCTGGCGAGCCGGAGTTTTTATTTTCCCGAGGCGTAGTGTAACCATCTTTCTCAGTATTGCGGATGGCCGTAGCAGCAGTACAGTTACCCAGGATAGTTGGAGAGTTCCCAGATATCTTTCTAGAGGAACTTCCAGGGATGCCGCCAGAGCGGGAGATCGAGTTCACTATAGACTTGATCCCCGGGACAGCACCAGTGTCAGAAAGAGTCTACAGGATGGCGCCTTCATAGTTGGAGATTTTGTACAAGATGATTGAAGAACTCAGGACCAAGGGATTCATTCGTGCAAGTGGATCGCCTTGGGGAGCCCCGATGTTTCTTGTGAAAAAGAAGGATGGTACGTCCAGGTTATGTGTAGATTATCGTACCTTGAACTCAGTGACAATCAAGAACAGATACCCTCTCATGAGGATAGATGACTTGTTTGATCAACTCAAAGGGGCTTCAGTGTTCTCGAAGATAGACTTACGGTCAGGATACCACCAGATCAGAGTCAGAGAGCAGGACATCCCGAAGACAGCTTTCCGATCTTGGTATGGGCATTAGGAGTTCCTTGTTATGCCCTTTGGAACGACCAATATGTTGGCCCATTTGGTCATATGGTCAAACCTGATTTTAATAATTGATTAAACTCTGTCTGGATATACAAAGCTAGTCGGGACATCTCGGACTCTTGAACATGATCAAGAATGGCTATCCACTGAATTCAAGACCGAAGATCTATTTGCCTACTCGTGTCTGTAATTTCTTATGCAATGTATTTTTATTTTATTTGAGTTTAGGAATATGTTGTACACCGAGTCGTACTGGCAAATAGGCTACCTTTAAATGAGTTCAAAATATTTTTAAAAATGTTCTCTCAAAAAGGTTTACAAAAAGGTTTTCAAAAATCACCAAAAAGCTTTTTAAAACCCTAACTAAACCCTGACTAAACCCTGACAGAACTCGGACCGAGTTCGGCCAGAGTTTGGCCAGAGTTCGGTTGGTGGCCGTTGTGATTTTGAATCCTTGGAACTTGGTCCTCCTGCAGTTACGGATTTGACCGAGATTTGCTCATAGAGTTCTGCCCGAATTCTGCCCGAATTCTGTTAGAAGTCTGCCTTTGAAATTCCTATAAATAGAGAAGGATTTCGATCATTTTAACTCACTCATTCACTTTTAATCTTCTCTCTATCTAAAGATTTCAGTCTTTCAAAGAGTTTTCTAGAGCTTTCAATTTCAGATCCCAAGCCAATTATAATCCTCTAGTCGATTTGCCAGTACGGTACGGTCTAGAAGTTTCTGAGAGATTGTAATCAGAAGGCTTGATAGAAGAATACCTCTTCACATTTGAAGTTGGACGAGTTCTTCGTATCAAAGCTCACGTTGTAGAAGTTGCAAGGACTTCGTAAGAAAACTTACGATTTTTCCAATAGTGGATTCAACTGGTAGCAAGAGTTCTACCGACTGGATTAGTCCTCAACAGAGGGAAACGAGTATACATCGATGTCTTTGCGTTTGCTCTCTTAACTCTGTCTTTACTTTTTTTCAGTTATGATTAATATTCTGTGATTGTGCTGCTAACATTGTTTTAATTAGCATTATTCCGCTGCCAACTCTATTCAACCCCCCTCTAGAGTATTACGCTTTACTATTTCGTTCCTACAATTGGTATCAGAGCGGGTGTTATAGGTAAAGCAAAGGTAACAGTATAATTATTTATTCATTTTAATTAACTGTTATATAGATCACAGCACAACACATGGCAACTGTGAAATTCACAAGTGAAGGCCAGGCCACTAACATACCCCCACTATTTGATTGTACGAACTATACCTATTGGAAAACACGGATGAGTTTCTTCTTGAAATCACTTGACTTTGATTTATGGTCCATTGTTCTTGATGGCTATCAAAAGCCACCTCGTATAAATGTTGATGGAGTTTTAGTTGAAAAACCCCACAGCAGATATACAGAGGAAGAAAAAAAAGGGCCAGTCTTGACGCACGCACCATTAATGCTCTCTTTTATGCTTTAGACAGAACTGAATTTAACAGGGTGACTATCTGCACAACGGCTAATGAATTGTGGAAGCTACTTGAAGTCACACATGAAGGCACGACTCAAGTCAAAGAATCTAAAGTCAGCAGACTTACTTAAGAGTACGAGGCGTTCAAGATGAAGCCCAACGAAACAGTTACACAAATATTCGAGAGATTCTTGGATATTGTAAATCTTTTGTCCTCCTTAGGCAAAGATTACAGTAACCATGAAAAGATTCGCAAACTCCTGCGAGCACTTACCAAGAACTGGATTTCGAAGGCTACTGCAATCATTGAAGGGAACGACCTCACAACTATGTCCCTCGAAGTACTCATGGGTAAGCTACTCACTCATGAATTGGAGCTACAAGATTTTGAAGAGCCTGCACCAAAGGAGAAGACGATTGCTCTCAAGGGTCAGCACAGAAAAGCTGCTGAAGGTGACTCAGACAGCAGTGGATCTGACGCTGAAGATCAAGCACTCCTAGCAAGGAAGTTCAAAAGATTCATGAGACATGAGAAGAGAGTCAAAGAGAACAACAGCAACAATTGGTATCAAGAAGATGCTGTCTGCTATGGTTGCAAGATGAAGGGATACATGAAGAAGGATTGTCCCACAAACTCATCATCAAGCAAGAAGTGCAACAGGTATAAAAAGGGAACCTGAAGAAATTAACATCTAGAAGATATGCCAATACCAGTATATGGCATGAAAGTGAAGCCAGCGACTCAGAAGACGAACAATCAGAAGACACTACAAACGTATACTTTATGGCATCCGATTAGGTACCTACTGAACCTATAGTTGATACTTATGATGACTTCACCTTTGAGCAATTAGGAGATGCCGTCAGTGACCTGATGACTGATTACAGAAAACGGCGTAGCAAGTATCAGACCGCTAAGAAGGTACTCAAAGAGTACAAAGGTGAAATAGGTAGACTTACCGACCTACTAGCTGAGGTTAGAAATAATGTTAGTGAGTATGGTGAGCTTTCTTTAACAAAGCTCTTATTACACGAGACTACCAAGTCATCTGAAGAGAAAGACAAAATTATTGACCAACTCAAGGAAGAACTTTCTATAGAGAAGAAAAGTCTTCGATGTGCACAAATCAGAATGGAATCACTCACTTCTGATTATACTGAGTTGTATGACACTTCCAAAAGATTGGAAATTAGGTTTGGAAAACAGCCTGAGCCTGCTGCTTCCTTCCCTAACACGTGTCACTTACCGAAAAATCGGAACATTCCCAAGCCAAACACTGTCAGACCTAACCATATAAAACCTTTACCACAAAAGGTTAAGCCCAAACAAGATTATAGGTATGCTTTCTTCTATACTAGAAAACCTAAACCTACCAACCATGCACACCACTCAGTTTTCAACACTCGACATGCACAATGTCATTATTGTGGCCTCATTGGTCATATTTCATCTGCATATAGAATGAGAAAGCTTGTTGATTTAAATGTTTATGCTTGGATACCTAAAGCTAACAATTCAGGACCCTACAAGAAATGGGTACCAAAAGTTTCATCTGCAAACTGTTTTGTAGGTGGAACACCCTTCACATGCTAGAAGCAAATGGATCCTCGACAGCGGTTGCTCACGGCATACGACCGGTGAGGCTATCCTATTTACAATACTGTCGAAGAAAAGGAAGGAAGGCTATGTCTCCTTCGGTAATAAGTTGAAAGGGTATATTATTGGTATCGGTGATGTTGGTAAGTCTTCCTATCCTGTGATTAAGGATGTTTGTCTGGTTACCGAGTTGAAACATAATCTACTCAGCATAAGTCATCTAGCTGATCATGGTTATGGCATCAACTTTGGCAAAGACAAATGTACTATAGTTGATAGCTCAACTGGTAGTACTATCTTCGAAGGTATCAGGAAAGACAATATATATGTTTTCTATTTGTTAGAAGAAACTAACATTTCAGGTAGATGCTTAATGGCCAAGAGTGATGAGAGTCATTTGTGGCATATGAGACTCGGTCACACTAATATGGATACGATCTCAAGATTATCCACAAAGAAGCTAGTACGCGGTTTACCGGACATTACATTCAAGAAGGACTCGGTATGCAGCCAATGTGAAAAGAACAAAGCTACCAGATCCACATTCAAGTCAGTAAACGCAGTATGTACTACTAGACCTCTACAATTGCTTCATATGGACTTATTTGGTCCTAGCAGAGTTGCTAGCCTCGGAGGTAAACTTTATGCTTTCGTAATTGTAGATGATTTCTCTAGATACACGTGGGTATATTTCTTGACACGCAAGAATGATGCATTATCCGAATTTGTTGCCTTTTACAAGAAAGTACAGAATAAAAAAGGTTACATGATCACTCGCATAAGAAGCGATCATGGAGGCGAATTCGAGAATGCTGATTTTGAGCAATTTTATGACACACACGGTTTTGTACACGAGTTCTCCTGTCCTAGGACTCCACAACAAAATGGAGTTGTAGAATGTAAGAACAGAACTCTAACCGAAATGGCCAGAGTGATGTTAAACCAGTTTAGGCTACCCGAATATTTCTGGGCTGAAGCTGTCAATACAGTTTGCTTTATACTCAATAGAGTTCTAATTCGACCCAAATCGAAGAAGACTCCATTTGAGTTATGGTTTGATAGAATTCCATCTGTTTCATACTTTAGAATATTTGGCTGTAAATGTTTTATTCTTAATACAAAAGACAATTTGGGAAAATTTGATGAAAAGGCCGATGAAGGTATATTTTTAGGTTATGCGGCCAAGAGCAAAGGATAGAGAGTCTTCAACAAAAGAACCATGATCATCGAAGAGTCAATCAACGTCACCATTGATGAACTAAATCAGATGACGATCGATGACAATGACGAAGATCCAACTGTACCAAGCTCAACATCAGCTGATCCTCAACCAAGCTCTGCACTAGCTGAACCTCCTAGAGAAGATCCAGGAACCAGCTACCTTCAGAATCTACCGAAAAGGTTGAAATTTACAGCTGATCATCCAAAAGATTTGGTAATTAGTGATATTACCAAAGGAGTAAGTACTAGTACATCCAGTAGAGATATTGTTTCTAGTGTTGCATTTATTTCACAACTAGAACCCAAATCTATTGATTAAGCATGTAGTAATAGTTTTTGGATAGATGCTATGCAAGAGGAATTAAACCAATTTGAACGGAATCAAGTTTGGAACTTGTTCCCAGGCCTATTGATCATCCGGTCATTGGCACCCGTTGGGTATTCCGAAATAAACTAAATGAGAATGGTTTAGTGACTCGTAATAAGGCTCGACTCGTAGCTCAAGGATACAATCAAGAAGAAGGTATCGACTACAATGAGACTTATGCCCCAGTTGTGAGATTAGAATCCATTCGCATGTTATGTGCATTTGCATATTTTCATGATTTCAAACTATTTCAAATGGATGTCAAGAGTGCTTTTTTAAATAGTTTTATAAAAGAAGAAGTTTTTGTAGCACAACCTCCAGGTTTCACGGATTTCAAAAACCCTGATCATGTTTTCAAGTTGAAGAAAGTCTTATACGGTTTAAAACAAGGCCCTCGTGCTTGGTATGATCGTCTAAGCTCTTTTCTACTTGACAACGGTTTTTCAAAAGGCAAGGTTGACACTACACTATTTATTAAGTCTTTTAATGGCAAACTTCTTTTAATTCAAATCTATGTTGATGATATTATATTTGGATCTACTAATGAATCTCTGTGTCAAGAATTTTTTAAGTGTATGCTGAATGAGTTTGAGATGAGCATGATGGGAGAGCTGAAATTCTTTCTCGGATTACAAATCAAACAAACTGATAATGGGACATTTATAAATCAAGCCAAGTATACAAAAGACCTGCTAAAGAAGTTTGATCTGGACAATGTCAAACCTATTGGCACTCCAATGGCAACTTCAACAAAGCTTGATTCAGATGAACAAGGCAAACCAGTCGACACACGAAAGTATCGAGGTATAATTGGTAGTTTACTTTATTTAACTGCTAGTCGTCCAGATATAATGTTTAGTGTTTGCCTGTGTGCACGTTTTCAAGCTAACCCAAAGGAATCACATCTGTCCGCAGTTAAGCGTATCTTTCGATACCTTAAGGGCACTTCTTCTGTTGGCTTGTGGTATCCCAAAACTAAGTCCTTTGACCTTATTATTTATTCGGATGCAGATTTTACTGGACGCAAAGTCGATAGAAAAAGTACCAGTGGCACATGTCATTTCTTAGGCAAGGCTTTAGTCTCATGATTTAGTAAAAAATAAAATTCTGTAGCCCTATCAACAACAGAGGCTGAGTACATCGCCGCAGGACGTTGGTGTGCTCAGATTTTGTGGATGAAACAAACCCTAGAAGACTATGATTTATTTTACACACATATTCCCATTTTCTGTGATAACACGAGCACTATTAATTTGACTAAGAATCCAGTATGTCACTCTCGTACTAAACATATCTAGATTCGACATCACTTTCTTAGAGATCATCATCAAAATGGAGATATAAACCTTGTGTACATAGATACTGAAAATCAACTAGCTGACATCTTCACTAAACCTCTAGCAGAAGATCGTTTCAATTATTTACGTCGAGAATTAGGAAATTTGGACGTCAATAATATTAATTAATTTTGTTTTATGATTATATATCATTATACAAAAACTGTGTTAGAGACAAGCCAATAAAGAGTCTGTCTGTCACCACAACTACGGTTGAAGCGAAGCGGTACTTAAGAGTTCCCCGGTGAACCTCCGCCAGCTGGGACAGTACTCCTACAGCTAATCTGAAACAGTCGCTGTATAACGACATTTAATCTATAAAATAATATTAATTATGTTAATTGAAGTTGAAATGACTAATCTTTGAATTAAATATTTGAAATGAGACAATGAAAAAGAATGGCAAAAATCAACTATAAAGAACCCTAGGCGAATTCGGCCAGAGCTCTGACCGAATTCGGCCCGAGTTCGGTTAAGGGTGTCAGGTTATATATACAGAACCCGAGAAGCCCTTCTTCTTCATTGCTTCCAAACTAATCACAACAGCAGCAGCAGCCGCGAAGGAGCCCCGAACCCTAGCTTTTCACCACCCTCATTCTTCCAATCCAAGTGGTAAAATCAATCCAAAATTTGGATTCGTGCGGAGTTCGTCGTTCTCTTCGACATACTTTGATTTCGGGAGGTATAACCCCATCTTTCTCCACTTTTTAATTAGTGCATTTTTATTTCAATTTGCACAAATGGCACCCAAATTCAATCCTTCCAAAAGGAAGAAGACGAACCCTAGTGAGGAAGGGTCATCTTCGCATCCTCATACGGATTCCCTCTTCTCGCCGGTCCAAACGAGCGACGGTGCGTTCGACGGGTTTTTCTTTCAAACCCTAGACCAAGCCCTACTATGGTATGAAGACTTCTCCATAAGATCCATATGCACAGGCGCTCCAGTCAAATGGACTGTATTTCCTGATCATCGTCATTTCTTTGAGGCATTAGGGTTACATCTTTTTATTAAAATCTGCTTCCCTATAGCAACTAATGCCATTAGATTATTTTATTGCAATCTCATATTAAACACTTTTGATGTGAGCACTCGTGTTGGAGGTATTGATATCAATTTCAGTGATGACCTCTTAGCGGAGATCCTTGGTATCCCTAACGAAGGTGAACCGCTAGTTGACATCACTGAATTTGATTTTCCCAAAGGCACGACACTCGCCAGTTTCAAAGCGGAACTCTGTGCACCTGATAGAGTACGCTCTGGAAAGTTCAAGGCTAACAACCTGAACTTGTTTAACTATGAATTGCATCGCATCATCTATACCACTATCCTTCCAAAATCTACTTCAAAGGATGATGTGACTTCTCTTGAGCTGTCCGCCATGTACTATATTCTTAAAGGGATTCTATTTTCTGCCCCTAAGACCATGATTCAGATGATGGGTCGTTGTCGTGCAAGAGATGGAAATCTCTCTTACGCGATGATTCTCCCACGCATCTTTCAGCACTTCGATATCGATCTGTCGACTTGTACTCAGGACCCTGAGCCCAAGTTTCTTCAGTTATCTCGTCGTAGCATGATTGCTTCAGCTCCACCTCCTGCTCCTGCTACTGCACCTCCTCCACCACCTCATCAGTATGCCATGACATTTGAGGGCATACATCAGCATTTATCTGCTTTGTACGTCTCGATGACGGACATGGCTCACGAGCGTGAGTTCCGCGACGTCACTCGCTATCAGGCGCTTGCAAACTCCTTAGCTGATCTTCGTTTCGCCCAGACTGGTCATTCAGCCGGTTCCATCCCTAGAGATCTAGCTTTCACCGATTACCGCTGTGAGGATGAGGCTATTCATGCCTACTTTCAGCCCGGTAACGCCTATGATTGGTACCGTTCTGATCGTGCTCCACCTCGTGATTATGTTGGTGAGTTCTATGCTGGCGCCCCACCGTATCCTTCTGGCGCTGGTACCTCTGGAGCTGGTACTTCAGGACATGCTGGTCGAGCTGCTGATGATGATGATGAGGATGATGATGAGGAGATGTGACTAGATTTTAAGTGATATTTTATGGTGCACTTGGAAATGCTCCGACATTCCAAGTTACTATCAGTACTTTTTATTAGCACTTTTTAGTTTGCTTCAGTACTCTTTTCTTTTCATGGACATGTTTATTATGCCTCAGTTTATGGCATTCAGTTTATTTCAGCACTATGTTTCAGTTTATGATAGCACTATTTCATATATTGCTTCATTCCTTATAACTGCCTGTGAAATTACATGCCTGTGATGATTTTTTTTAATACATGCCTATGATACTTCTCTTTTATTTTCTGCCTTATTTCTTTTATATATGTTTTCTCACTATTTGTTACTTATGCATTTGATTGCGGGGGAGCTTTATCTTTTGCAATTATTTTGCTAAGTGACAAAGGAGGAGAAAATGAAAGATCTAACATTTTTTAGATAATACAGGATATGAACAATTCTACTTTTTGATATTTTGAACAAGCTTAATGTTATATCATTCATAGTTTGTCAATTATCAAAATGGGAGAGACTGTCGGCCCATTTGGTCATATGGTCAAACCTGATTTTAATAATTAATTAAACTCTGTCTGGATATACAAAGCTAGTCGGGACATCTCGGACTCTTGAACATGATCAAGAATGGCTATCCACTGAATTTAAGACCGAAGATCTGTTTGCCTACTCGTGTCTGTAATTCCTTATGCAATGTATTTTCATTTTATTTGAGTCTAGAAATATATTGTACACCGAGTCATACTGGCAAATAGGCTACGTTTAAATGAGTTCAAAATGTTTTTAAAAATGTCCTCTCAAAAAGGTTTACAAAAAGGTTTTCAAAAAGGTTTTCAAAAATTACCAAAAAGCTTTTTAAAACCCTAACTAAACCCTGACTAAACCCTGACAGAACTCGGACCGAGTTCGGCCAGTGTTCGGTTGGTGGCCGTTGTGATTTTGAATCCTTGGAACTTGGTCCTCATGCAGTTGCAGATTTGACCGAGATTTGCTCAAAGAGTTCTGCCCGAATTCTGCCCGAATTCTGTCAGAAGTCTGCCTTTGAAATTCCTATAAGTAGAGAAGAATTTTGATCATTTTAACTCACTCATTCACTTTCAATCTTCTCTCTATCTAAAGCTTTCAGTCTTTCAAAGAGTTTTCTAGAGCTTTCAATTTCAGATCCCAAGCCAATTACAATCCTCTAGTCGATTTGCTAGTGCGGTACGGTCTAGAAGTTTCTGAGAGATTGTAATCAGAAGGCTTGATTGAAGAATACCTCTTCACATTTGAAGTTGGACAAGTTCTTCGTATCAAAGCTCGTATTGTAGAAGTTGCAAGGACTTCGTAAGAAAACTTACAGTTTTTCCAATTGTGGATTCAACTGGTAGCAAGAGTTCTACCGACTGGATTAGTCCTCAACAGAGGGAAACCAGTATACATCGCTGTCTTTGCGTTTGCTCTCTTAACTCTGTCTTTACTTTATTTCAGTTGTGATTAATATTCTGTGATTGTGCTGCTAATATTATTTTAATTAGCATTATTCCGCTGCCAACTCTATTCACCCTCCCTCTAGAGTATTACGCTTTACTATTTCGTTCCTACACAATATGCCAGCCGTATTCATAGACCTCATGAATCGCATTTTCATGCCTTACTTGGATCAGTTTGTGATCATGTTCCTAGATGATATCCTGGTCTACAGCAAGAGCGAGGCAGAGCACGAGCAGCATCTCAGAATCGTCCTTCAGACGCTTAGAGAGCATCAGTTGTACGCCAAGGTTAGTAAATGCGAGTTCTGGCTCGATCGCATTTTGTACTTGGGTCACATCATTACCCGAGGAGGAGTGGAAGTGGATCTCCAGAAGATTGTGGCTATCAAGACATGGCCAGTACCTAGCTCAGTGGCAGAGGTTCGCAGCTTTCTTGGATTAGTCGGCTACTACCGGCGATTCGTTTCAGATTTTGTGAGGATTTCAGCGCCGATGACCCAGTTGACCCGTAAGGATGTGCAATTTGCTTGGACAGCAGAGTGTCAGGAATCATTTGAGAAGTTGAAGCGAGGTTTGATAACGACTCCCATTCTCATACTTCCAGATGGGACCGGAGGATTCACAGTTTATTAGGACGCTTCAGGCAGAGGATTGGGGTGTGTCTTGATGCAGCATGGAAAGGTAATATCTTATGTATCATGTTAATTTCGTGATCATGAGAAGAATTACCCGACCCACGACTTGGAACTGGCAGAAGTTGTGTTTGCACTTAAGTTGTGGAGGCACTACTTGTACGGAGATAGAGTGGAGATATTTACTGATCACAAGAGTCTGAAGTATGTTTTCACCCAGAAGGACCTTAATATGTGGCAGAGAAGATGGCTTGAGCTATTGGTGGACTACGATGTGCATTTGCAGTATCACCCAGGGAAGGCCAACATTGTAGCAGATGCATTGAGCAGGACAGCCGAAGTTTATTTCCTAACGGCACAACCAGAATTATTGGCAGATCTTCAGAAGATGGGAATTGAAGTGGTTCTTCCTACCCACGTAGCGTTGATGGCCAGTCTACAGGTTCAGTCCCACATAGTTGAGATGATCCGGAGAGCGCAGTCAGCAGATTCTAAGATTCAGCGACTCAGAGCAGAGTGTGAGGCAGGGAGAAGGCCAGAGTTGTACATTCATGAAGATGGTATACTTCGGTACGGCACTCATCTTTGTGTACCCAGTAGAGATATCAGGCAGGTGGTCATGGCAGAAGCTCACCGTTCACAGTGTTCTATTCATCCTGGTGGCACGAAGATGTACCGTGATATTCGTCAGCATTTCTGATGGAATGGAATGAAGAGGGAGATAGCCCAGTTTGTCTCTCAGTGTTTGGTTTGCCAGCAGGTTAAAGCTGAACATCAGAGGCTCGTTAGACTTCTTCAGCCCTTGTCGATTCCAGAATGGAAGTAGAAACATGTGACCATAGATTTTGTGACTGGATTGCCTAGATCTCTAGCTGGTAGAGATGTTATTTAGGTTATAGTTGACAGACTCACGAAGGTGGCTCATTTTCTTCCATTCAGAGTTGGTCAGTCTATGGCTCCGCTAGCAGAGATGTACCTCAGGCAGATTGCCAGGCTTCACGATTTGCCCGTCAGTATCACCTCGATTCAAGGTTTACGTCACACTTTTGGCACAGCTTGCAAGAGAGTTTGGGAACTCACTTTCAGTTTAGCTCAGCTTATCATCCGCAGACAGATGGCCAGTCGGAACGCACAATCCAGACTCTTGAAGATATATTAAGATCTTGTACCCTTGACTTCGGTGGTTCATAGGAGGATCACCTGCACCTGGTGGAATTCTCGTACAACAATAGTTTCTAGGCCAGTATTCAGATGGCTCCGTTCGAGACACTGTATGGTAAGAAGTGCAGATCTCCGTTAGCCTGGGATGATATTGGAGAGAGGCAGATGCTCGGTCCAGAAATGATTGCCCAGACAGTTGAAGTGGTCAGAAGAATCAGAGATCGTCTTCGAATGGCCCAAGATCGCCAGCGGCATTGGGCCGATGGTCATCGGCGTCCCTTAGAGTTTACTATCAGCGACCATGTATTCCTTAGGATCTCGCCTAACCGTAGCGTCATTCGCTTTGGCATACGGGGAAAGCTTAGTCCTAGGTATATAGGGTCGTTCGATATCCTGAAGCGAGTAGAAAATATATCCTATCGTCTTGCTCTTCTGCCGTCGCTAAGTGAGGTGTATGATGTATTCCATGTGTCCTAATTACGACGGTATATTCTGGACCCGAGCCATATCCTAGACCATTCAAAATTGGTTGTTGGTACCAACCTTTCGTATGAGGAGAGACCCGTATCTATATTAGACCGAAGGAAGAAGATACTCAAGAACAAGATTATTAGCTTAGTCCGTGTTGCTTGGGGTCATCACTCTCTAGGTGAGTCAACGTGGGAGCGTGATGACGACATCCGATCGCGATATCCCAACTTGTTTGACTTGTAAGGTATAATTTCTTCCTTACGCCATATGCTTGCCATCCCTTGCTTGCATGTATGATTGTTTGATTGTTTGCTTAGTATAGCTTAACTGTGGATAGCATAGCTGGCACTTACATCTCTAAGCATTTTGATTTAAATTTCGAGGACGGAATTCTTTTAAGGTGGGTAGAGTTGTAATGTCCGTATTTCGGGATACGTATTTTGATTAGGCTTATACGTATTTCGGACCTGTATTTTATTTTCTTATATTCTGGCCTGTAATTGTATTTTGGTTTAACTTGCAGAATTTTAGGTTTTCTCGTATTTTGGGTTTCGGCTCGGCTCGATTTTAGTTGGTTTGGTTTGGTTTGGTTTGATTTTTAAATCCAATGGAACACCTTAACCTATACTCCACCCTCATTCCACCACAACCCACCCTTATTAAAATCTCCACCAACCATTCTCTCTCCTCTCATTACTTCCCTCATTAATTTTCTTCATCTTCTTCTTCTTCCTCCACACAACACCAACACCATAGGCAAGTGCACCTTGCCACCACATAAGAACCCAATTTTATTTGTCCATTAGCTAGATTAGACCATGGTGAACAACATTAGAACTTGGTATTTTGTGATTTGGAGCTTCCATTTCTATATCTAAGTTTTTACCATTTTTAGATTTTTTTTGGTTTTGATCTATTAAACTTAGATTTTTCCTTGTTTTGAGGCTTCCATGTGGAAGAGAATTCAATTTTACACAAGTTAGAACTTTGAAAATCCAAATTTCGTTTTGATTTGGCCAAGTTATGAAGATTTGAAGTTTAGGGTTCTTGGAGTCTTCCTCTCGGTCTGATGGAGAAGATGACTGTCGGCATGCGCTCTTTAGCGCAGTCCATTCACTTGCGCAGCTCCTCGGCCAGCGCTTTGCGCTGGGCTGACTTGCGCTGGCGCTTCTTAGCTCCAGCGCCTTCCTCCCACTGGCGCACTTGACTGCTGCGCCGCTCGCTCCAGCGCAATCTGCTCCAGCGCAACCCCACTCAGTGCAATACGCTTCCAGCGCAATCCGCTCCAGCGCAACCCGACTCAGCGTAATCCGCTTCCAGCGCAATCCGCTCCAGCGTAACCCGACTCAGCGTAATCCGCTTCCAGCACAATCCGACCCAGCGCAGTTCATCCCCTGTACAGTTCATTCACTTGCGCAGTCCATTTCTTCCAGCGCAATCTGATCCCCTGTGCAACCCACTTGCCCATGATGATTTGGTTTTATTTCTTGGACTTGGCTACTCTTTTGTGGATTTGGGTTTTGAGATCTTGTTCCACACAACACGACTGTCTAGACCCCAATACGAACTGCCACGGTTTTCGGTGTTTGCTTATGACTAATACGATTTCGCAAATTTTATGATTTATGTTGCTAGTGCTTTCTGATCTTCTTATTAGTAACCCGATGGGGTGCGCTCTTAACTTGTAACCTATGATCCATGATTAAACTTTGCAACTGGATAACTTGATAGTAGCCCGTGGCGGTGCACTCCTGACTTGTAACTTGTAACTTGTAACTTGACTTGACTTGAATGCTGTTGCAATGGCTAACTTGACACGTATAATCAACTCTGACTCCGTGGGTATTCATTCTTGCTGCCTTGTGCAATCCACTGGTCTTGTCTGGCATCATGTCTAGGACGTGACTCCCTGGTTACCACGGTCATGGATTCACACTGAATATGGGTTAGGCTAATGACTAGATCCAACTATAGTTCATGGAGAATTTCCAGTCACAGGCGATCTCATTATCTGGGCGCTTAAACGGACTTGTAGCCTGCCGACGAGTAGGGAACATTACCAGCACACTGTTACGTGTTGCACCCTCTAAGTCACCTAAGGGTATATCGTCTCCTGGGCGATGTACCCAACCTTACTCTCAACTCGCGGAAGGATAACTGGATAGTCTGCAGGGCTTGGGACTGGGAATTTCTCATTTGCATCTTGTTAGTAATTAGGCTTGTGATAACCCTAGTTAGTTTAGTAGTAAGCCGTAGTATTTGCTTGGCCGCTTGTGAATGGATGGTGTCCAGCCTGGTCTAAGCCTCGTCTAAGTCCCTGTACTGGGTATTCCTGTACGTGATTGTTTTACTTATCTTTAACAATAAATGGATAGAGACAAGTGCTATTCAAGCGAAGGGTTACAACCCCGGTCCTTGTTTGGTTTACGAGTTGTAATCTGGCTCCCGGAGTGGTCCCATGTCCCTAGTCGTTTATTGTCCTGCTATACTTTTATTACTTGTACTTTTCTTTCATTTTCTTATGTTCTGATATGCTAGCTTTTGTCCTTATTTCGTGGCCTCCTTTGTGGCACTTGCTCTTTCTGGGGTTTGACCCAACTAGTTTTGTGTGGCCAGATTTTGGAGCAGCACCCGAGGATCTACCGAACTTTCAGCCCAATGGTGGCGACTAGAAGGAACCCGGGCTACGAGTGGGTTTTCCATTTTGTTTTACCCACTACATTGTAAATTTATTCTTTTGAGGCGTTTAGCCGACGAGCACCTGTTAGCTCGATGGATCTTTACTTAGTGTCTGCCTACGAACTGTAACATGATTAATAAATCCTAGGGTTGATCATGTATGACTTAACTCTTGCTAGTTCTCGCATTTTGTATGACTAGCTTCATGATCAGCTGAATATGTAATATTTGGGATGCCTTTTATTGTATATTTGGTTGTCTAACATCTTGTAATTATATTACTTGCTTGAGATTGAGACAATAGGCTTGACCTTAAGAGACCGTTGGCTTGTAGTAAACCCTCATATCTTGACAGCCGTGACCGTATAGCGAGGTGGATTCCATTTTAATATACGTAGCTGGCTATGTTCGCCTCCGCTCTCCAGTATTCTGGTTCTGGGGCATCACAATATATATTGCTCAACTAGGACGAGGATGAAGTGGAGAAGCTCGAGGGTAAGTAACTAACACGTCCATATTTACGTCATCTATGCATGTAATAGTATCCAATATTATTATTACACTAATTGGTATATGTGTTGTTATTTTTAGCACATTTAATAATGAGGTGAGGTCGAGTAGACAGTACAAAACGGATGAAGAACTGGAACAGGAAATGAGACATCATTTCCCTTCATGGTTGAGTGTATATGTAAGATGACGCAGTAATTACTTCTCGTATATGCACTTTGTATAGTAATTAACGGAACACTAAATTTAATGTCTTATCTTGTGGTATTTAGGTCGATCGTCCGGACGCAATACTAGAGAATGAGTCTATTAGAACTCTGGCCAAGGATTCCACTTATTCTGTCAAAAATATGGCCAAGCTATTGTATGAATGGGTTTAGGTTCAAGTCAATAAATGCTCCGATCAGAGAGAACTTTCCAGATCTTGATTCGACCAAAAATAATTGTTTGTGTATACGATCTATAAACTACAAAGATGTAGATCTGGACAATAATTTCTATGACATCTTACGGAAGATTGTGGAGTTGACAAATAACTAAGGTGTAGAACCGGCTAAGATCGTGTTGTTCATGTGTGATTGGTTCGATCCGATCCAAGATCAAGGTTGAAAAATTGACAAGCATGGACTTGTGGATATTAACTACCGTCATCGATATAAAGGATACAAACCACTTGTCCTAGTAAGTCAGGCTCAACTAGTTTACTTCACTACTTATCCTAGACGGGGAACAACTAGGTTGGACTGGTGGGCGGTATGCAAGACTAAAGCCAGAAATACCTATGATGTTGACAAAATAGCTTATCAGAAGGACGGGCTACCTCTTGTAACAAATACAGTTGACGTGGACACAACGAAAGTTCCATATTATACGTCTAATAGTGTAGAAGAGGTAGAAGTATCCGAAGAGGAAAATGAAGTAGATGAAAGCGAAGATGAGGAGGAAGAGGAAGATGAGGACGTGGAGGACGAAGAAGATGAATTTTTAGAAGGTGATTGAAAGTGAAATAAAATGTAAAATATCTTCCACATTACACGTCTAATATTGTCATTTTATTTAATCCTTAATTATTCTCTATATTTTCATCAATCTTACCAGATGGCACCCATGACCCGAGGACGTCGCTTGAGAAAGGCACCTGCTGCTGAGGAGGTAGTGCTTCCTTTTGCTGCTGAGTCGGTAGTGGTACCTACTACAGAGATGACGGTCAAGGAAAAACTTCCTCTTACTATTAAGGAGGAAGTGATTCCTAAACCCAAAATTGTTATAAAGGAGGAGGTGGCACCAGAGGACAGATGCACCGGGAGTTCCAGTCATCCATCTCCTCTGGATATTGATCTTGCTGGCATGGATCCTACTTATGTGCAGTGGCTGAGGAGGGAGATCCCTCTGTGGCTGCGTAGAGGACAGTAGACTTATTTCTGGGTTAGAGTTGGCTTTGTTTCTGGATATTAATTTTTGACCGGCTTTGTTTCCGGTAGACTTATTTCTGGGTTAGAGTTGGATGTTTCTGGATGTTATTATCCAGACTTGGATGTTTATTTAACTTTCTGGATGTTTATAGAGTTTATTATCTAGACTTGGTTAATATATAGAAATTCAACGGAGGGTTACTCCGGGTCTATTTTTATAAACTGTGATATGTTAAATGCATATTTATTATCTACAAATTCAACGAAGAGTTGCTCTGGGTCTATCTTTATAATCTGTGATATATTAAATGCATGATTATTATCTTGTAGATATCTATTTCTATCAGGTATGGTAGGACGCAGAGGATCGTACCCCCGTAGCAGTGGAGGAGTATCCCGTGGAGGTAGAGGTTCGGTGGACGGAGTGGTACTCTGTTAGTGGATGACGGCGTCGGTCTCTCGTCTCATAGTACTCTAGTGTACTAGCCACTCAGATCTCCGTCTGCGTCTACGGTACGTGGCAGCACTCCTGGGACGGACAGTTCCAAACCTGATCCTAGCCCGTCCAGCAGCATTCCTCCTGCTGACGATACTATGAAGACGGAGGAGCGGGTAGAGGAGGTCGCACCTACGCCGTCTACATATGATCCGAGCGATCTCCCATGCGCCCCTTCGGACGAGACGAGGATGGAGATTTGGTCCGACGGGCCTACAAAGTAAGCTAATTAGCTAACATTTATTCATACTTATATTTATATGTTAATGAATTTAATTATCATTGTATAGATATCGTCCCCCGTCAGTTCAGAGGGCATTGGGGCTATTTCTGAGGTCCAACTATGGCGGGCGTTGGATCAACTACTCGGATGTCTCGGATGAGAGGAAGGCATTCTGGTTTGCCCACTTCAAGGTAACTAAAGTATATTGCTTTTAGTACAAATCATATTTTATGCATATTGTATAGCTAACTAATTTAATTCTTGTAGAAAATAAATTTTTATCCACCACACTGGGCTGAAACGATTGAGAAGCACTTTCCTGCCGTTGCCGCCAAGTTGATCCGGGATGCGATCGACGACCAGAAGGCTCGAGACCGTTCCAAAAAAGGATCCAAGGTTGGATCATGCCCGAGCAGTGGACTGCCAAAAAGGCTAGATTCGACGCTCCTAGATACAAGGAACGGTCGAAGAAGGCGAAGGTGGCTAGGACGAAGACAGAGAAGTGGTGTGGTGGCTCGATTCCCATGACGGAACATTTTCGTTGCCTGGTACGTATTTTACTGTAATATATTATCTTAATGAAAGTAGTAATAAATTTATTAATTTCAATGACAAATATTTTATTATAATAGGTAAAGAAGGGTGCGAACCCCAACATATTGATGGGCTTCCTGGCTACCCTTCAGAAGGACGGAAAGCTCATCGATGATCGGGCCATGCAGAGCTATGTAAGTATTACTTTACTTGTCACTAACTTTACTATAAGTTAAGAAATATGCAAATATATCCCTAGACGTGGAACAACTAGGTTGGTAGTAAATATTATGCTTATCGAGATGCGTACTTTTCTAGGATAAGTATCTTAGGCTAGAGCGTGAGCTTACTAGTGCATTTGTGGAGGGAGGGACTGGTACTTCAGTGAAGCCCCCTCCAGCTCGGACGATGGACGAGCTCTGGATGACCGTCGTTGGTGGTCTTCAGAGGGGTACGTGCTACGATACGGGATCCTACGGCGCCTTTGTGGCGACGCAATCATCTAGAGCCTCCTCTGCCAGTGTGTATTCCCAACATCCCTCAGAGGAGTCGGTCCGAGTGGGGAAACTTTGTCGGCAGCTTACTGAGCTGCGTGACGAGCTGTTGCGGAGGTTGGAGCAGCCCCAGTCTCAGCAGCAGACGAACGATGCGACCTTCACCGCACGATTTGATATGCTCGAGCGCACCATTTGAGAGACGGGCAAGAGGATGTATTGTGCCGTTCAGGCGGTACAGGGGACGCAGACGGCCATTGGCGAGCAGGTTTCGAGGCTGGCGGCTGTTATGGCCTCCACCGGCTCCAGATTGCTGGCCATGGATCGGACACTTCCTGGTCATGCTTCGGCATCCACTAGGGGTGCAACTCGGGCGGGTTAGGTCGGGTTTGAGGTCAACCCGAGCCCAACCTGATAGATCATAAGCCTAGCCCAAGACCAAGCCCGATCCGACTTCGGGTTTAACATATGAGGCCCAAGACCAAGCCCGGAGGATCGGGTTGGGCTCGGGTTGGGTTGGGTCGGGTCCATCGGGTTTATCGGACTCTAATATGATATTTGAAATAATTTTAAACAAGAGTAATATTAAATGCATAATGAAATAGCAATCAAGCCTCAATCATTACAAAATAAAACTAAAATGAGATTTAGGACAAGGAATTGAAGAGTTCGAGTGCAAAAAATTATAGTTTAAACTTTTCATTTAAGTAGTATGAAACAATATATATATAAATTATATGTATGTCGGGTTTCAGATTCTTTGGGTTACCCAACACATGAACCCAAGCCCAACCTAATTTTTGATCGGGTTCAAATAATTTAACCCGAGCCCAAGCCCGAACCCGAATATCTTTAACCCTAATCCAACCCATTAACGGGTTTATCCGATCGGGTTCGGGTTTAGCCCGCCCGAGTTATACCCCTAGCATCCACACCGACTACAGCGGCTCCACTACCCCCTCTTCCTCCTACTGATGGGTCATCACCGGTGATGCTGACCCCGGAGTAGTATAGGCTCATGTTGTCCCAGGTGCAGGCACTGCCTACTCCTCCTCATCCTCATCCTGACCAGGTGTAGTCCTTTATTGGACTTGTTTTCATTTGTTTTATTGGTGACCCATTGTTGGTTCTTTATGTATTTGTTGGTTTATGTATTTATTTTATCCCAGGTATGACTATTTGTGTTATGTTATGTTGAATATTATCGAACACACTTTTTATAGCCGTTTGGTAGTGGATTTGTATCCACCCGGCTATTTCTTGTCTTTCTGACAGTTTGATTCTATTCATTTGATTATTGGTAGTGCATTATTATTATTTGTCTCTATATTTGTTTACCGGTGTTGAGTGTTCCATCGAAGGGGTCGACGAACCCAGGGAATTCTACGGAAGGTTGCTCCGAGTTTATTATTTGCAAACTGAAACTCCAAATACAGGTACAATATTTTTAATGTAATTGTTATTTATGTAAAATGCATACTGCATGCTATTTTTTATGATTTTTTTTGGAATTAGCAACGTTCAGCGACGGTCTGCGATGCACACTTACGTCGCTACAACGTCGCAAACCTGAGAACCAAACTTCGCTAATCGTTGCAGAACGTCGCAGATGCGTTGACGTGGAAAACTGTACAGGTCATCTAATCTAGTATCTGGACTTCGGTATTCAAGTATCATAACGTCGCTAAAATAATGACATGGCGGCCAAAAAATTCTTCGATATAGAGTCGGACAACGTCGCTAATCACTAATTTAATGTCGCTAAAATCTGAACGGACAGCGATAATCAGCAACGAAAGATTACGTCGCTAATTAGCAACGTTTTAGTCGGTAACAGTCACTAAAACTAATGACGTAATGCGTTGCCAATCTACGTCGCTTTGGCGATGAATAGCAACGTTTTCCCTAATAGCGACCATGAATAACTCGATATGCCCGAAAACGTCGCTAAATACGTCTCTGTTTCCATTTAGCGACGTTTTGTGGCCGTTTAGCGACGTCGTTTAGCGTCGCTAATATGAGATATTTTGGTAGTGTCTCTCTTCATAACTCTTCTCATTTCTTTCTTTTTTTCTTCTCCTTCTTCCTTATAACTCCTCCCACCCACCAAGAACCCTTAGGCAAGTGCAATCTTGTTTCATGATGTATCTTCTATTTTATTGTTCGTTTTCTTCTTTACATAATTCTAAGCACTTTAGAACTCAAAATTTTTGGTTTTGATGGTTATATTTTGTAGATCTAAGTTTTAAGATATTTTTTTGTTTTTTTTGGGTTTAATCTCTAAAAACTTGGTATTTACAAACACTAATGGATCTATGTTGTAGAGAATTTGATTTCGTGTAGTTTTGGCTTTTATTTCGCTTGATTTCGACTTCGGATGAGTAAGTTATGGTCATGGCGAGTGTTTGGAACTTCCATGGGCTGAACTTGCTATTTGGGGACGACGATTCCCATGCGCCGAAACCCCCATGCGCCTGGGAGGCCATGCGCCGTGAAGTCCCAACAACGCATCCTTTGACTCCGAGTATGTCATGCGTGTAGTTTTCCGACGCGCATGTACTGAAGACGCAACGTGAGTTTCCCATGCACGGTTGTGCAGGAATGCCCTTGCGCGGATGTGCAGGAATTTCTCATGCACGGATGGGCAGAAATTTCCTATACGCGAATGTACAGGAATTTCCATGTGCCGAAATTGTCCAGAATTCCCATACGCCGTAACTGCCCAGAGTTGACCCAGCACCGGATTTGCGCTATTTTACTGTTTTTGCCTGTTTAAGTTGTTTTGTAGCTAGAATCTTGTAAAACTCAAAATATAAAAGTTATAGATCTTTGCCTTGGCTTCAAGAATCTTCTTGTCTCACTTTAATTAAAGTTTACATGTGATTGATAGTTCCAATCACCCCTGAATGTACTTGATCTTCTTTGCATGTTTTTTCTGTACTTGTGTCACGATCCGCTACCCAAATTTTTAGGCCGGGCCGAGTCATGTCCAGCCTATGCTTGAGATAAAATGTAGTAAGATGTTCTAAAGACAAACAAGATAAGACCAAAGTGCGCTAACCGTTATATATGTAATTTTAAGTCAGAAATGTTCCAAACACAAAAGTCATCTTGTATATAAATATGTTCCAAGTACAAGTCCGCAATGTAAAACTGGATACATGTCCAGTTACAAAATACGTAGTCTAAAATATGACTACTCTCAAACTTCCGACCGACTACAAACTAGACGAGTTTTCCCGCAGGTGCATCCTCGTAAAGTAAAGCCTGATCCTCGGCAGCAACTCCATAATAGGAATCACATAGCAACTCCTCCTCGGTAAGTACACCTACAATGTTATCCTGTCGGGATGGGAGCAAGTACTGATTCTAACAAACTAAATGTACAAAACATGAAATGAGCAGAAGTGTAGGAATCATGGCATATCATAATGTATCATGGTATCATATGTTTGTTTTAAAGTTTAAAACTATAGCAGGTGAGTGATCAGTCAATAGGTAATCAGGATGTACAGTGGTACATATCAATTTTCTGAAGTATACATATGTACCCTTAACGGCATCGGTGTATATCCATACAAAAATGCAGGATCAGACATACGACAAAGTTACATATAGAATATAACAGTGCTCGGTAAATACATACGGAGAAGGGGGGCATGATTACGTACTCTACTAACAGTTTTCCCTTAACCCGTTTTATAACATGTAAGTGATACGAGAACAGTATAAAGCATGGTGGATACTGAGGGCAGTATGAAGCATATGAAACATGGTGATATACGACTTGCAGTTTAGATATTAACACGGTATATACACAAATTATTATATGCTGTAAATAAAGTTTGTAGGGGTACTTGTCTCTAGCAAAGCAAGGTAGTGAAGGAAATGCTATAGATGTCTGGTGACTCGTCACTGTAGAAATAATACATAAACTTAGTTTTCATAGCAATTTAAATACTAAGATACTAGTTGTGTGACATGACTTTTTGACTGGACACTTAGCCAAATGATGACTTTAGCATAGGAGACTAATATGGGGGAACACAATACCCAAACTAACTTTCTAGGGCCTTTACACTAGTGTAGGGCGAGGTCCAATACTACAATAACTCAAATCAACACAAAATATTGTAAGTCATAACTATTCAATAAATAAATCAGACTGTACACTGTGTCTTCTTTGCCAGTATCTATTAAACCTGGGTGATGCAACGCCAGCCAAGCTATTAAATAATGGTAAGGGTATTCATCTCAAAAAAATTTGTCGTCTTTCCTGCCATCCTCTTTTATCTTTCCTCGAGAGCTTTCGCAAGCCTCGTAGAGTGTCACAAACCATAGCTAGAAGCAAGGCCAGCTTATGCCCAAAGACTAGCTTTACAGCCCGTATGATAAGGTCCTGACTCACTTGCCCCACGGATTCCTAGCTATTAGGCACCACGGCCTTACATCGTCATATCATTAAGAAAGCAGCTAGCACCGCTTTCGGGCTCAGGACGGTCATGTTGTCACAAAAGAAGTTTTGAACTATAGAGATAGGTTTTCCTTAGATTTTACTGAAGGGGCTGACTCCCCTACCTTAGCTATCATAACTTCGACCTCGTTGAAGGAATACTCCTTACGAGTGGAAAAATAGACCTGTTGCGGTCCCGTCGGATGCTTTGTGAAGATATAATCCCTTCAAACAAAATGTGAGGGTGAGTCTTCTGGAAAAACTGGCATATACACACCTGGTGATGACAAAGCAGCTCCTTGTACACCTCTATCATTTTAGGGTATTCGGTCTCCAGCCCTATGAACTCCTCGTTAAAAGGAGTATACTCCTCGTATGGCACTTTGCCCCAGGACAACTTTGAGATTGCAAATATCGCATGAAGGGCTAGCACCCTCTATCCTCCTAGAGTATAAAAGGTCCAGTGTGGTGGTTGTACATCTCCAGTAGGGCCAGGAACACGGGTTGGTTGATTTCCAGGCCTTGTTTAGTAGCTATCTCGGTGCAGCACAAACCAATTTCCTTCAGCTCCGTTTTGAACTTACCCAGTATCCATAAGGTCCAATTACGCCATTTAGGATCCAACCTTCGACCTAGAAAGCGCCTTTTGGGTATGAGATGTTTGTCGCGAGAAATTGGTTGGCAAAAGGATAAGCCCCTAATGGATGCCCGTCTGGGGTAAAATCATTAAGCAAGTTTCTAGGACGTAGTACTCGCAAAGTATATGAAGGACCATCATGATCACACTTAAGGAATCTTTTTTATTGGAGCAAATATTCAACCAAAAGTTGCTTGTCATCAGAACCCCTGATACGGGATAGGGTCCCATTCTTTGAGCCGTTTTTCGGAGAAGCAAAAGAAGACCGAAAGCAGGAGATGTCGGTCGATCGTTGGGACATATAAACTAAGCTGGTAGTTAGCAAAGTACCAATCCTCTCCAAACTTCAGGTGGTCTGTCTTCTTTAAAATCAATTTTTCACCAAAGAGGAACTAAGATTTCAACATCTCACCCCCTAATTACCTACGACTGACAACTTGCTTCGGTCCATCATGCGACATAAGTATACAAATTACTGTTCGTGTATTCTAGCCAATCGTTGCTTCGGTTGTCCTTGAGCAATTAAATTTCGGACAGGGTTGACCACCTCCTCAACCAAATTCAGGCCTAGTGAGCATACCAATGAGTCAAAGAGGATCTTCTCAAGATGAAGGTATAGTGCCCCGCTCATCGCGGACCACTATATAATACCCACGACTTGCTGGCTCAGTCTTGAACTGAGTATTTAGGGAAACCTATATCAGTATCGATTGATCACGGATGAAATACAATAAACCTTTCCACTTGATGGATTGGCTTTTAATGAAATAAATCCAAGAGTTTTGTTGGATGTTTTCTTTCGCTACTTGGTTTTGATGAATGCGTTTTCGTGTTGGTTTTTGACGATTGGTTTTCATTGTTCGCTTTAATCGCATTGCGCATTCATTCCGAATCTTGAGAGTAAGAGACCGAATTATGCTAATCGAATGTTGTGTGAATGCAGGAGTACGTACGCATAGACAGAACATGAACGACACGTGAAGTCCCTCGTTGTCTCAAAATAAGATTCAATCTCGATGAGTTGCTCAACCGGGCAAACATTTATCTGTATGCCCTAATAAAAATGATCTTTAGTCCACTCTGTTGCTTCGTCCCCCTAATCAACGATATCCTAATAACAAAAGATAAAAGTAGATAATTGAAGTGAATCGAATGTTTGATCAGGTATGGCTAAACATCTGTTTTATATGAATGACCATCTACTCTGTTGCTAGTATGCTATAAAATATAGACATGGACAGACAACTTGTACATGTTGAGATGAATAAGAATGAACAAAATGAATGTGTCACATATCTACTAAGACGTGGAATGAACGCGTCATGACCCGTATACAAATCTGTTACATCTGATAGAAAGAAAAGAGAATGCATTGGTCTCGGACAACTTGTACGCAAGGTATTGTCCCTCGTGTGGATTCTTGGGGTGCCACGAAGCACCCGACCTAGGAGAGATTAGGGCACCCTGAGGTAAAAGAGACCTCACAATCAGCGGGTTATTGAGTCCTTAGCGACGAGCTGAACCCAATAATCACAATATCTAATCATGGGAAACGACCCCGTGGACCATCATGCAGATAGGCCACATGCATGACCCAAATAATAAACTTCAATATCTGTAAGAATGAAACATAAGCTATTAGTTATGCAAATTGTGCTAACATGTCTTCTGTAGGGATGACCATCGACGATGGATACAATTATATAATTGATTTCTACTGTTCATGCTTCCTGCGAATTGTTAAAAAGAACCAAAACAAGTAGAAAGATCACTAGTAAAATGTTAGCTTCATAGTTGACTTAGTACAGATATTTACGAGTTCGGCCAAAAGCCGCTCGCTAGTACATGATGTGTGCTAACCCATGTTATGGGGATCCTTTTCTAAAAACAAGTTGACAGAGGGGTTTCAATTGACACACGAAAGCTCATCCAGCCTAGTAGAGCTTGTGGATCGCCTCGTAGCTATTTTTCATTTCCAGTCAACTTGCAAGCTTTTCCTTTGAAGGTGTTTTTTATATTTTAAGCATGTAATAAAGGGATATGATGTATGGGCATTATGGCCATTTTGAAAAGAGTTTCAAAGAGAGATATAATCAAATTATGGGATTTGAGTCGCAAGCTTTGTACTTTGAAATCCTATCAAGTTATAAATAAAGGAAGTATTTTCTTTTCAAATCTCTGTGTCTAATATTTGGTTTTATGTAATTAAATATGCTACGTGCATGTGTTTTGATTTATCTAGTTGTTTTGTGCAGGTATTGGCCTTTTGCAAGCACAAATTAGGCTTGTACGACATCACGCCTTAGCGAGTAAGAACGATCCCTCAGGGATCATAGCGAGGACGAACGACCCTAGCGGGATCGGGGTTTGACAAAGTGGTATCAAAGCACGCTTTACGTCCTTGGCCTCTCCTAAATATCGTTTTCGAAAAGTATATAAAGTATTTTGATGGCTTTCAAAAAGGTTCCGATTTTGAGTTACGAAAAACCAATGCCCCATACAATAGGTCTATAATATTTTATGAGACTGACAGAAGTTGTACTCTTTTATAGAGAAATGGCTCTCCTCGACCATCTGGCTCGACCGACCCATAAAGCGGATTATGGCGATAATAGTACTACAGTGACATGATATCGAGGAGCTTTGTAACACCCAGTTTCTAAAAAAGGATAATTTTAAAATTTTGTATTTTAATTTATTTAATTATGATATTTAAATGATAATATAATTTTTGGTAATTTTTAATCATTTTTAAAACTATTTAAATCATGACTTGTGATTTAGTGTGCAGCTAGTGAAACCGTATAGACTGTCTGCCCTAGAGCCTAGCCATGTGATTAGGATGTTTAATTAGTATATTTTAGCCTAGAGGGTATTTTGGTCATTTTAGGATTTATTTGAATTATTTATAATTTATTAGAATTTGTGTGATTTTAATTATTATTTAAATAAGTGCTATGTGCTATGATGGGTTTTAGCCTAGTGAAGCCTAACCTAGAAGCTTAGACTTAAACCATGGGCTAAGTAGGATGGTTAACTTAGGTTGAGGGTAGAAATTATCAAGTTAGAAATCAAATAGGAGTTTTAGTCATGAGAATTGATTTTAGAGAATGGGCCCTTATAAACTTAGATGTAACTTGACTTAGAGAGGGAGGCCCATGGCCAAACTAACTAAACCCTAACCCTAGCATTTATGACCAGCCACCTAGGGATCCACACTCCTATTTAATGTCTCCTCAAACTTAGGACTAGCCTCCTTAGAAAAATATAGCAAGTTGAAAATAGAGGTAAAACCCTTTCTTTCCCAATCCATAACTCCTTCATTTCAACTCCTTTTTCTTCCTAATTTCTTGCAATAGATTCTAATCTCTGTGTTTTTGATGGCTATGGTGAGAAATTTCAGGGAAGGGGCAATTTGGAAGAGTTTGGGTACCTTGAGGAACAACTCACTTTGGGGCTTTTTGAGCCATTTCAAACCTATAGGTAAATCCCTATTCCCTCCACCAAATTTTGTTTTCTTTGCATGGATAGGAAGCCCTAGGTGTCCCCTAGCTGTAGGACTTGGTTTCGTGTCAAGGTGGATTCATTTCGTGTCCGTATCGGACACGTGTCGTATTGATAGGATAGGTGTTTGTAGAAATGCCACATAGGAATTTATTTTCGTATTTTTAAAAACTAATTACATAGGTTTGTAGACCTAGGTGTGTGTATGAATGTTTGTGAAGGTTGTTTGGTGTTTTGTGTCCGTTTGTGTCACATTTTTAGCCCTGGACACGCAGCACGAGCCATAGGCTGTGTCCTGCCTATCGGGGGTTAGAACTCGAGACACGGGACACTTCAGGACACGAAAATTGGTGTGGACACGGGGGCAGTGTCTGCGCACACTTCTCTAAAATTTCACGACACCTCGTATCGTATCGAGGACACGAGGACACGTGTACTGGTCATGCACTGACAGTGCACACACGTACAGAGCCGACTTCGCACACGTCGTATCGCACGGACACGACAATTGGACACCTCGTGTTTGTACGAGTGTGTAGCCCAACATGTGGGCTACACGTGGGCATGACCACGAGACCCCACGTGGCTCGTGTCGTGTCTACGAGATGCGAGAACCACTGTACGACACGACACAGAACAGTGTGTATTAGTCGAGTTTTCTCGACTGATACGGTGTTCGTGCTGTGTCCTGAGGACACGTAGGCTCGTATCAGGGTCCTAG
Organism: Iris pallida; assembly: GCA_029216955.1. NCBI lineage: Eukaryota > Viridiplantae > Streptophyta > Magnoliopsida > Asparagales > Iridaceae > Iris > Iris pallida. Next base: position 10,801,563 of record JANAVB010027596.1, read on the forward strand.
GTTTGTAGCCTGACCCTAGGCGAACCAGGACACATGACCACGAGACACATGGACACCTGGTTCGTGTCCTAGACCTAGGTGAACACGTGCACGAGGCAGTGCATGCACTGTCCACTGTTTTGGGTTTGACACATTAATTGACACTTTGTGTCCACTTTTGTGGACACGAACCACTTCTTAGACACGATTACATGTATACCTAGTGTCTGCACACACTGCTTTAGGGTTACACCTTGCTATTTGATTTAATTTAATGTTTGAATAGGTTTTCTGATACTTAAACAGAGGTTCAAAGTATTCACTAATGCTGTGTTTAAATTGGTGTTCTTGTGTTCACTAAATTTAAATTGTGTAAATGGATAATGTACATGTTTTAAAAGCACTGATAGAATGTTAGATAAATGTGGATTTTCGAATTAGTTGGACTGGTTAAATACGAACTGTCAATTGTGCAAATTCCTGAGAATAAATAGTTAACAGATTTTTCCTGAGATTTTAATATGTAAAAACTAAAATATGTATTAACCTGTGAGATTAATGATAGGTTCATTTAGGATAACTGATTTCTGAATATGAACAATGAATGATATTAAGTCCTGATTTCTAAATCTTATAAACCTGTTATTGAGTTTTAGTCCAGATTTGAATGATTAAAACACTGAACTGAGAATGGATATGAGTTCGAACTATCAAATGTTTGATAACATGACCTGGTTTGGTTTAAGGCAGTAAACAAAATCGATTTTGGGTTCATATGATTAAAACTGAGTTTTGATTCAAACTGTAAACTGAAATTGAGTTTGTTTTGTTATATATGTTCAATGGGTCAAAATTGGAATTGATTGGAATATAAGTTAGAACTAATTTGAGTTTGATTTGTTATATATGTTCTATGGGTTATAACTGAGGTTGAAATTCCTGATTGGTACTGAAATGAACTAAACCTATATGATGCCTCATACACATATGTAATTACCTATCCTTCATTACTTCCAATTGTAAATGAAATATCAGTTTTCATATATAAACATTGAACTGTCATTTGCCTATTTTCAGAAAATGTGTAAACCTGAGTATTTATTTCAACATATAACCTTAACTTGAAAACTGAGATACATTACTACCTATTGTCCTCTCATGTGTACCACACACAGACACTCACCACTCCTATACACACACCACACACATTTACATGTACACCAAACCCTCATACACATACTACACATATGTAGATTTTTCTCTCTAAACTTTCTATGTGTACACATGTAACACCCATATCTCAGAATACGTATTTTGTCAAGCCTGCATGTATCTTGGACCTGTATTTTATTTTCTCAGATTCTGGCCTGTAATTGTATTTTGGCTCAGCTTGGAGATTTTGGTTTTCTCGTAAAATGGGTTTTGACATGACTTGGTTTATTTTGTGGAGGAGAATTGGTTTGATTTGGTTTGGTTTGGTTTAACATGCATTGGAACACCTTAGCCTATGTTCAACCCTCATTCCACCATAACCCACCCTCTTTATTATCCCCACCTAACACTCTCTCTCCTCATTACTTCCCTCCATTAATTTTTTCTTCTTCTTCTTCCTTCCTTTACACAACACCAAACACCATAGGCAAGTGCACCTTGCCACCACATGAGAACCATATTTTATTTGTTCATTTGCTAGATTAGGTCATGGTGATCAACATTAGAACTTGACATTTTGTGATTTGGAGTCTCCATTGTTCTAGATCTAAGTTTTCTCTATTTTCGGATTTACATGATTTTGATCTATTTTGGTTGAATTTTTGTGGGTTTTGATGCTTCCATGTGGAAGAGAATTCAATTTTACTCAAGTTAGACCTTTGAAAATCTGGATTTGGTTTTGATTTGACAAAGATATGAAGATTTGAATTTTTTTGGTGTTCTTGATGTTCCTCTCGGCCTGGAGAAGAAGATCTACAGTCTGCGCTCTTTAGCGCAACACTGAACCGCACAGCCTGGCCGTTGCCCGACTGCGCACTTGCCAATTGCGTACGCGCCCTGCATGCCAGACTTCTGCGCAATCCACTCCTGCGCAGTCCATTCCTGCGTAATCCACTCCTGCGCAGTCCATTCCTGCGCAATCCACTCCTGCGCAGTCCACTCCTGCGCAATCCATCTTCTGTGCCAGTTCACCCCTGTGCAGCCCTCTTCCTTCAGCGCAATTCACCCCTGCGCAGTCCATTCTCTTGCGTAACCTATCCCCTTGCGCAGTCTATTGACCATGATAATTGGTTTTAAATCTTGGACTTGGCTTCTCTTTTGTGAAATTGGTTATAAGCTTGGCTCTTCTATAGCCCTGTATATTGATATTTTATTAGATATTTTACGTCCATTTTATATCCTTACGCCTTTTGTCATGAACTTGATTTTACTTAATATGTTTGGAATGACTATTGTACATGGCATGGTATGACAAGGAACTAGCATAACACGACAGTGATCCGTAGTGGTGCACTCCTGACATGACCAACCTAACTTGATAGTGGCCCGTTGTGGCGCTCTCCTGACAAGTACCCTGACATGATTTATCTTGATAACTTGATAGTGGCCCGTGGCGGCGCACTCCTGACTTGACTTGACTTGTAACTTGTAACTTGACTCGTATAATCAACTTGACACCGTGGGTGTTCCTGCTTGCTTGCTTGTGCAATCCACTTGTCTTGTCTTGCATCATGTCTAGGACGTGACTCCCTGGTTCCCACGGTCAGGGATTCATACTGAATATGAATTAGGCTAATGACTAGATCAAACTATAGTTCATGAAGAATTTCCAGTCACAGGCAATCTTGTTATCTGGGCGCTCTTAATTGGACTTGTAGCTTGCCGACGAGTAGAGCACATTTCCAGCACACCGTCGCGTGTTGCACCCTCTAAGTCACCTAAGGGTACATTTGTCTCCCGGGCGATGTACCCACCTATACTCTCAACCCGCGAAAGGATAACTGGATAGTCTGCAGGGCTTAGGACTGGGAAATTCTCACTTGCATCTTGTTAGTAATTAGGCTTGTGATAACCCTAGTTAGTTAAGTAGTAAGCCGTAGTACTTGCTTGGCCGTGATTGATTGGATGGAGTCTAGTCCCGCTTGTCCTGTCCTGATCCTGTACAAGGTTATGACATGATATGACTACTCGTGCTTACCTTAATCATGATTAATTACAGGTCCTGATTTTTTGTATTTTATCTTGCCGATAAATGGCGGATGAAACCAAGTTCAGTTCAGACTAAGGGTTACAACCCCGGTCCTTGTTTGGTTTACGGGTTGTAACCTGGTTATCTGAAGAGTCCCATGGTTATCTCATCGTATATCACCTGCCAGGTTTCTTCTTAATAATTGTCTTTACTATGTAATTAGTTTCTTATGATCTGATATGCTGGCTTTTGTTCTTATTTCGTGGCCTCCTTTATGGCACCAGCTGGTTTTGTGTGGCCAGATTTCAGAGCAGCACCCGAGGATCTACCGAACCTCCAGCCCGATGGTGGCAACTAGAAGGAACCCGGGCTACAAGTGGGTTTTCTATTTTGTTTCGCTCTCTCTATTATAAAAATTATTCTTTTGAGGCGTTTAGCCGACGAGCACCTGTTAGCTCGATGCACTTTTTCTTACTGTCTGCCTACGGGCTGTAAACATGATTAACAAATCCTAGGGTTGATCATGTATGGCTTAACTCTTGCTAGTCCCAGCATTTTGTACGACTAGCTTCATGATCAGCTGATATGTAATATTTGGGACGCCTTTTATTGTATATTTAGTGGTCAAACATCTTGTGATTATATTATTTGCTTGAGATTAAGACAGTAGGCTTGACCTTAAGAAACTGTTGGCTTGTAGTAAACCCTCATATCTAGACAGCCGTGACCGTATAGTTTAGATGTATTCTATTTCAATATACGTAGCTGGCTATGTACGCCCCCGCTCTCCAGTATTCTGGTTCTGGGGCGTGACAACACATGTATATATGTAATAATATACATGCAACCAATGTGAATTGTAATTTAATGTAGGAATAGCCTATATAGATAGTGTGTATAAATATGTGAATATAATGTGTAAGTTGAGATTCCTAGGTTATATGCATTTATATGCCTAGATAGTGATTAGCTTAGCTTGGTTTGGCTTGTGTTTGTAATTGGGTTCTAAACTAGATTGGTTAGGCCTAGATTGACTAGAATGACTTGTTAGTCTAGTTTTAGACTTGGAATGGTTTAGTTGACCTACTTTGACTAGTATAGTTGACCATGGTTGACCAAGAGTTGACTTTGGCCTAGAATGACCTAGATTCATGTAGAATGCATCATAATGATCAATTACTTCATTTCAGACATGTTGTGACTTGTGCTGTTCTGATTAGGAGCCAGACACCACTCCTCAGGCAGTATTTTCTTCTGGACATCCAGGGTATCAGGCGAGTACATTCTTCGACCATTTTATACTTGTCTGGATTTACATTCTTGCTCTAGATTACTGTACTTGATGCTGACACGATCGTTATCACGGATTGGTACTATATGGATCTTCTTCTGAGATGTTATCTCCTTGTATTCACTAAATACATATTGTGATGTGCGTTTCACTTATATATTGTATTTATTGGATACCCTTATCATTGTACACTCATTGTGCACATTGTACTCTTATTATCACATTGAGCCATTGTACAAGCCATTGTACAAGCCATTGTATAAGGTAACGTAATTGAATTGGATCCTTGTGTATTGATTGGGGAAGGAGAGTAGAAATGGTTATGTGATCAATCCTATTGTATAAGAAATTGTGTATGTCCATTGTACACCCACGTACAAAGGAGTCCCATTTTATTGTATAACCTAACCTGTTTACATAACCATATTGTGCTCTAAATCACATGTTGTTTACAGTTCTTACTTATCATATATAGATATTTCCCATTATCAAATCTCTGCTGTTTTCGTATACATTTTTCTTTCAGCGTTTCCTGTACCTTACTCTATTGCATGCTTTATATTTCCTAACTTGATATGAACTGCGTGAGATATTTTGTGCTCGCTCCTGTCCTGACTAGACCTGTTGAAAATACTGCAGAGGATGAGGATGAGGCCTGCATAGACACCTTCTACGGGACAGCTGTAGATGGCTCGTGTGACCCAGATTTCTAGCCTGATCCACTAGCTTAGAGCCTGAGGCTCCCTAGTCTAGGTTTACTATTACTGTCATTTGAGATCTAGATTGTATATATTCTTTCATATTCAGTAGTTGGGACTTGTATTCTGGATGTTGTTGAGATGTTATCTTAGACACTTAGACTCTCTGGTTGTCATGTATATTCTTTTATTCCAGTATTTATCTATCTATCTTTTCATCTTATCATTCTGCCTTAGATGTGATTGAGACTGTATATTGCTATGTCACCTCCATTCAGAGTGTATATACTGTACAGGTACCTTTATATTATTAGATGATTGACCTAGGACAACGTTCTACAGCCGACACTGTGGCGTAGGCTGGGCGTTGTTACGTTTTCGTATCCTCACAGTGGGTGCGGGTCGTGACAAGCATAGCCAGATACAACAGGCCTAAGTGGAGGCTCAACAGAAGCAGCTGGATGCCTTGGCCCAGCTCGTAACTTCACTAGTGGGAAATTGAGATACCACCGCAGCGACCAAACCGACGGAAATAATCGAGATTGAGCCCGTGGATGGTGACAAACCCCAGCTGGCACATAGGCACTCTTCCTTTAAGCCAAAGGACTTCTTGGATGTGAAACCATCAAAATTTGAGGGTAGGACATCACCAGATAAGGTGGTGGACAGGATCGATAATATTGAGAGTCTGTTCACATTTGTAGGAGTTTCGAGCAGAAGAAGGTAGTTTATGCCGCTTTGCTACTACGACTGCGAGCAAAAGATTGATGGAAAGCAAAAGGCCAGTAATGCTCACGACTACTAGGTGTGGAAAGATTTTTTGGGCCTCGTTCAAGAAGGCATTCTTGGAATAATATATGCCTCCTGCCATCCGTCAAAAGATAGAGAACAAATTCATGGCACTGAAGCTGGGAAACATGTCCGTAGAGGACTATGAATCTAAATTTGCTAAGCTGGCAACGTTTGCTAGTGTAATGATTCTAAATAAGGATGTTCGCATGAATCAGTTCATTCAAGGCCTGAACGATAACATTAAGGAGAGTGTTCTGAACCAGGAGTGTGATTCATATAACAAGGCCTTTGTGGCGGCAGTTTATGTGGAGCAATTTAAGCTGAAGAGTGCACCAGTAAAAGATCAAACTGGGTGTTGTCACTCCGGCAAGAGGTACTTTGATTGTAAACCCCCTAAATTTTTACTTTAATTTTTTTATTTATAAATTGAGTATTTAAAATTTTTACTTGGTATTTTTACGTCGCATAGTTGTATTGTACGTCACGTACGAATTTGTCGTATGGGACGTCGCGTGTGAATTCGCATTTTCGTATGTCTCGTCGAGTGCGAATATGTGCGAGGTACATATTTTTGTAAAAACATTTTATTTTAAAAAAGCTTGGTTTTTCAACTAATAAATATTTTAATTTCGTAAAGTTGTAAAATGCGTCATATTGGAATTTCTAATTTTTTTATTTTATATTATGGAAGGTTATACAAATAGTAATTTTGAAAATGAGGTTTTATGCAAATATTTATTGCATACGAGTTACATAAATTTAGATTTTATGTATATAATTCTATTTTCAAATTTTATTTAATATTAATATTTTATTATTCGAAAAAGTATTTTAAAATAGTGTTTTGGTTTAAATTTAATTAATTGTGATATTTTAAATTTGAGAAGATTTTACTGACTTTATTTTAATAGCTTTAATTTGAAAATGAAATTTATCTATATAAATTTAGATTAGATTTATCTATGATTTAAATTGAATTTGGATTTTATTGGAGTAATTTTTGAAATCGATTTGAATTAATATGTGATTATCTACATGTTTTTAAACTAATCCAAATCCTTATTCTAATGGGAATTTCCACCTCCTATATAAGGAGAGGTACTCATCCATAAATTTCTAGTGCATCGTGTCTGTGCCTCCCATCCACTATATTTTCTCCTCCATTACAGTTACAAATTTTTGTTCCGCCCGACAACCCCGGACTCGACGCCTTCCCGTGTCTCGCAGGACACGTGCCAATACAACAGGGAATCCTAAACCTATCCGCCGTGCCGTCCCCGGCTACGACAACTACACCGCATCACCGCCACCATCGAGATCCCTAATTCCCACGGCCTCGGCCCACGCTCGACCACCACCTCCTCCTCTCCTCATCACCAAAACCCGCAACCAAACACCTGCCTCCGTCTCTCCGGCACCCCGTCTCTGACATCGCCACCACAGCTCCGTCTTCACCATGCCCGTCCCCGATCTCCCGGCCAGGCCGTACAGCGCTATCACTCCTTCATCATCATCACCGCCTCTACCGACCAAACTCACCAGGAACCCCCATCACCACCACCCACGACGACACCGTCATCAGTCGCCACCACCACACCAAAGATGGAAGAGAAATGAAATAGGCAAAACCCTAACCCCCAACTTACCTCCGCCTGGCTGACGAGTCTCTCCCGGCGACCTCAGATTGGTGAGCACATCGCCCCACAGCTGGACACAGCCGTATCCGTGCCGCCTCCACCAACTCTTCGACGCTGGCCCCAAATTCGTGAAATCACCACCACCACCTCACCACCATGCTAGAACTTCACGAGCCACCACCACCGCCGTGTCCGCGCACACGGGACTCCGCCCACCCGCCGGTGAGAACCGCTCCCGCTGTGCTCCCCAGTGCCCCTCCGTTTCTCCTGATTTGAGAACTCCACCGCCGATCCCGACGATCCCAGCTTCCCGCCACCATCACTGAACGCGCCGGCCGTCGAGACCGGGCAACCGTCGGGCATGCGTCTCCTTTCACCGACTGAGCCTCCATCTCCGCGCCGGGCGGCAGCTGCCGATGGAACCCTCGCTCCCCTCCGCAGCCATCGCGCACCCATGCTGACCGCGTCCCAGCGCCTTCGCTCCCCGGGAACAGCGGCACCAACCGCCGCCTAGGTTCCGACCTCCGAAAACCCCCATCGCCGCCGCCACCGGTAACTCCCTCTTCTCTCCCACAAATCCCTCTTCTTTCCCTCACTCTTCTCTCTGTACTCTCTCTATCTCTTCATATAGGAAGAGAGCATAGTTACGGTTATATTAATATAAGTAATATTATTATATCAGTAATATTATTATTATTATTATTATTATTATATTTAATTAATTGCTATATTATTAAGTGTATATTGGTACTGTATAACTGAATATACATTATTAATTAATATTTTGGTTAATAATAAAGTTATTATTATTATTATTATTATTATTATTATTATTATTATTACTATCATCATTTAACTAAATTACTAGAATGGTGTTATTTATTTTATTATTTATATTATTATTAGTTTTTTGTTTTGTTAAAATTATTATTTACACTATTACTATTATTTTTTAGCAAAATTTTAAGTTAGTTTTTAACTACTGAAATAGTCTTTTTGATTTATATGTACCTATATTGACCAGTTATACTTTTTGGTCTAGATGATTTAGCAGTATTTTTAAATATTTATCTAAAATAGATATTTTAAATTTTGAAATATAGTTTCCTCCTTAATCATATTTTACAACTTAAAGTTTTTGTAGAGAAATGACTTTTGGCTTTTTAAGGTACTTTTTCCAAAAAATTATTTTTTTTAAATAAAACCTAGTTTTCAATTATTGTAAGTAATTTCTAAAAATTACTATAGGTGTCCATCTCCACAATTCTCCATGGTTATCATCATTGACCACGACTACTCATGCGTTTCTTTTTTTTTCGCAAATTTAGGCCATGTTCGCATGGACCTCGGCTAATGGACAAAACATGGCATCATGATCCTCGTACCACATCAGGCGGCACACCAGACAAGACATCTTGCCTTTACTGTTTAAATTTCTTGCTCAATATCATGCATGTTGTGTTTATTTTTAAGTTGTTTCTTTCTAAATTATATGTAGATACAAATTACTATATTTTATACAATTGACTTAGAGTTAAGAGACTACCGTCAAATTTAGTGTGTCTCATTGACTTGTCACGATTGTACAAGAGTTGTGTGTGAGAGCTGTGAGTATCATATAGAGGTCACTTGCGTGTGGGCTGATCTCCCTTACGCATGCGTAGGAATAACTGTCAATAGATGCATGTTAGAAGACTTGACAGTTATCTATTATAAAATAGTGTGGTGGAAACAACACGTGTTTGTGTGTTGTGGTTATGACACACATATAGTATCATTGGGGAGGAGGGGACAGCTACTAGCGTAGGGGCTACATTTATTTTTACAAGCATTTGGGAGATAGTGTCTCGGATGAGCGCTACGTGTTACCCGACCGATAGTTTCTCGGATGAGCGCTACTTGTTGGCCACTCTTTATTATTTGCTTGTGACAGCCCCTGCGTAGAACGTTGTCCTCTAAAGTGCATTCCACATAGAAAGGTTATGAACCTTTACTCATGCATACTTTTCTGTTGAGCTTTTATTATCCAGTTTATTGGCATGATATTATGTGTCTTGTTACGTCCCTCTGAGGACCTGTTGTTCTCTCCAGGTGTGTGTTTCATGATTCTTGCAGGTGCTCTAGCTACGGCCATTCCTTCCTTCGTGATGATCGCTCCCGGACTCGTCACTTGCTCTCGCTTGCTCAATTCCTTCCTTGTATATTTTTCCATATTTAATTTAGTTGGTAGTAGATTTGTCTCTGCCCAACTATTGTGTACATGACAAACTCAAGGTTGCTTTTATATCATTATTTATTTTCGTGGATGAGATTTAGTGTTTTGGCTTTCTACATTTACAGCTTATGTATACATACGAGCCATATTTTTACTCGTATGTATACAGCTGACATGATACGTATCTAGTCCCAACTATTTTGGACTGGAGCGTTACATATTTTTATGGTGGCCCATGCAGGTCTAGTTTGCCATTTCGGTTACATGACTGTACCGAATGGGCCTGCAATATATGATTAGAGTCTAGGATCTCATCCACCTGCTTGACCCTCTTTCTTGACTAGATTTTTTTTGAATCACTTGTTCAACTCCACTGATCTACATCTTGCTTGAGCTCTTCCTACCGTAATCCTTAATTCCACACTTGATAGGAAGATGACTACACTAGTGTATGCTCGTAGGTCAACCACATGGCTAAAAGGATTACATTGACAACTAGTATGCATTGAGATCCTCTTTGAGTTATAAAGATATAAGGATAAAAGGAACCATATTTTCATAGAAGTATGAACTTAAGGATTAGTTAATTGTAAGTTGGGTAGTAGCAACATTAATAACTTCGAAGGATTTTAGAACTTTATTTGGATCTACAAATGGATAGTGGGATCTATATACAATTGAGAAAGGAAGTTGATTGGATTTTTGAGTTTTAATTTTGAAGGTCTTTGAAAAATATTTTTGATTTATTGATTATAGCTATACATCCTTGAAGAAATATAAAGTTAGTTGAAAAGAATTTTTAAATTTAAATGCTGCCTCGAGATTTATGAGGGCGATTTGAAATTTGGTTGTATGATTCCCAAACAATAAGTTCGTAAATTTTTTTTTGAAGTAAAGTTATTAAGAATTTTGGTTAAAAATATTTTGAAGGATATATAATCAAATTGAGGATCTATTTTTAACTCTTGTATGAATTCAGATTGTTAAAAACCTATTTAAAATTTGAGTTTAAGATTTGGATTAATGATAGAAGAAGAAAAATATATAGATTTGATTTGTGACACAATAAAGGTTATTCGAGATTGATTGGAAATTTTGAAAAAAAATATTTGATGACTGATAAGATCATTTGAATATTGAGTTTAAAGTTAGATTGCTAATATTACAATCTTTGGGAAAAGTTACTAAAGATATAGTAAAAAGTTATTTTGTTTGATTAAAGGAAATTACCATTTAAAAAGTTGTGATTTTGTTTGAATGACTTAGAAATAGAAGTTATGTGATAAATGCGTTTAAATATTGAGCTATAAATTTTAGATTATTCGTGATATGTTAAAAGTTTGTCCTGAGGGTTATTGGAGAAATTTTTTGAGTTTTAAACTTATGAAGTGATATTAAAAAAATTGATTCATGAGTTTCTTGAGTTTAAAAGTTGGAGTGAAAATGTTAAATTTTGGAAAGGTTAATAGTAACGTGGTGGAAGTTTACTTGGAAATGGATTTGATTTGGTCATGATTAAATTTGACGGCTTGGAGTGAATACGAAATTTGGTTAGTTCATTTTAGAGAAATTTATTAAGGAACTTTGGAGGAAACTTTGTTTGCCATTGATTGTAAAAGAACAGAACAATTATCGGAGGACTGAACTTAGACTCACAATACAAACTCGCTCGTACAAAGAAAGCCTAGGGACGAAAACCTAGGTACAGCAGACTAAGTACGATTGTTTATTTTTGATTCTGGGGGGTGACGATAGAGGCTCGGGAAAGCGACGGCCGCTCTGCCTTACTCCTTGGACGATCAGTATGCAGCCTTGGCTCGGGGAAGATCTGCTTGGCGTTGACGAAGAAAGGCTCTTCTTACTCTCCTCGGGTGGCTCTCCTGGCTTCTCTCTCTCTGTGAGTATCAAGAAGAAAGGGGGGAGCTCTCTCTGTGTAGATCTCTCTCTTCTTAGTTTTTTTTTATTCTTTTGTTGCCGACCTCTCTTTCTCTCCTCTTCTCTTTTTTTTCGCATGGGGAGGATGCTGACTATTTATAGGAGTGGGGTGTGATCATTAGGGTTTGCTGATGATTATCTGTTTGGAATGTCGGCGCTTCCTTCATTCTATCTGAGCCCTTGATCCTGATCATAATGAATCTCGGCCACTAATGCTGATAGTACCAAATCTCATGAGCAGTTAATGCTGACTGCTTTAAATCCTCGTGATTGATTATGCCAATATTTGATTGCTCGCCACGTGTCCTATTGGCTTGATGATAAATGATATGCCCTGATCTCGGCAATTATGATAATGGTGTCAAATATTCTTATTAGGATTCGGTTGAATCTTCAATGCTACGTGTTTTAATTGAAGGTCCTGCCAGGGCCGTATAGGATGGCCAACACTTGAACTGCAGAGAGATACTCTTCATGAGCCGCATGAGTCAATGCCTCATCGAGCCACAGGGGACGAACTTTCCGTGTGCCGCATGTGCGTAGTCTTTGCGAGCCGCAGGGGACGAACCCTCCATGAGCCGCATATGCATAGTTTCTGTGGGCCGCCTGAGTTAACATGGTATTGAGCCGCATAGACCGGGCTAATGGGTGGACCGCATATGACGGATTCCTGTTAATCATATTAGAGTGATTCCTCGCTGAGCCGCATGAAGCTGTTCTCTACCCGAGCCGCATGAGACTTTTGCCACGTGGCAATCTAGGATTTCTGACAGATCGGGTCAGAGATTGTCTTCTTTTCCCGAGGAGTCTGTCATTATGGCAGAGCCATTATGACGCTTTATGTCAGAGACGTCGCAGCCGTCGAGTCGTGTCAGAGCATTAAATGAGGCCATTACTCCCGTAGCCAACTGTGGAGGGATCACACGTGGCGTCAATTGAACCGCATGTTCCTGCTGAACCGCATATATGCCCGAACCGCATGAGTCTGAGGGTCTTCTTTCGGGCCGCATGGGGCAACTCCAGTTATGAGCCGCATAGGCTTGCTATCCAAAGCCGCATGGGCTATCTATGCTTTTATTCTAATATTTTCCATGCTTCTACAGGACCCCCTTCAAAATTTTCAATTTGTAAAATTGAAACACTTTGAATAAGAAGCATGGCCCCGTTTATGCCGCATAGGATGTTCTGTTTATCTGAGCTTCCTGGCCGCATTAGCATCTCGGCCGCATAGCTCCTTCTGGCCGCATAGGCTCTTTGCCACGCGTCCTGACCTCGTGAGCAAATCTTCATTAATTGCTTTCGATTTGATTTAACGCCGTCTTTTGGGGGAGGATCCCAAGGGTCGGTTTTTGCTTTGACCGAAGCGTTCTTGCCTTTATTTTTGGAGGCGGCGCGTAATCCGAGGCGTCTTTCTACTTCATGGATCGCCTATAAATAGGAGTCTTTCAGCTCTTGGGGATTTCTTTATCTCCTTTCTTTGCTTGAATTCCCTGTTGTCAGTTTTGCTCTTCGTCGTCCTCCTTCATCTATCGACCATGGCTCCTAAGAGATCTGCTGCATCGAAGGCCGCGAAGGGCAAGGCAGTTGCTGCGGCGGCGACTGCAGCGACAAATGTGGTCGCTCCTCCGTCGGCTGCTGTAGGCGTTGTCCATCCTGATGTTCACCCGCCCATCGCTGGTAAGGGGGTTACTCCGAAAAACCCTAACTGCTGCCATGGCTCTGTTGCATACTTTATGCACAAGCCACATGTACGAGATGTATCGATGTGGCCGCATAGGCACTTCGTCCATTATGGCCGCATGAGTTTGTCATATTCGATCAGTGCCGCATGTGTGTTTTCGACTTGGGCCGCATAAGCGTTGCTCACTTTTGAACCGCATGAACTTGATGGTTTGTAGCCGCAGTGGTTTATATGAGTCGGGCTTAGCCGCATGAATTTATAAACCCTTCTGAATCTGAGTTGTACGGATTTGGTTAATTCAGAGCCGCATGGGGCTATGACGCGCAGAGCCGCATGGACCTATCTGCTGATGAGCCGCATGAGGCTGTGGCAACCTTAGCCGCATAGACTTCAGTAATCTTTTCTAATACTTCTGTCTTCTTTGTTTGTCTTCTGACCTTGTTTTTTTTATCTTTTTCTAGTGAATCTGCCCGTGAATCCTGCGGGGGAACTTTTGGTTGGTTCAAATCAATTCGCTTTGGGTGTGCGTCTTGACGACCTAATTAAGCATGTATTGAATCAGTTCCCTGCTGATGAGCCTTTGGAGAGGTTGAACGCCATCGAGAATCAGACCCTTCATTACCTTCGTTCCATGATGAACACTGGGAGGCTGGATGGAAAATTCCTGAAGCCTCTATTCCTCTTTGGAGATGCTCTAATCATAGGGAACTCTCGAGTGTTAGAGATTTCCGAGAACTGGGATTTCTCTTTGGACGGGGAGTCAATCCATATTCCTTTTATGGAACGCCATTATCCCTTATCGTGGTTCAACATGGTGCTGTTGAACAGGAAGATGGTGTGCAACTTAACCCCTACTCAATCGGGGATGTTGATGGGCGACATCCATTACAATCCGAATATGCGGTCAGCGTACCCAGGTAAGGATCCCGTCCCTCGGTATATGATGGGTCTGGCCCCGGGCTCCTTCATGAATGCATACGGCCCCAACTTCTCATTTGCTCAAGCTAACACCTTCTTGAATCGGCTTGTCCGTAAGAAGTCCTATCCTGTTGGTAGGATAGCGTTGCCGAACTGGATAAACCCTACTTCTGCGTGGGTCCAGTTGACCACCTGGGTCCTGCAGACCTACGGAACACTCTTACGGAAGGTGGGACTTTATCATGCTGTTCGAGGGACTTGTCACGGGCTCCCTATTAACAAGCCGCTATTCATGGCGCTCTTGGAGATGTATAGCCAGCGAACGGGGACATTCTTCTCACCAGTAGGGGAGCTGGGGCTTGCTCTTCACGAGATGTATACTGTCTCTAAACTCCCCTGGGGAAATGAGCCTTTCGAGGTGTACACCCCTTCGAATGATGAGTTTGAGGACTTGAACCGACGATTCCCAGGTTTTGTTGCAGTATACCGGGAGTTGCTGTGCCACCATAGTGCTTGTCATCAGATGGCTATAAAGACAACGGATAGCTCCGAAGGGACCGCTCCCCACACCACATCATAGATTAATTACCTTTTCAAAGTTGGTCCTTCTGGCGAAGTTACTCCTCGAACCCCTAGAACGCACGAGGAGGTGAAAGATTTGATGTCATGCATCAAGAAGTCGCGGTCCAGGAGCGACATATTTGGGAGTCAATCTGACTCTCTTAGCTACTTTTACTATGGGACCACGCAGATGTCAGAGAAGGCGCTTCTGGCTGGCTTTTTAATGATATGGCTACGGAATTGCGTCGTCTCGGGAGGAGCAGGTTCTATCGAGAGGATCGGTCGCCATTTTATTCTTCCTGCCGTTAAACTGGTGTTCGGAGTTAGGCTGGCCCTTCTCCCCGCCATGGTGTGCAGCATCCACCACGGTCTTCGAACCTTCTCATCCAAAGTTGTTGCTCGTAAGAAAACCTTGGATTTTGAGCGCGTAGAATTTCCTTTCCATTACTTGATGGGGTGGTTGGCGATGCACTACAAGTCTTTGCTGGAACCCGGGATAGCAGAAGATGCTACGGATGAAGATGCTTTCCTCTTCAAATGCCATCGCCAGTCTTGGGAATACATTACTATGCCGGCTTGTCGGAGGGCGCTGGCGAGGGTAGATGGGTGTCACCTTTTTGTGTCCGTTCCTCCTTTTTCTGATGAAGATGTGAGTAAGGTACACCTTGATGGTACTGGACCTTCTCACTTTCTATCTCCGGATATGCTCACCTGGTTGCGTAACATCCGTCCTGCTCATTTGGTTTATCGCAACCGCGATAGGGTGTACCTGGAGCCTTACCTACCTAGTAGGTTTTCTCGGCAGTTCGGTTATAGCCAGTTATTCCTTGATCATCCCAATCCTGGTTTGGGCTTCGAAGGTAGCGTTCTTGATGGCGTCAGGGCGTGGAATTATTATGATGCTTATCATACTCGAGCCAGCTTCTCGGTCCCTGATGCTCAGGCGCCAAGGGAAATTTTATACGTGGCTGCTTTGTATCATGTCATGGCGAACAAGCCTCCTATCAATTTCGATCCGAGTACCAGTTTTATCGTGGGTACAGGCTTAGAGGAGAAGCCAAAGGGGGCTAAGGCTAGAAAGCAACTAGCGCTTCAGACTCCTCTCCCTGAATCAGAACCTTCCGAATCGGCTGGGGAGGAAGATGACAGCGAAGATTCTCTTTTTGATGGAGGCGAAGAAGTAGCAGATCAATTGCTTCCCATCCCTGACGAACTGGCGGAGGGTCCATTGCTTTCTACAGAAGGTGGAAGAGTGAGGGAAGAACAGCTTCCGGCTGTGTCTAGTTCCTCACGTAAGCGAGTCAGGCACGAATCTTCTGGCAGTGGTGCGACCTTTTCCGTGAAGAGAGCTGCCGTTAAATCTCGTGGATTGCTTATTACCGAAAGGGATGACGGTACCAATGCTACTCCGGAGGTAAGGCTAAATTGGATTTGTTTCTTTGTTGTAGTTCCCTTTCCTCTCGTAGATATGATTTAATCACTTTTCTTTGTAGGCGTCCGACAGACCGGGGTCTTCTGAACCATCTACTGCCTCCGAGGTTGATCCCGCCCTCGCTGTCTTAATCAACGATATGTGCGCCGCGGTCCTTTCTGCTGGGGCTCTCCCGGAGGCGGCTGGAAGTTCCCGGGTTGCTGAAGCATCAGCTCGGGGGAACAAAGGTTCCTCTGGGCCCGTCCCTGCGGTCGTTGAGCTTCATCGAGATGACACCGTTCTCAGTACCTCTTCTCCCGGGGACGACTCTCTGATTCCTGATTCGGAGGTTATTGGTGAGGAGGCTATGGTGGCTGTAAACGAACCTCAGCCTCCGTACTCCTCCATTGGTAAGATAGGCCATATATTGACTACCGAAGGGGCTTATTCGCTCTATCAACATATCCTTCGGGTCAAGTCGATTCATGGTTGCCTTGGCCCTGCAGGTCCTGACCTTTTACCTCCCGCCGCGGATGTTCTCAGGGAGAGTTCGGTTGGCCATTATCCGGACGAAAGGAATGTTTCTTCTCCTCTCTCTCATGTTGAAGAGCCTCCTGCCGTCTCCGGGCAGACGGGGAGGGAGTTGGCAATGGTTTCCGCCTCGTCTTCCGCTGTTGACACGGCTCCGGAAGTCGACTTCTCGACCTTGTCGAGCATCCAAATCCTGCGGGCTGCTGAAGAGGAGTTGGCCGCTGTTCAAGCGTCTTTCCGTGCGGAGTTGGTTTCTCTGGTGGCAGGAGCGGCAGACTCCGTCGCGTCTTCTTCCGTGCTACCAGCCACACTCCCGCTGACACCGGTTTTCTCGGAGGCTCTGGACGAGGTGACGCAGGATGTGGTTGACAGCTTTTATCGCCACTTAGGGAGGGGTATAAATGCTGCCGTGGACCGGGGGGTCCCTTTTTCTCTGTCTCTACGGGGAGCTCGGGGTCAAATTGACACTCTGAAGGGTCTTCCTGGCGGGCTGGGGTTAGCAGCGTTCCTGGAGCCTAAGCTGACAGAGGCTGACCAGCTTGTGACCCAACTGCTGGCAGTACGGCAGGCTGGTTTGCCTGCCGCGATCGAACGAGAGCGGGGCTTCCTGGTTGCGTCTCGGGACAGGATCAAGCTCGCTCGAGAAACTGCCGGGCCGGCTGTGCAGGGGGATCTTGACAAGTTTTCTGCCTCCTATGACCGGCTGGGTCGTCGGAGTCAGGCTTGTAGGGCCCGGGAAGAGTCTGCCTCTCGTGGAATAGCTGACACGAAGGAGCGGATTCTCGCGCTCCAGGAGGAGTTAGCCTTCTTAGAGTCAGAGCGGGAGGCTGCTCATGCAGAACAGGAGTCGATTGCCCGGGAGGCCGAGCAGATTTCTCGAACTTCTGCCAACCTGGAGCGATCTTTTAAGAAGTTCGAGGACAACTGGCAGGCCCACGTTCATTTGGAGGACCCGGCGGTGTTGAACCAGGAAGCTGAGCGTCGAGCCAAACAGAGGTTTGAGCGGTCGGTCGCCTTGATAAAGGACCGCCTCACGGTGTTATGTGCCCCGGAACAGTGATCCGCCCTCTGTCTTCTTCTGCTTCTTCTTTTTTCTTTTTTTTTCATTTTTTTTTTCACATGTGTATATTTTTGTTTGGAAGGGATGTGATCCCCAATGATGTAGCCCTTTGATTTTTGGATAAATGAGCATGTTTTAACTCATCTTTTCTTTCTTGTATCGGCGTTCATGAAATCGGACTTGCTGAGGGGTTATTTGTGGACCTGTTACCCTAGGCGTACCTTGGTTTTAGGTACGGATAACAAGTTTGATCAGGATGTCCGGGACAGCCATGACAAAATGGTCATAGATGTTCTCGGTACTGGGGAAAGGAATGCCGTAGAGCAGCCGGGCTCCCGGGGCATGGTAAGATGGTGGATTTATGCCAAGAAGCTTAGCAAGGGATATTTGTGGACCTGTTACCCTAGGCGTACCTTGGTTTTAGGTACGGATAACAAGTTGGAAGGAAGCCAGTCATATTTGCTCCGAGGTTACGAGGGCGTAGCAAACATGAGGGTTTTACCGTAGAATCTTCCTACTCAGAGGTAATGCGAACATGGTAGGGGAAGACTTCACAGAAGACTTTTCTATAATCAATAGTGGTCAACAGAGGACATTTGTGGTCAACAGAGGACATTTGTGGTCAACAGAGGACGTTTGTGGTCAACAGAGGACATTTGTGGTCAACAGAGGACATTTGTGGTCAACAGAGGACGTTTGTGGTCAACAGAGGACATTTGTGGTCAACAGAGGACATTTGTGGTCAACAGAGGACATTTGTGGACCTATTATCCTTGTCGCACCCCGGTTGTGGGTACAGACAATAGGTTGAAAGGGAACCAACATACTTGCTCAGAGGTAATGTGGACATGGCAAATATGATGATTTCTTCGACGGAGCCTTCCCACTCAGAGGTAATGAGGACATGGCAGGAGTGGGCCCAATGAAGAAGGGGTGCATAGAATTACTCAGAGGTAGGAGGACATGGAAGTTCTATGCGAGGGGGCGGTTTGTTTTTGGTGGAAGTAAAAACGACTCAGAGGTAATGAGGACATGGTCGTTTCGGAGATTAGTGGATCGATTACCCTTTTTGTGCACTGGAAGCACGGGTAGTGGATCATGAGGGAGGATCTCTTTCAGAAAGAAAGTTCAGAGGTATGATTATACGTGACTTACTATCTGAGAGAGTGACCGGAATGTAAGTACATAATTTGGATTTTCTAGAATATTGAGGAAATGAGAGTTCAGTGGCACCAGCGGGTGCATAGCTCGGTAATCTGAAATGTTGTGGATGTGGGTTCAGTGGTATCAATGGATACATGACTCGATAATTTGGAAAATGGTGGGTGCGAGTTCAGGGGTACTAAGAGGGTACATGACTCGATAATTTGGAGAATGTTGTCTAAACATAGTATTTCTTCAGAAACTTGCCGTTGACGGGCAACATAAGCAAGTCCCCATTCTGCTTGGCGAGGCGGTAGGCGCCGTTGGAGAACACGGTCTCGATGACAAATGGACCTTCCCATTTTGGCTGGAACTTGCCTGCGGTTTTGTGAGTCATAACCATTGGTCTCCGAACTGCCAGAACGAGATCGCCCACTTGGAATGTTCTGATTTTGATCTTCTTGTTGAAGGCTCCTGAGATACGTGCTTGGTATAGCTCGATCCTTTGCTGGGCTAGTAGGCGCTTTTCGTCTAAGGCCTCCAACTCTTGTAATCGACGTCGATAGTTATCATCCGTTGTCAATTGATAAGTGAGGGCGACGCGGAGCGAGGGAATCTGAGTTTCCAGTGGGAGGACTATCTCACTCCCGTATACTAAAGAGAATGGTGTATTCCCAGTAGCTGTTCGAACTGTGGTGCGATAAGCCCATAAGCATTCGCCGAGCTTCTCGTTCCAGTCGCGTTTGTTGGAGGAGACAAACTTCTTGAGGAGTTTGATGATTGTTTTATTGAATGCCTCTGCCAACCCGTTTGCTGCTGGGTTATATGGTGTCGAAGCGACATTCTGAATGCGGTGCTTATCGCAGAATCGGTAGAATGCATGGCTTATAAACTGTGGACCATTATCATGGATGATCCTCCGCGGTAGTCCGAAGCGGTAGATGACGTGATGCTTAAGGAAGTTGATCACGTTTGAAGTCTTAACTTCTGTGAGTGGGACGTCTTCCGACCATTTGGAGAAGTAATCGGTGATCGCAAGTATGAAACGATGTCCTCGGGAGGAAGGTGGGGTGATTGGGCCAATGATATCCATTCCCCATGCTTCGAATGGCCAGGATGCCACCGTTGGATGTAGAAACTCGGAGGGTTGGTGAATGAAGTCTGCGTGGACTTGGCAAGCCTTGCATTTTCTGGCATAGTCTATTGCGTCTGCCACCATCGTGGGCCAGTAGTAGCCAATACGGCGAAGGCGGTCCTGTAGCTTAGGGCCAGGCTGATGGGCCCCACAGACACCATCGTGAGCTTCTCGTACAGCTTCTTTGGCTTCTGCGTTTGACAAGCACCGGAGTAATAATCTGTCGTAGGATCGTCGGTACAGCATTTTTGTCTCTATGTCGTAGAAGAATCTGAGAGAACGTCGTCTGATGGAGGTGGCTTCCTTTGGGTTCTCCGGGAGGATGTCGTATACGACGAAGTCAATGAACGGCTGTCTCCAGTCTGGTGTTTCGTCGACCGTCCGGACGGAATAGCTCGCCACAAATTGAATATTGTTCTTGGGACAGACCAGTTCGTGGCCTATCACTTCAACCGAGTGATGCGCTTGGTTCGGCACTGCTAAGGAAGCGGCAAGGCCTGCTAGGGCATCGGCTTCGATATTTTGAAGTCTGGGGACGTGTTCGATGAAGAATCCCTCGAAAGAGGAGATAATGTTGATTGCTATTTGGTGGTAGGGGATCATGTCTTTATGGCGGACTTCGTACGACCCCCGAATCTGATTGACGATTAATTGTGAATCGCCGTATGCTTCGAGATGTTCTACACCCAGCTCCTTTGCGAGTTGGAGGCCAATGACCAAAGCGTTGTACTCGGCCACATTGTTGGAACAGGGTTCCGTGAGAGAGTAGGCGCGATTGATCACTAGCCCGGTAGGAGAGATCAATACCACTCCGACCCCCACGACGATATTTCCCTTGGGTCCGGTTCTTGAGGCGCCATCGAAGAACATTCGCCATATGTTATCGTGAGTGGTTGTATTCGAATCGGCGACCTCGTCTGGGATCTCTTCATAGATTCTGGATGACTCCGATCCTAGGTGGGCTGCCAAAAAGTCTGCTAGGGCTTGACCCTTGACAGCCTTCTATGGGACGAAGATCATATGATATGGGGATAGCAGTATTGCCCAGGTAGCGAGGCGAGAGCTGAGCGCCCCTGGTTTAGTCATGAGGACCCTGAGGGGATTTACCCGTGAGATCACATGTATGGTTTGTCCTGTAACATAGTGCCGCGTCTTTTGAATAGCGAACACCAAGGCGAGGCATTCTTTCTCCACGGCAGTGTATCGGTGTTCGGGCCCGACCATCATTCGGCTGAGGTAGTATATGGCCTGTTCGTGTCCTGCGTCATTATTTTGTGCCAGCAGGGCACCGAGGGAGTGTTCCATTGCTCGTACATAGAGCAAGAATGGTTTTCCAGGGACCGGGGCCACCAGGACTGGAGGATTTGACAAATATTCTTTGATGTCGTCGAAAGCGCGTTGGCATTCTTCGTCCCATGCGAATGAGACTCCCTTCTTCATGAGGTGTGTGAACGGCCGGCATCGTCCGGAGAGATTGGAAATGAACCTTCTGATATAGGCTAGCCTCCCTTGGAGGCCTCTGAGTTCGCGAAGATTTTTCGGGGGACCCATCTCCATTATTGCCTTGGTTTTCTCAGGGTCTACATGGATACCCCGTGCAGTGATGATGAAACCTAAGAACTTCCCGCTGGATACGCCCAAAAATGACTTTGTAGGGTTCATCTTTAGGTTGTGGGCTCGAATCAGGTCGAATACCGTCTTTAGATCTTGCAGATGATCCTCCTTGCGGCGACTCTTGACAGCGATGTCGTCGACGTAGCATTCCACTGTTTTGCGCAAATGTTCTCTAAAAATGATACTCATAGCCCGCTGATATGTAGCGCCAGCATTCTTCTGACCGAAAGGCATGACTGTGTAGCAGTATGTGCCGATCGGTGTTCTAAATGATGTGTGCTTCTCATCATCGGGGGACATCTTGATTTGATTGTATCCCGAGAATCCATCCATGAATGACATACGTTCGAAGCCGCATGTGTTGTCAATCATGATGTCCATGATCGGGAGGGGAAATTCGTCTTTCGGACATGCCTCATTTAGATTGCGGAAGTCGATGCAGATTCGGATCTTCCCGTTCTTCTTAAGGACCGGGACTATATTGGCGACCCAGTCAGGGTGTTGCTCCTCACGGATGAAGCCGCTGGCTATCAGTTTGTTGACTTCGGCTTCGATCGCGTCCATGACGCCCGGGCGGAAGCGTCGTTGCTGCTGCTTGACTGGCTTTGCATCCGGCCGTATATTGAGTTTATGGAGAGCAATGTCGGGATCTAATCCCGACATGTCTTCGTAACTCCATGCAAATACATCAATGTATTCTCGGATGAGTTCCAGCAGTGATTCTCGTTCCTTATCTGTTAGGCTTTTACTGACGAAGATTGGCTTCGGAGAGGATTCGGTGCCGAGGTTGACCTGCATAACTTCGTCCTCCGTAGGAGGTTCTCTTAGCTCGAACTGCTTTTCCCATTGTGCGTCTAACTGTTGGGCCCACGGCTCAAGCTCGAGAATCTCAGGAATGTCCTCGTCTTCTTCGTAAGCGTCGGCAAATGCCATGTTGACTGATAGGACTTGTCTGAATACGTCCCCAATGCTTGTGTCTGAGTCGGAAGTTGGTGACCCGGTTGAGTGTGACTGCCAGTCGCATTCTTCATCTGAGCTTTCAGGGGTCGTAGTTGGCGTTACATACCCTAAACCGCATCGGGTTTTGTTATAGTAGTTCCGTGGTTTGCCCGCCGGGGCTGGTATCTTCAAAGGTAATCGTCGTCCAGTGCCGTAGTTCAGTCCTGGCGTTGTCTCTAGATCATACCCCTGTTTCTGCATGAGATATTTGGATTGAGGGCTATAGAGATACAGAGGCAGTCTTCCGTTAGCTGACCCGAAGTCGACTTCTTCCATGGCGAAGGGATGCGGGTTGTTCGTCCGGCCGAAGATGATTGGGTGGTCCCCTCCTTCGATTATTCGGTAAGCGTCTTCTACTGGAGTAAGTTGGATAGCGGTGTACACATTTGTCACCTGTGTACGTAGGTGAGTGCCTATACCGGTCCATAGCATACATTGTACATAGCTTGTTGAGTTCGATGTAATTCAAAGATAGCCCTTTATTGATAAAATAAGGTATCTTCTCGAGAGGGATTACATCGTCCGCGGAAGGGGTATCGGAGTGGGCAGCCACATATTTGGCTAATTCTGGTTCTTCTTCGGCCACCCCCTGTATAAATGAAGACTGGGAGAGCGACCTAGTCAGCTTGATCTTTAGGGGCTCGACCGGAGGAGCAGGTCGTGGAGTTGTTGGTGGACTAGCAACCCCCAGCTTGGCATCTGACGTGGGGCGAGAAGTGGCTGGTTCGCTGGAAGTGTCAGACCTCGCGTCGGGGTGACGGCCCTTTTTAGGAAGACGTATCGTGAGCGGTCTGTCGGAGGGATTGAGTTTCTCCGCTTGGAGCTGACCGACTCTCGGTAGTCTGATGGTAAAAGGTCCTGGTGTGGGTCTCGGCACTTGGCCAGACCTCGGCAGCCGGATCCTCATCTGCTCTTCTTGCGCCGATAGACTGATTGCGTCCTTACGCAGAGTAGCCGTAAGGGGTACAGAACTGCCCGGTTTGCGAGCCTGGAGATGGATTGTCAGGGGTTCTTCTGATCTTGTGGTCGTCTTGGTGTGAGCTTGCATCTCCTCTTCGACCAGATGCTTCTTTGATTTTTCGTAAAGACAGGAGTCTGAGTAATAAGATTCGACCCCCTTGAAGGGATCGATATCAGCAAACTCTGTCCTCACGAAGCCGTGCTTATCGACATATTTGAAGCACTAGTGTAGCGTGGAAGGCACGATCATGTAATCGTGTATCCAAGGCCGCCCCAGAAGGATATTGTAAGAAGTGTCGGCATCTATGACGTAGCAGGTGACTTCTGATTGGAGGTCGCCAATCTGACATTTCAAGCGAATCTTCCCTATTGGGTAGCTCCTGCCCGAATTGAAACCGCTAATGGCGGTGCTTGTAGGCGTCAGGCGATGCATTGGAATGCGAAGATGATGTAGCAGACCCTTCGGAATAATGCTTATGGAGGACCCGGGGTCAATGTGCATTCGGTCTACCTTTACGTCGCCGATGTATCCAGTGTAGTACAATAGGCGATCATGCAGGTTAGTTTTGATGAGCATATCCTGCGGAGAGAATACGATATTGGGCATTGCACCTGTACACGCACTATCTTGGAGATCTGTAGGCTGATTATCTCCCGTGAGGTTGACCTGAGCCAAGTATGCGTCGACATTTTGGAGCGCCTCACTCAGAGCTGTGCGGACATCTTTTGAGAGTCTCAGGAGTTCGTATAAGGACAATTTGGCCGGTGTGTTAGCCAATTGCGCCAAGATGTCGAAGTTATAGGGCCTCTCCAGCCCCTGAGGTGTCTCCTTTCGGAGAGATTTGTCGAAGCGAGTCTCCTTCGGCCTAGGCTTGTCGGTCGTCGAAGGCTGAGCCGGTCCCGGAGTATCAGCGTTTGTGGACTGCTGATCATTAGTCGGATTCTCGGCCACTGGTTGGGCTTGTGCTCCAGATCGGGTAGTGACGGCTGAGACTTCCCCCTCCTCTGCCGAGGCGGTGCGGCATGATCTGACCTTTCCACTTTTCTTTTTAGAGGATAAAGTGGGCTGAGTCACCTCATGGACTAGGTCCGGATGGACCCACATGATCTCCCTTCGTGATGTGGTGAGGGGTATTAGGCCGAGATTTTGATCACGGGCAGGCGGAAGGTTAGTGATTTCCATTGTTGCCAGAGGGATGGGCATGACACCGTCTTGAGTCTCTGTTGGAGGGAAATTGCCGAATTGTACGGACACCATGTTGGCTGCTACGGTTACCTCCTCGAAGTCGATAGCCAGAGCGTTTAAATCGATGAGGTTCTGGATATAGCGTTTCAGTTGGTAGCAGTCGTGTGTAGCATGGTGGACGTAGCGGTGGTAATGGCAGAACTTCGAATTTTCCAAATCAGCAGGCCGAGGTTCCCGCCTTGGTGGAGGAAGCTGAATTCTATCTCCTTGTATAAGCATGTCCAAGGTAGGCTTGACGTGGCCGTCTTCGAAAGAATAAGTGATTTGAGGCCATTGTTTGTCCGCTGGCTGTTGCTAGGGCTTCTGGGCTGTATCGGTCACCATGGCCTGCTTGCCTTTGTTGTCTCGGTTGGAGGGGCTACCTCCATTGTCGTTGCTGGCATTGGGACGCTTCCCCTTGTTCTCTCCCTCTGAGATATGCAACCCCAGTTGGCGAGCTTTCTTCAATCGTTCCTCGGTACTTGTAGCGCTGATAATAAAGGCCTTCCAGTCCTTGAATTGACTTTCGCCCATCCAGAGACTAATTGTTGGGAGTAGTCTCTTTTGGCAAATTTCAATCAAGGAAGAGTCCGGGTTGCCAGATGGTAACTTTATTGCGGTTTGACGAAACCGCTCAATGTAATTTCTTGTCAGCTCTTTCTCTCCTTGGACGACGTCCATGAGGGTAGACATCGTGACGTCCTGCCCTACCTCATAGAACCTCTCCAAGAACAAGCGCTTGAAGCCAGCGAAGGAGTGGATGCAATTATCTGGCAGGTTGCGGTACCAATCAAAGGCGACTCCTTCCAGCGCCCCAATGAATAACCGTGTGAGGATGGCATCCTCATGGGACAGATGGTCGGTAGTGACCTTAAAGTAAGTGATGTACCGGCTTGCTGAAGTCTTACCATCATATGGGTTGATATTGAACGGCTTATATCTTGGGGGAAAGGGCACATCCCTCCATTCAGCTGGGTATGGTTGCCGTATTCTGAGGTCTTGAGAGTTTTCTCGGGCGTGGAACATTGCTCGGAGCTCCTGAACCTCTCTTCTTACTTCTCGGGCCTCATCTGTCGCGGTAGGGGCCGTTATCTCGGGAGGATTATTGCCCTGGTTTGGCGCCGCTGAATTTGAATCTACGTTGATTGCGGGACCCGTGCTTGTCTGGCCAGGTGTCACTCCCTGCAGAGTAGGAAGTGCCGCTTTGATCTCGTCTACAGACTTGACCAAGGCATGCAATATGGCCTCCAGCGTGTCGATGCACTGGCGATCGCTGGAACCGCCTTGATTGCTGTCTGTCATGAATACCGTCTTCACATGAGGAGTGACGGAGGGAGTGGTGGAGGATGTACCCTCCGAGTCGTACCCATGCGTCGAGAAATCATCTGGATATGTGGGGATGTTCTCTTCAGGTTCGGATTCGGAAGGAACACTACCCCCAGCTTCGGAGCTTGCTTCGTCTAGAGAATCATGGATGTCCTCGGGGACATCAGCATCTGTTGTACCCGATGGGAGGGTTGTTTCTCGGGGTTCGTCTCCTTGAAAAATTGGATTATTGTGGATGTTCGGAGGAGTACTACCCCCAGCTCCTACGACCCCCAGGGTCGGGGACGATGAGTCTCCTGTTGCAGCAGATTTTGTCTTCGAACGGGTGTGTTGGTATACTCCGGTGGAGGGTAACCGTTTAGCCAACAACTTCTTAGCTGTAGTGGCTGATATCTTTGGACTGGAGATGCTTGTCTTCTTCCCTCTCCCCTCGGCGGGGACCTTCTGAGCGGAATTGCAGGAGACAACAGGAGGTGCCTCATCTTCTGAGTTCGGGTGCTGTAGTCTGTGGAAGATGGACGGGCGATCTTCCGTCACTGCCGCGTTGTTGCAGTAGCAGTTAACGATGATCTGGGTGCAGTGACGTCTATGTGAGGATTCTTTGCACGCCGAGGCCCCTTCTCTTTCCTTGCGCTTGTGGAGGATCGCCTCACGCAGGTCAGAGGAACCACTCTGTCCGTTCACCGCCGGGGATTGGACTTGAGCAGTTCTGTACAACTTCCCATCAGAGGCCCGTGTGATAATCAGCGGGACGCCCTGATAGTCAGAGGTTGGGGCAGCTGTTTGGGCTTGATGAGCCCGCGCTGCCCTAGACTTCTTCTTTCTAGCACTCGTGGATGCATAATAGGAAGAGTCCAAGTTGAACATCACAGAGTCTGGCTTATCATCCAGAGAGTCATCAGGGTTCGGATCGTACGAGAGACGGTCGAAAACTGATCGAGAGGAGCATGGAGCAGATGCTATACGGCTGGGAGCGGAAACCGTACAGGCTGTCTGCATGCGGTTGTCTCCTGTCGTCGGACGAGTTCTTATGCGGCTAGGGGTCACGACCGTGCAGGCTGGCCGCATGCGGTTGGCATCTGTGGCCGCATGGGTTTTCTGCAAACGATTGACTTTACTGGCCGCATGAGTCTCATCCATGCTGTCGGGAACTGTAGTCGCATAAGTTATGCGGCTGACAGAAGTAGCCGCATGAGTTTTCTTCATGCGGTTGGCGGATGTAGCCGCATGGGCTTTCTCCTTGCGGCTAATATTCTTCTGCGGTTTGGTCCGCGTAGAGTCCCTCTTTGTCCCTGCAAGTCCAGCATCATAATATTTTCTTCTACCGAACTTGGGGACAGCAGAGTTGTCTACGACCTGAAGTGGGACCGCAGGAGAATCCTTCTCGCCGTCTTGAGCAGCAGAGGGCATCCCATCGAGGGCTTGAGGAGGAGCAAATGACTTCGGTCTCCATTCTTTGCGAGCCTTCGTGGTGCGGGTGCGCTTCTGAGCCGGGCCAGCGCTGCCTTCAGAGAGCATCTCTTCGAACGCCTGTTGGTCAAAGCGGACGACCATCTTCTTTTGTGTGGAGCCAAGTTTGGCTGCATCTGATTACGTCACCAACTCCTCAGCCGTGGAGAAGTTAGTCCCCAGCAGAGTTGCCATCGTGTTTGCCATTAATTGTAAAAGAACAAAACAATTATCGGAGGACTGAACTTAGACTCACAATACAAACTCGCTCGTACAAAGAAAGCCTAGGGACGAAAACCTAGGTACAGCAGACTAAGTACGATTGTTTATTTTTGATTCTGGGGGTGACGATAGAGGCTCGGGAAAGCGACGGCCGCTCTGCCTTACTCCTTGGACGATCAGTATGCAGCCTTGGCTCGGGGAAGATCTGCTTGGCGTTGACGAAGAAAGGCTCTTCTTACTCTCCTCGGGTGGCTCTCCTGGCTTCTCTCTCTCTATGAGTATCAAGAAGAAAGGGGGGAGCTCTCTCTGTGTAGATCTCTCTCTTCTTAGTTTTTTTTATTCTTTTGTTGCCGACCTCTCTTTCTCTCCTCTTCTTTTTTTTTCGCATGGGGAGGATGCTGGCTATTTATAGGAGTGGGGTGTGATCATTAGGGTTTGCTGATGATTATCTGTTTGGAATGTCGGCGCTTCCTTCATTCTATCTGAGCCCTTGATCCTGATCATAATGAATCTCGGCCACTAATGCTGATAGCACCAAATCTCATGAGCAGTTAATGCTGACTGCTTTAAATCCTCGTGATTGATTATGCCAATATTTGATTGCTCGCCACGTGTCCTATTGGCTTGATGATAAATGATATGCCCTGATCTCGGCAATTATGATAATGGTGTCAAATATTCTTATTGGGATTTGGTTGAATCTTCAATGCCACGTGTTTTAATTGAAGGTCCTGCCAGGGCCGCATAGGATGGCCAACACTTGAACCGCAGAGAGATACTCTTCATGAGCCGCATGAGTCAATGCCTCATCGAGCCGCAGGGGACGAACTTTCCGTGAGCCGCATATGCGTAGTCTCTGCGAGCCGCAGGGGACGAACCCTCCATGAGCCGCATATGCATAGTTTCTGTGGGCCGCCTGAGTTAACATGGTATTGAGCCGCATAGACCGGGCTAATGGGTGGACCGCATATGGCGGATTCCTGTTAATCATATTAGAGTGATTCCTCGCTGAGCCGCATGAAGTTGTTCTCTACCCGAGCTGCATGAGACTTTTGCCACGTGGCAATCTAGGATTTCTGACAGATCGGGTCAGAGATTGTCTTCTTTCCCCGAGGAGTCTGTCATTATGGCAGAGCCATTATGACGCTTTATGTCAGAGACGTCGCAGCCGTCGAGTCGTGTCAGAGCATTAAATGAGGCCATTACTCCCGTAGCCAGCTGTGGGGGGATCACACGTGGCGTCAATTGAGCCGCATGTTCCTGCTGAACCGCATATATGCCCGAACCGCATGAGTCTGAGGGTCTTCTTTCGGGCCGCATGGGGCAACTCCAGTTATGAGCCGCATAGGCTTGCTATCCAAAGCCGCATGGGCTATCTATGCTTTTATTCTAATATTTTCCATGCTTCTACAAACTTGAGTTTCAATTTTAATATTAGACCACCAAGATAGCCCTAATAAATTGGAAGTACTCCATACTAAATGCCATGTCACTCATGATCATGATAGTAGTATATACACAAGCGTTGCTATTCATCTACCAAGCTATATTGTATCTCAATCTTTACTTACTCGATTTTTCTTCGAATCTCGATCTTTTATGGTAACCTTCTAACCCAGTGGCAATTTGAATAATGATTTAATTGTTCATTGGTTGTATTCATTTAATAGGCTATCTTCTCTCTAGGACTGTGATCCTAAATTATTTTTATGGATTTTTAATTAATTTTACTGCATGCTTTAACTTGATCCCCTTTATTTTTGAGCATTAATATTCACCTCATGAACTCCTACTTTCTATTTTAGATATTTTGGCATCCCTTACCATGACTTGAATATTTGGAGCACAATACTAGACTTTTCCTTCCAACAAACTTCATATGTTAGACTTAGACGAGCCCACCTTAATGTAGATATATCATGTCCCACTAAAATCTGTCTCCTTGTACTTTATTTTCTTGATATGACTTTCTGGTCAAAATGGCTAGGCTATAACCTCTACCATAACACCAGTTACTTTCGGACTTGAATTGGAGGTCCAACGTTGACTCATTTCTTTCAACCTGATAGGTGATTGTGTCCTACTTCATTCATTAAATGCCTAACTTTGTGCTTACCTTGATTGCTTAACTCTTTATCACATCACACTACTAGTTTAACTTTTGTAAGTTGGGTAGAATACCTCATGACCTAACCAACCTTTTTTCTTGTGAACCGTATTGATAAGTTCCTTAGACTATAGATCTTAGAGGACCATATCTCATTGATCGAACAAAACCTCAAACAAGAAAACAATATGACTGACTGCATAGGAACCAACATCGGGCAAGACTTAAATTATTAAGGAGTTAGATTCTTAAGGTGTTTTTCCACTTTCTTTCAATCTTAATATCACGTGCCTATATTTTTACCATGTTGACCAATGTTGCTACTATAGCTTAGTTTTGCAAGCTTACCTATTTACCGAGCTTGTTCAAGACATTTGTTATTTGAGCACGCGCTCACTAACATACTTTCTAATCAGAACCGGTGCATGATGGTCTGATCAACCTATTGCACTTCGGTTCGCTTTTCATATATTAATCTATGCGTATGGAGATATAGTCAAACTTGCCCCTAGAGTCTCATCCGCGACTGCCTTGACAATTCTACTTGAAACTTTCCCATCGTCGTTGAACCACATATTGGTATTCAAAAATATTCCTTGAACTCTTGTTGGCTTCGTCTTTCACCTATTCCAGACAAAACGTGTACTTGACAGATAAGCCAACTACTCTCTGATGACCATGATAATTGTATATACACAGAGACAGTTAGCCTCTGACCTATTAATGCGACTTATCCCTATCTTGAGTTCCTCGTCATTTTTCTCGACCATAGACAACTTTTGCGACCTATTTGGAACTTGAGAGTGATTCAACTCTAAATCCTAGACAGCTATATTCTCTAAACTGCTTGCCCTTAATCTAGTCGATTCCTTAACTCTAATTGCCGATAAGTTTTGATCATCGCTTCATCGTATTGTCCAATATTTAATCGAATTTCGGTATTGATGAACTCCATCTACCTTCCGACCCTACTTATATTTTTCCTAAATTTCGAGGACGAAATTCTTGTAAGTTGGGTAGGATGTAAACCCCCTAAATTTCTACTTTAATTTTTTTTTATTTATAAATTGAGTATTTAAAATTTTTACTTGGTATTTGTACG
Organism: Iris pallida; assembly: GCA_029216955.1. Taxonomy (NCBI): domain Eukaryota; kingdom Viridiplantae; phylum Streptophyta; class Magnoliopsida; order Asparagales; family Iridaceae; genus Iris; species Iris pallida. Next base: position 10,832,735 of record JANAVB010027596.1, read on the forward strand.
TCGCATAGTCCTATTGTACGTCACGTACGAATTTGTCGTATGGGACGTCGCGTATGAGTTCGCATTTTCGTATGTCTCGTCGAGTGCGAATATGTGCGAGTTACATATTTTTGTAAAAATATTTTATTTTAAAAAAGCTTGGTTTTTCAACTAATAAATATTTTAATTTCGTAAAGATGTAAAATACTTCATATTGGAAATTCCAATATTTTTATTTTATATTATGGAAGGTTATGTAAATAGTAATTTTGAAAATGAGATTTTATGCAAATATTCATTGCATACGAGTTACATGAATTTAGATTTTATGTATATAATTCTATTTTCAAATTTTATTTAATATTAATATTTTATTATTCAAAAAAGTATTTTAAAATAGTGTTTTGGTTTAAATTTAATTAATTGTGATATTTTAAATTTGAGAAGATTTTACTAACTTTATTTTAAGATATTTTATTTGAAAAATGAAATTTATCTATATAAATTTAGATTAGATTTATCTAAGATTTAAATTGAATTTGGATTTGATTGGAGTAATTTTTGAAATCGATTTGAATTAATATGTGACTATCTACAGGTTTTTAAACTAATCCAAATCCTTATTCTAATGGGAATTCCTACCTCCTATATAAGGAGATGTACTCATCCATAAATTTCTAGTGCATCGTGTCTGTGCCTCCCATCCACTATATTTTCTCCTCCATTACAGTTACAAATTTTTGTTCCACCCGACAACCCCGGACTCGACGCCTTCCCGTGTCTCGTAAGACACGTGCAAATACAACAGGGAATCATAAACGTATCCGCCGTGCCGTCCCCGGCTATGGCAACTACACCGCATTGCCGCCACCATCGAGATCCCAAATTCCTCCGGCCCCGGCCCACGCTCGACCACCACCTCCTCCTCTCCTCATCACCAAAATCCGCAACCAACCACCTGCCTCCGCCTCTCCGGTACCCCGTCTCTGACATCGCCACCACAGCCCCGCCTTCACCATGCCCGTCCCCGATCTCCCGGCCAGGCCGTACAGCGCCAGCACCCCTTCATCATCATCATCGCCTCCACCGACCAAACTCACTAGGAACCCCCATTACCACCACCCACGGTGACACCGTCATCAGTCTCCACCACCACACCAAAGACGGAAGAGAAATAAAATAGGAGAAACCCTAACCCCCACTTACCTCCGCCTGGCCGACGAGTCTCTCCCGGCGACCTCAGGTTGGTGAGTACCTCGCCCCACAACTGGACACAGCCGTATCCGTGCCGCCTCCACCAACTCTCCGGCGCCGGCCCCAAATCCGTGAAATCACCACCACCACCTCACCACCGTGCCAGAACTTCACGAGCTACCGCCGCCGCTGTGCCCTCGCGCACGGGACTCCGCCCACCCGCCGGAGAGAACCGCTCCCGCCGTGCTCCGCAGTGCCCCTCCGTTTCTCCTGATTTGAGAACTCCACCGCCGATCCCGACGATCCCAGCTTCCCGCCACCATCACTGAACGCGCCGGCCGTCGAGACCGGGCAACCGTCGGGCATGCGTCTCCTTTCACCGACTGAGCCTCCATCTCCGCGCCGGGCGGCAGCTGCCGATGGAACCCTCGCTCCCCTCCGCAGCCATCGCGCACCCATGCTGACCGCGTCCCAGCGCCTTTGCTCCCCGGGAACAGCGGCACCAACCGCCGCCTAGGTTCCGACCTCCGGAAACCCCCATCGCCGTCGCCACCGGTAACTCCCTCTTCTCTCCCACAAATCCCTCTTCTTTCCCTCACTCTTCTCTTTGTACTCTCTCTCTCTTCATTTAGAAAGAGAGCGTAGTTACGGTTATATTAATATAAGTAATATTATTATAGCAGTATTATTATTATTATTATTATTATTATTATTATTATATTTAATTAATTGCTATATTATTAAGTATATATTGGTACTGTATAACTGAATATATGTTATTAATTAATATTTTGGTTAATAATAAAGTTATTATTATTATTATTATTATTACAATCATTATTTAATTAAATAACTAGAATGGTGTCATTTATTTTATTATTTATATCATTATCAGTTTGTTGTTTTGTTAAAATTATTATTTACACTATTATTATTATTTTCTAGCAAAATTTTAAGTTAGTTTTTAACCACTGAAATAGTCTTTTCCATTTATATGTACCTATGTTGACCAGTTATACTTTTTGGTCTAGATGATTTAACAGTATTTTTAAATATTTATCTAAAATAGATATTTTAAATTTTGAAATATAGTTTCCTCCTTAATCATATTTTACAACTTAGAGTTTTTGTAGAGAAACGACTTTTGGCTTTTTAAGGTACTTTTTCCAAACATTTATTTTTCTTAAATAAAACCTAGTTTTCAATTATTGTAAGTAATTTCTAAAAATTATTATAGGTGTCCATCTCCACAATTCTCCATGGTTATCATCATTGACCACGACTACTCACGCGTTCCTGTTTTTTCGCAAATTCAGGCCATGTTCGCATGGACCGCGGCTAATGGACAAAATATGGCATCATGATCCTCGCACAACATCAGACGACACACCAGGCAAGACACCTTGCCTTTACTGTTTAAATTTCTTGCTCAATATTATGCATGTTGTGTTTATTTTCAAGTTATTTCTTTATAAATTATATGTAGAGGCAAATTACTATATTTTATACAATTGGCTTAGAGTTAAAAGACTACCGTCAAATTTAGTATGTCTCATTAACTTGTCACGATTGTACAAGAGTTGTGTGTGAGAGTTGTGAGTATCATATAGAGGTCACTTGCGTGTGGACTGATCCCCCGTGTGCATACGTAGGAATAACTGTCAATAGATGCATGTTAGAAGACTTGACAGTTATCTAATATAAAACAGTGTGGTAGAAATGACACGTGTTTGTGTGTTATGGTTACGACACACGTATAGTATCTTTGGGGAGGAGGGGACAGCTACTAGCGTAGGGACTACATTTACTTTTACACACATTTGGGAGATAGTGTCTCCGATGAGCGCTGCGTTTTACCCGACCGATAGTGTCTCGGATGAGCGCTACTTGTTGGCCACTCTTTATTACTTGCTTGTGGCAGCCCCTGCGTAGACCGTTGTCCTCTAAAGTGCATTCCACATAGAAAGGTTATGAACCTTTACTCATGCATACTTTTCTGTTGAGCTTTTATTATCCAGTTTATTGGCATGATATTATGTGTCTTGTTACGTCCCTTTGAGGACCTGTTGATCTCTCCAGGTGTGTGTTTCATGATTCTTGCAAGTGCTCTAGCTAAGGCCATTCCTTCCTTCGTGATGATCGCTCTCGGACTCGTCACTTGCCCTCGCTTGCTCAATTCCTTCCTTGTATATTTTTCCATATTTAATTTAGTTGGTAGTGGATTTGTCTCCGCCCAACTATTGTGTACATGACAAACTCAAGGTTGCTTTTATATCATTATTTATTTTCGTGGATGAGATTTAGTATTTTAGCTTTCTACATTTACAGCTTATGTATACATACGAGCAGTATATTTACTCGTATGTATACAGCTGACATGATACGTATCTACTCCCAACTATTTTGGGACTGGAGCGTTACATTAATGGTAAAAGAAAGCCCGATGGGGAACTCTAAAATGAAACGTTGTGTACCTACTGCGGTCGAATAGGGCATGTGAAAGATGACTGTCGCTATACAAAGGGAGTACAATGCGGGCGCTACGTCATATGGGGGTACACTAAAAAGGAGTGTTATAGTCTTAATCACACTTAAATTATGCTTGTGTACACTAACTAGATATCATGACACGGCTAGTTCAGTTATATGTCCTGACTAGTCTACTAGTTGTAAACCCCCTATCCTTATAAAATTTTATTTTATTATATTTTAAACATTTATATGCCATGACATGGTTAAGATTTTTATATTTTATGGTATTTCATATTTATCAAATAATTTTGTAAATAGTTATATGTTATTTTTTAAAACAAAACAAAAGATAGTATAAAATACTTTTTCATGGTAATATGGTTGCCAAATATTTTCCAAAAATTATTTTATAAGGTGTTCATTAATTTTTATAATTTTTAGGATATTTTTTATATATTTAATATGGAATAGATGAATTTACATTGCTATACATATATAAATATTTTTTTTTACATTGCTATACATATATATATATATATATATATATATAAGAGTTAAATATATATATATATATATATATATATATATATATATATAAGAGTTGAAAAAAGAAAAAACAAATGAGTTTCTTGCGAGATTATAAAATCTCGCGAGATAAATAACTCCTTAAAAACCGACCACATGCAGCGGAAAGGAAAGGGTGGCGGATTGTAAACTTGTTAAAAAGAGATCAATTAAATCCAAGGTTTTTCCTATAAAATCCCAGTTCAAATCTCCCCTAGATCACAACAAATCCAAGAGGAAATCAAATTCGAACTAGCTAGAAATCGGATTAAAACCCAGGAACCCTTCTCGTAGGATATACATATTATACCTCGTCAAATTCTTTAAAAACTGTACATGCACACATCCTCAACCTCTGCAAACCATCTCGTCACTTCCTACAAGTATCCACGACTATGTCCAGTAGCTTGCAACCACCTAACGTCGCCGGACAATGCCGGAGCGCTGCCACAGTCGCCGCAAAAAACCGAGTACACTTTGTTTTATTAACTGTGAGGTACCATCTTCCCAATAATATAACTCCTTCTGTGATTGAACATTTTTGAATCCAATTGATCGTATAGAAAGCCTATATGACCCTCTCAACGACCCAACAAATGTATTCGAAAAATACGAGCCTTCGATTCCAGAAATTGAAGTGAACACGGCAAGAAAAACTATAAAGCATAGGGAGATTGGACAGTCCAATGCCGATATTGAAAGGGCATTTTCCAGACTAACTGCTAGAGATTTTCAAAAAAAATCCAAACAGATATAGTTAACCTATACGAGATTAGAAACCGTTTTGTAAAACTATTTTTTGATTTTTGTACAGAAAGTTATTTTATTCTAAAAATCCAGAAAAACTTAACTTTCCAAAAACTAAAAATTGTGATACTTTCCGATACGGCGTGCATCCGACAAACCAGGCATTGTGGTCGCAACCCATAAGCATCGAAAGACACGTATGGATGTTGTCGACGTGTGGGAACTGACGAAACTTGATTTTGTTGTGTATGCGCGATTTAATCAAGATACCCCCTATCGACCACTTTGCAAACTTGGCCATAAATTTGTGCACGTTCGTCATATTGAGACGAAACTTGCGCCAACAGGATCGTATCATTTTTTTGGTCATGTATGCAAAATTTGGTTCGATTCTGAGAAGGTCGACCAGAACGCTATTTTAGCGGGTCTGCAATTCGATCCAACGGACAAAATTGTGCACGACCTACCATAATCTAACTTTGGACATACAGTTGGGTTCATCTCATCAAATCGGACCCGTAGACATGTAGTTTGATGATTTTAGAGACTATAGATACCGGCACACTTTTCGGTGCAAAACGGTCCAACGACGGACATCGTTTTGATCCAAAATTATGATTTTGCCCATGTGTCCAGAATTAGACTTTTGGACAGGCGTTTTATGGTATTTTTTTATACCAAAAATGTTTATGGTGTTTATTTCAGCATCTGAGGACGTTTGCGGGTTTTGGCTTTCTTGCTCCAACGATCTATCGATTTAAGCTACTGGATTCTGTCCTTTTGCACACGACCTCAGGCAAGATACCTTGCCATTATACTATGTGATTAATTTCATTTTATTTAAGCTGTTTAGATTCAGTTCATACTTATTTTGCTTATTTATTTTTCGTTCTTCCAGTTGCATCCTTATTATGATTAAATTACCGTACTTTTAATTATTATAATGCAACTGTTAGTTATATTTTCTCTTTGACTTTCATTCTGCATTTTGACCTAGTCTTAGTGGGTTACCTTCTATCAGTGACATTTGGGAGGGAGAAGATAGTAGATGTATGGGCTACCCAAATCCAAAAGACGTAGTAGCTGCGTACTACGGTAGTCACGTCACGACGGTCACTAGCCTCGAGCTATGTGGACTGATGGATCACGTAGGCCGCTAGCCTCGAGTTATGCTGGCTGATAGTATTGGTACTTGATGTGTGTGTATTGTAAGCTATAAGCTATTCGTGGGGGAGTCAGCCTTTACCTGCCCATAGATTGAGATATCTTCTAAAATTGTATACTAGAATGGTTAGATCACACTCCGTCCTAGTCATGGCACGGGACAATGTTACATCACGGAATAGTGTACTACCCCTTGTCCTTGTTTGGTTGTAGTGGTAGTCCACTGTTTCAGTGATGGAATATTGGGCCGTGTTATGGTTGGGACACTTTACTTTACTTTAGGACTTTATGGTATATATATCTATCCAGTTTATATGACATGATATTATGTATATTGTTACGTCCCTCTAAGGATACGGTGATCTCTCCAGGTGTGTGCTTTTATGATTTCTGCAGGTGTTCTAGTCAAGGTCGTGATCTTCTCCATTCTTTCGAAAAGGATCGCCCTTAGGTCATCTTGCTACTTTACTTTTACCTTCATTCCTTGTATTTTTCTTCTCATTTAATTGGTTGGTAGTGGATCTGTCTCCGCCCAACTTTTGTACAAATGATAAAATTCATATTTTATTTTATTATGCATTTATTTTCTTATTGTGGATGAGATTTAGTAGTCATGGTTACTGTATTTTACAGCTTATGTATACATACGAGGATTCCATATATAGGAATATACTCCGTATGTATGCAGCTGGCATGTCTACGTATTTAGTCCAAAGTATTTTTGGACTGGGATGTTACAAACGATCCCGCAGGGATGAAATCGAGGACGAACGACCCTAGCGGGATCGAGGCGTGACAGAGGGATGGTCACAGAAACTGCATACAAAATAAAGAAAGTCAGATAAAAGATATACCAAATATTTTTCTACCAAAAAGAACAAGATGCACAGGCACACTTTAGTAGCCGTGTGCACTAGCATGATAGACTTCTGCGCAGGCTTATTTCATTATCCATGCACATTAGCAAGATAAACCTCTGTGCAGGCACTTTTTCAGTCAGCAAGTGGAGCTTTAGCACATCTTATAGACGCGACTTCGAAAAGTAATGCTCATACGCATCAGCAAGATGGAGCTTTAGCACATCTTATAGATGATACTTCAAAAATTTTCGTCCATGTGCATCAGTAGATAGAGCTTTAGCGCATCTTATAGGCGCTACTTCAAAAAGTAGCATCCAAGCACATTAGCAAGTGCAGCTTTAGCGCATCTTATAGACGCTGCTCCAAAAAGTAACGTCCATATGCATCAGCAAAATAGGGCATCTATGTTTCAATTTAAACACCCGTTTCGTTTTGGCCATCTCTGTGACGAAAACTTATTTACAACAGCCAGTCGCACGTCTCCATGTGCACCAGCATCAGCGACGGCGGAGTCATCGTTGTCGACGGCCTCGGTCGCCGGCTGCTTCCTTTTGGCCTTGATCATGCTTACCACAGTAGTCTTGTCAACCTTGGGAGCTCTGTAGACTCTCGCATTTTTGGGGGCCATGTCGAAAACCTAGGGTTTTTGCTTGAGGAAGAAGAAGAAAGACTTTTTCCTTCGGAGACAAAATGAACTAAGTAAAGTTCTCTCTCCTCTGAAAAATCCTACTTATAGAAAAAGACACGTGTCAAACTTGATAAAGCCAAAGAGGCGCTTCGGATTTGAAGAGATGCTTCAAAATGCATGCAAAGATGGAAAGATCATTTCTGATCTCTTTCTAAAAACCAGGAGTCATTTTCATATAATGAAATGATGGCTAAGAGCACTTATTGATGTCGGTTACTAAGCTCTCTTAACGATGAATGCATGACATGCTGCGCTCTTCCTATGCCACATGTCATTTTTATGCTTCTGTTCAAAGTATTCTCAACTTTATCCAAGATTTGAAAACTTTGAAGGGGGTCTTATAAAAGCATGAAAAAGCAAAACATCTACAAAGCGCAAGAGACACAAAGTTGTTGCGCACATCAAAGAATGGAAAAGCGTAGTACATGAAGAAAGATGCTTTATTAAATCATGATTACAAAGTTCTATTATAGATTCTTCATATGATTACATATAAAGACTATCTACTCAGCCTAAAGTGTACAGCCTACAAGTACGCAGTCCACAAAAGTGCAGTACGTTCCTTCATCAGAGCAAATTACTTTCTCGTCAGAGAGATTCAGTTCCTGGTCAACGAGCGAGTGTCCTCGCTATCAGCCAACCTATGGCTCTTCCAGCATAACGAAGAGCCGACAATCAAACCAAATCCAGTATCTTGGCCCTCGAAGACCTTCAAGATGTTGTTTAGGTTCAAACACATCATGTCAAACGCTCAAGTACATCTCAAAACTCTGAATTTGTCCTGCACCAAGAGTACAACTTCTTTAAACGAAGTGATCTACCACCAACAGTCGACATATGTGAGGCCTATCGTCGTCTGAAGCTAAGTCAGAATCTAGCACGACAGAGGAGTGACAAGAGGCAATGAACAATGCCTTCCTCAAAAGCACTTAATTATAGGTTGTGCGTGGTCAAACCCGTAAGCCATGTGGCAGCAAGTCAAAGGCTCTGAGTTAATTAGATGAACCTAGAAATCATCTCAATAAATCTCAATTAATAAACTTGGACCGAGTTTTTAGTTATCACTTCTCGATCCCCGTAGAAGTGGCAAAAATTAATGAAGTCATTGACTCGACACCGCCTCGAAAGCACAGTGACTCAAATGTCTCGAGAAGCGCAGTGCCTTATCAGCCAAAATCATAGCACTTTGGAGACTAAAAAACACAGTGCTCCAAATGAGGCCAGTACACTGGGCCATCACTTCAGCATTAATGGCACGCTCAGACAAAGTGTCAGAAGATAGTAAATGATAGGTATAAATTGTCAGATAACAGTTGGTAGATGTCAGTTAAAAGTATATCTTCAAAAACAAATGTCTAAAAACACAGTCAACGGGATGCCCAAAATTATAGTCAACGGGATGCCCAAAGACACAGTCAAATGAATATCCAAACGTATAGCTTCAGAAGACATCCACGGCACAGCCTCAATTACATCCAAAAGCACAACATCAATGATGTTTGGCACACAGCTCACTCACAACATGGCATTTGACCACGTGTCCAGTATGGCAACTGTATCTCCCAAGATACTATCAAATCTAGTTTGTTTAAACTAAATGAGATCTTCGAGCAATGTGCACACGATATGTGTCATTGACTCTGTCATCTTTATGAATAGGTACCAACCACTCAGGATCACAACAACAAGCATATCCTAACAACTACTACGTGTCAGCTCAGCAGCAGCTCCAATGGTGCAGTTACAATAAATTCTCCAAAAATTTCATGCATGCAGCACTCCTGCACGCCAAAACCCCAACGAACATCAAAAATATGTTGACACAAAGTCACAGTCAACCAAATATTCATAAAATTGACTAAATAATACTTGTAATAATTCAATACGACATATGAAGACTACATCCAGCTCAAGTCAGACGATAGCTCAGTTTTGCAAATACAAGTCATTTTTGAGTCTGTATTTTATAATTTTATTGAGTCTAGACTTATGTAAGCTGAGTTGTGCTGAGCATATGAGACTTAACCTATACCCTACCCAAAATCCAAAAGCTCCACATACATCAAAATAAGCCCACTGGAGCAAAGACCCATTCTGTGCTCTGGGGACCGAGTTCGGGCCGAACTCTGCCTCCACACAGAGTTCGGGCCGAACTCTGTCCCCTAAGAATCAGCACCCTAGTTTTTAGGGTTGGCTGGTTACTAGTTGTCCAACGGCCAAATATTTGAAAATTCCTACCAGAATTCTGGCCGAATTCTGCCTACTGGTATCCTATAAATAGGCCATGAATTCTCTCATTTTCAATCATCCAATCTTATCTTCTCTTCTCTCTAAAGCTCAATACAAGCCATACCCTTCTTCATCTACTAGCCACAAGCTCCCTAAGCCTCAAGTGCTCAGCATTTTTCAGTTAGGAGTTTGTGCAAGAGTTCAAGAAGTCGCTTGGAAAATTTCAAGCATCACCACTGCGATCTTTGTAAGAAGTTGACATGCTCTTCTGAAGAAAAGACACGGGGCGTAACTACTATTTCATAAATAGTGGATTTAATCCTGAGCTGGAGTTCTCAGTCCTGGACTAGTCCTCCACGAGGGAAACCAGGTTAAAAATCGGTTGTGTTTGCGTATGCTTTCTTGCTCCTTATTTATTTTTTTATTTACTCTGATTAGTTTTTCTTGTGAAAGAGTTTAATTTTTTTTATTGGCTATTATCGCTATAAACTTTGTTCACCCGCCCTCTAGAGTTGCCATCTGTTCTTCAATTGGTATCAGAGCTCTGTTCTCTCAACAAGGACTAACATCCTAGAGCTGATCCATGGCAACCACACAATCCTTGATTTTTAATCACGGTGAAGGACAGTCCACTCATAGGCCTCCCCTATTTGATGGAACTAACTACACCTATTGGAAAACTAGGATGAGTTTTTATCTCAAGTCGCTAGACTTTGACCTGTGGACCATCGTCATAGATGGTTATAAAAAGCTCGCCAGGATAGTTGTCAATGGTGATCTCGTTGAGAAATCACATGACAAATATTCTGATGAGGAGAAAAAACAGGCAAGTCTCAACGCGAGAGATATTAATGCTTTGTTCTGTACTATAGACAGGAATGAGTTCAACAGGGTCTCAACATGCACCACCTCTCACGAAGTATGGAAACTTCTAGAAGTGACACATGAAGGAACCACCCAAGTCAAGAAATCAAAGATAAGCCGTCTCACGCAAGAATATGAGGCTTTCAAGATGAAGCCAAACGAGACGATCATGCAAATGTTTACAAGATTCCTCGACATCATCAATCCCCTATCTTCGCTCGGCAAACAATATTCAAATCATGAGAAGATTCGTAAGCTACTTAGGGGGCTACAAAAGATTTGGAACCCTAAGGTGACAGCCATCATAGAAGGAAATGATCTCACAACCATGTCCATGGAGACCTTGATAGAAAAGCTGATGACTCATGAGCTTGACCCCAAGGACTTCGAAGAGCCTGCTCCTAAGGCTAAGGAGATCGCACTCAAAGCTCATCGACGGAGGGCTGACCCCGAAAAGACAGATGACGACAACTCAGAAGGTGATGATCAAGCTCTCATCGTCCGCAACTTTAAGAAATTTCTTCACTTCAATCGAAGAAAGAAGGAACCACAAGAAGACAACGAAGAAGAGCCTACCTGCTATGGTTGCAAGAAGACGGGAAACGTCCGAAAAGACTGCCTATTCTTAAAGAAGAGCAACCGTTATGAGAAACTATACAAGAAGACTTCCTCAAAGAAATATGCCAACATAAGCATTTGGCATGAAAGCGAAGCTAGTGAATCCGAGGAAGAAAAGGACTCTCCTCAAGACGCTGCAAACGTGTGCCTAATGGCAACGTCCGACAAGATATCAAACGAAACTCTTGATGACTTCACTTTTGATGAACTTGGCGATGCTTTTACCGATTTACTTGATGATCATAAAAAGGTCATTAGTAAAGATAAACATGCCAAGGAAAAGATCAAAAGTCGTGAAGTCAAAATTCAAAGACTTTCTTTACTGCTTAATAATATTAGAGACACTTCACCCACGGATGACACAAATGAGGTATCTAAGATTAAAATAAGCTTATATGATGCCGAAGCACGTATTGATCAACAAACATAAGAAATCACAGCACTCAACACGGAGCTTGCAGAAGAAAAGAGTAGACACAAGATTTCTATTACTAAGATACATGGTTTGAATGCTAAGGTTACTGAACTGCAAGCTGTCTCTAAGAAATTAGAGACTAAATTAGGAAAACATGTTGCTTAACCTCAAACCCAATCACATAAGACACAAACAAAGCATGACACTACTCATACTAGTCAACCACGTCATCCACATGCTGCTCATAATCATGCTTACATATACACACACTTTCATAAAGCACACAAACCACATACACGTATAACTAATTCTCAAATGCCACAGAATTATCATGCTACACATAGATACAACTATCAGTATGTTGTACAAAATTACCATCACTCTACATATAGACATCATCACCATGCTATTCCATATAGACATCATCACCATGCTACTCCTTATAGACATTATCACCATACTGCTCCACATCACTCTACATATAGACATCATCACCATGCTAACTCTACATATCATCATGCTACTCCACATCACTCTACTCATAGATATCATACGCATGCTCTTAACATAAATAGGAATGCTATATGTACTTATTGTGGTTTACATGGACACATTTCACCACAATGTAGAATTAGAAGATTGGTAGATAGAAAGATATATGCATGGTTTTCGAAAACTAACTTTTCAGGACCCTCAAGAACTTGGGTACCAAAGGTCACATCTACTCTTGATGTAGGTGGACCTTCTCTCCTCAACTAAGAGTAAGTGGATTCTCGATAGTGGATGCTCGCGGCATATGACAGGAGACGCAAATCCTTTCGCATCACTATCGATGAAGAGAGAAGGATATGTATCCTTCGGTAACAACCTAAAAGGGTATATTATAGGTAATGGTATTATTGGTCATCCTCCCTCTCCCGTAATAAAGGATGTCTGCCTAGTGACCGAGTTAAAGCATAATCTGCTCAGCATCAGTCATCTTGCTGACCATGGATATAACATTAACTTTAGACAAAATAAATGCTTTATTTATGATAGGTCAACGGGAGACATTGCTTTTGAATGGGTAAGAGAGGATAATATTTATATTTTCTATCTGTCTAGAGATACAAACAATGCGGGTAGATGCCTATATGCTCATAAGGATGAAAGATTACTGTGGCACCAGCGTCTTGGTCATGCCAACATGGATACTATATCCAGGCTATCGACTAAGAAGCTAGTTAGAGGCTTGCCCGACATCACATTCAAAAAGGACATTGTATGTGCCGAATGTGAATTAAATAAGGCAACTAAGTCCTCATTTCATTCTATAAACTCTGTAAGTACTACTAGACCTTTGCAACTTCATATGGATTTATTTGGCCCTAGTAGAGTAGCTAGTCTTGGTGGAAAACTCTATTCTTTTGTTATTGTTGATGATTTTTCTAGATTTACATGGGTTTTCTTTCTTACAAATAAAAGCGATGCTATTTCAGTTTTCAAGATTTTCGTTAAGAAAGTTCAAAACGAAAAAGGCTACATGATTACTCGAATCCGAAGTGATCATGGAGGCGAATTCGAAAATACTGATTTTGAAAAGTTTTATGATTCTAATGGTTTTGATCATGAGTTTTTTTGTCCAAGAACTCCTCAACAAAATGGTATTGTGGAACGGAAGAATAGGACTCTTGGCGATATGGCTAGAGTCATGTTAAATAAGTTTTCACTTCCGAAATACTTTTGGGCTGAAGCTGTCAGTACAGCTTGCCATATTTTAAATAGGTTGCTTATTCGTCCTATTATGAAGAAAACACCCTATGAGCTTTGGTTTGGAAGAACCCCAAATGTTTCTTATTTTAGAGTTTTTGGTTGTAGATGTTTTATCCTTAACACCAAGGACAACTTAGGCAAATTTGATGCCAAAGCTGACAATGGTATTTTCCTTGGCTATGCTGCCAAGAGCAAGGGATATAGAGTTTTTTAACAAACGCTCATTAATTGTGAAAGAGTCTACAAATGTGACTTTTGATGAAGATAACGGTGTAGCAGCTACTCTTGATGATGATGTTGAGCCATCAACTTCTACTCCAATGAATACCACAACCGGAACCAATTCTCTGGAGGGCTTGCCAAAGAAATTCTCTTTCAAGCCGTCACATCCAAAAAAATTGCTAATAGGTGAGATTTCACGTGGAGTAACTACTAGATCATCATTAAGAGACTCTATTGCTTGTACTGCCTTTATTTCACAAATTGAGCCGAAAAATATTTTAGAAGCTTTTAATGATGAATTTTGGATTTATGCTATGCAAGAGGAACTCAACCAATTCGAGAGGAGCCAAGTATGGAAACTGGTTCTAGACCGGCCAATCACTCGATCTTTGGCACTAAATGGGTTTTCAAAAACAAAGTAAATGAAGATGGTTCAGTCACACGCAACAAAGCTCGTCTAGTAGCCCAAGGATACAACCAAAAGGAAGGTATCGACTACGATGAGACGTATGCTCCAGTTGCTAGATTGGAATCCATTTGGATGCTTTGTGCATTTGCAAATTTTCAAAATTTTAAATTATTTCAAATGGATGTTAAAAGTGCTTTCTTGAATGGATTTATTAAGGAGAAAGTTTATGTGAAACAACCTCCTGGCTTTTAAAATCATAAATTTTTCGACCATGTTTTCAAGCTGAAAAAGCGCTATATGGCCTCAAACAAGCCCCTAGAGCTTGGTGTGAACGGCTAAGCAATTTCTTACATGAGAAAGGTTGTTCTAAAGGGAAAATTGACACCACACTTTTCATAAAATCTTTTAATGACACTATTCTCTTATTCCAAATATACGTAGATGATATTATATTTGGTTCTACTGATGAAACCCTCTGTCAAAATTTTGCCAAGTGTATGCAGACCGTGTTTGAGATGAGCATGATGGGAGAGCTCAACTACTTTCTTGTACTGCAAGTCAAACAAATGTCAAATGGAACTTTCATCTGTCAGTCGAAGTATACAAAGGACATGCTGAAGAAATTCGACCTTGACAACGTCAAACCAATCAGCACTCCAATGGCTACTACAACTAAACTAGAACCAGATGAAAGCGGCAAACCCATGGACCAACGTAAGTATCGAGGTATGATAGGCAGTCTACTCTATTTAACTGCTAGTCGCCCTGATATTATGTTTAGTGTTTGCATGTGTGCTAGATATCAAGCAAATCCTAAGGAATCACACATGACTGTTGTTAAGCGTATCTTTCGATACCTTAAGGGTACGATTACAGTGGGCCTATGGTATCCTAAGTCAACATTATTTGACCTCATTGGTTACTCTGATGCTGATTTTGCCGGATGCAAGGTCGACCGTAAAAGTACAAGCGGTACGTGTCAAAGGCTTTAGTCTCTTGGTTTAGCAAGAAGCAGAATTATGTCGCACTATCCACAATAGAAGCTGAATACATCGCAGCTGGGCGTTGTTGTGCACAAATTCTGTGGATGAAGCAAACTCTTGAAGACTACAATTTGTCTTTTATGCACATTCCAATCTTTTGTGACAACACTAGTGCTATAAATCTCACTAAGAACCCCATTTGTCACTCACGCACTAAGCACATTAAAATTCATCACCACTTTTTGCGTGATCATCAGCAAAATGGCACGATTAACTTAGAATTTATTGACACTGATCATCAGTTAGCATATTTTTTTATAAAACTATTATCCGAAGAGCGCTTCAATTTTCTTTGTCGTAAACTTGGAATTTTGGATGAAGCTGTTATAAATTAAAATAAACCTGCATAAATATCGAGTATGTCATGATTCTCTTATGATGAACTTGCTATGGGTACAAGCCGAAAGGGCCCTTCAGACAACAAGGCGTAAAAGCCTAAGCGACACGGTGCACTAGTCCTCAGGACTACCGCTAGCTGGGATCCGGCCCCTGCAGCTAACCCATGGCAGCTTTAAAATATTGAATTATGATATAATTCCTTGATTATTACACGATTCTTTTTTTATTTATCACTGGCTGACATACTATTTTTTCAACTTTACCTTGTTGCTTCAAGTTCAATCTCTGTCATTCTTTGTTTATCACTTGGATCTTTCTTTGTATTTATACTCTTTTTATTTTGGTCTTTTTTACTTAACCAATTTTCAGCCTAATTCCAGTTCTGTCACCAGAATCCGGAATTCGGGCCGAACTCTGCCCTTACCAGAGTTCGGAACGAATTCGGTCTGGCTGTTCCAAAACCGGAAACAGCCTCAGCCGTTGATCAATTATAGATCCAATGGCCCATATTGATTCTGACCAATTGAAACCCTTCTCTTATATTCGGGATTTCCTTCTTCTTCTTCTTTATTGCCACCTTTTTCACTTCTCCAAACTCTTTTTCTCTAAACCCTAACCCTAATTTCTTCTTTCTAGAGCTCATCTCTTGCCCAAACTCAAAGAGAAGGCCTATTTCATCATTCTCCTTCATTGTTCATCATCTCTTCGAGGTATATCTCAACACTTTTCTTATTTCAAATTCCTCCATTATCTTTATTGTTTCATGGCACCACGTTTGTTCAATCGCGAGAAGAGACTTCGAACAGAGGGAGCATCCTCTTCGAATGCTCCTTCACGCGTTGAACCGCCCGTTGAACAACAACCATCTATCCATCCGTTGTTCAATCCTCCACGTCCACATGACACAAACACTTTTGACGACCGAATATTTGTATCACTCGATGCATCTAATGATTGGTTTAGTGATTTTCGGACACGTCCGGTGTTTGCGGGACACCCTATCAATTTTACTATTTTCTCTCAATATGATGTACTTTTTCATGACTTTTGCCTTGATGAACTGGTCACCACAAATTCGGTCATTTATCGTAGTGCTATTCAAATGTTCTACTGCAACCTAACCCATGATGATACACATATTCATTCACGGGTTGCGGGAATTTATATCTCTTTTGATGATTTCGATTTGGCCTAATACCTTGAACTCCAAGAGCCAAACTCATAGGAAAAGCTTGTTGAAGCTCGATCATTTCAATTTCCCGATGGGTATTCACTTGAAAGCTTCAAGGACGACTTGTGTACCCCGAACACACGTCCTCGTAAGCTTTTGGCCAAATATCTCAATCCCTATTTCTATGAACTTTATCGGATTATCTTTAACACCATTCTACTCAAAGCGGGTTCCACCGATGAAGTTACCTACTTTGAAATCTCGGCCTTATATCACCTCCACTTTTATGTACCATTTAATCTTCCACGTACAATGATGGATTGGATGATTAACTCTAGGAAGAAACCAAGGTCCTTGGTTTATGCTTTGTATCTTCCTATGGTATTTGTGCGTTTTGCATACCACTTGATGAGTGTCCGTTCTTACCTGCCCCTGTCTTTCTTTCCAAGGCACGGAGGCTTCAGGCAGCCGTTGGCTCACCAGTCATGTCTGAGCATTCTGATGATGAGCCAGATGCCCCTCCATTGGGACAGGATCCTCCTCCTCCTCCTGCCACTCTCGAGTCTCTTCAGACCATGCTCCGCGATCGCTTCACCTTGGAGGATGATCGCTGGACTCAGCTGGATTACTGGACTACCTTGCAGATGAGTGCTATCAGCAACTCGCTGCATGATATTCGGTATTCCATGTCTCGCCATCCTTCCATGCCTATCCCTATGGAGCGAGATCCCGGTCGTGAGGGCTATCGTATCGATGACCCTTGGGTCATTCGCTACTTGAATCCAGATGTAGCCTTCGTGGACCCTCGTCGTTCCTTTACTGATCCTTTAGACGACACTGGGCCTTCACGAGCTCGATGATGGATATGGACTTCTATTTGCTGTTGCTACTGAGGATCATAGCTTATGTTTCTTTCTGCACTTTGGTTATTGTTATGCACTTTTGATTGTATTAGACTTATTATGAGTTGTGACTCTTGAGACATTTAGTCGTTATATCAGTTTATATGCAGTTTCTTCTCTTATCTTTTGGTGTGTTTGCTAGTTCTTAATTGTTTATCGTTTATTGCTAAATGCCAAAAGGGGAAGATATTTGTATATTCCATATTATTTTTGTCTCTGTATCTGTGCTTTTGGGAGAATATTCTTATCAGGCCAATATGATACAAAGCAATGACTACGGGGGAGCTATTTTTTAAGCTCGGTATTGATTATGGGGGAGCTATACTTTTTGTCCTTAAATGTGTCCAGGTATGAATATTGAATATACAATTATTATATTTGTCAATTATCAATATTGGGGAGATTGTTGACACAAAGTCACAGCCAACCAAATATTGATAAAATTGACTAAATAATACTTGTGATAATTCAATACAACACATGAAGACTACATCTAGCTCAAGTCAGACGACAGCTCAGTTTTGCAAATGCAAGTCATTTTTGAGTCTGTATTTTATAATTTTATTGAGTCTAGACTTATGTAAGCTGAGTTGTGCTGAGCATCTGAGGCTTAACCTATACCCTACCCAAAATCCAAAAGCTCCACACACATAAAAATAAGCCCACTGGACCAAAGATCCATTATGTGCTCTGGAGACCGAGTTCGGGCTGAACTCTGCCTCTACACAGAGTTCAGGCCGAACTCTGTCCCCTAAGAATCAGCACCCTAATTTTTAGGGTTGGCTGGTTGCTAGTTGTCCAACGGCCAAATATTTGAAAATTTCTACCAGAATTCTGGCCGAATTCTGCCTACTGGTATCCTATAAATAGGCCATAAATTCTCTCATTTTTAATCATCCAATCTTCTCTTCTCTTCTCTCTAAAGCTCAATACAAGCCATACCCTTCTTCATCTACTAGCCACAAGCTCCCTAAGCCTCAAGTGCTCAGCATTTTTCAGTTAGGAGTTTGTGCAAGAGTTCAAGAAGTCGCTTGGAAAATTCTAAGCATCGCCACTGCAATCTTTGTAAGAAGTTGACATGCTCTTCTGAAGAAAAGGCACGGGGTGTAACTACTATTTCATAAATAGTGGATTTAATCCTGAGGTAGAGTTCTCAGGCCTGGACTAGTCCTCCACGAGGGAAACCAGGTTAAAAATTGACTGTGTTTGCGTATGCTTTCTTGCTCCTTATTTATTTTCGCATTTACTCTGATTAGTTTTTCTTGTGAAAGAGTTTAATTTTTTTTATTGGCTATTATCGCTATAAACTCTATTCACCTCCCTCTAGAGTTGCCATCTGTTCTTCAAAATGTGCCCACCTATAAATAGAAGAAGTCCTCTATTATTCAAGATCCATCGACTGCTTCTAGATTGACAATCCAGATCACTAATCCCAGGAATTCAGAGAGTTATAGCAAGTTCTTCTTGTCGTCAGATTAACGGAGTAAAGAAGCTACAACAGTATTCGATCTCCCTTGTCAAACTTTCCTAGAATCAAAAGTGTACCTAGATCTCCTATTTAGGAATCTTTAGTCTCTCTTTAGTTTGAAATACAAAAAGTTTGTATAACTTTTGTTTGTGGCAAACACCTGGCAGAACTCGGCCCGAGTTTGGTCAAGGTTAGTTCAAATTGTTTTTGGTCTTCCTGGATATCCGTGTCCAACGTTCGAATGCGAGATTTCTGCATCCGAACTTCGCTCAAATTCAGTCTACAAAAATACTATAAATAGAGAAGAACTTTCATATTTCTAAATCACTCACTCATTCAATCTTCTCTTCTCTATTCATTTTTAAGTATTTTCTACAAGCTACACTTTCAAATCAAACCTATTCTACTCTTAGCCAAGCCAGTAGAGTTTCTGTTTAATCTAGAATTTGGTGTTGAAGAGTTGTATCGGTAGCTGCATTCAAAAAATGTTTGGAAACTTGTTCTGAAACTTATTCGCCAATCGATAAATGGTACCAAATGGGTGTTTCGAAATAAACTGAGTGAGGATGGACATATTCTACACAATAAAGCATGTATACTGGCACAAATAATTAAGAAGAAGGAATTGATTATGATGTATATATGCTCATGTTGCTAGACTATAGTCTATTCGCATGTTTTGCGCATTTTTATGTTTAACCAATTTTAAACTTTTTCAAATGGATGTGAAGAGTGCATTTTTAATATGTTTTTGAATAGAGAGATTTTTGTGTGGCAACCACCTGGATTTGAAGATTTTTAAAAAGCATGATCATGTTTTCAAGCTAAGAAAGGCGTTTATGAACTCAAACATGCACCGTATGCCTAGAGTTAACGCCTAAGTGCCTTCCTACTTGAAAATAGCTTTTCACATGGAAGGGTGGATGCAACTTTGTTTATCAAATCTTTAGTTGACAGTATTTTACGTTGATGACATAGTTTTTCGTTCAACTAACAAAAAACTTTGTCAAGATTTTGCTTATAGTATATAGAATGAGTTTCAAATGAGTATGGTGGAGAGCTCAACTACTTCCTAGGACTCCATATCAAATAGCACTAGCAGGAAACCTTTATAAATCAAGCTAAGTATATGAAGGATTTACTAAAGAAGTACGACTTCAACAAGGTAAAGCCTATCGGTACACCAATGGCAACATCAACTCAACTTGATATTGATAAAAGTGGCAAACCAGTCGACCAGCATAAGTATCGAGGTATGATTGATAGTTTACTTTATTTAACTACTATTCGTCCTGATATCATGTTTAGCGTTTGCATCTGTGCACGATGTCAAGCTAATCCTGAGGAATCACACTTAGGCATCATTAAACGTATCTTTAGATACCTTAAGGGAACTTCTACTTTTGGTTTATGGTATCCCAAAACCATATCGTTTTACCTAATCTGTTATTCGGAAGCTGATTTTGCTAGATATAAAATAGTCTGTAAAAGTACAAGCGGTACGTGAAATTTTCTAGAAAAATCTTTAGTCTTTTGGTTTGAAAAGCTTTACTCTCTTGGTTTAGCAAAAAAATGTAGCATTATCAACAACTGAGGCTGAGTATATCACCACAGGACATTGTTATGCTCAGATTTTATGGATGATGCAAACCCTAGATGTAAAGCCCCTATATTTTATGTTTATTTTAATATTTTATAAATGTTTAATTGTATTTTTATCATTAAATAGCTAATGAATTATTAATATTTACTAGTTTTGGATTTTGAAAATATGTAATTTCTTGTTTTCAATTAGGATTAACATAGTATTATGGTACTAATGTATAATGTGTGCTAATATATATATATATATATATATATATATATATATATATATATATATATATATATATATATATGTGGATATACATACATGTAAGTATATAGGAATATATATATGCATGTATATAGGAATATATATGTATATATAAGGAATTATATATACAAGTATATATCTAAAGATATACACCCCTGTTTAAGTAAAAAAATAAAAACAAAACCATGACACTATTCACGTGAACAGTGCCATCACCAACCCGAAACCCCTTCCTCCTTTAGAACCCGCGCAAGTCCGAGAGCCCATGAATGAGAACTCTCCAAAAACTGGGCCGAATCTTCTAGAAATTTTTGAGATTTATCCCAGATCAGATTCTCCCCAATCTGATCGAACTAGACCTCGAGTAATCCTTATGTTCTACGAAAAACAAATCAAAATAGGATTTAAACCTATATATCAACCCCGCGGTCGAACCATAGAGAAATCTTCAAAATTCTTCTTCAATACCCCACGCAGCACTCACGCGTCGACTCAAGAAGAATCCCTGACTCCCCGCTCCCTACTCCAACTTCCTGCACAGGCCAGGCATCATCGGAGGGCCATCGGCATGACCGAACCGATCTAGAATAGAGACAAACTCTGTTATCAAGAACACAGCAAGGTACCGCCTTCGCGATCCCCTTTCTTTTTGTGTAGTCTATCGTTCTCGATTTCGTAACTTGTTCTGGAAATCCCATATAACCCTTTTTGAATCCCTCCAAGGAGATTTGAAATTAACCTACTGTATTGACACAGAAATCGACGCAAAGTCGAGCCTTCGCTGCTTGAAAACAGGGTAAAAAGGCTATCCAAGACCCTAACTTGGAAGCAAAATTTTGTTCTGCTCACTAGGGTTTTGATAAACTAATTCCAAACAGTTGTAGACAACCTAAACACGAGTAAAACCTAATTTATGGATTTTGATTTCATTAAGTATCGAGAAAGTTATTCATAGTTAAAGTTTCAAGAAAAACTATTTGAAAACTGTGAAAACTTTAGAAATCCAACCGATACGGCGTGCGCCCCGACAAACCGAGTGACATGGTCGTACACTATACGCATCGAAAGGCGCATATAGATGTTGCCGACGTGTGGGAACTGACGGAACTCAATTTCATTGTACGTGTGCGACGAAATCAGTGCGTACCCGTCGAGATACCCCCTTATTGACCTTTTGCAAACTTGGTTGTAATTTTGTGTACATTCGTCGTATCGAGACGAAACTTGTGCCAACAGGACCGTATCAAAATTTTGGTCCTATGTGCCAACTTTGGTCCGATTCTGAGAAGGTCGACCGGAAAGCCTTTTTGGCAGGCCCGTGACCTGATCCAACGGGCGAATTTGTGCACGGCCACCGAAATCTAACTTTGAACATACGGTTGGATTCTTATCATCAAACTGGATCTATAGACATGTAGTTTGATGACTTTAGCGATCGTAGATTTTGGTACGCATGTCGGTACAAAATGGGTCCAAAATAATCACAGGCCAGAATGTAATAATCTAATCTCATCACAGCTCAACACAGAAGATATAAGAGTCCAAAATAAATAAGTGTATCAAGAGATAGTCGGGTGGACATATCCACTCCAAGCAGCTATGAAAAATAGTCTCAAATGATCGGAGTCCAACCACCGCAAAATAGAAAGAAAAGAGATATAAAAATGTCTACTAAATATCTCAATGAATAAATAAACGAGAAATCAGCAAGAGATGCCTTGTCATCAATATGTGAAGGATTCAATGCCGTACCGTACTCCTACGGGAAATCTTCTAACCATAGAGAGATAACCAGGCCCTCAGAGGGACGTAACAAGATACAAGAAAACATCATGCCATATAAAATATGATATATAATAGAAAAGAAAGGGATACATGCAATAGGGTTCCTACCAGTTCTACAATGATAATACAGTTAACAACAAACCTTCAATGCATAGGCACTATGGCTGCAGGAAACTCAGCTATGGTCCCACCAGGATACCAGGGACCTCAAAGCATAACATTCATCGAATGTCAGAGGCCAGCAGGATCAGGAATAGGAAAGTGAATACGTGGCCCATACGTTAAGAAACTGTTCTCCCTACCCAATGCCTAGTAGGGTCACATCCATAACTCATAGGAACCTCTAGTAACTGCCAACTGTATTAGAATGAAATTCTATTGGCAGTTACTTCTAACCGTCGCACGCCTCATACGTATCGGTGGCCAGCCGACTACGCGAGTACGTATCCTATATGTGACTCACAACTCGTGATGATCATGTGTCAAGGCCGTATGAGGTATACCAATACCTCATCATAACTGGGTGGTCACTAGGCTAAGTTAATACAAGAGAATAAAACCAAAAGCAGTAAAACGACTGATGGAGTCGATGCACCCAAGTCTGACTTGGACGCACAATGATATAATACTAACAATAGATAAGTAATACTGAATATAAATAACTGAAAATAAGAATAAGTAAATCACAGAGTATGGTGGCAAGATATCTTGCCTGGCAGTACAGGAATAATAACTTCAAGCAATCAATCACGTCAGCAATAAATCTCAATATCCGCGAACGACTCCAGATGCTGAAACAAACATCAAGAACGTTCCCGGTGTAACAGATATATCTAGGAAATATTTGTCCAAAAGTTTAATTCTGGAACAGGGGTAAAACCATAATTTTGGATCAAAATGATGTCCGCCGTTGGACCCGTTTTGCACCGAAACGTATGCCAATATCTACGGTCTCTAAAGTCATCAAACTACATGTCAATGGGTCCGATTTGATGAGACAAATCCATTCGTATGTCCAAAGTTGGATTTCGGTGGGCCGTGCAGAAATTTACCCATTGGATCAGGTCGAGGGCTCGCCAAATAGGCGTTCCGGCCAACCATCTCAGAATCGGACCAAACTTGGCACATAAAACCAAAATTTTGATACGGTCCTGTTGGCATAAGTTTTGTCTCGATACGATGAATGTACACGAAGTTATGTCCAAATTTGTAAAAGGTTGATACGGAGTATCTCGATGGGTACACATTGATTTCGTCGCGCACGCACAACGAAATCGAGTTCCGTCAGTTCCTACATGTCGACAACATCCATACGTGCCTTTCAATTCTTATAGTGTGCGACCACGTCGTCCGGTTTGTCGAGGCGCAAGCCGTATCAGTTGGATTTCTAAAGTTTTCACAGTTTTCAAAAAGTTTTTCTTGGAACTTTAACTACGAATAACTTTCTGGATACTTAATGAAGTCAAAATCCGTTAATTAGGTTTTACTCATGTTTAGGTTGTCTACAACTGTCTGGAATTAGTTTATATAAAACCCTAGTGAGCAGACCAGAATTCGGCTTCCAAGTTAGGGTTTGGGACAATACAGTGGGTTAATTTCAAATATCCTTGGAGGGATTCGAAGAAGGTTATATGGGCTTTCCACAACAAGTTGCGGAATCCAGAACGATAGATTACACAAAGAGAAAGGGGACCGCGAAGGCGGTACCTTGTTGTGTTCTTGAGAACAGAGTCTGTCACTGTTCTGGATCGGTTCGGCCGTGCCAATGGCTCTTCGGATGCCTGACCTATGCAGGAGGTCGGAGTAGGGTGCAAGGTGTTGTGGATTCTTCGAGAGTCGATGCGTGAGGGTTGCATAGGGTATTGAAGAAGAATTTTGAAGATTTCTCTAAGGTTCGACGCATGGTTGATATATAGGTTTAAATCCTATTTTGATTTATTTTTCGTAGAACATATGGATTACTCGAGGTCTAGGTTCGATCATATTGAGGAGAATCTAATTTGGGATATATCGCAAAAATTCTCGAAAGATTTGGCCCAGTTTTGGAGAGATCCCATTCATGGGCTCTCTGACTTGCGCGGGTTCTGAAGGAGGAAGGGGGTTCGGGCTGGTGATGGCAGTTTTCACATGAACATTGCCGTGGTTTTGTTTTTTTACTTAGATAGGGGTGTATATCTTTAGATATATACACTTGCATATATAATTCCTTACATATATACACACATATATATATACCTCTTTTCACATACATATATATATTCCTATATACATACATATATATATATATATTCTTATATACATGCATATATATGTATATATAAAAAAAAAAAAATTATATACATGCATATATATATATATATATTCCTATATACTTACATGTATGTATGTATATATATATATATATATATATATATATATATATATATATATATATATATATATATATATATATTTTAAAAATATATATATATATATATATTTCTTTATATATTTCTTTTATATATATATATATATATATATATATATATATATATATATATATATATATATATATATATATATATATATATATATATAATGAGGCAAGAGGCCTCTATTTATAATACAGAAATACTCGAAACAAACCGACAGCATCCGGTTATTGCAAGCCATCTGTCCAGCAGATCCGCCTCGAGCATATCATTAAAGTTACACGTAGTGGATTAGGTACCTACGTGTCTCTGTAACTTTATTTCACATCTCACTACACCAAATAAGGTCTTTTACGGCCCATAATGTGTGCCGTAAAACTAAATTTACGGCTCACAAGGTCATGCCGTAAAAGCTCCAGCCGTAAAAGGATAGGAGTATTTACGGCGTACGAAAATAGGCCATAACGTAGGTAATTGCACGCCTTAAATGAAGTTGCTGGGAAGCTTTAGATCTTATTTATGGCCCATAATGCAGGCCGTAAATAATAATATTTTACGACTCGAAGTGATGGCCGTTAAAGTATTCAATTTATTCAATTTATGGCATACATAGCAAGCCGTAAATACTTAAAACAAAACATACAATCTCACTTTAATGGCCCTGCAAAGCAGGTTGTAAAGGCTATGCGTTTATGACTCAAAATAAGGGCTGTTAAAGGGTTAATGAGTTAAATTTTGTGGCTCACAACGCGTGCCGTGATAATAATTTTTTTTAATATCAACATTTGAATAGCTACAAATATAAATTAATCAACCAAAATCAAATATCACAATAATATATTTCTCAAAGTATTTCCAACAAAAAATCAAACTAATTACACATCTTGAGAGTATTTACTTCCAAACAAGTTGACTAAATCCATAAACATTAATAAGATGAAACAACATGCTAGAATCTTAACACAAAGCAAAATTGTTTAAATTAGATTTCCAATACCAAGTCATTTTCTTACTACAAGACTCAATCCAAAAGCCTTCAAGCTCAAAAAAAAAATTCTTAATACAAAAGGAAGTCACTGACTTGCTACAAAAGTAAAACCACTTTCTCACTATATCTGGACACTTCAAAACCTTCAAAGAAATGCTTTTAAATCTCATAGTAACTCATTTTCTAGAAGCATGCCTCCCCTCTTCTTTAAGCTTTATCTGAATAAAAATAAAAACAATATTAACACAATAAAGATTAGGAACGTTATAATATCCAACAAAGAATCTGTTGACTTGTTCAAATAAAAACAATATTAACATAATAAAGATTGTAAGGCACTACTAGTTGACATGATTTTGAATATGAACTAGTAGAAAGAGACTCGAGTAATATTATTGATAGGAAACCTGAAGATCCAACCCTGCAGGAGTAGCAGCTCCCAACTGAAATGACAATTAAGATCCAACCCTGCAGTGAGGGAGGACATTTTTAGTTGCTTCTATTTTATAACGATGGCGCATGTCCAAGTGGTTTCTTAGCTTCTCCTAAAGAATGTATAAGAAAAGCAAACTTTTTTCAGTGAAATTCTTTTGCACATTCATAATTTACATGAATATTGAGAACCACCAAGGTTCTAAATGGCGTATATCAGGTTCCTAGCAGCCAAGGGTGCCTTTGGCGGATAGAGGATGTTGGCAGATATGTCAATGACATGAATCCATTTATATTTTCAGTTGTGGTTATTGCTAAGTGAACTAAGTTAGACAGACAGGGAGTATCGTTATCCAACCATATAGATATTTTCAAGCTTTTTTATTTTCTTTGAGACTAGTTATTTATGTTAAGGATTCAGTTTCGAAAGTTCAGAATATTTATTTTACATTATGTTATGAATTATGTAATCAACTATAACTTTTGGGGTTTATATCTAGAAAACATGGACATACGTTATACACATAAACAACCCACTCATATGCGGAGAGCAAACCCAAATGGTGCACTGATTAAGACTACCCCCACCCAACCCCCCACCACCATCACTTACCAGGCAAAGTATCATAGCACATAACAACGAGAACAGAGACTCAAAAACATTAGGAAGAGGTCGTCTCCGATGATCCACGAGTGATTTTTCTACTGAAATATATATCTCCGAATTATTTCTTTGGGTAAAGTCACTGTAGTCATCAAGGACATTTTTGAATTTCAATTTATACTCTTTTAACAGTGAGCAAAAGGAAGGTCCTTGCTGGAACTCGAGTTTACAATCAAACTTGTAACTTGCATCAAGTGTTAAGAGGCTCAGAAGTGCTTTGATAAGGGAACAAATCTTTAACATTTAGCAAAGTGTTCTGATTCATTTATGTCTGCCAACCAAGTTCCTACCTACTTGATCCATATAGTCATATGGCTCCAAAGTGCAAGTTTTTAAACCACTGGCTCTGGTATTGGTAAGCATGCCCACATACTATCACTTATTCACTTCACTAAAATCTTAATCTTGATGGCTCATGCAACAGATGACTTATTATTTTGATAAGTGCAACTTATTTACTAGAATCATCATCATGTAGATATTGACTGTATAAAGTAAGAGATTCAGTAAACTGGGAAGAAAGGAGATCAGGGAGCAGAGGGACGAGACCAATAAGTCTATAAGGTGAATCACTACAAAAATATAAAATGATTTTCTACCCATTCTCATATAGCAGAACTTTTTCTAGAAATTTCAGCAGTGGATAGTGTTGACGGCCATATCTATCATGATTGATAACTAAACTAACAAACAGTTTGCGTTCCAGTTGAAAATCTCAATTTCATCCTCAAAGGCTAAGGTGAAAGACAGAAGATGATTTTAATTTGACAGCATATAATGTCAACTTGATCCTGCTTTACAAATTTAACATCTTGAAAAATGAGACTAAAATTAGGACATGCAGCATACTCATCCTTAGCCTTTCAAATACAACCATGTCTGCTCTTATGATATGAAAGATATCACTTAACTTAGAAGAACCACTCGTTTATTCTCGTTATCAAAATGCTGCATCAGAAGGTCTTGAAGACACCTGGACTTCTGACACACCTAATACGGTGCTTGTACTGTAGCACCTATAGACAGTTCAACTACCTAAATGTTGATGATCAGATAATAAATCATTTTCGAAGTAGAAGATAATAATACCACCAAAGCCTAAGTGGTTAAACTGTAGCATAAAACTCTTTGTCCTGCATCAAGTGTTTTCTCTTTGCATCATTTTTTTCTTCCTAAGTATGTGATTCAATATTTTATAGCTAAACACACCGCTTATACCAAATGATGGGGGAGAGGAAGGATAGGAAGACAAAAAAGAAAAGGGAGGAGAATAAAACGTAAAGAATGTGACATGACTTGGAAGATTCACAAGTATTAACCGAGATATATTCATCCTTCATTCTTTATCTTTCAACACCTTATGCATACCCAAACACCTGACCACCCATTGCTGAAAAATAATATAAATAAGTTCAAATAAGAGTTAAGATAAGATAAATCCCCGTTCAGCTAAACAAACTAGTAATATAAGTTAAGATATGCAAGAAAGAACATCAAGTATGAATATTTCATAAAAATGACCCACATTCAAGACCAACTAAATCCTAAACACATTTCTCGCAGATACTTCTAGAAAAGTCCTTGTTCATCTGGAATTCCTATGAAGCTGTGTCTAACATATGTCAAATCTTAAATGGTAGGGGAAAAGAACTACAATGAAAGTATTCATGCTACCGATGTCTGAAGGAGTTCAATATCCTGGAACAATGTCCATAAATGTTCATTTAGTTAGTAATCAAGCTGAATAATTCAAAGTGTTTGAATAACCCTTTATAGAAGATAGAATATTGTTAAATAAAGCTTTTATGCTAGAGGGAAGCTACTTTCGCAATGCCTTTAATTGTTTTTATGTTATTATCAAAATGCATCCAAAAAGTACAATCACGCTCAAATAATCCTTCGTCCTATTTAATGTTGGTATTGTCAAATCGAGG
The DNA here is from genome assembly GCA_029216955.1 of Iris pallida. Taxonomy (NCBI): domain Eukaryota; kingdom Viridiplantae; phylum Streptophyta; class Magnoliopsida; order Asparagales; family Iridaceae; genus Iris; species Iris pallida. The sequence goes on from JANAVB010027596.1 coordinate 10,861,904, forward strand.
TTTGACTCATCAAAGCTCACATTGAAACCTTGTACCAATAATTTTAGTTCAAGCTAATAGTAATCAAGACTCAAGCATCTGCATACTTGTAGAGAAGACTCCAATTTCACACGAAGAGGGAAAGTAAAAAATGATATGATTACAAGTATAAATGTCGAAAGGCTCTATTAACCAGTAATGATAATATAATTGGCAAGGCACGAAAAAACTTTTGAGTTATATGTGTTCCGTTGACAAGAACCTTTAACAATTTATATCAGTAGCAAACGATAAGATTACTACAGAAAAGTTACTATAAAGTATAAATGTCAAAACTCGGAAGACATTATTAAACAGTAAGTGTAAGTATAGTTGGTAAGACACAAAATATTTTTGAATATGTCTTGCACTGACAAAAACCTTTGATAATAATCAGCAAACATTAATACTAGAGTGTACAGGTGTCCATAGAAAATGTTGTATAGAAAAGTGAGCATAAGAACACAGGTTAGGAATTCTTACATTAGAAAGTCCAATCTCTAGCTCAGCCTGCAAGTCATCCAGCACAGAACTCAGATATCAGTAACATCTCAAAAAATATATTTTTGATAATTTCATGGATAATACAATCATTGCAAAATAGTTTGCTTCAAGTCTAGCTCAACCTGAAATAGGTTTAGCACAATAATCAGATCAAAGAATCATTTGTCTTGAAGAGACGCTTGTTTATAGCAAGATAAACTCTCAACAACCAATATGGTAATAATTAACAAACACAATAAGAATGTGAAAATCCAATCCAGAGCAATTACTTGATTCAGAAGAAAGATGTGTAAAACAATACTTTTACAGCACAACAACAAGCCACTTCCCATCTAAATCAAGTTGGGAAAGAAACAGCACGCCGATTGCCAAACAGTTAAAGAAGGGTTTATACGGCAATCAACATGGTAATGACATTACCAGAAGCAAACCAAATCTATGTTATCTAATTCATACATAACTCGTCGAGTATATATTCCAACTTAGTGGTCAGTTTGTGCAAATGGATGCACTTGAGAAAATACGGATGAGTCCACATACATCCAAGAACAAATGCCGGTGGCATGCAAATATGGCTTACCAATACAAGAATAACACCAACAAAGCCTTTGGCCCCATGTCTTTGAGTTTGGCTACAGGAATAATTCCTCTCAAACATAAAATATAAATTAATCATGAATTCAAAACTTTTGTTTAAAATAAACATATTTGACATCATATGAAGTATACACTTCAGTACAACCACAAACCAAGTCGCATTCCCTAACTATAGCTATCAAAGGATGTCACTTTACGAAAATTATCTACATATTTACAATCTTGTTTTTATTCGTGAATTGAATGGGTCTAAAATTTCTTAGATACATCAGCAACACACGAAATGAGTGTTTCTAAATTGTACATTTACCGGATAACTGAATAATTAGCAATTTGACATCAGAATTTACTAGGTATATACTTCCTTACGAAACAAAGTTGATAAACTTTGACATTTTTGCAACCTAGGGTTTATGAACAGGGAAGAACAGTCCCAAAAACATTTCAAGCATAACGGCAAAGATCAATGTAGCAGAGACGTGCATATTCACGACAATGGAGAAGAAAGAACATAAAATTGGATCTATGTGAACTATAAACTCCGAAAAAAGTACAGCCAATATACATAAATTACAAAGTGAAGACTCCAGTAACTTGAGTTTCTCCCAAAACAATCAAAATTAAGAAATCTCTTAACAAAAATGTTAAGATTAATGCAAAACATGTGACATAGAGCCAAAAATGTTACCAAAAATCATCCAAAAAAAGTTATCAACATAAATACAAAAAATTGGACCTAAGCGACACAGAAGATTGTGTCTCATGAAAGTTGATGTGTCCTATTTGGTGTAGTTCAGGTTAGCTCACAGAACAACTAGGGCTTTTGATTCCTTTCTAAATCTCATTGAGAAGGAATAGAGCTTAGCTTCTAGATCGAGGACCAAAGCCGGTGGCTTCTGCGAACACCTACTAATTAGGTTTGAATCAAGAAATTCAATGAAGGTTTCGGATCGAACCGCAACTCGCCGATGAAGACTCGTCGACAAAGACGATCTTCCCAGAGAACGAATGGTAGATAAAGAACTCGTCGAGAAGGACGATCTTCCCCGATGAAGACTTGTCGAGAAAGACGATTTTCTGCGATGAAGACTCGTTGATAAATAGGAAGACTAGTCGATGAAGACTCCTTACCGTAGAAGGAAGCAGTCGCTTGCGATCGCCCACCGCCAAGAATTTGAAGCCGCCAACGCCAAGTTTCTTCCAGAATAGGGTTTTTTCTTCGGAAGAGCCTGGCCCTTTACTTTTATTTCTTTTGATAAACCCTTTCGTACTCCTTTAGGTTTGGTGGATGAAAAATTAAGGAAGGAAACTTTTTTCCTTTCGCCGTTTTAGGTTCTAAAAATAGTAAAGTCTTTTTTTAGAGCAATTAATTAATTAATAACTAGGTGGGATGTGATTTGTGGCACAAATTTGGCAGGCCGTTAAAGTCCATCTAATTTACGGCCTACCTGGTAGGCCACGAAATGATATGAAAAACTTATATATTTACGGCTCGCATAAATACAGGTCATAAATGATAACATTTAACGGCCCTAAAAATACATGTCGTATTAAAATACGAAAAAGGAGAATTTATGACTCGCATTTATCGTGTGCCGTAAAATGATATCATTTACGGCATGCATCCAACGCACGCCGTAAATGCGAGGCCGTAAAAGCCCAAATCTGGTGTAGTGTCTCCTTTAGCTTTTTTAAAGGAGATTCCTTCCTATCTTGAACGTGGCATGATAATGGATTGTAGGCCCCACTACCACCATTATTGCTATTTATGGTTATCGCTGTCAATTCTTCCTTTATTCTACTGCCGTACAGCTGTTCTCTATTTTCTATCATCTTCACTATTCCTGGGCCGCCTTCGTGGCGCATGACTGGCGGACGATTCTACCACCACCTCTTTATTGCTTTCAGAGGAAGATTCATCCTCAACGCCATGGGCTGCAACCGACGCCTCTGATGACTTCATTGAATCATCATCATCAAGATCTAGGAAGATAGTATCTCCAAATATTTCTTTCATTTGGGAATGAATATATTTTCGACATCGATTTTTTAATTATTCTTTGGATATTTAGTATTTTTTCTGAGCATATAATCTTTGAATTTTTTCAGGTAATTATCCTCATAATCCATTATCTTTTCTTCTTGCAACCTTTCTGATTCTTTGGCTTCTGCTGCAAGAGATGCCTTGATTTCTCCTATTTTTTTCCTTTTCATCAATTCTGTTCCACCATTTGATGAGAAAAATTCTTTTTAATTTGTATATTCCAAATTCTCCCTTTGCACATTTGAGAGACTACTTTATTATATGAGGAATATTATTAGAGACAAAGCATAACATAGTTGTCTCCTCATCATAAAAATTTTGTTTTTTCTGGCAAACTTTTGCCATTTCGACCCATTCGTCGAACATGTTAAGCAAAGGTCCTGACAATATTTCCAGGTTTGCTCCAAAATAATTCCACCACTTATTAAACAAGGTGGGAATGTCCTGTTCTAATTTTTTGGACATATTTTAATGAACCAGGAGTGCTTCCTTCTATCATTCTCATAATAGAATACATAAAAGAAAGCATCAATGTAATCCCAGTAAGCAAACTTCATTGAAGTTGTATTATTCCTGAAAGCATTGCCCTCTCGAAATTCGGATGCAAACCCCATGATTGAGGGGTAAGGATTTTATATATAGTAATTTTACTATATACAATCTCCGAATGTGGATCTTTAGGATTTTGCCTAAAGTGCTCGATTTCTGCCGAATTGGTAGAGAGAAGCATTCCTTCATAATGGCTCCTCGCCCTCATTTTTATTGGATAAAAATTTCTCTCAAAGTTTTTTCTTTGAGCGGCCAAGGGCCCCAAGTGTCATTGGACACCGGGATGTCATTCCTGTCTAGACATATTATGTCTTCCTCAGCTGATTTATGAGTATATATTGTCTCTATTTCTGCAAGAGTAGCCGCCTCTTGGTAGAAAATTTTTTCCTTCTGTTGCTCATTGGTTGTATTGTCAGCTGAAACAATAATATTTCTTCGTACAGAAATTTGGTCCTGTCTCCGATGAGTTTTGCGACTTTTGGGCTGCTCCAATTTGGGAGGCTCCCAGGGCTGTTTGCCCTTATCTCGCCTGCTCATTCTGTAAAAATTCGCGAGTTATAAAATCAGAAAGACTATTTTCTTCACCTTTAATATATTCAATATTAAAATCAAAAATAGCTAATTCAGCTTGCCATCTAGCAAATATTTGTTTTGACGCTAGATTTTTAACATCCTTTTTCAAGACTGTTTTTGCAGAACTACAATCTATTCTAAGCAAAAACTTTTGATTAAGCAGATCATCTTGGAACATATGAACACATTTTATTATAGAAAGAATTTCTTTCTTAATTGTGGAATAATTAAGTTAGGTATCATTCCATTTACCCGAGCAGAACCTAACTAAGACTTCCTTATTAGTCTCAGGATTTCTCTGCTTTAGGATGCCACCATAGCCAATATCACTGGCATCTGTTTTCACTATTTTAAACCATTCAGCATTTGCTAAATATAAGCAAGGTAAATTCTTAACCTTTTGCTTTATTATCCTAACTGCCTTAGTATGATCCTCTGACCAGGCAATGGGATTCTTTTTCAATCTTTGATACAAAAATTTTGTATCCTGAGCTATGTTCATGTAAAAATCAGAAACATAGTTCAATGCCCCAAGAAACCTTTGTAACTGCTTATTATCAGTTATTTCATCGGGGAACTTAGAAGCAAATTCAATACTTCTATCAATAGGAATTATTGTCCTATTTGCTATATTATGCCCCAAAAATCTTATTTCTGTTTGGAACAATTTTATTTTTGGTGTTGATATCACCAACCCATTCTTGATGACTAAATGCTTGAAAATCTTCAAGTATTTAAAATGCTCATCAAGAGAATTGGAAAATATTAATATATCATCAATATATGATAGAATAAATTTAGAATAATTATTGAATATTTTATTCATTATATTCTGAAATTCGGACGGAGCATTTTTTAGTCCGAAGGGCATAACATTCCATTCATAGTGCCCAAATGGAACTGTAAAAGCAATCTTGTACCTATCCTGCTCAGCTATCTGTATTTGCCAGTAGCCTGATTTTAAATCAAATTTAGAAAAAATCCTTGCTCTAACAATTCTATTGAGCAAATCCCTCTTATTAGGGATTGGATATCTTATCCATTTTAAAACCTTATTAAGAGGTTTATTATTAATTACCAATCTTGGTACACCTCATTCCCTCTCAGCATTATTCATTACATAGAATGTTGTGCAACTCCATGGAGAGTAGGACTTTCTTATTAACATCTTATCCATTAAATCCTGTATTTCCTTCTTGCATATTTCCAGATATTGCTGATTCATCTGGCACGGCCTTGTTTTGGTTGGGATATCTTTCTTATTAAAGTTATCCTCATAAGGAAGTGAAACAATATGTTGTTTTCTATCCCAAAAAGCATTTGGAAGATTGCTACAAGTCTGAAGCTTAAACTCTTCTTCGACCTGTTTTATTTTATCTCTAATCTCTGGCTTATTTAATTGATCAGAGATTTGTATTTGCCTTATTGTATCAGAGCCATGATGGCTCGTGAGTAGGTGCTTTCTATCTTGCTATTATCTTTATGTGACTATTAAAATGTAATCTGTTGTTGTTTTACTACTGCTAGTTGCTATGTCTGAATGTTTAGGGATAGTTTATATGGTGTGTCTATGTGTTGTGGGACGGCACCAAAGTCGCGTAGGCGTTTGATGGCAGAGAGTGCCTTGTTTTGCCGTAAATCGTTGACAGCCGTGTAACCTTTTTACTACCAGATGAATTAAACCTAAGACATTTAGATATTAGCGATAGTAGTATTGATATTAACAGCAGGATGCAGTTTAATAGTTTACATGAAGAAGGTAGCAAGATAGATCCTCCTGAGATGAGTGACCAACTGGCTAACCTAATAGGTTCGAATAAGAAGACCCTTAATAAGGGTAAATCAGTTAAGAATACTAATCTGTATAAATTTCCTACGAAATTAGAGGAGTTGAACAAATGGACAATTCCTAAAGTTCAACCTAAGAAAATATACCAAATAGGTACGTTTGATTTTAAATCTTCCATTGCAATTAAAATAATGGAAAGAACTGTCCAAGTCTCAGATAATGAACAAATAATTAAGCTATTATCTAAAGATGATATCTCTAATTATAGAGATAAATATAATTTCATTCATATTGGACTAATACAGGTAGCATTAAAACCTTTAACACTTCAAGGTTTAAATGCATCTTTACTAACATCTCTAAGAGATGGTCGGTGTTTGGACTGGGCACAATCCCTAATGGGAGTCATGCAGACAAGTCTTTGTCATGGTCCAGTATATTTTAATGTTTATCCCAATTTAAGCTTATCTCTAACAGATGCAAACCTGTTAGAAGCTGTGTCTTTGAATTTAAAGACATTTGGTTATAATTTTCTTCCTGGATCTGAAACTATCGCAATAATCTATAGAGTTCATTTTAAGGTGTTAAATACTTTAGCCCAAAGGCTAAATACCTTACTAAACCAGTACAGACTACTTTAGTAGAGACTAATCTCTTGACTACTAAGGTAGCTACTAATAGAATAATTAAATGGAAAGAAATAAACTTTCCTAATGAATGGACTCTGAATATGGTCGTACCTCCGAAACCCATAATGGATTCGGAAATAGATCAAATAATTCAGATCCCGGATGGCGATGTGGAAGTTAGATTTACTCCACAAATAAAAGCCAGAATCTCCACATCAAGCTCTAGGAGATTCATTACTGAGAAATCTATCTCAGATAAGCAATCAGAAGGTGAATCTTCTAATATAGAAGAAAATGAAATACAAAAGATTCAAATAAATGAATCTAATGTTGTTCTCCTAATATATGCTTCCAAATCAGATTCTCAGTCATCTAAATTAGATGAGGAATTGACAATGTCAAAAATGGCATTTAATTTTTAATGGATTATAGACTCTCACCAGCTATAATTGAATGCTGTAAGAAAGAATATTACAGCGAAGAAAATAAAGAGTTTAGAGAATGGTTCCAACATCAATTCAAAGTTCATCAGCGAAAAGAATATAGGAAAATGTATGAAGAACACCTTCTAAATATGCAGAAGGTGCGATGGTTCCGAGATTGGTTCCTTGAGGAATATCTTAGTGGAAAAATAAGACATATAAATGTAATAGAGGAGCAATTTAAGATTTAGACCACTAAGGAAGGACAAAAAATAAAATCGTTATATCCTCCTAATGAATCTCTTAAAATATCTGCTCCATTCAATACTAATATTGAGGCTAATTCGTTCTATAAGGCTATAGAACATGAGAAAGCCACAATAAAGGAGATGCAGAAGTTAATACTGCAACATAATTACACTAATACCTTTATTCAAGTCATGGGTAAACAATTGACCCGAATAGAGAAAAATATTCAGAAGTTAAATGATAAGTTTAATTCGCTTAAAGGAGTAGAGCTTCATGAGAGTCCTATTGTTAAACCCAAAATAAAAAAAAGTAGGATTCCAATTAGACCTCCAATGGAAGTTACTGACTACAAGTTCAGATCTAAGTCAGAATTAACTAAGGAAGATCTAAAAGAGTTAGTCGAACAATTTAGAAATCAAAGCGTTAATATACTCTCTGAAGAAGAATTGGAGTACGAACGACTTAAAGAGGAATTTCTGAATTATGATCCTAATAAGACTAAGGATACACCAAAGCACCTTAATGTGCTACAAGGAGAATCCTCGACCCAGAATGGTCCAGAGTCTGAATCTGACTCTAGGAAAACTTGTTCTACTCAAGATGAACAAGTTAATCCTATTGAATTAGAGGAAATGTATAATTCTTTTAATTCAGTTCATAACTCTTTAAAAGCGGTTCAGAAGGATATGAATCGAGAAAGAGTTAATATTGTCAAATATGACAAACCTAACTTGATCAAATATTACTATAAAAGACCTTCTCCAATGGATGTTCTGTATGAGGAGAATGATTCTATAATTAAGAATCATTATTGTGCTGGAGAAATCTATGAATGGAACATAGATGGTCTTTCTGATAAACAAATTCATGATCAGTTACATCGAATATTGATGTACTCCAATGTTGCTAAAGTTGCTGGTAATAATAATCGACAAATTGTCTTATTTGTCGCCAGTGGATTTACAGGTATCCTACGAGGATGGTGGGATCATTGCCTGAGTAATGAACAACGAATGGAAATAATAAATGTTACTAAGACAGAAGATGGACAGCAGAAATCTGATGCTGTTTATACTCTAATATGTAATATATTGGAGCATTTCACAAGACATATTTCTGATGGGGGGAGAATTAGAACCCTATTACAGAATTTACGATGTCCAACTTTGACTCATTTCAGATGGTATAAGGATACTTTTCTGAGTAGAGTCATGGCGCTTGATGATGCCAATGCATCACATTGAAAATCCAAATTTATTGATGGATTACCAAATCTTTTTGCTCAGAAAATACGGCAAAAGTTGAAGGAAATGAATAATGGTAAAATACCATATCAAATTACACCTATGGAGCATTAATCAATGCTGGTGTCCAAGAAGGCTTAGCTTTATGTAATGATCTAAAGCTGAGGAATCAATTGAAATCGCAGAGGCTTTCGGAGAGAAAGCAATTAGGTAAATTTTGTAGTCAATTTGTAGTAGATGACTATAAGCCTTATGATAAGAAGGGAAAGGCTAAGAAGGATTATAATAGAGAAAAGGGAAATAAGCCCTATTATAGGAGAAAAAAGAAGAAGAGATATCCCCAACAATATAAGGAGAAAGAGAAGAGGAAGGAGAAGAAATCTTCTCAAAAGAGGAAATCCTCTAAGGAAATAAAATGTTATAAATGTGAAAAAAATTGGTCATTATGCTAATAGGTGTTATACCAAAAAAAATCCAAAAAAATATAGGATGAAGGGTTAAAGGAAACCCTGTATAAAATATTGATAAATTCTGATGAAGAATTAGGTTCATCAGACGAGTCTAGTGATGATGAGTCGATTAATATGTGCGAATGTGATAGTGAATGTAGCTGTGAGGAATGTTCCAATGAACATGATCTTGAGTATTATAAGTATATAGTCGAAATGAATGCATTGTCAATTAATGTATTGACTGCTTAAGATAAAGGAGAGATAATAAAATCTCTATTATCTACTGAAATCAGTAGAAATGCTAGGGAAAAACTAATAGATTTTCTTAGTATAGAAGAAAAGTCAACTAGTAGTTCTTTGAATGAAAGGAACTAATAAGAAAGAGGAATTTTACAACATGGATGAAGTCCTCCGACGATATAGAAATAAGAAGGTAAAAGCTGTATCAATACAAGATCTCCAAAATAAGATTAAGGTATTGAAAAAGGAAATAAAAAAGTTAAAATCTCAAGATGAGATGACTCAAATAAGATTGTCTAATCTGGAGACGGTAGCAAAGAATATGATAATCCATACTACCGAGCAAGGAGAAAGCTCAAAAATAAGTAACATTTCTACCCCTGGAATTTCTGATGAGGAAACTGAACCTCAACAGAAAGTAGAGAAAATAGATCTCTATGTTATCCAAAAATGGTACATTCAAATAGATTTACTCATTAATAATGAGTATTATATTAAGAATTTGATTGCACTAGTAGATAGTGGTGCATACCTTAATTGTATTAAAGAGGGTGTGATTCCAATCAAGTATTGTGAACGCACAACTCAAACACTGAGTGCTGCAAATAATAAAGCATTGACAGCACCTTATAAGGTTACAGATGTTAATGTCTGTAAAAACTCTGCAACCAAACCACTGCAATTTGTGGTAGTTAAGGAAATAACTCAGCATGTTATTCTAGGGACTCTTTTCCTAGAAAAACTTATGCCAATAAGGAATATTAATTTAAAGGGAATTTCTACTGTCTATAAAGGAAGAGAACTAACCTTTGAATTTATTCGTGATCCAATGATCAAAATGCTAAATGAAATAAGAGAAACTGATTTTAAAGAAAATCAAATCAATTTTCTCCGGGAGGAAATAAGGCAAATACAAATCTCTGATCAACTAAATAAGCCAGAGATTAGGGATAAAATAAAACAGGTCAAAGAAGAGTTTAAAAGAAATATATATATATATATATATATATATATATATATATATATTTAAATATATATATTTTTATATAAATAAATAAATATATATATATATATATATATATATATATATATATATATATATATATATAAAATATATATATATATATATATATATATATATATATATATATATATATATATATATATATATATATTTAAAATATATAATAAACATAAAATATAATATAGGGGGTTTACACTAAAAGACTATAATATGAACTACACTAAGATTCTCATTTACTGTGATAACACTAACATTATTAGTTTGACTAAGAACCTAGTATGTCATTCACGCACTAAACACATAAAATTATGTCACCACTTTCTATGTGATCACCAACAACACGGGGATATCAGTCTATAGTTTATTGACACAGATCATCAACTTGTAGACATATTCATAAAACCAATAACCGAAGATTGTTTAAACTATCTGTGTCAAGAGGTAGGCAAACTTGAATTTTCAGAGTTGTAATGTGTTATGATTAATAAAAATACTTAAAAACTTAATATTCAGCAATTTATTAAATTTAGTTATTTTGGGTACAAGCCGAAAGGATCTTTCTGTCAAAAAGACATAAAAGCCTAAGCGACACGGTGCCAAGTGTCTTCGAACTACCCTTTGGTGGGATCCGGCCCCTACAGCTAACCCAAGTTAATAAATATTAATTAAATCAAATAATTACAAGTTTATAGGCTATTTTTATAATTTATTACTCAAATATAACCTAAAATACAAGTGACCGAACTTGGACCGACTTCTGACCGAGTTTGGACGAAATCTATGTGGATATTTTTTATAAACAGCAGCGAAAATAGAACCCCCTTTCTTTTTTACTTCTTTTTCTTCCTCCAAGTGCAGCCACCTGAATCTCAAAAATCCTAATCCTAGATTCTAGAAAACTACTTCCCAAGCCTCTAAACTTGATTTTTCTTGGATCCAATGCTCTAAGAAGGCATTCTCTACCATTTTTTGATCTCTATTAAGGTATATTTCTCATTTTTCTTTCTTAATTTCATGGCTCCTTGAATCATTAAGAGGAAGAAAAATATAGACACTACCTCATCTTCCACGTCGAAATATGAACCGATCAACATGTTCATTCCCTCTCGTCCCGATGATGATAAGGACTATGATTCGACACTCTTTGTTTCATACGAGAGATCAACCCTTTAGTTCGATCATTTTCAGTATTGAAAAATTTGCCTGTGTAAAATGATATACTTTATCGTTTTCTCGGAATATGCTGTCACTTTTAAAACCCTAGGACTTCGTAAATTTCCAGATATTTCCCATCCAATTTACAACAATGCAGTCTATATGTTTTACTACAATATGCAAGAAGCAGACGGCTGTATTCATTCATCTATCAGCAGTAAGGAATTTGAATTCAACTCTGCCGACTTGAGAGAATATTTTCTAATACCCGACATTGGTAATGCTCTCGTCGATATTACCAAGGTCTAATTTCCTGCCGACATGACTCTTGAGTCCTTCAAGGTCACGTTGTGTTATCCCGATCTGTTTCCTCGAAAACAATTGTTCACATGCTACCTTAACCAAAATTTTATGAACTTTATCGTATTATCATTTCATCTCTGCTACCTAAGACGGGATACACTGATGAGATCACGCTCTTAGAGTTATCTGCTATGTACCATATCCACTTTAGGATTCCTTTTCCTTTCCGAAGACTATGATATCCTTTATGACCAGCTGTCGGAGGGCAAACCGTAACCTCCTCTATCATATACTTGTGTTGGACATCTTCCAGAAATTTGACATCGATTTAGAGTTGTGTCCTATCTCTGGAATGCCTTCAGAGCTTCTTAGGTCTAAAAAGTTTTCTTACCCTCCTGGTGATGCTCCACCTCTACCTCTACCTTCTCCAGTCATAGCCCTAGCAAACGCTCCAGCCCCTGCAGCTCCGGGTCCTACCATTGATGAGCTTTATCAGCGGTTCGATGCTTTTATTGCTCTACATGGATAGCAGCGTCAAGCCGATCTGACTCGCTTTGGTGATGCTGAGTTCTGCCATATTTTCCATGCTCAGGTCTTGAGAAATGCTATGGCAGACATAAAGTGGACGATAGTTCACCATCCTACTGCACCGATGACCATCATCCGTCATCTTCATTTTGATGGACCGATACTTGGTGATGCTCCATCGTATGTTTACTTTGACTCGATGACCGATTATTTTGATCCGATCGAGCCTCCTGCTGCTGCTCTGCCTGCTGATGCTTAGCATGATGCTGTTCATGGTGGTGCTGATAGCTGATCAAATATTTTTGTCTAAAATATTTTGTGGATCTATCTGTATGGCTGATGATGATGTAGCGACACATATTATTTTTGTATGCTTTTGGACTTGATTCTCTGTAGTAATTTTTATGTTAAGCACTTTATACCTCTTAGTTGCAGTGGCATTTTTATTTACATAAATTATAAGCTTTCATTTACTTTTGATATTTTTTCTGCAACTACTGATGGTCTCATATAATACTTGAGCTGTTAACATGTTATTTGGTATTATTCTATTTTTTTACTGATGTTCGATTCATAAATTACATGGTAGCTGTATTTGAGTACATGACAAAGGGGGAGAAGAGCATATACCAAAATAAAATTTTCAAATATTTCTTCAGACATGTCAGATATAAAATTCAAAGTTCAATATTATATTCGTTATATTTTGGAATAGACTCAAAGTTTGTTAATTAACAAAATAGATGAGATTGTTGGCTCATTGGTCATGAAGATACCTAATTTTTATAATAAACGTCAACTTTGGTCGATACGCAAAGTATACATACTACTACAGGTTTACAGGTTTCAGGACTGCACCTACTATTGCTACACGCTACAAAAGTCTCGTCGTCATCAAGAGCCACATACAATGGAATCAAGATCAAGTTTTACATATTTATTATGTATTTTTTTACTTTTATTGAGTCTAGAAAAAATATGTAAGGTTGATGAGGATCGGCATAGGCTTAGCTCTTTCTCAGTCCATAAATATATAGCCTTCATATCCACAAATGTTTATCCAAAAGTCTACATACTAAAAAGTCCAAAACCCAACTAAAATGGCCCAAATAGTTCTATCTTGACCCTAGCAGGACTCGGCCAGAACTCGGCCCGAGTTCGTTCAAGGTTAATTTAAATTATTTTTGGTCTGCCTGGATATCTGTATCCATTGTTCGAATGCGAGATTTTTGCATCCGAACTTTGCCCAAATTCGGGTACAAAATACCATAAATAGAGAAGAACATTCATATTTCTAAATCACTTATTGATTCAATCTCCTCTTCTCTATTTATTTCTAAGTGCTTCTATGAGCTACACTTTCAAAGCAAGCCTATACTACTCTTAACCAAGCCAGTACAATTTCTATTTAATTTAGATTTTGGTGTTGAAGAGTTGTATCGGAGGCTGCATTAAGAAAATGTTCCAATTTTTAAATTGCCTTCTGGAGTCGGTCGTGCACTCATCGCCAAGTATGATATTGTGAAGTCGGTCGTGCACTTGTCCTCAAGCATGGTATTGTAAGAGTTACAAGCACTCAATTAAAGCTTGTGGCATAGTAGATTAATATTGAACAAGAGTACTCGAGACTAGACTAGTCCCCTTAGAGGAAAACTAGTATATATCATTGTGTCACTAAGTTTGATCTTCTTAACTCATACTTTACTATAAGTTTTTTACTGTCATATCATTTTCTTTTACTTTAAATAGTATATAAATTTTTAATTAGTAATATTTTTGGTGTACACGCACACACTCTATTCATTCCATCTAGAGGTGCTTAATTTTTCTACAGTAGCACGGCAATTCGAAAATCTTCCGGATTGGCCTAGCTACCTGCCGCTGAAGGGAAGATAATGATGTCCTATGCAAGTAGAATAAGTTATTCACCATATACAGGAAAGAATGTATGTTGTTGGTAAGAATTACCTGAATGGTGACAAATATGATAAACTGATATTGATCCTAACAATATCTTATGTACGTAGAGTAAGTATGATAAATGTACAGGGATGGCTACATGACAATGGGTAAGAATCACCAAAGGATAAAAAAATATTTGTTTACATTATGCTGCTATGAGAACTGCATGCTTTTCGTCTTGTCGGATATAAACTGTAAATGACCTTTAGACAACGAGAAAGACCACTCTTAATAATGCTCCTATCACATGATTACTTAATGTTATCTTCTTAGGTGAGTTTGCCAACACCGCTTACTAGTACACGACAATGTACTGACCCACATTTGTGTGCATCATTACATGTGCTCGTGCATGGAGAATCGTTTGATCAATGCATGGCATCGATGAATCAAATGGATATGTGGAAGCTCTTCTTGCAAGATGATGTCTTCTACTATACGGGACATAATATATGGAACATTGTAATTCAGATAAACCAGTGAGATTGTAAGCCAAGTCGACATGTTTGGTAGTCAACCTTAATGGAAAGTAATTTAGTTGGCTATTCAAGAGCCATTGTAAGCTATTTTGAACTCTGTTATCACCTACAAGTCTTGTAATATGTTGCAATTATCAATAAAGAGATATATTTTTTTTCATTCTTGTTGTGGCTTAAATTTATCTGCTTGGTGCTGTTGGGATGTCGTTGTTTTCTGAGGAATACCACAAATTGTAATTTTGCCTTATAAAAGTGCAATATAGACTTGTACCACATCGCGTCCAGTGGCTAGTTTTCGATTCTCTGGGACCGGGGCGTGACATAACGTTCCAATCCCAAAAATATGTGGGACTGGGATACGCCAACTTGCCAGCTAGGTATAAGTCGTACAATAATGACCAACTATCTATATAACTCAATAATATTTCTTGTCCTAATCCATAATGATATAGGATACAAGAATGGACAATGTATATCATGGTGTGCTCCCCATGCAATACTTTTTAATAGATTCGAAAGAAAAACATGAGTCTACAAGTACTAGGTTAACATGCTAGAATGTATTATGATAAGAAGCAAAAAGCATGAGGGAATGGTAAAGTAATATCAATAACAATACCTAAATTCCGCAAACGCGATAGTAACCAACCATCAATCTATCTACAATAGTAGCTCAGCAAAATCTTGAGAGATCACCAGGTCCTCAGGGGACATAGCAAGATACATAATATACATGCCAAATATATCAGTAAATAACATGCATGGAAGACATGAAATAGTACAAGAAAGGCATAGCATAATACTCGACGTGGCTAACTAATAAGTCAAGTTAATTATATATATTGTAGTCAAGGCAAGCACACCCAGTCTATAGTATATCTCAATTGTAGTCCAAGGCAAGCGACTCTTAATCAAGAATGGTCAAGGTAGGCAATCCTAGTATCATTCTCATATCCTAAAGGAGTAGAAGGGTCAAGTAAATCCTATAGACTATAGCCAAGGCAAGTGCTTCCAATCTATAAAATATCTCAATCATTGTTATGTCAATCGATGTCAATTCAAGTCATGCCAAGTCAATTAGTCCAGGTCAAGTCAAGTCATGCCAAGTCAATTAGTCCAGGTCAAGTCAATCAAGGGCATATTGACATAGGATTTGGGCAATGATAATCTCAAAAAATATACAAAAACACAAAAATCTACTACGACAAGCAATAATGGAAAATAGAAACAATTCTACATGCACGTATAACAAAAAAATATGTAAAGTAGTAGATGACGACCAGTTAAGAACACAATAAACATATTACAATATGATAAGAAAATAGCGATAGAAAAGAAAACATGTAAATATTGTACGAGTTGGCAAGGTATACTTTCCTATCGTCCAAGTTTTTACTGAATTTGCAATACCAAACCTACCAAGAGTTTACATATAAATTAAAAAAAAAATTTAGCATTCTAACTATACAAGGGGGGGACATGTTTCCTAACTAATAATTCTACATGCTTCTAGGATTTTTAGACCTAGTTCCATAGTTTTGACTTCCGAAAGTCAAGATTTCATCCCTAAATAAAGGAAAACCATATAAATTACCTAAAAATAATGAAATTTTGATTTAAACATAATTTACATTGAATTTAGCCTCTGAATTCTAGATTGGAAATTTTTAGAAAAAATTATGGTTATGTCGACTCTATGTCAACTAGTCTTACCCGAAACTTGTCCGAAACATTATCAAACTATTATTATGACATATTTCTACAAAATAATATATAAAAAGTATTAATTATGATTATATCTCAAAAAATAATTCTATATTTATTTACCAAATCAGTCTCTATTTATGAGTCATTCTATGTCAGCAATTTTACCGAATACTTAGTCTATTGGGCCATATTTTTTGGGTTCAAATTTGGGATGATAAATTCATTAAGATAATTTTAAAATACTTATTTCAAAGTAATAAACACTATTAAATTCGTTTTTAATAATTCTGACAATTACTTAAAAATTCCTACTAAAAATGCTCTAACTATTCCTACCAGAAGACGATCTTTCATCAATTCAACCTATAACTGTTTGCCATTAAAATTGTTTGATTGGAAACTTTAACACAAACAGAATAGTGTTACAATGTAGGACTTAGATGTAGTCCTAGGAGTACACTTTTGTTTAAGCTGGGTCCTTAGTGCCAATGGAGCGAGTGGTAATGCGTTGACTCCGTTGACCGGCTGACGACGGTTATCGGTTCTCTGAAGGTGTGGATTGCTCTGGGTGCTGGAGCTTACTGAGAGGAGGAAGACGTTGAGTGTCTGTATCTGCCTCTCTGATGATTCCTTGTATGTTCGTTGTGGATTCTGTGTGTGTGTGTGAAGGAAAAGATCCCTCTATTTATAGTTTTGCAGGCTGGCTGCTCATGCGCGCATGTAGGATGCGCCAGTGTATCGGGACGCCACGTGGAGGTTGCTGATGGAGGCGCGTAGATGATGCGCCCTGATTGAGGGGAAGAACTCTTCATACTGCTGTTGTGAGCCAGCACGTAGCAGAGGAGAAGATCTTTCTATTGCTGAAATCTTGGACGAGTTGAGTCAAAGGACACGTGTCATCGACCCATGGCTCGAAGATCTCGGATTTGGTGGGGGGGGTAATCTGGTGAGCTGCGCCTTGATTGGGCGCAGGAGGAGGTTGCGGCTCATAACCTTTAGGAGTTACAAACCATTTAGGGCGCATGGCTTTTAAGGCGCATGCAGGTGACCTTTCTTCTGTCTTTCGGGATCAGAGATCAGTCTGGGGTGCATGGCTTTTGAGGCGCATGCAAAGCTTCAACTGGAGACTCTTTTTCTGTCTTTAGGGATCAGTGAAGGGTCTGAGGCGCATGGCTTTTGAGGCGCATGCTGGTTTGGACGCATGGCCGTAGAGGCGCATGCGGATGGCCACGTGGCAGTAGCCGTCGGAATAGAGTCATGATGATGCTGACGTTGCCGACGCTTCGTTCTCTGAAAAAGCTGTCAACTGTTCAGACTTTGGGAAGCGTGCTGCCAACTCTGGTGTCAGTTCAGCATTTAATGTTTGTGACGTTCGATGGACAGCTGAGTGGACACATTGGTTGGTGTTCCACTCGGCATGGAGATGTGAGGGAGGGCGCATCCTCTGTGATGCACCGGGTACTGTAGGGCACGTCTGTGTGATGCGCCTGATGCTGGAGGGCACGTCCGTATGATGCGCTGTTTGGCTGGCGCATCCGACATGTCCTTTAATGACGCGGCTGTCTCGCTCCTCGAGTGCTATAAATAGCCGTTTGGCTGAATTCGAGGCGTCCGGTTCATCTATTTAATACAAATTTATTGCACAGAATTTGGAGAGTCATCCACTTGGCGCATGGGTTTGATTTGCCCGGCTTATAAATAGTGGCATGGAGAGAAGGTTTGCTCCTCATTCCCTCACGTACTTCCAATATGAACTTGGATATGTGGGTGCATTCTGTTGACGAAGTGCTCCCGAGGGTAAAGATGAGACGTCGTGTTGTCTTCGATGGACTTGAAGGTGACTGTTACATCTAAAAGACGGAGTCGAGGGCTTCTGAGGCAGGCGGAAGGTGCCTGTTGCATCCAAAGATAGGGATGTTCGGGCCTCATCTTCGTTGTTCCGGAAGAGCCGTAGATCGGAATGGTGGTGCTAGGCTCTCTCTTCCTTCAAAGTGGGTGCCGCCCACTTTGATTGTGTTGAAAGCTCCTTGTGCCATGATTTCGATCACGGTCTTCCTTGGTCTTTGGAGGCTCTTTCGAAGCCTTCCCTGGCCACAGCATTTGCGGTGCTCTTCTCTTCCTTGGTTCCAGCCAGAGGGTTAAATGCTTTGCTTGGCGAAGCACTTATCAGGTGAGCCTGGCTGGAAGAGCGGCACATAACTGGGCTCTGCTCGGCCAGGTGAGCCTGGTTGGAAGAGTTGCTCATAACTGAGCTACTGAAGGGATGCACATAACTGAGCTGGATGCACATAACTGAGCTGCTGAAGAGATGGTAGGATGCGCCTGGCTGGAGGCGCATGACATCTGCTGCGTCTGGCTGACAGCGCATGGTGACTGCTGCGCCTATCGGAAGGCGCATGGTGGTTGCTGCGCCTATCTGGAAGGCGCATGGTGGCTGTTGGCTGTAGATCTAGGATCCGTCCTTTGTAGAAATTCTCCTTTGTACAACCTTTTCTAGACATGTAATAGACTTTTATATATAAATAAAAAGTCCTTCTTCGAATGTCTATGGCTTATTTGATTAGCTGTCTGAGTTCTGGCGCATATAATGCCTGGCGCATGGGCTTTCTGGTTGTGAAATTCCATGCTTCTACTAGACCCCCTTCAAATTTTCAAAACTTTTTGAATAAGTTTTGGAATACTTTGAATAAGAAGCATGGAGGTCAGGGCGCATGCTTGTTCGGGCGCATGCTCCTTTCAGTTGATGATGATGACACCTTGGTAACCCAAAAGATTAATGATGATCTTTTGGTTGTATTTGTTGTTATCTTCTCACGGAACCCGAAGCGACGGCTGAGATTACACGTCATCGGTTCACGCGTGCGACCAAGTCCTATAAATAGGTAAAGGTTGGAGAGAGAGAGTTCATTTGCTCTGTGCCTTTGCTTTCTTTAGAGTTTTTCTTCAAAACCCTATCTTTTTCTTCTCTGAGAGAATGGCTCCCAAGACTCCTCGCGGTGGTGCCGGCAAGGGGAAGGAGAAAGCGAAGGAGCCGGCGAAAGTTGTAACGGCTGACGTTCCCCGACGGCCTGTCGAAGTTCGGCCGGAGGTGGTTGGTAAGTCTCATTTTTCTGTACACCAACGCACATAGACCTTGGGTCTTTAATGATGTACCGCGGTCTTTGTTCACCGACGCGCATGGGTTTAGACCCTGATGATGCGCCGAGGCTGCTGACGCGCATGGGCTTAAACCCTGATGATGCGCCGAGGCTGCTGACGTACATGGGTTTAGACCCTGATGATGCGCCGAGGCTGCTGACGCGCATGGGCTTAAACCCTGATGATGCGCCGAGGCTGCAGACGCGCATGGGCTTAGACCCTGATGATACGCCGAGGCTGCTGACGCGCATGGGTTTAAATCCTGAATGCGCCGAAGCTCTTCTTTCTCTTGTTGCTTCTAACATTTTTTTTGATCTTTGCTAGTGTCAGTAGCGATCCCGCCTTTGAATGAAGTGTTCTTGGAGGCTGTCTTCAACAAGATGGAAGTAGAGTATGATGAGGAAGTGATAAACCCCGCTCAAGAGGCTCTTATGCTGGATCAGCCTCCCGAGAGAATGACCCAAATCCGTGAGCAACAGTATGGGTTCCTCAAACGGATGATGGAACGTGGTGTTTTAAAATCTTCCACATCTGATAAATTTACCTTCTTGAAACCTGAGTTCCTATTCGGAGACCGTCTCACTTCTACTGATGCGACGGTGTTGAAGGTCAAAGTGGACTGGTTCTTTACAGCGAATGGGGTGCATATGACTATTAAGCAACTTGAACATCAATGGCCTTTGACATCCTTCTGTCGCCTTGTTTCCCAGAGGAGGATGTCTTGGGATCTTACCCCTTCTCAGGGGGGAGCGGTGACTGGCGTCATCCAAATTGATTCTACCTTCGACCAAAGGGATACTTTGACCGCCACACGGTCTGGGTCTTCTTTCACCTGGCGGACTCTACGCCCCGGGAGCCTCTACAGTGACGTACCCATTGATACGTTTGCTTATAGTGCTTCGACCTTTACACATCGTATGTTTTTGATGGAACGCTCATACCCGAAAAAAGATTTTCGGGTAGAGGGTTGGTGCCATTACGTTTCCAAGTGGGATAAACTGACACTCTGGATCTTATCACGGTTTCGGACCGAGCTTCGAGAGATTGGGTTGACTGCCGCGATCCGTGCTACCCAGGCGGGTGTTGATCTCAACAGGCACATGTGTCCTCGCACTACTGGAGATGTTTGATGTCCATACCGGGACCTTTTTTACTCCGGTGGGGGAATTAGGGTTCGTACTTCATGAGATGTACGAGGTGTCAAAACTCCCTTGGGGGTCGGAACCCTATAAAGAGTACTTTCCCACCAACGAGGAACTTCAAGTCCTAGGGGACAGGGCTGAGGAGATGACGGCTGTCTTCAAGGAAGTGGCGAGTCATCATTACTATATGCAGAGATGGGATAGGAACGGGACGCAGCCTCATGTGACTGCTTGGAGAGATTATGTCTTTAGACAAGACAAGGAGGATCCCTCACAATTTTCCACTCCACCGGCGCTCTCTCGTAGCGAAGTGCTGTCCGAAATGAGCAGGTTAGGAGAGAAAAATCCTCGAGGAAATGAGGACCAGCAGTCAGATGCACGCTCCTACAGCTGCTTCTGGCATCTTGCTTATCGGATGTCACCCAAGGCGGTGTTGGCGTCCTACCTGATGATATGGCTCCGGGATTGCGTGTTCGCGGGCGGATCCGGTGCCGTAGAGAGGGTAACCCGAAACATAATCCTGCCAGCCGTGAAGCTGGTCTTCGGGCGGCGTTTGGCTCTTCTCCCCGCAATGGTATGTAACCTGCAGCGAGGTTTGAGAGAATTTGCTGGAAATGTGATTCATGACAGAGGCCGAAACAATAACTTCCCGCGCGTCGAACTGCCGTTTCACTATTTGATGGGATGGCTGATTTTGCATCATCCCAGTGTGATGAGTCCAGGCTCGGAAGAAGATTATAAGGCTGGAGATGCACTCCTTCGTCGTTTCAATCGGAAGAGCTGGTCACATACTGGTGTCCCTGTTTGTAGAAAGGTTTTATCCCGTCTTCAGGATTGGGAAATTACCAAAGTTGGTCCAATCTACTTGGGCTTTGAGGCCAACGAAGATCTAAGGGATCTGGGTGAAGGTACCACCACTCTGTCTTAATGGAGATTCCGTTGGTTGCAGAGTATCCGGCCATCTCATCTGGTATACCGGAACAGGAATCAGTGCTACCTGGAACCATATTTGCCAAGCCGCTTTGTGCGATAATTTGGTTATGCCCAGATGATGTTGGATAACCCCAGTATTTCTCTGGGGTATATTGGAAGTTTGTTGGATGGTGCACGAGCTTGGCATTACTATAATGCCGGATGTACCGGGGCTCGTTTTACGTTGCCCGTCCCAGATCCGCGGCCGCCCATTCTTTACTCAGCCGCCAAATTTTACTGTGCTATGGCTGCTGCGCCCTCCGGATACGACAGGGAGACCAGTCTTATTGTAGGCACCCAGTTAGCGATGACCGGGAACGTGCCGGTGAAGGCCCGATCGCATCATCCGTCAGGGATAGGTCACCGGAGTGCCCCTTCCGCCTCTCAAGCAGAACCCTCGGGCGATCGATCAAAGCGATGTGCAGACGAAGGGATTGAATCTCCTGTACCGAAGAAGCAGAAGAAGGCGTCGTCACCGACGGCATCATCGGATTCAACGTCCGCAGAGGTAAAGGCGTCCCACATAATCTGATTTTGGTTCCACTATTTATGAGGCTTCATCTTCTCTTGTAGGAACCGTTAAAAAGAAAACCTCGCACCCCAAAGTCAGGTGGGAGCAGGCGAGAAGGGACTGCAGGCTCGTCTGAAGTGCGTATCCCGCCGACCATGATGTCTCTCATGGAGGAAGATCCGGAGGATGCTGTTGACGTGGAGATTCCGGTATCCCCAGATTATGTCAGAAGGGAAACTGAGGGTGCAGCAGCTTCTGAGACGGCAAAGGCCAGAACGGAAGCTTCAAGTGCCAAAGGTTTAACAAGCACGCCGTTTCCTGGTGGTGAAGAAGAATGGAGTTCGTCGTCTTCCGATGACGTTGCTCCAGAGCTGCAAGAGCCTGTTACGGAGGCAATAGAAGTAGTTGAGACAGAGGAGAGGGTTAAATCCCCTCTTTATCATGATGATGGGAGGTCGGCTGCATCATTGCCAAGTCCTACCCCGACTTCAACCGTGGAAGTTGAGGCGGCTACCACTCAGGGGGTAGCGACAGATTCTGTCCCTGTTGAGGGACTCGATGATGAGACCCGTCTGCCAGTCAAGACTGCTGCGACGGGTCAAGAGACAAGTGATAATCTCCCTATTCTGCCAAGGGAGGTACCAACTGTTGATAGGACGTTGGGGGTAGAAGAGGTGGCCGTTGACATCGGTGGTTCCTCCGGGCTTGAGAAGGGTAAGGGTGTAGAACCCTGTGTCGCTCCTTCTACTTGGAGGACCATCTCGACGCCTGTGCCGGCTCCTTCTGTTGCTTCGGCTCCTCGGGCTAGAAGTCCAGCCCCTGTTGATGAAGAGCCCATTGATGCCGAGGTTCAAGCCTCGCTGATTGAGGTTGGCGGATCTTCTTCCGGTCCACAAACTGTAATAGCTCCTCCAACTCTCATGATGATGCCGCAGTTCCTGGCGGATGCAGACGAGTATGTAAAATTCCTCGTCGAGGGGGTATACAAAATGCTGCAGAAGGGTGTATCTGCTGTAATGGATGCCAACAGGAGTTTTGCGACGGCAAAAGCTTTGGCAATCCCTGTATCGAGCTGATTCGTATTCACCAAGGCCACGACCACATGGCCGAAATTCTGGAGGCTTCAGTGATTGAGCTGGATGAGCGGCTCGCGAAACTCCAACACATCCAGCGAAACGACCTCTCTGTCCTGATAGATGCGGAGAAGGGGAAGCTGATTGCCGAGATCGAGTCTTCACACCAGGCCACCATGGGCGTTTGGGAGCATGAGGTGGCTAAGACTGAGGCTGCGGTAGAGCAGTTGTCTCAGTCCATAAAGACGATAGTGGAAACTCGAGCTGCATTGGAAGCTAATATCGCGGATATCGACACCCAGATGCGCCGCCTTGAAGACCAACGGGCCCGACTCCAGTTAGAGGTCGAGCGTGTCCGGGCTGAACATGCAGCATTTAAGAAGGATGAAGCAACTTTTACTCAGCGGACTCTTGCCTTGGCGCAGCAACGACAACAGCTTGATGAGAAGCATGCAAGTGATACTTCCGCTGGGGCCGTTGAATTGATGCGCCAAGAAGCAGAGCGACGAGTCCTGGCGACGGTGGAGGCCCGCGCAGTCGACTTAAAGCTTCGAGTCAGGGAGCTCTCAGCCCATCCTGGGGAGATTCAGGGACCATAGCTTTTTCTCTTTTTCTTTTGTGTTCTTTTGCAACCCTTACTGGGGGATGATGTAGCTTCTTGTACTCCTTTTTTTTCAGAAGAATAAAGAAGTCTACAACTTTTTTGTGATGTGTTCATCTTTTGTTGTCATGAACTTGATGATTTGTGTGGACCTATTATCTTTTGCGCACCTTGGTTTTCAGGTACAGATAATAAGTTTGAAGGAACCATTATGTTTGCTCAGAGGTAATGTGGACATGGCAACCATTGGGTTCAAAATGATTGAATCTCCCTACTCAGAGGTATTATGGATGTGGTAGGAATGATCTTGGGGGATACGCTGAACAACTCAGAGGTTATATGGACGTGGAAGTTCTGCGATCCATGTACAATAACGCAGGGGTTGTTTGTACAAGATGTTTACTCAGAGGTAATGTGGACGTGGTAAACATGAAGGGTAGCGTAGGCTTACGAAGTGTAAGATTCTGCTTTGTAGGGTGTAGAGAGACAACTCAGAGGTAATATAGACGTGGTTATCTTTCTACTGGAAGATGCCACGGAACAGCTGGGTTCCGAAGGCGTATGAGTTTGTGGAAAGAGGTTGTTTGGGGAAGTACATGTCTGGAGGGTGTCAAGAATAGTACTTCTTTAGGAACTTGCCGTTGATGGGCATCATGAACAAGTCCCCATTGGGTTTGGCGAGGCGGTAAGCACCGTTTGAGTATACCGTCTCTATGATGAAAGGTCCTTCCCACTTGGGCTCGAACTTTTCTGGTGTCTTGTGGGTCAACACCATTGGTCTTCTGACTGCTAAAACCAGGTCGCCAACTTGGAAAGTCCTCTTTTTGACCTTCTTGTTGAAAGCCTGTGATATACGGGCTTGGTAGAGCTCGATGCGTTGTTGAGCTAGGAGACGCTTTTCGTCAAGTGCCTCCAGTTTTCGCAGACGACGACGTTGATTGTCCTCTTCTGTGAGTTTGTTTGTGATTGCTACGCGGAGCGAAGGTATCTGTATCTCGAGAGGCAGTACTGCTTCGCTTTCGTAGACTAGGGAGAATGGAGTGTTGCCTGTTGGGGTCCATACCGTTGTGCGGTAGGCCCAAAGGCATTCGCCAAGCTTTTTGTCCCAGTCGCGTTTGTTGGATGATACGACCTTTTTGAGCAGCCTAACGATAGTTTTGTTGAATGCCTCAGCCAATCCGTTTGCCGCCGAATTGTAGGCGGTTGAGGCCACGTTCTGAATGCGATTCTTGTCACAGAACCTGCTGAAAATGTGGCTGATAAACTGAGGACCATTGTCATGGATGATCCGCCGGGGTACTCCGAAACGGTAAATGACATAGTTTTTGATAAAGCTGACCACCCTGAAGCTTTTTACTTCTGCCAGTGGAACTGCTTCCGCCCATTTGGAGAAGTAGTCGGTGATGGCTAGGATGAAACGGTGTCCTCTCGATGAAGGAGGGGTGATTGGCCCTACAATGTCCATGCCCCAGCCTTCGAAGGGCCAGGAGGCGACTGTAGGATGTAGCGGCTCCGATGGTGTATGTATGAAGTCTGCATGAAGTTGGCACGCGTGGCACTTCTTAGCATATCGACAGCGTCGGCAGCCATGGTTGGCCAGTAGTAGCCCATACGTCGCAGTCGATCTTGCAACTTAGGACCGGGTTGATGAGCTCCACAAGTTCCGTCATGAGCTTCTTGAAGAGCTTCGGCTGCTTCTTTGTTGGACAGGCATCGAAGGAGGAGCCCATCGAAGGAGCGTCGGTACAGCATTTTGGTAGCTGTATCGTAGTAGAATCGAAGAGAGCATCTCCTGACTGAGACGGCTTCCTTCGGGTCCTCTGGAAGGATTCCGTAGACAGCGAAGTCGATGAACGGGAACCTCCAGTCCCGGACATTAACCCCAGTGTTCGTCGGCATGGCGTGGGCCACTTGCAAGCACAGGTTATTTCTGGGACAAATTCGATCTCGTCCTGTTACCGTGATATAGTGTTGAGTCTCAAAGGGCGCTGCTAATGAGGCTGCGAGGCCGGCCAGAGCATCGGCCTCCAAGTTTTGTAAACGGGGGACATGTTCAATGAAGAACCCGGTGAAGGTTGAAATGATGTTCAACGCGACTTCATGATAAGGGATTAAATCTTCATGGTGAACTTCATATTGTCCCCGAACCTGGTTTACGACGAGTTTTGAGTCGCCGTAAGCTTCCAGATGGTCGACCCCCAGCTGTTGTGCGAGCTGGAGTCCCATGACGAGTGCATTGTACTCGACAATGTTGTTGGAGCACGGCTTCGAAAGAGAGTACGCACGCTGGATGACCAGCTGATCGGGGGAGACCAAGACTACCCCCACTCATACGATGATTTGGCCTTTGGGGCCTGTTCTCGAAGCGCCGTCGAAGAACATCCGCCAAACGGAGCTTCCTTCGGTGACGTTGGATTCTTGGACCTCATCCGGTATATCTTCATAGAGTTTTGAGGATTCTGGGATAGGGTGTGCAGCTAAAAAGTCAGCCAGAGCTTGACCTTTAACAGCTTTTTGCGGCACAAACACCATGTTGTACGGTGTTAGCAAGATCGCCCATGTAGCCAGCCAGGAGTTCAATGATCCTGGCTTCGTCATGAGGACTCTGAGCGGATTGACTCGGGAAATGACATGAATTGTCTGACCCGAGACATAATGACGAGTCTTCTGGATGGCAAACACCAAAGCCAAGCACTCCTTTTCGACGGGGTTGTACCGGTGTTCGGCCCCGATGAGTGTTCGACTGAGGTAGTAGATTGCTTGCTCAAAGCCTGTATCGCTGTTTTGAGCCAGCAGAGCGCCAAGAGAATGATCCATGGCACGGATGTAGAGGAGAAATGGTTTGCCGACGACTGGCGCTACCAGGACTGGTTGGCTTTTTAGGTAAGCCTTGATGTCGTCGAAAGCCTTTTGGTACTCCTCGGTCCAGACGTAAGAGACTCCCTTCTTCATGAGCTGAGTAAAGGGTTGACATCTACCGGAGAGGTTCGCTATGAACCTCCGGATATATGCCAGACGTCCCTGTAAGTCCCGAAGTTCTCGAAGGTTCTTCGGAGGGTCCATGTTGAGGATGGCTTTGGTCTTCTCAGGATCAACATGAATGCCTTTCGCTGTGATGACAAAGCCCAAGAATTTGCCGCTAGAAACCCCCAGAAAGGATTTAGCGGGGTTCATTTTAAGTTGATGTGCCCGCATGAGATCGAAGACCGTCTTCCGGTCCTGTAGGTGATCTCTTTTGAGGCGGCTCTTGACTGCGATGTCGTCAACATAGCATTCGACTGTCTTGCGAAGATGTTGACGGAAGATAGTGCTCATAGCTCGCTGGTATGTCACACCGGCGTTCTTCAAGCCGAAGGGCATTACTGTGTAGCAGAAAACACCCTTTGGAGTCCTGAATGACGTGTGTTTTGCGTCATCGGAGAACATCTTGATTTGATTGTAGCCTGAATACCCGTCCATGAAGGACATGTGCTCAAAGCCACATGTGTTGTCGATCATCACATCAGTGATTGGAAGCGGGAATTCGTCCTTCGGGCAAGCAGAGTTGAGATCCCTGAAGTCGATACAGACTCGTATCTTCCCGTTCTTCTTGGTGACAGGAATGATGTTGGCTACCCAATCCGGGTGTTGTTTCTCACGGATGAAGCCGCTGGTCAAGAGTTTGTCTACCTCCTGATCGATGGCATTCATGATGTCCGGACGGAAGCGTCGCTGCTGTTGTTTGATAGGTTTGGCATCAGGTAAGATGTTCAACCTATGCATTGCGATCTGTGGATCGAGTCCCGGCATGTCTTTATAGCTCCAGGCGAACACGTCGATATACTCTTTAGCTAGTTGGATTAAAGATTCTCGATCTTCTCCTTCCAGGCTTTTACTGATGAAGATGGGTTTGGAAGAAGACCCCTCCCCGAGGTCGATCTGCTCGACTTCGTCTTCGGTGGGAGGTTCACGAAGCTCAAAACGAGATTCCCATTGTTCCCCTAGGCGTTGGGCCCAAGGTTCTTCTTCGAAGGGTTCTGGCGCTTGGTCTTCGCCTTCACCTTTTTGAGGTTGTGCTGACGTCATGTTAGCTGACAGCACTTTCCTGAAGACTGATCCGATACTGGTATCGGAATCCCAAGTCGATGCTTCGGACGAGTGGGAATGTTCTATGTCTTCTGCATCTGAACTCTCTGGGGTTGATGGTGGCGTGACATAGCCTAACCCTCGTCCAGTCTGATTATAATAGTCCTGTGGCTTTCCATTGGGCATCGAAAGCCGGACAGGGAGATGCCGACCCTTGCCGTAGTTTAAGCCTTTGTTGCTTTTCAGGTCGTAGCCCATCTTTTGGATGATGTGCTTTGCCGCATCCGTGTACCGATAGACTTGTACTCTGCCGGTATCAGGTTCGGGCTCGATTGACGGGAGGTCCTGATGACGCTCGACTTTGCCCAAGATGATGGTGCCTTGGTCTCGGCTCCGTGGAGGGACTATGAAGACTCCTTGAGACGGGACTACTCGATTATGGTAGACGGTCGTTATTTGTGTTTGCAACGACCGTAGAGCGTTGTCTAATGTATACATGGCATTCCAGTATGGAAGACAAGAATAATTAAAAGACACTCTATTATTGATAAAATACGAGATCTTATCCCGTGGGATTATATTGTCAAAGGAGGGTGCCTCTACGTCAGCCGAGATATAATCACCAAGCTCCTCGTCTGTAAGAACTGGGGCGCACTAGGAGAGTCCAACACAGCTTTGGGGTCTGAGAGGGTTATATGAGCCTTCTCTGACACCTTGGATGATTGCGGCGGCTTGCCCTTGAGACGCACCTTGAGAGGCGCCTCGGCTACGCCTCCGGTGAGTGGTGCCTTCCCTTGTAATTTTGCCACCAGGGGAGTCGATGTTTGAGGTGGCTTTCCCTTGAGGCGTATCTTCAGGGGTGCTTCGCGAGCCGGCGCTTTCCCTGATAGCTTGATGCTCATTGGAGGCGCCTTCTGGGGTGGTTTCCCCTTCAGTCGGATTTTCAAGGGGGCGTCGGGAGTCGTCTCAGGCTCCATGTCCGGTTCCGTTGCCGTCTCTGCCTCATCATCAGCGTCGTTGGCTTCCTCCTCGTCAATGGGCTTGTACAAGTCAGAATCGGTGAAGTAGGCTTCAATCCCTTTGAAAGGATCGATGTCTGCAAACTCTGTCCGGATGACGCCATTAGTGGATACATACTTCATGCACTGGTGGAGCATGGAGGGCACCACCATGTACTCATGCAGCCATGGTCGACCGAGCAGGATGTTGTAGTTGACCTCGGCATCTACCACATAACAAGTCACCTCAGTTTTGAGGCTGCCAATGTGACACTTCAGTCGGATCTTGCCCAATGGCTCGCTCTTGCTAGCATTGAAGCCACTGATGGTTGTATTGGAGGGCGCCAGCCGGTACATCGGGATCTCCAGCTTAGATAGCAGCGCCTTCGGAATGATGCTTAGGGAAGACCCAGGATCGATCTGAATCCGGCTCACCTTGACCGAGCCAATGTACCCTGTATAATACAGCGGTCGGTTATGTCGGTGATGCTTGAACAGCATGTCTTGTTGGATGAAAGTTATGTTTGGGATAACTTCATCCGCACAATGACAGTACGCACAAGTAGTTGGGAGGTCTTCAGGCTGCTTGACCTGACTGAGAAAGGATTCAGCGTCCTTCAGAGCTTCGCAGAGAGCTTCTCGGGAATCTTTAGAAAGATGCAGGAGCTCGAACAAAGACAGGAGCGCATGTGTACTGGCTAACTGTGCCAGAATGTCGAAGTTGTGAGGCTTGGACAGCCCCGAAGCATTCTCCTTCCGTAGAGGTCCGTCAAAACAGGCGTCCACCTGCTTCTGCTTGTTGGCTGCTGAGGGCTTAGATGGACCCTCCTCAGGGATGGTGCTAGGAGGCACCACCTCGGCGGCGGCTTCGCCGGATTGGGAGCTCTGTTGTGCACGTGTTTGCACTGGAAGTGTCTCTTCTGTTGAAGAAGAGACTGTGCGGCAAGACTTGATCTTCCTGCCTTTTGATTTGGAGGTAGGGCGTACCTCCGATTGAGTCACCTCGGAGACGAGGTCGGGGTGAACCCAGAGGACCTCTCCTCGAGATGTGGTGAGCGGGGTGAGTCCACTCACATTGTCACGAGTAGGTGGTAAGTTTACCACCACCATTGTCGCCTTAGGGATGGGGACGACGCCATCTCGTGTGGTAGTTGGCGGCAAGGTGCCGAACTGAAGCAAAACCACATTGGCCGACACCGTCTTCTCTTCATAGTCGACGGAGATTACATCTGCATTGATCATGCGCTGGATGTAATTCTTGAGGACGTAGCAGTCTTTGGTCGAGTGTCCGACAAATCGATGGTAGTGACAGTACCTTGGGTTGTCCACTTTCCCAACTTCATCGGGCTGCTTTGGGTCCGGTAGCTTGATCTTGTCACCCTGCTTCAGTATCTCGAAAAGTTGCAGGGTGTCGTCATTATTAAATGAATAAACCTCCTTGGGTCTCGGTGCCAGTGGAGGCTTCTGAGTAGGCGCAGATGCGCCTTTTGAGGCATTAACAGTCAATGCCTGTTTCCCCTTTGCTTCTCGTCCGGAGCTGTTAGCTGCAGACTTTTTCCCCTTATCGTCAAGGCGGGGAAGCTGACACCCAGAAGACGTGCATTGGCCGCCTACTTTTCTGCAGCTTCAGCTTCGATAATCAGGGAGCTCCAGTCAGGAGAGGGAGTAGAGTTGAGCCAGAGCTTTACTGCAGGCAACATGTTCATGCTGCAAGCGGAGAGGAGCGCATGTTCTGGCATACCTGGAGGTAGTCTGAAGCAAGCCTGTCGGAAGCGTTCGATGAACGCCCGAACCGTTTCCTTCTCCTTCTGACGTATCTCTATGAGAGACGCCATCGTCATGTCCTTCCCGCCATCGTAGAAGCGGTCAAGGAAGAGGCGCGTCAGGTCGTCGAAGGACGATATGGAATTGTCAGGAAGGCTGCAGTACCAGTCATACGCCACTCCTTTCAGGGCCCCGACAAAGATACTGGTGAGGAGCGCGTCCTCCTTCGAAAGATGCCCTGTCTGTGACTGGAAGTACGTCAGGTACCGTCACGGAGAGTCCTTCCCGTCGTATGGGGTTAGTGTTTGTGGTTTATACTTTGGGGGATAAACCACCTTGTTCCACTCGAGGGGATAAGGCTGGGGAATGCCCATCTTCTGGCGTTCCTCTTGCCTGTTCTTGGACTCGAAGCGCTCCCACAGGTCTTTGATCATTTCGACCACATCTTCCGTAGAGCTAGGAGTCGGGAAAGGAGGTACCATCTGGATTGGAGCGTTTGAGGGCTCCGAGGTCCGACGTGCTTCTGTATCCGAGGGCGCCCGTTGGAGGGGCACACTCGACTCCCCATTAGCTCCTGGGTCAGGACCAGTTGAAGGTGTCCTGATCAAGGTCGACCGTATCTCAAATACTGCTTGAGTCAGTGCTTGCATAGAGGCAGAGAGGGTTTTGAGACCTCCCTCTAATGAGTCTATGCGCTGGACTATGTCCTGTGACGGTGCATCAGACTCGACATCGTCCCCAGCCATGTATACTGTCCTGACACGGCCAGGAGTGGATGGATGGGTTGAGGCTTCGCTTTCGGCCTCACTCTCATGCGGGGGAGTTACTTCTCCTGGTGTTTGGCCACCCCCAGCAACATTCTGGAGTTCATCTTCAATAGGCACATCTGCAAGGGTCTGATTGCCCTCAGCTCCGTCTTGAAGGACCTCTTCGTTTCCAGAACTACCCCCGGCGGTGTCCTGGAGGACATCCTCATTTTGAGGGGCTTCAGGGAGAGTAATCTCGCCTTGATGATGAAGATCCGCCGCAGCTGTGCTTTGGACATCTTCGTCTTCGGAAGGAGGCTCAACAAGGGTCTGGCTACCCCCAGCTTCCTCTAAGGACTTCTTCCTCGACCGAGTGCCTTCAAACACTCCAGAGGTCGAGACAGCTGTCTTGGTTTTCCTCGGCTGGCTTTTGGATGAAGACGAGGAATTGCCAGTCGTCTTCCGGATTGATGAGGAGTTGGAGACCACGTTGCATGAAGCAACCTTTGGCTCTTCTTCAGCTGACACCTTCGTCCCAAGGCGACGTCGGAGAGGTGTCGATGATTACAGTCGTTGGAAGACCGACTGTCTTGGTGGAGCTGCCGCCTTGCAACAGCAGTTGATGGTGACCATCGCACAAGTATGCCCCGTCACTACCAAAATACATGGATTTACCGACGGCCATATCCGTCGGTAGTCCGTCGCCAAAAATAAATACCGACGGATTACCGACGGATAATTTGGTAAAACAGCCGTCGGGAATAACCTCGTCGCTAAAACATATCCGTCGCTACTCCGTCGCTAAGCGACGACTTAGCGACGGAATACCGTCGGCGTATTTAAATATATATAGCGACGGATTACCGACTAGCTTTCGTCGAAACATGTATCAGGATATAGGGTTAGCGACGGAAACCTCCGTCGCTAAAGAGTCGGCAAAACCGTATCAGTGATTTTCTGATACGCAATATCCGTCGCTAATCCGTCATAAATTTGTCGGTAAAAGCGTATCAGAGATTTTTCCATACGGCAGGTCGTCGTTATGCCGTCGCTAATCCGCCGAGGTGTACGACGGATTAGCGTCGTATTAGCGACAAAACATCCGTCGCTAACTGCAAAATTTATGGACATCAAACAGAACCATGTCGACGGATATTCCGTCGCTAAACCGTCGCTAACTGAAAATTCTCCAGGTAGCGACGGATATTCCGTCGGGACTTTGTCGCCAGTCCGCCGTAAGTTAGTCCCCAATCCATCGCTAACTGCAAAATTTATGGACATCAAAACAGAACCAGGTCGACGGGCATTCCGTCGCTAAACCGTCGCTCAAGGTAAAATTCTCCAGGTAGCGACGGGTATTCCGTCGCCAATCCGTCAAAAAATTGAATTCCTACAGTTAGCGACGGATAATCCGTCGGGACTTTGTCGCCAGTCCGCCGTAAGTTAGTCGCCAATCCGTCGCTAACTGCAAAATTTATTGATATCAAACAGAACCAGGTCGACGGATATTCCGTCGCTAAACCGTCGCTCAATGTAAAATTCTCCAGTTAGCGACGGTTTTTACGTCGCCAATCCTTCGCTAACCTCAGTTTCTCCAGTTAGCGACGGGCTATCCGTCGCTGAGGGGTCGCATGTCCGTCGCTAACTTCTAATTTTTGAAAAAAAATACTGCAAACAGACTCTTTCCTGTTTATACAACACATCCAACACAATATCAAACATGCCAAATATCCATATACAACACCATATATCCATATCCAACACGAATATCCAACGTAGCCAATATCGAACACCATATATCCATATGCAAAATATCCATATCCGACACCAATATCCAACGTATCCAATATCCAACAAAATATTACCAACACAATACATCCAATATCCAACATTAAATTATCCAAACATAAAAAAATATCCGATCATACAATGTATCCAAATGTCTACAAAACCAACAACATAAACAAAATCAAACCCCGTCCGTCGGATCGTCTCGTGCTCGTGCCGCCGCATCCGCTTTGCGTATGTACTCCTCCACCGTGTGTGCCGGCACTTGGGACAAGACATGGTCTGGAAACGCGCGTAGCTGCTGTGGTGACAACATGTCAAGGAACGTCAAGATGGTGTTATCCGATACGATGCGGGCGTCCGCAGAGCGGTTAAACGAAAGTCGTCCGGGGGAAGAAGGACCAGGTCGATTCGAAGCACCGACAGCAGCAGTAGACGGACCGGGAGCAGACGGACCGGGAGCAGACGGATAGCGCCCCAACACTATCGCCCGTAAATCTGACACCGCGGAGGTCAGAGTCGCAAGCTGCGCCCTCACATCGTCAATCGGGGGCGCTGGGGGAGGCGGAGGCGGTGGATATCTCGGGGACGGCTGCAACGAGGGCGCCATGGAACC
Organism: Iris pallida; assembly: GCA_029216955.1. Classification (NCBI taxonomy): domain Eukaryota; kingdom Viridiplantae; phylum Streptophyta; class Magnoliopsida; order Asparagales; family Iridaceae; genus Iris; species Iris pallida. The sequence goes on from JANAVB010027596.1 coordinate 10,895,786, forward strand.
TAAGCCGTAGACGCGCCCTTTCCTAACGTCGCCGACGGATTCTACGAACACGTCGTCGTAGCGAGCGGCCATAGAAGAGTGCGTCTGGGTGGGCGTCGTTTCGCCGACATTCTCGGAAGGGGGCTCGATCTCAAGCCGACTAAGTGCCTCACGATACGCAGTCTATCCAATGAATGTGTTTGTACTATAAGTTTTCCTAAGTTATAATATAAATCCTATGTTTCCCTAAGTTATAGTCTGAATCCTAAGTTTATCTAATTAACTTAACAATAATTATATTTCTAACATAAATCTCATAAACGTAAGTACTTACATCAGTCTCCTCGGCCCTTGCGTCGACGAAGCTCCCGTCCTTCCGCCTCTTGTGCGTATGCACGAATACATCGTGAGCGGTGACCGTCTCCGCCTCTTTCCCCTGCTTCACCGCCTGTCGGACCTGCATACGTAGAATTTAATTAACTTCGTATATTAACAGTACGAAATTAAATAATAGAATGAATTTGAATTTGCGCTATCTCACCAAATCTGCACGCGTCGATGCGTGGGGCCTTGATCCCCCCGTATGCAGACCCGCGCCCTGTCGATTAGCCTCAGCTTTCTCCGATTTCAGCTTGAACTGCGGAGTATCCATCTTCTCCAACATCTGCTCATAGTACTCCGCCCGGATCCAGTCCTTTCTCGTATGCGCCGTACGAAGGTCGTACACCGCATCCCGTATCTTCTTCCCGGCGGCGGCTTTGTAGGTCCTGCGGATCGCCTCCTCGCGATGGGGGGGCCACCAGAACGTCCTCTGACATACAGATTCAAATATCACGTAATAAAAAATTTAATGATTTAAAGAATAATTAATAATTCACCGACGGATTTATACCCTCATCTCGTCGAGCCAGACATACTTCATGTCCTGAGGTACCTCAGAAAAATTGATGTAGGGGCCATGGTAGTTATCCCGGATAATGCGTCCTAGAATCCGGGCAGCATCCCACGGAAAAAACCTATAAAGAAGTAACGACTGGATTATTAACTTGAATAAATGAAACAAATTTAATAAATTAACTTAAATTTACTTACGATTCACCAGCGGGCCATAGCTCTCGTCGGAACTCGCCCACCAGCCTCTTTGGTGGCGTCGGGGGATCCGCGGGTCCGCGAATGTACTCCCCGGTATCAGGATGAAACTGAATCCCGGGGTACTCCGAGGCCCACCCTGCAGTAACTGCTGGGCCTCCTGCTGCATCTGCTGCTGCATCCGCTGGTACATTCGGTGGCGGAACGGATCCGCTAGCGGATGGAGTCACAGGCCTCGACGACGATGTCGGTGGCACCGAGGAAGAATGACGGCGGGAAGAGCCTGTGATCGGGCTCTCCAAGTCGGGCTCGGAGGTCACATCCGGGGAATGCGGCTGGCGACCACGACCGCTACCACCACGCCCACGCCCACGCCCACGACCACCACCACCACCGCCGCCGCCGCCGCCACCGCCACGACCACGGCCAGCACCACCAGTACGGGTGCTCGCAACCATGCCCTATAAATAGAACACATAAACAAAATACCGACAACATAGATTTATAAATAAATATAAACCTAAACATATCCATACCAGCAGCAGGGCGATGAGTGCCGCCAAGACGAGTAGGCCTAGGAGTGCCATCTGCAAAAAGAAACTCATACAATAATACGCAAATATCCCAAACTGAAATAAATATTACAATCAGAAGTGAAGTACGAATAAAAGCTAGATACACAAAATCTGATAAAATTATGCACCAATACAACAAAGTACAATTCTTGTAACTTTTGATGAAAGGGCATCTTGTGTTCCACTAGATATTGGGTGTTTCAAGATACAACTGAAATATAGCGATATTTCATCATCGTCATCGTCCTCTTCCTCGGCCTCGGCCTCATCATCATCATCATCCTCATCGTCGAATTCATCTGTATCCTCATCCTCATCCTCATAAAGTTCTTCTTCTTCTTCTTCTTCTTCTTCTTCAGTCTCAATACTTGGGACAAGACGCCTCTTTCTCCCCTGGTTGACATCTAAGTCTTGTATATCAACATCTTCCTCCCCTCTATTTTCATCAGCAAGAGGTATATCAACCTCTAAATCAACATCCATGTCACAAGACTGTTTTTCCAAATATTAGGGCTTTTCGATCTGGTCCTCTTGGTATGCTGGGTCTCCAACGTTGAATGTATTTCTAGATTTAATCTTGCATACTGTCCACCAGTCAAAGCGATCTCTACGACGCCTTGGGTAGCTTGTATAGTAGACTTGAACAGCCTGACTTGCTATCGCAAACGTGTCGGACCCTCTATACCTCCTGCGATGATTTATATCGACGAATCCAAATTGTTTATCGATTCTCCAACCGATATTTGGTGTCGTATCGAACCACTCACATTTGAACATAACAATATGCATATCAAATGGGGCACTATATTATAATTCTACAATATCCCGAAGCACTCCATAATAGTCAAAGTCTGGCTCGTCGTCATAGATTGTGCCTCTTATGCAAACACCAGAATGCTTCGTACTGAAGTCGTCATTGAAAAATTCTGCATTTATAGGATGTTGAGTTGTCTTAAACTTGAATCCATTAACGACATAGCCGGGCCAAGTCTTTGCATGCTTCTTCGGTCCCAATGACAAATAACGGATGCTCTCATTTGTGAGTGTACTTGGTTCAGCTAATAAAACCTGTAAACTTTAAATGTATTAGTGGCATATATATATTTAAATGGTAGCCACATAACATATTATCTCAGTTACTTACGTGTAGTCACTTACCTCACCAAATTAGAGAGAATAAAAATTAGTGTAGTCACTTATCTCAGCTAATAACGGATGCTCTTATTTTGACTTCATCTCTAAATACACTGTTAGAGAGAATAAAAATTAGTGTAGTCACTTACCTCACCAAATTAGAGATTATAACGAGGTGTAGTCACTTACTTCTCCAAATCTCTCACTTCTTGTATGTCACAATTTAACAAGACATATCGGTGAGCGGCATCATACTCATCGTCACTCAACCACCGTTTCTTACTAGCCCCAATAGGCTTGCCCCTTAAATTGAATATACCTCCTTCCTCAACGTCTTCGTCATTCCTTTGAGGTCTATTTCGATTTGTCTCAACATGAGTATCGAAATAAATGGAGCAAAAGTTTGATACCTCCTCGATAAGATATGCTTCGCATATCGAAGCCTCTATATGAGCCTTGTTGCCAACTTTCTTCTTTAGATGATGTAGATACCTAGAGAGACAAATTATCTTGAGAATTAACAATGAATTGTAAAATCCACTTAAATTATATCGATTTTTATTTACCTTTCAAAGGGGTACATCCATCGATAATGAACAGATGCACCGACACGGGCTTCGTATGCTAGATGAATCGGTAGATGCTCCATACTGTCGAAGAAACCCGGTGGAAATATTTTCTCTAACTTGCAAATTGTTAAGACAATCTTCTCCTCAAGTTGTATCATATGTTGCACCGTGAGCTTAGTTGAACAGATATCCCTGAAGAATGTAGACAGCTCGGCCAACGGAACCCATACAGCAGAAGGCAACAACTCTCTCAACGCAATGGGCAGTAATCTTTCCATAAACACGTGGCAGTCGTGACTCTTCATTCCTGTTAGCTTGCGTTCATTGAGATCAACGCATCTAGACAAATTCGACACATAGCCGTCGGGAAATCTTAAAGTAGATATCCACTTGCAGATTATTAATCTATCTTCCTTGCTCAATGCGTATGGCGCTATCGGCTTAGTTACTTGTCCACCAGCTTCCCTTTGTATCAAGTTTAGATTATGACGTTTGTATATCTCGACCATGTCTTGTCTTGCTCTTGGATTGTCCTTCGTCTTTCCTTTAATATCCATAACGGTATTGAAGACATTATCGAACACATTCTTTTCGATATGAATGACATCAAGATTATGCCTAATAAGATTATCTTTCCAATAAGGCAAGTCCCAGAAGATACTCCGTTTGGTCCAGTTATGGCTTTGTCCGAACCCCTCGACACGATTGTTCGATGGATCTTCCATTGCGGTGGGCAGTTCCTTTACATCTTCCCAAATATCGTATCCCGACAATCTGGCAGGAGGTTCAGAAAATTCTTGTTTTCCATATCTGAACGCGTCCTTGTTCTTTCGCCAAGGATGTCTCGTTGGCAGAAATTGACGGTGACAGTCAAAGAAAGAAGTTTTTCCTCCATGTCTAAGGCGGAACGCTTTACTATTTTTCATACATATCGGACAAGACATGTTGCCGTGCGTACTCCATCCCGACAGCATACCGTATGCTGGAAAATTATTGATTGTCCACATGAGTGAAGCTCTCATCTGAAAGTTTTGTTTTCTGGAAATATCATAGGTCGTGACGCCGATCTCCCACAACTGTTTCAGCTCATCCACCAACGGCTGTAAATATATATCGATGTTCTTTGTCGGATTTATGGGACCGGGTATGATAGCTGTCAAGAACATATAAGGAGTCTTCATACACATCCATGGTGGCAGATTGTAAGGGGTAAGAATGACCGGCTAGCATGAGTATTGAGATCCCGACTGTCCGAAAGGGGCGAAGCCATCAGAACATAGCGCCAGGCGTACATTTCTAGGCTCTGCAGCAAAATCTGGATGACACAAATCAAAATATTTCCACGCCTCCCCATCCGAAGGATGTGACAATTCTCCTTCGTCCTTTATGCGATCTTCACTGTGCCACGTCATGTGTTCTGCTGTATTCAGAGACATATACATCCTCTGTAAGCGCTTCGTGATCGACAAGTAATACATATACTTGTAAGGACGTCGTTTTCTAGTTGACTTTCCTTTTCCCTGTACTGTCTTGTAACGATCCGCATTACAGAACCAACAACTTTCTAATACGCAATTCTCTTTGTAATACAACATGCATCCGTTACGACAGTAATCTATCTTCTCGTACCCCAGTCCCAGTTGTCGGACCATCATCTTTGACTTGTAGAAGTTTCTTGGGAGCTCTTTTGATTCCTTCGGTAACACCTCATTAGTTAATTGTGTGATCCGATCATAGCAAGCTTGTGGCAAGTTAAAATCAGACTTTATGTTCAACAACCGCATCGTCACTGACAGTGCGGAATGAGTCTCACAACCAGGATATAGAGGAGTATCTGCGTCCTTAAACATATCATAGAACTCCTTTGCCTCGGGATTAGGATCCTCTGGATCAAAATTAGGCCCTGCCGCAGCATACACCATATCTCGTGCAAGGTTCTGCATGTCTCCATAATCCACAGAGCATCCGTCGTCTTCGAGGACATCCGTTGCAGCATTATCATCAAAAGCATAAGTACCAGCTTCTGCAGCCTGTCTTTCTGAATATAATTCACCTTGCGATGACCACAGGCCGTAATCACGTACGAAACCCTTACGGGTCAAATGATCTCTCACAGTCATCACTTCTTCGAAACGTCTATTGTGACAATTAACACATGGACGCTTGATTTTGTTATCGTCCATGTACTGAGTTTTGCTCATGGCATACTTAAGAAATACTTCCACACCTGCCTGAAAATCGTCACTCACACCAATTTTGCTCTCGTGTTGTCGTTTGTACATCCATGTACGATCAACAAAGTAACGATTCATGCTCGATTTGATGTGAATATCTGTATCGTAAGACAAACTAAACATAAGAATTAATAGCCCGATACCGATACTCATATCGTAAGAAAAACTAAACTTGTGGATAACACGCTAGGCCTACGACGAGGCTACTTAGTATCACAATCTAACATAATTAGTATATAATCATGTAACTGGTGGATCCGCTAGCTAGTAAGCCGGATGTACTTAATATCAGAGAGTATCAGATTAGTATCAGTATATAGGATCGTCCTTTGTAGCATCTGGACTTCAGTTGCCAGCAGAGCCAGGAGATGTTACGGCGGAAACTGCTCTCATGTTACTTCTCCTCCTCCACCATGGCTCTGAACCCATCTGCTCCTCCCTTCTTTCCTTCTTCACATTCGACTATCTCGGCCTTCTATTCGGCCTACTATTCTGATACCGATACTTTGAACCTTGATCTTAACCCAAACCTATATACTGATCGATACTAATCCGCTACGCCCGATACTAAGTATATACGGTCGATACTGATAGCGATAGTCCGATACCGATAGCGATAGTTCGATACCGATAGCGATAGTCCGATACAGATACACATGGACCTACATATCTATATATCACTAGTAGCCATACTCCTCTACATACTACTCTACACTAGGATCTAGTAACCATATACTACTCTACACACTAGCTACGTAGTCATACTCTAAAATAAGGTAAACTAATTATGCCTATATATAGATATATATATAGGCATAATTAGTTTACCATAATTAGTTTACCTTATATATATAAGGTAACTAATTAAGCATCTTAAAATTATGCCTATATATATATATATATATATATATATATATATATATATATATATATATGTCTGTGTGTGTGTGTATCCGTGTATCTGTGTCCGTGTGTGTGTGTGTGTCTGTGTGTCCGTGTGTCCGTGTGTGTGTGTCCGTGTGTGTGTGTGTCCGGCCAGCCCCCCTCCACACATACCCCCCCCCGCACCCCGCGGCCAGCCCCCGTCCCCATCGTACCCCCCCCAACGCTGCCCGCCCCCTCGATCCCACCGCCCCCTCCACACCCCCCGCCCCCCGCGCACGGCCAGCCCCCCTCCGCAACCCCCCACACCCCGCGGCCAGCCCCCGCGCGCCCCCATCCCTCCAACGCTTCCCGCCCCTCCCACCGCCCCCTCCACACCTCCCGCCACCGCCGCCACCACCGCCCCCCGCAGTCGACGCCGCCCCCGCAGCCCCCGACGCCCTCGGCCCGCTGCACCCACGACCACCGCGCACGCGCGCGAGAGAGAGAGAGCGAGAAAGAGAGAGAGAGAGAGAGAGGGAAAGGGAGAGGGGATTACCTTTGGGAGAGAGAGAGGAGAGGGGGTCGCCGATCACCGCCGCGGGAGAGAGAGGAGAGGGGGTCGTCGATCGATCACCGCGGGAGAGAGAGAGAGAGAGGAGAGAGAGTAAAATTTGGGGGGAATGAAAAAGTTCCCCCCGTCGTTTCAATTTAAGTCTGGAACGTAAATTTAGCGACGGAGTAGTGACGGATTATTCCGTCGCTAATGCGTCAGTAAATCTCGCGCGAGTAGCGACGGATTATTCCGTCGCTAAGTCGTCAGTAAATCTCGCGCCAATATTTTAGGCTTTTGCCGCCAAAATATGCGACGTTCTAGCGACGGATATAAAACCGTCGCTACATGGCCGACTACCTATCGACGGCATAGCGACGGATATGGACATAAAAAAATAAAAAAAATTGTCCACTGCTTTCCATCGGTATTCCGTCACAAATCCGTCGGGGATCCGACGGTGATAGCGACGAAAAATTTCCGTCGCTAAATGGCCGTCGCTAAAGTACTGTAATTTGGTAGTGCGTGAGAGGCGCATCGTGCTTGTTGGTCGACTCTCCTGACCGACGCTTGTGAGTGATCACGTTGCGCAGGTCATTAGAGGAGAGTGGTGCCTTCACACCCCCTTCAGACGTATGGCAAGGCCAAACGCCAGGGTGGTCAAGTGAGTGCTGCGCCCCCTGATCTAATACCAAGCAGGCATCACGATCAGTAGTGGGGGAACCACAACATTTGAAGTGACTTGAACGGACCTCAAACGCACAACCAGAGGAGGCGCGGGAGTTCAAGACCACTGAGTTTGCCTCTCTCGTCTTGGTTGTGCACGCAGTAGATGCGCCCAAGCGAGATGAGGACTTTGAAGATCGACTCGTTGTTGGTGCAGAAGCACTTGAGTCAACCTTGTACAGCTTGCCATCGGCAGCGCGCGTGATGACGAGCGCGTGCCTCTGGCCGGCTGCTGGCATAGCACGTTTATGGTGCATGGCCCGTGCCGCCTTGGATTTCTTCGTACCAGCCCGCTGGGGCGCATAGTACTCAGCATCCAAATTCTCCTCGCCATTACAGCGAGTGAGTCTGTCAAAGACAGAGGCTTTTTGTGACGCATCAGAGGTGATGCGCGGGGCATTGGCTGTGCCCCTGCTCCGTCGACGTATCTTTCTCGCCTGAGAGGGAGATAGCTGGGGAACGTGGTCGGTCGCACGCTTCCCCAAGAGATGCGCTGCATCGGCGGGCGCACCTTGGTTGCTGAGAACGTCAGTAGGAAGGGAAGGCTGGATTGCTGCATCCCCTTCAGTGGTGGTGCCCGAGGCGTCGACTTTGCGCACCCAGGCCGTGCGAATCTTCTTCGGCTTTGGTAGCCGCTTCGAAGGACTCGCACTTCCTTCAGAAATGAACTCCTCGTACGCCTGTTGATTGAGGCGCACGACCAGCGTCTTGTGGGAGGAGTCCACATTCACATCGTCGGCCTGTGACACGACTTTCTCGGAAGAGGAGAAAGAGGTCCCCAGCAGAGTCGCCAGCTTGTTTGCCATTAAAATTGTTTGATTAGAAACTTTAACACAAACAGAACAGTGTTACAATGTAGGACTTAGATGTAGTCCTAGGAGTACACTTTTGTTTAAGCTGGGTCCTTAGTGCCAATGGAGCGAGTGGTAATGCGTTGACTCCGTTGACCGGCTGACGACGGTTATCGGTTCTCTGAAGGTGTGGATTGCTCTGGGTGCTGGAGCTTGCTGAGAGGAGGAAGACGTTGAGTGTCTGTATCTGCCTCTCTGATGATTCCTTGTATGTTCGTTGTGGATTCTGTGTGTGTGTGTGAAGGAGAAGATCCCTCTATTTATAGTTTTGCAGGCTGGCTGCTCATGCGCGCATGTAGGATGCGCCAGTGTGTGGGGACGCCACGTGGAGGTTGCTGATGGAGGCGCGTAGATGATGCGCCCTGATTGAGGGGGAGAACTCTTCATACTGCTGTTGTGAGCCGGCACGTAGCAGAGAAGAAGATCTTTCTGTTGCTGAAATCTTGGACGAGTTGAGTCAAAGGACACGTGTCATCGACCCATGGCTAGAAGATCTCGGATTTGGTGGGGGGGTAATCTGGTGAGCTGCGCCTTGATTGGGCGTAGGAGGAGGTTGCGGCTCATAACCTTTAGGAGTTACAAACCATTTAGGGCGCATGGCTTTTAAGGCGCATGCAGGTGACCTTTCTTCTGTCTTTCGGGATCAGAGATCAGTCTGGGGCGCATGGCTTTTGAGGCACATGCAAAGCTTCAACTGGAGACTCTTCTTCTGTCTTTAGGGATCAGTGAAGGGTCTGAGGTGCATGGCTTTTGAGGCGCATGCTGGTTTGGACGCATGGCCGTAGAGGCGCAAGCGGATGGCTATGTGGCAGTAGCCGTCGGAATAGAGTCATGATGATGCTGACGTTGCCGACGCTTCGTTCTCTGAAAAAGCTGTCAACTGTTCAGACTTTGGGAAGTGTGCTGCCAACTCTGGTGTCAGTTCAGCATTTAATGTTTGTGACGTTCGATGGACAGCTGAGTGGGCACATTGGTTGGTGTTCCACTCGCAATGGAGATGTGAGGGAGGGCGCATCCTCTGTGATGCGCCGGGTACTGTAGGGCTCGTCTGTGTGATACGTCTGATGCTGGAGGGCACGTCCGTGTGATGTGCTGTTTGGCTGGCACATCCGACATGTCCTTTAATGACGCGGCTGTCTCGCTCCTCGAGTGCTATAAATAGCCGTTTGGCTGAATTCGAGGCGTTCGGTTCATCCATTTAATGCAAATTCATTGCACAGAATTCGGAGAGTCATCCACTTGGCGCGTGGGTTTGATTTGCCCGGCCTATAAATAGTGGCATGGAGAGAAGGTTTGCTCCTCATTCCCTCACATACTTCCAATATGAACTTGGATATGTGGGTGCATTCTGTTGACAAAGTGCTCCCGAGGGTAAAGATGAGACGTCGTGTTGTCTTCGATGCACTTGAAGGTGACTGTTACATCCAAATGACGGAGTCGAGGGCTTCTGAGGCAGGCGGAAGGTGCCTGTTGCATCCAAAGATAGGGATGTTCGGGCCTCGTCTCCGTTGTTCCGGAAGAGCCGTAGATCGGAATGGTGGTGCTAGGCTCTCTCTTCCTTCAAAGTGGGTGCCGCCCACTTTGATTGTGTTGAAAGCTCCTTGTGCCATGATTTCGATCACGGTCTTCTTTGGTCTTTGGAGGCTCATTCGAAGCCTCCCCTGGCTACAGCATTTGCGGTGCTCTTCTCTTCCTTGGTTCCAGCCAGAGGGTTAAATGCTTTGCTTGGCGAAGCACTTATCAGGTGAGCCTGGCTGGAAGAGCGGCACATAACTGGGCTCTGCTCGGCCAGGTGAGCCTGGTTGGAAGAGTTGCTCATAACTGAGCTGCTGAAGGGATGCACATAACTGAGCTGGATGCACATAACTGAGCTGCTGAAGAGATGGTAGGATGCGCCTGGCTGGAGGTGCATGACATCTGCTGTGCCTGGCTGACAGCGCATGGTGACTGCTGCGCCTATCGGAAGGCGCATGGTGGTTGCTGCGCCTATCTGGAAGGCACATGGTGGCTGTTGGCTGTAGATCTAGGATCCTTCCTTTGTAGAAATTCTCCTTTGTACAACCTTTTCTAGACATGTAATAGACTTTTATATATAAATAAAAAGTCCTTCTTCGAATGTCTATGGCTTATTTGATTAGCTGTCTGAGTTCTGGCGCATATAATGCCTGGCACATGGGCTTTCTGGTTGTGAAATTCCATGCTTCTACAATAACCTCTATGAACGACAATATAGAATAAAAGATGACAACATATAGAATTTAAGACATTATTTTTCATATTTCTATAGAACTAATAGAATGGAGATTCAAGATGGAAAAGTTAGGATTTTTTACCAAAAGTCATTACAAGATGGGTTGTCGGTGCTCCTTCTTGTCCAAGAACTCAAATTTCTTGCTTTGCTTGGCTTTCTATCCCCTTCTTGATGGCTTAAAGGTGATGGCAATGGAGCTTAGATGGATTTCATGGTAGAGGTAGGGTTTTTATGGAGTTTTGGTGGAGATTGGATGAAAGAAGGATGGAAAGAAAGGATTTTGTGATGGAGGAGAAGGTTATTGATATTGGAGGTGATGGTGGATGGTGTTTGGGTGCAAGGTGTCATGCCCCAGTTCCAAAATATATAGGTATAGAATATGTGGCAATGACAAGCTACGTACCAAGTGGACTCTATCCCTATTCAAATACGTATACATTATCCGAGGTCAAGTATATCTATTTACAAATCTCTATGATATCATGACAGCTATAACTCAGTCCACGAAATAGAAATATCAAGAATCAGCAACATGTGTCATGGTCTGCACCCCACTAGCATGTATGCTCGAGTAAACTTGAAAGAAAATATGAGTCTATAAAACTAAGCTAATAACAACAGAATATAACATGATAAGAATATACAGCACGAGAGAATGATAAAATAAAACCATGCACTAATGATACATGAATCATGTAGACGCAGTCATAACTATCATTCTATTATATTATCTCAGCAATAACCTGGAGAGATTACCAGGTTTCCAGGGGCATAGCAAGATAAGTTATATATATACCAAATGTAATAGTAAATAACATGCATGGAAAGACAGGAATAACTACAAAAAAGAATATAACATAGAGAGAACTTTATAGATGGTGACATGTAAAAGATAAAATAATACTAGGCATGGCTACAATAAATCGGATGAACGTAGTCCCGTGTGGTTTTTACGTTCCTATAGATCGTAGTCTTGTGTGGTGCTTTATAACTATAATAAGTCTATATCGTAACCTGTATGGGTATCCGAGTTGAGAGTGGTCAAGTAGCCAATCCTAGTCTCGATCGAGAGTCAAGTCAACTCAAATCAAGTACAGGTAAACGGATTAAGTTAAGGTCAAGTCCAAGTCCAAGTCCAAGTGATGAAGTCAATTCAACGCACAAGAAGACAAAAATCTAAACAAATATAGTATAGATCAAGTATATGATAAGAAAAAGAAAGACATATAGTATATAAGGAAACAAGTAAATAAGACATCAAGAAGCATGTATAACAAATCATGTGATAGTACAAGAAAGAAATAAACATGAACAAGAATGACTGAAAATAAACATGCATAATATTGTACAAGTTGGCAAGGTATACTTGCTTGGAGTTTTGGCCGAGATGGTGAGATAGCGGTACCAAATGTCATATTCATGCATAGGCACATGCTGCAGTTCACAAGTAATCTATCAAAGACCCAAACCATACAACCAAGAATCAACGCACAGTGTATAAGTCCACATCTATATACATATAGGTAGCTCTTATTAGGGTTTAATCTAGAAAATAAATTTCCTTTATCAATAGCCTATATATGCTTTAGGAAGTTAATAAGGTTATTCTAATAATCATATATAAACTCTTGAAAATTATTATAAATATAGGTACTACAGATTTACTTAAATAATTAAGAAAAACACATATGTCTATCTATAAAATAACTTATATAAATATATGTTTACACATAAATATATTTGTGAACACTTATTCATCATAATAGACAAAATTATATTTAGATTATTTTAGCAAGATACTTAGGAGGTAACTAAAGTAATATATATTTCTAAATCATAAACATGATTTTTGTATTACTTATGAATATTGTTGCATACATCCTTATAGGTAAGATTCTTATTAGGGTAACTTTTAGAAAAAGAAAACTTGTAGGTAATTATTATTATTATTATTATTATTATTATTATTATTATTATTATATATATATATATATATATATAATATATATATATATATATATATATATATATATATATATATATATATATATATATATTAACCAGAACCAGAGAATATATTCATATAAAGGTGCAAAATATTGTAACCTTTACAAGGATGGCAGCCAAAATAATGGCCAAAAAAGGAAAAGTAAAGAAGCGGGGGGAAGGACCAGCCACCGCTTACCCAAACAAGGACTATGACTTAGGTCTAACTCAGCAAGGAGGTCCAAAAATTTGGACGGATGTGTTTGCAGTGTCTGCTAACTTTTATGATCTGTCTATGCGCCTTTTCGATCAGTTGATGTGGAGTGTATTGGTGTCCTTTATATCTAAATTTGTTACGATTCTTCCAAATTACCTGCATGATGGTGGCTGCAACGATCTGGTGGCCATGAGAGGCCAAGCCCTAAGACATCAGGAGATCGTTGAAGCCCCGCCCGCCAAACTCTGGCTGCATCTAAGGGAGAAGATGTTCCAGATGGCATAGCTAGGTCACAAGACCTAAGGATGTGGTCCGCGTTCTCAGAACTATGCTCCAGGGAACAGTGACATGAAGATGCTAGGCTGAATCCGATGGTGGTGAGAGCGTCTTTCGTGGGGAGCTTCTTGCGCTGGCTATCCAGATCAGAAATGACCATTTTTTTGGAATACAGTTCTGCCAGAAGGGTTCGATAACGTGGGGCAGATCTCCAATGTCCCGAACCATGGTTCTCACAATCGTTAAAGTGAAGGAGCCATAGGCCAAAAGAGACCACCTCAAAGAGTCGGGGTCGGTGTAACTGCCTAGCCTGAGGCAGCTAGACCAGCCGCATCCTCTTTCCCGATCCACTCCCGAACCTCTTCCAGTCCCACTCGCCCATATTGGTGCACAGATCACTGATAACACCGTTGGGGGGAGCCTCTGGATGCCTATAAAGAAGGCGATCTCTGAGCCAAATCTCATGAAATAGGGATGGCTCACCTGTGCCAAGCCGAAGACGAATGAGAGGCTCGGTAAGTTGACGACCATTCAGCATGCATCGCCACATGGTAGAGGACTTACTATTCGTGATGACGACCGCCAGGTGTGTGTATTTGAAGTATCTAGCCTTCATGAACTGAGCCCATATTGAACGTTCTCTCAGAGCTTTCCCCATAACTTCATCGAGCAAGCGTCCACTACCTAAGCCAGCCTACAAAAACTGAAACCTTCCTCGGCCGTGGGTTTGGCCATTGTATCCCAGCTAGTCCAGTAATGTTTATCTTTACCATCGTTGTATCCCCAAAGGAAGTCGGCAAACAGTTTTTCGATGAAATTGAGGACCTTCTTCAGAGGAGAGCAGGCCGCTAGGGTGTATATAGGGATGGACGAGAGCCCATGCTGAATAAGAATCATCTTCCCACTGGAAGATAGAATTACTTTGTGCCATCCTTCAAGCTTTTTTCTAATTTTGTCCACGAGCCCTTCAAAAATGCCCGCATTAGATCCACCATAAACTAGGGGGCCACCAAAATAATAAAAAGGAGGGTACACGACAGAGAATAATATAATATTAGTGAGATTAAGGGAGTGCTCTCTACTCGCTTTATGAAGGGCGTAGATAACGCTCTTGGTAGGGTTGATACGCTATCCAGAGCATCTAGTGTATCTCTGTAGCATGGAGTTAACCAGCTCGATACTACTAGCTCCGATGGAGAAGATAAGGATGTCATCGGCATAGACAAAATGAGTGATGATCAAACAGCCGCTAGAGGTGTCATACTGTTAAAATTTGTGAAAGCTAACCATGTTGTTCAGATTTTTGCTAAGAGCTTCAGTAGCTACGATGAAGATAGAGGAGGATAGAGGACCGCCTTGCCTGACTCCTCTACTGGATTTGAAGAAGCCATCCGCCTAGCCATTGATCATGGTAGAGAACCAGGAGTCGCTGATCGATCTCCACACTATGTTGATCCAAGTGTCCGAGAAACCGAAGGCCCTGAACACCCATATCATAAATTGCCAGTCAAGCCTGTTGTAAGCCTTTTCCATGTCCAATTTGAAGGCTATGTTTCCTTCTCTAGCCGAGAATTTCATACAGGTGATCATTTTTTGAGCAAGCAGAATGTAGTCTAAAATATTGCAGCCTCAGATAAAGCCGATTTTCTTCTTCGAGATAATCCTGGGGAGGATACCGGTCATACGATTGGAGATAATTTTGGAGATGATTTATTGGTGAAGGTGCACAGGGTTATAGGATAAAAATGTTTGAAGGTCTTCGGATTGTCCTTCTTGGTGATGAGGATGAGGTTGGTGCTAGAGATCGATTTAGAATACCTGGCTCCTTGAATGAAAGCTATGACAGCCTTGAGGATGTCATACTTGATGATGTCCCAGCATGTTCTGAAGACAACGCCAGTATAGTCGTCAGGTCCGAAGGTACTATGTTCATTTAATGCCCACACTGCTTCGTTAACTTCTATTTCTGAGGGCTAGAGAGCATGCTGCATGTTGTGTCTCTCCTCGATAAGATTAGGGATCACCGCGAGAAATTCTACGTCCTTGACAATGTTAACTTTAGTGAACAGCTTGGAGTAGAAATCTGTCGCGGCCAGGTGGATGTCTTTTTGTTTTTTGAGAATGTGGCCGCACTTGTCGGTTATTTGGTGGAGGTTGAGTTATATATATACAACAATAACCATACTTATATATGCACACAATGCATATATATATATATATATATATATATATATATATATATATATATACAATATTTAGTATGTAAATACATACATACACTACAGTGAATCTAACATTCATGTGTACAAAATAATTTATACCGTAGCCATATTTAAGAAAATATTTTTTATAATTATATAAACTAAATCCATATATAATTCTATTTATAAATTAGAACATAATCTCAGGTATTTCCATATACACATATATAGGATGATATTTATACACATGCACAAGTAATAAATATATATAGTATAAAATCCTAGAAAGCTAGAAATATATCAGAAGAAGGATGTTCCTCATATTATGAAATAAAATACTAATTTAATATCAATAACACATTTTTCATATATGTAACAGTTGTATCGCAACATATTTATTATCCCATTTAAGATATAAAATTTACTTAAGGAGCACCTACATGAACGTCTTTGGTCTCACTACAAGGTTACACGGGCTGAGTTTCGGTTCGGGTCCAGTCCGAGCTAAATCGATACCACCAGGTCTCCTACAAGTCATTAAATTGATAAATAACTTAATTAAAATCTTTATAGAGGTCAAGTCGCAACATGGTCTCATTTTTCTTGTTGGGACCCACATATGGCTCGGCCATCCCTACTATGGCTAATACACTAGTCAAGGCACGTCGCTGCACTATCCATGCCATGATTCCTAGTCGTCTTGTACTCCAAAACTCAACCATGGCTAAGGTCATCTACCGTAATAATTAACAAATTAATTATTTATAAAAATCTGAAAATTTGATTTAAATAAAATAAATAATATAAAATATTTCAAAAATCTTCGGGAAGGGGAGCTACAAAAATAGAGATTATTTTGGGCACAAGCCGAAAGGGTCCTTCTGTCATACATGTGTAAATAGCCTGAAGCGACATGGTGTACTAGTCTTCGGACTACCGCTAGCTGGAAACAGTCCCTACAGCTAACCCAAAGCGATCAATACTTTATGGACTTAAGATTTATTAAGGTCTAATTGCAACTATTATCTAGTTCTGGATCCAAGGTGCTGTCAAATCTCTTAGATTCCAGAATACATCGGCGTATCTAGGTCCTACATTTTAATTTATAAATATTTTATATTTTATTGTTACCCAAATAATTTTGTAGCACATATGGATAAATATAATTGATACATCTTATACCGTATGCTACATTGTTCTAAGATTTTCTAAGTCCATAGAATATAATTGATTTTATATTGCACAAATTCTTCTTAAATCCTCGGTTATTAAAAAAGAAATTTATTTTGTGTACAAGCCTACAAAAGGTCTGTCTGTCACCACGAATTTGGTCGAAGTGAAGCGGTACTTAAGTGTTCCCCGGTGAACCTCCGTTAGCTGGGACAGTACCCCTATAGCTAACCCAAGATTGATCAATGCTTTGTAAACTAAAGATTTATTGAGATCTAGTTGTAATTGTTATCTGATGGATTTTGGATTTTGGATTTTAGATTTGATGGATAATATTATTTAATAATTTAATTTTACAAAAGATAACATATATTGATCTTCATAGGTTAATGTTTGTCATCTTTTGATATATTGTCACTCTATTCTATATTTAAACTTGATATTGTGACTACTCATTGAATATTATGGTCTTGTGATTTCGTCTATAACTTGTGTAATATTCAATAATTTTGAGCTTTATATTATTATCTTCTTATTCAAGTTACTTACTGTCTACAACAGCAACTCTTTGCAGGAAAGAAGTCATACATATTGAATGTCTCTCTCTCAAAGTATTTCTTTTCTTTAAACCTTACGGTTGTCAGGTGGACACCGTGCTAAGGCTTTAAAAGGAAAGAAATGAACTTTGGTAAGAAGACCTAATATTTTTGAATTAGTTTCCTACTTCCGAAAATATGTCTCTGAATTTTATTTTAAAATTTTGTCAATATTATTATTTTTGGATATAGCCATGTAAAGGTGGAGTAGTTAATTGATTCAAGTCAATTATCCCCTTGACATGCCATATATCTAGAATACACTTTTCTTTGGACATTTATCTAGTTATGTTTATTTGTTCAAATGGGTTTATTTATGATTTATGGATTCGAATCGCCGGCTTTCAGTCTAAGGACTAAATAGATGCATTCGAACATTCTTTCTTATGCAACTTCTCGTAATAAATTCTGTATTTCAAAAGTCTTCCTAATTTCTCTCTGATTTATTGAATATGTCTATTATTCGCATGAAAGTCAGCTTTCAAAAATCTTTTACTTACATGAAATAATTTGTGTTATATTTTTTATTGAAGACATATTCTCTTCATATTTAAGCATTTATTTATTGGATATTTCTTTTTCTTGCCTAAAGATGATATTTGTTTTGAGTTTGAAATTTTATATGCATTTGATCAAAGGAAAGAAAAGATGCATATCTTGGATATCCCTTAGATCTTGTGATTATTTATTTTATCTATTTTATGCATATAAATTATTTTTGAACTATATACGCATATTTTAAGGGGGAGCAAATTAATTGTTTCAATTATTTTATGCTCTTAATATGTGGTATACCTAGTTCACCATGGACTTATATTGTCTTAGTTAAATATCTTGCTGTGTTATTCATGATATTTGAATTTATATTGGTTTTATGAGGGAATATATGATTATTATTATTTTTAATTATCTCATTTTATTTGAGTTTCTAAAAGTTATCTTGCCAAATATGTTTTATCATCCTTATTTGATTATTCCTTGAGTTTATATTAATTTTGGCATTTCTTATTGAGATTTTATCTCAAAGTACCTGATTATCAATATTTAGACTGATCATACTTTGCGGGAGAACATTCAAGTCGACTGAATTTCTCTTTCTCAAGTATTTTGTCTTCATTACCTTCATGATTATCTAATGGATATTCATATATCATGCTAAGGTAATTAAATTCAAATGCAAGAACTTTGGTATAGATTTTGCATAGATTCTAGTATACTTATTTTGATCTCTTTTCGATGATTATACTCTTTATGGAATTGATTCACTATTTGTATGGGCGAATTATGAATCATAATTTTTTTGATCATTGTTAAAAGTCACATTATATTTTTGATTCTTTTATATATACTAGATCTTCAAATTTCTATTCCTCATGATTTATTTATGACCAATGATTGATTCCTACTATATTAATTTTTTTGGTCTATTTCAAAACACAATATGATGAACAAAATCTGTTTTGAATGACATTTTTGGATTTCTAGTTGGTAAACTATGTATTGATTGATTTCAATATTTTTAAGTTCAACCAACTATTTTTGACTAGTTTTTCTACTATAGTTATAGAATTTTTTAAACTTGTCGTTACACTGTTCTCCTAATCCTTAATCATGATTATTTTTGCTTTCCTCCTTTACTTATGCTTGAGTTTATTTTAGCTCTAATTACGGGAAAGCTTATTTTTGATCATGTCAAAGGGGGAGAAATAAGTTTAAGTTAGCACACAATATTCTAGTATTATGCGTTTATTAGTGATACTTGCATCTATTGTATATATATATTAAACTTAAAGGATTTGCCATAATCAAAAAGGTGGAGATTGTTAGCCAAATAATTATATTATATTTTTGAATATGGCTAATCAATTAAGTTTAACATAATAACATCACTAATATTCATGTAATCACTATCATGTTACTACTTTAACTTAGCATTATCCTAATGTTCTTTATTTGTCATATTGTTTTGTTTGCCTAACATGTATTTGTAGAAATGCTGTAAGCATGATCAAACTAGATCAAACCAGGACATATGCAATAGAGAATTATTGATGGGCCAAAGACGGCGTTATACAAGAAGATTTCTCTGAACCGCCTAACGACCTATCTAGGGCCTCATATCGGGGGTTCCGCTGCCCGGTTCGCGAACAGGGGTCGAGGGGGCAGCGCCCCCCGTAGGGGTTCGGAAGCGAAGACCCTGAAAGGTATTCAAATTTTTAGATCTGTTTATCTTTGGACGACCACCGTTAAGTAAAAAAGGCGTCTTCAAGTCTGCTCAAATATTTGAAGAAAGGCGTCATCAAAGGGCTCTTGGTTTTCCTATTTTATCAATATAATTTTTTATATTTATTGCATCCAAGAATACGATGTACACTGCATCAACTGGCAAATAGGCTACCAAAGAAATGTTTTCAAAATATCCTTTCATTTTGAGTACAAGCCCACTTACAAGCCCAAACTACTTTCTAACTGTTTGACTTTTCAAAAAGCCCAAAAACTAATTTGTAAAAAACCCTGACAGAACTCCAGGAAAATTCGGCCCGAGTTATAACTATCTTTGCAAATTAGTTGCAAAAATAATAGATATATTTGAAGTTTTATAAATTAATGCATGTAAAATTGCTCATCATGATTCTTTTTCTAAATAATCCAAGAACTTGTTTGGTGTTTTTAATGAAACTTGTAAAAAAAAATTTGAAAAAGAAGATATAAGATTGCAATAAAAAACTTTTTTTACTTTCTAAAACGATAGTAATCCCAAACTAAACATAGGTGTTGTGGTGTACCACACAACGTAGAGTTGTGGAGTAGCTAAGTTCACCAACTTGGTTCAATTTTCAAATTGATTTCCCACCCAAAAGAAAAACAATACATATATGGAACCCACCACTACTATGACCAATTTAGGTTTTTTTTTTGTAAAACACCATGGGCTCAATTGCTTGGGTGGTACCGCAACTTTGTGCTTAATAACAATAAAGTACACCATCTATTATTCTTTACATTAAAATAACATACGTTACAGTACCTATGATAAAATTTTGTCCAAACACTTAACGGAATATGGCTCAAATGCTTGGATGGTACCCCAACTTAAGGCTTAATAACACTGAAGTACTCGATCTACCTCTTCGTCAACTCCCAACGAATACTTGTACATGAGGGCCGCGACGCCTACCTCTGCTCTTGTTTCTGCCGCCCCCGCTCCACCGTGCTCTACCTCAACGTGCCCTCGGCCCGCCCATCGTCGTCGACCCCCGCGTCATCGCTCTCCTCGATGCCGCTAGCTTTCCCGTCCTCTTCGACACCAACCTGGTCGACAAGAAGGACCTCTTCACCGGCACCTTCACGCCTTCCTTCAGCCTCACCGGCGGCTACCGCACCTTCTCCTTCCTTGACCCCTTCGAGCCCAACGACGCTCCACTCAAGAAGCTCCTCTTCCACCTCCTCTCCTCCCGCCACCGCCACGTCATCCCTGAGTTCCGTCGGACCTTCGCCGATATGTTCGACAGGCTGGAGGCCGACATATCCGCCAAGGGGGCCGCCGAGCCTCGTGGAGGACCTCTTCCAGCTTGGCCCCATACTGACCCTCGGCCTTTCGAGCCTCGTGGAGGACCTCCTCCTCCACTTGGTACGCCTCCCCCTAGCCCTCGTTCGGAAGAACTTCGACCGGCTGGCCGACTTCTAACGCCGGAGTACTTCAGTGTTATTATGCCTTAAGTTGGGGTACCACCCAAGCATTTGAGCCGCATTCCGTTAAGCGTTTGGACGGAACGTTATCACAGGTAATGTATTGTTCACTAATTAAACGTATGTTATTTTAATGTAAGGAATAATAGATATAGTACTTTATTGTTATTAGGTCCTAAGTTGGGGTAACACCCAAGCAATTCCAGCACCAGTTGATAAAAAGTATCACCAGTTAATCCCATCCCTTAAATAACCTAACCTCCAAACCCAGGCCAACTTTTCCCTCCATTTGTCGCCTCCAAATCCCTCTCTCTAAAAAAGAAAAGAAAATTCTCTCTCTCTCTCTCTCTATAAAGCACAAGCTGAGGATTTTTCATTCAGGTGCTCCTACTTTTCCCTAATTTTTTGGTCAAGAAAGATTCAAAATTTTAGTTTTTTTGGGTGTGTGCTCTTGCTGGCTAATGAAATTTCATACTCAAAACTGCTTATTTTGTCAAAGATTTAGATGATAGATGTAACTGTTAGAAAAGATTTAGAATAGAGAAACAGAATGCTTTGAGTCGTGATGGAAAGTTCACTTTCCTAAAGACAATATTTCCCCCACTACACTGATTATATATGGAAAGAAAATTAGCCTCCAGGATAAAACAAAGCAAGAATTCTTTTAAAGATTAAGAAAAGATTGTTTGAGATGTCCTTCAATGTTTTAGAACTCTATCTTATATAGAGATTGGAGGTGTCTTTTGGCCAACAATCATAATTGTTTAATTATGCCTAATCCAAAAGAAATGTCCCTTGCCAATAAATTATGTGTCATTTCATTTAGAAAATTAAAATAAAATTAATCTGAATGAACAAGGCCCC
Organism: Iris pallida; assembly: GCA_029216955.1. Taxonomy (NCBI): domain Eukaryota; kingdom Viridiplantae; phylum Streptophyta; class Magnoliopsida; order Asparagales; family Iridaceae; genus Iris; species Iris pallida. The sequence goes on from JANAVB010027596.1 coordinate 10,917,608, forward strand.
AAAGTGCCCAAGTGCCTATCATAGACTTTTGAATAATTAGGCAAAGGCCTGGTAGCCAAAGCCCATGAATAGGCCCACTCCTTGGTTAACCCATAAGTACTCTTGTTATTGGACATCTATATTTAAAGGCATTAGCAACTTTCCTTTTCTCTAATGTGGGACTATATTTTGCATACAAACTATATAACAATCCCCCACTAGGTTGTATGCAAAATATCTGTCTGACAAGTATTATGAATACATGTAGGTATCTTTCGATTTGAGCCTTCAATTAGTGTATATAACTTAAAGTTTTAGCAAAATCATAGGTGTCCACAGATTGAACCTTGACTTCTTGTGCTATAACCGAAGAAATAAAACACATAATACTCATCTAGAATCTTCAAAAGATTTCGACAACTGCTTAGCACTTTTATATTTGGCCATGTGCTAATCCTGGATTATCATGAACATTTGTAGAAGAACCATGACTACAATTCTTTTACTGAAGCGGCACCACTTCTATGTTCATTTAGGTGAAGTTTCACTCTAGCCCTAGTTGCTTAAGACTTGTAAACTCCATTAAGAGTGTAAACTCATCCTCCATTTATTTCACACAACTATTCGCACTAGTACTTTTAATTAGTATAGGAATTACAAGTGCTTCCAAGCATATAACAACAACTTGTTTTTATCCTTTGAACTTGAAATTAGTGATCTACTAAATTCGAAGTTGGGTTCCTATTGCTGGTGCTTACTTTTAACAATTTGATGTTGGCACATTATTATTTTGATAATATTAACAGCATCTTCGTAGTTTAGTTTTCTCTGTTTTCAGATTGATATCATTTCAGAAGCTTTATTACATAAAGTCTGTCCATTCAAGTTTACCATCCAAAGCCTTGACGGCTGATGTAAAGACCGGCGCTCCTTGCATAGACGGCTTCCTACACTGCATGATTTCGGGTCTGTACAAGGTCTAGGTCTTTCTGTAAACAATTAAGGTTGGATGACAAACTAAAAGCTTTCTACTTCTTAAAGTCAAAAATCAATATCCTATAGATCGGCATACCGGCGGTATGCTCCGGCATACCGGCGGTATACCGTTTTATTGGCCATAAAATCTTCTGTGAGAAATGTCGGCATACCGACGGCATGCTCCGGCATACCGACGGTATACCATTTTGTGGACCACAAAACGTTCTGTGATAAACATCGGCATACCGACGGTATGCTCCGGCATACCGACGGTATACCGTTGTGTTTGCCTCAAAAACGTTCTGTGATAAACGTCGGTATACCGACGGTATACCACGGCATATCGACGGTATACCGGATTACAAATATTTGATTTTTGAATGGCATAAACTGCAATAATAGCAGCATTAAATGCTCCCAACGGATACTAATATGACCGTTACTGTTCGACCGGTATACCGACGGTATGCTGGTACATACCGACGGTATGCCGGTCAGGATGTATCCAGGAGCATTAAATGCTACCTACTCTTGGTTTCTCTATAAATGAAAGCCTTCTCTCTCTTGAAGTTTTCACCAACTCTTGCCATAAATTTTCCAAACAACCAAGAGCTCCACCATTAATACTCTACCAAGCTTTTAATTGTTATCCTATCCTAAAGTGCTAGAGTATTTAAGAGTTGTAATTTTCGATCTTCACGTGTTAGAAGATCAACAAGTTCTCTTCTTATTTGTTTGAAGTTGGTGAGCCTTCGTAAGAAAACTCGTGTGTTGAAGTTGGCGAGTCTTCGGATCCAAACTCGTGTCGAAGTTGGCGAGTCCTTCGGATCCAAACTCGTGTGTACTATTTTGATTAAATAGTGGATTTAAGCCGGAGAGAGCTTCGGGACTGGATTGCCTCAAGCGAGGATACCAGGATATATCTTGTGTTTGATCTTCTTACTCTTTCTTTTTATTTGTCATATATTGTTTCTTGTGCTCTAGTTATTTTTTATTTCCCTATTCACCCCCTAGGGTTCTACAATTGGTATCAGAGCTTTGTTCTCTTGATTTGGATTTACACCCTTTGAGTGATCCATGGCCACTAACCCTAGTATCAACACCTTCCACAATGAGGGACACTCCACAAATAGGCCTCCCATATTTGATGGAACCAACTATAACTACTGGAAGATTAGGATGAGCATTTATCTGAAGTCTATAGATTTCGATTTATGGGATTGTGTGATAAATGGTCTCCCTAATCCTTCCAGAGTTATTTAGGATATTGCCTCTGACACCCTTAGGGACACACTTACTGAAAACACCAAGAAGCTTGCTAGTCGAGATGCCAAGGCTATGAACGCTCTTTATTGTGCTCTCGATAGTAGTGAATTCAATAGAATCTCTACTTGCAAGACTTCCAATAAGATTTGGAAGTTGCTTGAAGTCACACACGAGGGTACTTCACAAGTGAAGAAATCCAAGATTAGTAGACTCACGCAAGAATATGAGTCCTTTAAGATGAAGCATGATGTATCTATTACTTGCATGTTTACTCGTTTTGGTAATATTATTAATCCTCTCTCTTCTCTTGGTAAGGAATATCCTGCTCATGAAAAGATCAGAAAAATTCTTAGAGGATTGGCAAAAGGATGGAATCCTCAAGCTACCGCAATCATTGAGAGGAACGACATGACAGTCATGAACCTTGATACCCTCATGGGGAAGCTTATGACTCACGAACTCGATATGAAAGATCAAGAGAAATCTTCCATACAAGAGAAGGATAAGGAGAAGGCCAAAGAGAAGGAGAAGTCTCTTGCTCTCAAAGTTACAAAGTTCTACTCCAAGGATAGCTCCGACGACAATGAGTCGGAAGATGATGAAGAAATAGCTCTCATAGATAAGCACTTTCAAAAGTTCCTCAAATTCAATAAAGCCAACCGCTTCAGACGGGACAATGAGAAAGATCCGGTGTGCTATCAATGCAGAAGAACCGGACACATCAAGAGGAACTGTCCAATGATAAGAAAAGACTCAAGCAAGTACGAGAAGCCTAGCAAGGGAAGCTCATCCTCTAGAAAATTCGCCAACACAAGCCTTTGGTGTGAGAGTGACGCAAGCGACTCCGACAACGACAAAGAGTGCAAATACAATACCAACGTTTGTCTCATGGCAACCGATGAGGTACTTGATGATCTCTCCTTAAATACTCTTACTTATGATGACTTGGAGAAAGCTATACTTGAATTGCATGAAGAGCACAAAGGTATTAGAAATAAATACAAGAAATCTCTAGAAGAGGTTGATGCTCTTCAACTTGAAGTAGAAAGACTCTCAAGCATCATTATTGATGTAAAAGAAAAATCTCCTACTTTTGACACGGATGAGATAGAGTCTTTGCGACTCAAGTTTCACGAATCCCTTGTTACCATCAAGAAAAAGGATGATAAGATTCAATCCATGAGAACAGCTTATGAATTTCCTATGCATACGGTTCAAGATGCTAATAGGAGAGAATATAATACTTCTATTAAGTATAATGATCTTCTTGTAAGAGTAAGAAACTAGGTAATAAGAACACTACTCACATGCATACTCCAAGACACCTCCACACTCATCACAATGCTAGGCATACTTCTTACATGAACAACACAAATCCTTTTCTAACACAAGGAAAGGACCATTTGTTAAGAAAAACACTTCGTATCATGATTTTTATTATCATCATCATAATACTAATGATAGAACTCCTCGCACTAGAGACTCACATATGCATGATACTCACACATCTTTTTCTAAATCCTCTATGATTTGCAACTACTGTGGCTTTCTTGGACATACGACCAATTATTGTCATACAAGAAAACTTGTTGATAAGAAAGTTTTTAAGTAGGTTACTAAGACTAACACTCAAGGACCCATACAATCATGGGTACCAAAATGTTCATCTTTAACTTATATTGTAGGTGAAGAGTCCTTCTCATACTAGAAGCAAGTAGATTCTCGATGGCGGTTGTTCACGGCACATGACTTTGGATGCTTCATTATTTACAACGCTATCGATGAAGAAGGAAGGACACGTCTCTTTTGGTAACAATCTTAAAGGTCATATTATAGGAAATGGTAATATCGGTTCCCTTCCTTATCCTTGTATTAAGAATATGTGTCTTGTTACTAATCTTAAATACAATCTTCTTAGTATTAGTCATCTTACCGATAATGGTTATGATATCAAGTTTGTTAAGCTCAAATGTTTTATTTCCGATAGTTCAAGTGGATCTATTGTTTATGAAGGCATTAGAGAAAACAATATCTATGTTTTATATCTTGTCGAAGACACTAACAATGACAGGTGCTTAGTTGCTAAGAACGATGAAAGTTGGCTTTGGCACATGAGGCTCGAACACGCCAATATGGATACCATTTCTCGTCTTGCTACCAAGAAGCTCGTAAGAGGACTCCCAAGTATCCCGTTCAAAAAGGATATGGTGTGTGAAAAATGCGAGAAGAGTAAGTTGACCAAGTCATCCTTCAAATCCATCAACTCTGTGAGTACCTCTAGACCTCTTCAACTTATTCATATGGATCTTTTTGGTCCTAGTAGAGTTGCTAGTCTTGGAGGCAAGCTTTATGCTTTTGTTTTGGTTGATGATTTTTCGAGATTTACTTGGGTTATTTTTCTTGCTTGCAAAAGTGATACTTTTCGTGAATTTGTTGCTTTTTGTAAACGTGCTCAAAATGAGAAAGGTTTTTCTATTAACAAGATTAGAAGTGATCATGGAGGAGAATTTGACAATGCCGATTTCAAAAGATTTTGTGAAAAGAATGGTTTTGGACATGATTTTGCTTGTCCACGAACTTCTCAACAAAATGGTGTTGTGGAGAGAAAGAATAGAACCCTTGGCGATATGGCCCGGGTTATGTTAAACCAATATAAGCTCCCCCAATATTTTTGGACGGAAGCCGTTAACACGGCATGTCATGTTATAAATAGGGTCTTGATTAGACCTATTTCTAAGAAGACTCCTTATGAGCTTTGGTTTGACAAAATTTCCTCTATTGAATATTTTAAAGTTTTTGGTTGTAATTGTTTTATTTTGAATACCAAGGATAACCTAGGCAAGTTTGAAGAAAAAGCCTATGAAGGAATATTCCTTGGATACTCTACTCATAGTAAAGGTTTTCGTGTTTTTAATAAAAGAAGTCTTGTTGTCGAAGAGTCAATCAATGCCTCTTTTAATGAACTTAACTCTTCTATATTCTCCTCTTCTGATGATATTGATGACATCTCGTTTGGGTTGGAGAACTCCTCTATTGGAGATCGTCCTTTTTCATCTAACAATAAAGTTGTGACTCCTCCAACAAAAGAGTCTCCACCTCTCGAGCCTCCTCAAAAGGATCTCCCAAAAGAATGGAGATTTGTCACCAATCATTCTAAGGAACTTATCATTTGGGATCCTTCCTCCAGTGTTAGCACTAGATCCTCCACTCGTGATCTTTGTGCAAACGTGGCTTTTATCTCTCAAATAGAGCCTAAAAATATTAATGATGATTTTTTTTGATGAATTTTGGATGATAGCGATGCAAGAAGAGCTAAATCAATTTGAGCGAAATAAGGTTTGGGAACTTGTCCCAAAACCTAGCAATCACCCCATTATTGGAACTAAATGGGTGTTTCAAAATAAACTTAATAAAGATGGGTTAGTGACTCGTAACAAAGCCCGATTGGTTGCTCAAGGCTATAACCAAGAGGAAGGCATTGACTACGACAAAACCTATGCTCCGGTTGCTCGTCTTGAATCCATTCGTATGTTATGTGCTTTTGCTTGCTTTAATAATTTTAAACTCTTTCAAATGGATGTTAAGAGTGCTTTTCTAAATGGTATTATTAAAGAGGAAGTTTATGTAAAACAACCTCCTGGCTTTGAAGATTTTTAATTTTCTAATCACGTGTTCAAACTCCATAAAGCCCTTTATGGCTCATACAAGCTCCCCGTGCTTGGTATGAGCGCCTTAGTTCCTTTTTTGTTTCACACAATTTTTCTAAGGGCAATGTTGACACAACACTTTTTATCAAATCCCATAGTGGCACTCTTTTATTGGTTCAAATTTATGTCGATGACATTATTTTTGGTTCTACTAATAATACATTTTGTGTAGAATTTGCTAAAGTTTTGCAGGAAGAATTTGAAATGAGTATGATAGGTGAACATCATTCTTTTTGGGATTACAAATCAAACAAGAACCCAAAGGGACCTTCATCAATCAAGAAAAATATACAAAGGATATCCTCAAGCGTTTCGAACTTGACTCATCCAAATCAATGAGGACTCCTATGGCGACAACGACAAAGCTTGATAATGATGAAGATGGCACATCGGTTGACATTCGTAAGTATCGAGGTATGATTGGTAGTTTACTTTACCTAACTGCTAGCCATCCTGATATCATGTTTAGTGTATGTCTTTGTGCACATTATCAAGCAAATCCAAAGAAATCACACTTATGTGCCGTAAAGCATATTTTTCGATATCTCAAAGGCATCATGAACATGGGCCTTTGGTATCCAAAATCTTCATCCTTTGAGCTTCACGGTTTCTCGGATGCAGATTTTGTCGGATGCAAGATTGACCGAAAAAGCACTAGCGGCACATGTCAATTCCTTGGAAAATCCTTGGTATCGTGCTTTAGTAAGAAACAAAATTCTGTTGCTCTTTCAACCACTGAGGCCGAGTATATTACGGTCGGTTGCTGTTGTGCACAAATTCTTTGGATGTTACAAACACTCATAGATTATGGCATTTCTCATACTTGCCCCCTATTAAATGTGATAACACTAGCTCGATCAATCTCATAAAAACCCCGATTTGTCACTCACGCATGAAGCACATTGAAATTAGACACCATTTTTTTCGTAACCATCAACAAAAGGGGATATTCGTCTTGAATTTATTGACACTACTTATCAGTTAGCCGATATTTTCACCAAACCGCTCTCGGAAGATCGCTTCATTTTTCTTTGCCAAGAATTAGGCATTTTAAATTTTCACTCATAGTTTTTCTCGGTCGGCACACCGACGGTATACTGCGGTATACCGACGGCATGCCGATTTTGGTTCAGAATTAGGTTATGTGCCAAAAATCGGTATATCGTCGGCATACGTCGGCATACCGACGGTATACCGGAGCGCGGCGGACTGCTGTGTCAAATGCAGCACAGGCCCACCTTTCTTCCCTTCTCTCTTTATTCCTTATTCTCCTCATTAATACCCATCACATCAAATTACTTCCCTTTTTATTAACCACCTCCTCCTCTACTCTTTTCCATATCTTCACTTCCCATCACATTAACTACCCATCCCTTCCTCTTCCCCATAACTCCTCTTTTATCTCCATCATTTCCAACCTACCCTTCCCCTTCCCAACTCCATAACCGTTCCCCTTCCCACCTTCTCCTTAAAAACCCTATTTTCTTCTTCTTTTTCCTCCACTTCTCACAAAACCCTACTTCCTTCTCTACCTATCTTCTTCTTCCAATGGCTGCCTCCAAGCGTGCTCGTTCCTCCTCCATCGCTTCCAATCCCTTCACCCTGGTGGCTCTCCCCCATGGCTACGATCAGCGGGTCTTCACCTCTCCCCTGGCTGCCGAGTCTTGGTTTCACCACTTCATGCACCAAAACGTTTACAAAGGTTGTGCCATTAACTAGAATCTCTTCCCCGACCATGTTTCTCTCTTCAAGACGGCTGGACTATCCTCCCTTCTTTAGCGTTAGGTGCCTGTCTACCCCGCCGTCGTTCGTCTCTTATACTGCAACATGGTCCCGGACATGGAGAACGGAGCCATTGAGACAATGGTCAACGACCGTCATTTCCGCCTAACGGCTCTTGACCTCTCTAACATTCTTGGCATTTCGGACAGAGGAGAGGCTCTACCGGGCGTGGCTGCTCTTCATTATTCGACATCGGTCTCCTTTGACGAATTCTGCGTCATTATTTACAAGGGCCCTAATCCTCCTAATATCCCGGCTCTTTTCGCCCAACTGGAGCCGTTCTATTACGAGCTCCATAGGATCGTGTGCCACACTCTCTATCCCAAGGGCGGGAACTATGACGCCATCACTGGTGACGCACTGGTATGCATGTACTACTTGTATTCGAGGTAGCCTTTCTCCTTCTCCAAGACACTTCTCCATGCCTTCTTCGGCGTCCTGCCCGCGGGGAAGCATAATCTCTATTATGGCTCCTTCATCACTCTCATCTTAGAAGCCAAGCAAGTAGACCTCTTCCAATGCTACTCGGACGACGTCCCATCCTTCCTCGTTGTTTCTCGCTTTATCGGTGGTGCCTCTACATCACGTGCCTCCTTCTCCCAAGAGCCGCCAGCTTTCGCTCCTGCCGCACCCGCCTCTACTCCTCCTGTCTCCGGCCGCTACATGTCGCTGACTCAGCAGCATTTCGATATACGTATGGCTCAGGCAGAGGAGCAGATGCGAGCCAACACTCGTGGCCTTGGCACTCTGATTCAGTCCCGCTTCCATGACCAGGTCTATTTCATTCAGCGCACTCTTCAGGACCGGAATGCTTTTCTGGATCTGAATCTTCAGGATCCAATGTACCAGGTATCCCGCTTTTCTGATCCCAATGCCTACGGTTTTATGTACCCTGACGGCATTGATCCTTTTGACACTTTCTACCAGGCTCAGGATGGTGGGGATGATCCGGCTGACGAGTAGGGGTTGCTTCCTTTTGATGGAGGGATCGAATAAATGGTTGTCTTAATTTGTTTGTGTTTGTGTCTTTTTCTGTCTTTTGAGGTCCTTCGGGGACCAGTGGTTGGTTGTTATTTGTTGTTTGCAGTCCTACGGGGACTAGTTATCTGCTTTTTTTTGTCTTGCTAACTCTCGTAGAGGAGAGTTTTTACTTTGGTCTTATGAAGTTTGTTATGGGTGTCCTGCATGTATTCAATTTCCAACTTTATCTATCAATACATGTTTTTGTCTATGATATTGTGCTCCATATTTATGTTATTTTTTTATCATTATTATTTTTCCCATCTTTGACTAACTGACAAAGGGGAAGAAAACGTATTAAGGGAGAGTTGTCTACCTACGGGGGAGTCACTCCCTGAAGATGCTATCTCTCTATTTTGTCAATTATCAAAATGGGAAAGATTGTTGGCACATTATTATTTTGATAATATTAACAGCATCTTCGTAGTTTAGTTTTCTCTGTTTTCAGATTGATATCATTTCAGAAGCTCTACTACATAAAGTCTGTCCATTTAAGTTTACCATCCATAGCCTTGAAGACTGATGTAAAGACCGACGCTCCTTGCATAGACGGCTTCCTATACTGCATGATTTTGAGTCTGTACAAGGTCTAGGTCTTTCTGTAAACACTTAAGGTTGGATTACAAACTAAAAGCTTTCTATTTCTTAAAGTCAAAAATCAATATCCTATAGATCGGCATACCGGCGGAATGCTCCGGCATACCGGCGGTGTACCATTTTATTGGCCACAAAACCTTCTGTGAGAAATGTCGGCATACCGACGGCATGCTCTGGCATACCGGCGGTATACCGTTTTGTGGACCATAAAACGTTCTGTGACGAACGTCGGCATACCGACGGTATGCTCCGGCATACCGACGGTATACCGTTGTGTTTGCCTCAAAAACGTTCTGTGATAAACGTCGGTATACCGACGGTATACCACGGCATACCGGGTTAAAAATATTTGATTTTTGATTGGCATAGACTGCATTAATGGCAGCATTAAATGCTCCCAACGGATACTAATATGACCGTTACTGTTCGACCGGTATACCGACGATATGCCGGTGCATACCGACGTTATGCTGGTCAGGCTGTATCCAGGAGCATTAAATGCTACCTACTCTTGGTTTCTCTATAAATGAAAGCCTTCTCTCTCTTGAAGTTTTCACCAACTCTTGCCATAAATTTTCCAAACAACCAAGAGCTCCACCATTAATACTCTACCAAGCTTTTAATTGTCATCCTCTCCCAAAGTGCTAGAGTATTTAAGAGTTGTAATTTTCGATCTTCACGTGTTAGAAGATCAACAAGTTCTCTTTTTATTTGTTTGAAGTTGGCGAGCCTTCGTAAGAAAACTCGTGTGTTGAAGTTGGCGAGTCTTCGGATCCAAACTCGTGTTGAAGTTGGCGAGTTCTTCGGATCCAAACTCGTGTGTACTATTTTGATTAAATAGTGGATTTAAGCCGGAGAGAGTTCTGGGACTGGATTGCCTCAAGCGAGGATACCAGGATACATCTTGTGTTTGATCTTCTTACTCTTTTCTTTTACTTATCATATATTGCTTCTTGTGCTCTAGTTATTTTTTATTTCCCTATTCACCCCCTAGGGTTCTACATTTGAGTCCCATACCAAAAGTCGAGCTTTTTACCAAGTCTCTTGGTAATGCTTTAGTGAGAGGATCTGCTAGATTATTACTAGACTTAACATATATTATGGTGATCACCCCATTCGTTATTAACTCTCTCACATATGAATGGCTCGTACTGATATGTCTAGATTTTTCATTATATACTTTGCTATATGCTCTAGATATAGTTACTTCACTATCGCAATACATTGAAATAGCTGGCATTGGTTGTGGCCACAACTCTATATCCATTAATAAGTCTCTTAACCATTCTGCTTCTTTGCCTGCAGCGGCTAGGGTTATAAATTCAGATTCCATCGTTGAATGTGCAATGCAAGTTTGTTTCTTAGATGCCCAACTTATCGCCCCTCCGTCCAAAACGAAAATCCATCCCAAAGTGGATTTATTTTCATTATTAATTGACATCCAACTAGCATCACAATAGCCTTCTAGCACAGCCGGATAATCACTATAAATAAGACTTAATTCTCTTGTTTGTTTAAGATACCCAAAAATTCTTGCGATTGCTTTCTAATATTCTGTGCTAGGTTTATTAGTATATCTTGACATCATGCAAACGAAAAATGCTATGTCCGACCTTGTGCAATGCGTAATGTACATAAGGCTTCCAATGACACTTGCATACTCTAATTGAGCAACAATTCTACCATTATTTTCTTGAAATTTAATGCTAGAATCAAAAGGAGTATTTGCTTCTTTAATATTGAGATACTTGAATTTATCAAGTAGTTTGTCAATATAATGACTTTGATTTAAGTCATATCCTCTTTCATGTCTCTTAACTTTTATTCCCAAAATAGTATCAACTTCTTCTAAATCTTTCATTTGAAAAACTGAAGTTAGATACATTTTGGTATCAATAATACCTCTTATATTGTTGCTAAAAATTAGCATATCATTTACATAGAGACATAATACAACTGTATACTCCTTGGTTATCTTGCATTAAATGTACTTATCAGCATTATTATGCCTAAAACTATTCGATAAAATTGTTGTATCGAATTTTTTGTGCCACAGTTTTGGAGCCTGTTTTAATCCATATAAGGACTTAACTAATTTGCACACTTTATTTTCATTTCCAGGAAGCACAAAGCCCTCCGGTTGCTCCATATAAACTTCTTCTATTAATTCTCCATTTAGAAAGGCCGTCTTAACATCCATTTGATGAACATGTAATTTATAAATTGATGCAAGAGCAAAGAGAACTCTAATGGATGTTGTTCTTGCCACAGGTGCATATGTATCAAAATAATCTATGCCTTCTTTTTGTGTAAAACCTTTAGTGTTAGAATTTTATCGTACCCTGTCGATTCATGAGATGAAGAACATAATTTAAATTGATTGCAGAAACGTACCTGAATCTATTGCTAGATTTGATGGATGTTGAAGCGATCGTCTCTTTATTAGGTTGGATCTTCCAACCCGATACGGCCCTTAATAACAAAGATGAAATCTTTGTTCCTCTCTTTGTTGATGGGGATACATAAGAGAATAGAGAAACCCTCTCTTTGTGGCCGTATGAGTTGGGGACCATAACCCTAATGAATACACATATATATAGATATGTGTGTTGTGATATTTCTAATTTGGCCCCTCATCAAAATAAAATTATCTCCGGTATCTACACATTAATTCCATGACAATTATACCCTTAAGCCAATTTTTCAAATAGACTACTTTAATTTGGCTAAATTATTTAGATAGTCCAAACACAATTAATTTTACATGTGTGGCCCCATAATTATTGAATAATTCCAACAATCTTCCACTGGGCCACATATGTAACCTTATAATTGTGTTAACCTTAGTGAGCTCATAAATTGCTATCTTAATCCTTAGGGTATATCCGGACAATCTCGTCCATTAACCATATTAACATAGGATCAAAGTGGCCTTCGTCACATATAGCGTAACTAAACCATCAATGGTCACATATACCAATATAGCTAAACGACATAGATCAATCATGGATGCGTAGCATGAAAATTACACACAATGTGATCAATACATGTCTATTTCCAACTGGTCCTCCTTAACTTTAATGAGATCAATACTTTAACATAATGAAAACAGAATGAACTGAATTTCCATATATCTGATCAGATAAATATCCAAAATACTTTAATACATAAATGTGTCCAAAACCAAATAGCACCCAAATACATAAAATACAAACTCCCACTAAATTGCCATATTCTTAATTAACACACATATGAGCAGTATGCTCATGAAAGACCCTGGGTGATAATGCTTTTGTGAGCAGATCCGCTAACATGGAGTTTGTCCTAATGTGCTATATGAACACTATAACCATTCTGAATTATTTCCTTCACAACTAGAAACTTTATGTCAATATCCTTTGACTTATACAAGTTTCTGTTGTTATTGGAATACAGTACTGCTGATTTATTTTCACACCATAATTTTATGTGGTCTTTCAATACCGTACTGTAGGCACAGCCTTGTGACAATTTTGCAACCATATTCCCTGAATAGATACCCCACAGCTTGTTATAAACCTTGCTTTCATGATGGAAGAAATTATGAGTGCGTGTTTGACACTCATCCAAATATATCTCCATTAGTCAGCATAACCTGATGTGGATCTCCTGCTGTGTTAGCTTCCAACAAAATCGTAGTCGGAATACCTTATGATCTCCAGAATTATTCCATCTCCTACAAAGAGCATATAATTTCTTGTTCTCTATTAATTACTTAAGTAGTTTGGCTTCTACCCAATGATCCATCCATATATGCTTAAATATCTGCCTAACATCCGAATTATGTATGCGATATCCTGACGCATACATACTTGTGCATACATTAGACTCCCTACAACTGATCATGAAGGAAAAATCTATTGTATTTTCTTAATTTTATGGCTAACCTCAGGGCACTTAATTGAGACCGAATTTGTCTCCTTTAACGAGAGGTGTCACCTGGTTTGCATTAGATACTTTAATCAATATACAAAACCAGAAAATTATTTCTACTCCCACTGAACTTGTGATACACACAATCTTCAACAGTATTCATCTCAAAACCAAACGAGATAATCACTTGAAGTACCTTTGACGAGAAGCTTGCTTGAGTTCATAAATATATTTTGTCAATTTGTAAACCATATTCTATGGATCTTTTGACACAAAGTTTTCTAGCTGCACCATATAAATAGTTTCGTCAATGTTACCATTGAGAAATGCCGTTTTGACATCCATTTGATGTAACTCAAGATCAAAATGTGCAATATGTGCTATAATTGTTTTAAAGGAGTTTTTCAAAGATACCGAAGAGAAAAACTCTTTAAAATCAATCCCAAAATTTTGAGTAAAGTCACTAGTTACAAGACATACTTTATACCTCTCCACATGACCCTTCGAATATTTTTTGGTTTCAAACGTCAATTTTCAACCAATGAACTTCGTATCTTTTGGTAATGTGACAAGTTCCTAAACTTTATTGTCTTGCATAGACTTATACTCCTTATTTATATCCTCAATCCACTTTGAAAACTGGAACTTTTCATGGCCTGATGGAAGTTGATTAGATCATCGTCCAGTATCCACAGTCTTCCTTACGTTCCTAGAGAAATATAACAATATTATCCGAAATTATATTTCTCCTTTCTCTGGTGGACCATATTAATATTACCGGTTCTTGAGGTTGTTGAGTTTGTTCCTTAGGAATGATTACCTTATCTTGAATGGGGTGCCGCTATGTTGTCGTTGTTAAAGTATCTCAACAACGACTTATAGAGGTAATTCGACATTGTCTTATTAAGACTCTGAATTCACTTCTTGATCATGACAGGTATAGAATCCTGCACATCATCAAAAGTGATAGTAGGAATCGTAATTGATTTATTCTCAAAGACAATGATCCTGACTTTATTTCTCCCCCAAACTCAACATCCTCAAAAACTATTTCACTTCTCGTCTCAAAAATTTCTTTTGTGTGGGATCGTATAATTATTAACCCCTTGATTTGTTAGCATAGTTAATAAAGTAGCTGCTTACAGTTGAATTTTGGTCTATATTTTCTTTACACATTAATATAGACATTAAAGTCTATAAAGTCAATAAAATCTAAATCTCATCAGACACAAGTCGTTCAACTCTATTTCTAGAGATGTGACCTAATCGCTTATGTCATAATGTGGCTAAAAAATATTTATTATTAATTTTGTATTTAGTACCACATGACTCTACTTGCAAGGTTTCATTTAAGCTGCAATAGTTTCAACTGAATATAGGTGATCATAAATCTTAAAGGAACCGTTACCAATAATATTTGGATTTAAAGATAGACTTAACTTATTATTTCTAAATGAACAATGATAACAAGATTTGTCCATTAAAAAAACTGAAACTGAATTTCATCTAAAAGACGGTACAATAAAAGTGTCTATCAAATCCAAATAATAATCAGTTCCTAAATATAACCTAAAATGTCCTATTGCATCCACTTCTACCGATTTGTCGTCACCCACATAGATGTATCTTTCACCATCAATTGACTTTCGATAACTCAGGCAACCTTGCCTAGAACATTAATGTGGGTAGTCCCACCAGATCTAACTACCATGAGTTTCATGGTACTAAATCTAAATTAACCTAAGAACAGATCAAATTTAGAAATGTACTTTTCTTTATACGCCATGCGTGGTACTTTGTACTTTTCTTCCTTATGTATACTGCCTTATCACAAAAGAACAACCCTTATTTTTATATTGTTGTTTCTTTTGAGATAGACCCTTAGCAGCTACTGTATTCATTTTCTTTTGCCCTTAAAGTTTATCCCATTAAACAGAAAAATTAATATCTTATTGGCAGATATTTTAACAAAATTTAACTGTAAAGAGAACAAAGCAACAAAACGGACATGCTCTAATTAATAACCAAATAATAAAATATAGTCAAACAAATTCAAATAATGGTGAACCCCATCTCAAGATATCTAGTACATCATTAATATCAAGTCTTTGGACAGTAATATTAACTGTAAGTGGTACTCTTGGTGTAGTGATTAAATGTTGACAATAAGTTATGTCAAATAATAAGACTATCTTTGGATCGGGTTATTATTCACATGTAAACCTTATAATTGTCACACATTTATCACAACATGTATGTGTGCAATTCGGCCAAGTATTAACCTTTCTTTGGGCCGGCTAATACCCGCATGAATATACACACACAAACATCCGACATCCCTCGTAGACTATCTACGCAAGAGAGGTCACTTTGGAGACATCTTGTTTCAATAGGTCTAGTTAGAATGTTAGACAACTATTGCTAGTTATAAAGAAGCACCAAAAATTTGAATGTCGGCTAAATCTTTACATGACGAATCATAACCGTATTTTTATGTAAATACATATTTTAAAATTATAATCTGATGACCCGTAAGGATTGCTTCAAATAAAATAATTATACAATTTGGGTCTCTAAATCAAATCAGGATAAACCACAGTAGATCCAACATATTAATTCAATGCATAAAAAAAATATGCATAAACCAAACCAAACGAATTAATTTAATGAATTTTAGAAACCAAACCAATTAACCTGAATATGCATAATTACTTAAACATATGCACTATGGAAAACTTAATGGGAATAGGACCAGAATAAATATAAAGAAATATCACATAACTATAGTAATCAAGAAGATAGGTGTAGCCTTAATTAGCCATTTTGTTTTGATGACTAAAAAACCCGGAAGAAAAATAAGTCTAGATGAGCATTTTTTTATACCTTAAAATTAAATTAAATGGCAGGCAGCAGCGGCTGGGCTAAATGAATAAAATCATCCAATCCATGACCAAATGAAAATCAAAATAATAACTGAGTGTTTCCTTTAGTCAATGCTCCTAAAGACTTCAATTCATGATGAACATAAACAACCACCACAGATAAAGCCAAATAACACCTTGGAGCGTGGGAGTTTTGCAAAATTGGTTACCAACTAAAAGATTCGGTCTCATTATGATAGAACCAACAAAATTGTTTTTTTTTTGAAAAGAAACATATATCATAAAGACATTCACAGAGTGTATAACATAAGCAACAAATATGCAAAGCTTCCTTGCTCGTGTATGTTGTAGATGCCAAAAAATCATGTGAACTCAAACATTTAATCCAAAAAAGCTTTTACATGATCATAACTAGGTCAGAATCTTATCAAATAATAATAAAAAGTCAACAGTAAATAAATAAATAAATAGAGCAGGTTTGGTTGAAAATTCTTTGGATCACATCAAGATCCTCACTAGCTCTTGATCCTCAGGAATTCACAAGCCCGCCCACGGATCACTAATAAACAAACCCATCCGGAACGACACGTAGAGAGAGAGAGAGAGAGTATTGTATGAAAATTTAAAATATTGTCGGTAACAATTTAAACATTCTCTCTTTCCTTGATCGAACAATCAAAACTTAAAATTAAATGAGTTGTAATGATCTAGGGTTCCTTAAAATCAACAAAAATTAATTCTAAAACTTCAATCTCATAAATCAAACATGGAGGCTCTGATACCACTTGTTATAATTTTATCTTACCCTGTTGATTCATGAGATGAAGAACATAATTTAAATTGATTGCGGAAGCGTACCTGAATCCATTGCTAGACTTGATGGATGTTGAAGCGATCGTCTCTTTATTAGGTTCGATCTTCCAACCCGCTACGGCCCTTAATAACAAAGATGAAATCTTTGTTCCTCTCTTTGTTGATGGGGATACAGAAGAGAATAGAGAAACCCTCTCTTTGTGGCCGTATGAGTTGGGGACCATAACCCTAATGAATACACATATATATAGATATGTGTGTTGTGATATTTCTAATTTGGCCCCTCATCAAATTAGAATTATCTCCGGTATCTATACATTAATTCCATGACAATTATACCCTTAAGCCAAATTTTCAAATAGACCACTTTAATTTGGCTTAATTATTTAGATAGTCCAAACACAATTAATTTTACATGTGTGGCCCCATAATTATTGAATAATTCTAACATTTAGCTACTAATCTTGCCTTAAAGGTTTGTATAGTGCCATCCGTTCTATACTTTTTTCTAAACACCCATTTACATCCAATAGTCTTTGAACCAGATGGTAAATCGACAAGGACCCATGTTTCATTCGACATGATGGAATCCATTTCATTATTAACAGCTTCTTTCCAAAAAGCTGCATCTCTTGAAGCCATTGCTTCTTTAAATTTTTTAGGGTCGTTATCTATATTAAGAACCATAGGTGTTTTATTTAGTATTTTGGTTCTGTCTCTTTCCACGAGAAAGGCAATGGATTCTGGTGAGATAAAATCTGAACTCAAGAATTTCTCTTTTCTCATTCTTGTACTTTTTTTTGGTTCATTGGATTCAACCATTCTTTTCTCACCAACCCCCGCATTACTTGAGGGTATTCTTTGACTTTCTTATTCTTTCTTATTTCATGCAAAGTAGAATGAACAAATTTATTTTCAAAGAACTCAACATGTATGGATTCAACAATACTATTAGACTCTAAATCTAATTGATGTGCATAACCTACGAAAACACTTCTAATGCCTCTAGGTCCTAATTTGGATTTATGTGGATCAAGAATTTTATAAAATTCTATGCACCCCCACACTTTGAAATAATTTAAGTTGGGTTTCCTTCCATTATTCCAAAGTTCATATGGTGATGCATGAAACTTCTTGAAAGAGACTTTATTATAAACATGACAAGCGGTTAATAAAGCTTCTCCCCAAAGATTGGAAGTTAACTTAGCATTTGTAAGCATTGCATTAATCATTTCAACCAAGGATCTATTTTTTCTTTCTGCAAGGCCATTTTGTTGTGGAGTATATGAGGCTATTTTCTGATGAATTATTCCATTTTCTTTACAAAATAAATTGAAAGAATCTGGAAATTATTCTCTCCCTCTATCACTACGTAAAATTTTGATCTTTTTCTCCTTTTGATTGTCCACAACGGATTTATATTCTTTAAATTTATCAAAGGCCTCATCCTTGGTTCTTATCAAATACACATATGTATATCATGAATGATCATCGATAAAAGTTATAAAATACCTTTTACCATTCCTAGTCAAGTGACCATTTAACTCTCAAGTATCAGAATGTATAAGTTCCAAAAGTTCGAATCTTCTTTTAACCTTTGAAAAAGATTTCTTTTTCATTTTAGTTTCAACATAAACTTCACATTTCTCATGATCCTTTTTATAAGCGATATAACCATGTTTAGACATGTAATGTAATGTACCATAATTCAAATACGCTATTCTAGCAAGCCATAAAGAAGATGTGCACTCAACAATATAAGCAACAACATTATTAATTTTATTAATAGATAGTTTAAACATGCCATCATAGGAGTATCCTTTTCCTATGAATACTCCATTCTTAGATACTATTACATTGTCAGATTCCAAAACAATCTTAAAGCCTTTCTTACACAAGAGACATGCAGAAATTAAATTCTTCCTAAGTTCTGGAACATGGAAGACATTGACAAGAGTGAGTTTCTGTCCAGAAGTAAAATTCAGTTCAACACTTCCTTTACCCAATACCTTGGCAGCAACATGATTATCCATAAGCACTTCCTCGAATTCCTTTAGTTTATTGTATTACTTGAACATTGCTTTGTTGTTGCAAACATGTACGGTTGCACCCGAATCAAGCCACCAATCTTTAGACATAATAGCAGAGGCCATGTTAAGCTTGGTGATCGTGTCTATCTCTATTTCAGTAATCATTGCAATAAGTTCTTTAGTTTCTGCCTCAACTATATTTGCTTTGTTACCAGAACCAGAGGCACCATGAAACTTACTCACATTATTTCTGAATCTGCACTCTTTTATGTAATGTCCCTTTTTTCCACAATGAAAACAGGGACGATCCTTCTTGAAATTAGATTTTTGAACCCCTTTTTTTTACTTTAAAATTGTTTCTGGAGAAACCAGAGTTACCACCATTTGCAGACATAGGGATTTTAGAAGCAACATAGTTTACTTTATAATCTATGAGAGACTCATCCCTTGCACTATTTTTACATTCAATTTGTAGATGTGTGACAAACTGCTCAATGGTAAAGGTTTTAGAAGAATGTTGTATCTTCCTCCTATAGTCATTCCACGTAGGTGGCAACTTTGAAAGAATTGCCCCCACTTGAATTGCATCAGGGATTCGAATTTGTAATTCACTTAATTGGAAAATTAGTATCTCCATATCACGAACTTGGTTCATGATTGGCATGTTGTCAGTGAATTTGAATTCAAAGTATTTCAATGCTAAAAATCTGTCCGTACCTCTTTTGACAACTTTATACTTTGACTCCAGAGCCGTCCAAACTTCTTTTGCTGATTTGTATGTTCTACGCACATCGTACAACCTGTTGGTGAGAGAATTCAGAATGTGTCCGCGACACACCATTTCATCACTCTCTCGTTTTTCCTTATCTGGTACGAGTTTTGCTTTGACTGCATCACTATCTTCAGGTTTTGGTTCTGGAATTGGCCGCAGAGTTGGATCCAAGACATAGAACAGGTTCAGAGTTGTTAATAACCAAGACATAAAATCTTGTCATCTCGGATAATTGGTGCCATCAAAATGATCCAACTTGATTGATTTTTTCTCTTGAAACTGCACTTTTACGCCAGAATTCAATTCCGCCTCCATGAGTAGGAATTATTGCCTTTAGATTGTTATAAAATTTAGAATGGAGAAACATAATGCTTTGAGTCATGATGGAAATTTCACTTTCCTAAAGGCAATATTTCTCCCACTATACTGATTATATACGAAAAGGAAATTAGCCTCCAGGATAAAAAAAAAGCAAGAATTCTTTTGAAGATTAAGTAGAGATTGTTTAAGATGTCCCTCAATATTTTAGAACTCTATCTTATATAGAGATTAGAGGTGTCTTTTGACCAACAGTCATAATTGTTTAATTATGCCTAATTCAAAAGAAATGTCCCTTGCCAATAAATTATATGTCCTTTTATTTAAAAAATTAAAATAAAATTGTTCTGAATGAACAAGGACCCAAAGTGCCCAAGTGTCTATCATAGACTTTTAAATAATTAGGCAAAGTTCTGGTAGCCAAAGCCCATGAATAGGCCCACTCCTTGGTTAACCCATAAGTAGTCTTATTATTGGACATCTATATTTAAAGGCATTAGCAACTTTCCTTTCTCCAATGTGGGACTATATTTTGCATACAAACTATATAACAGTAACAAAATCGAATATTTTATGCTATTAAAAGTTCCTCCAATCAACTTTACCGATATCTGATAAAAATATTTCATGAACCCTGTTAGATCCCTTTCCCAGGAATCCTGAGATTGAAGGGGATCTAGCTCCAGTCGCCATGAATGATCTGCATAAAAGGTGAATTCGAATAGAAAGAACAATTTGGGAGAGGAAATTGGATTAGGGTTTGATATTAAAATTGGGGATCTAGAGAACTACAAGTAACTATGAATTAGAGTAGCTAAAACTTACAAAATACCATCCTCTCTACATTTCATAAGTCTGGGTATTTATAGAGGATACCCAGACTGCTACAAGCTAATATCTGGTATCATATAATACCAGTTAGTTATTACCGGTATACCGTATTCCTTTAAGTTGGCAATATTGCTGACTGTACCACAAATGTGGTACAACTCTCCTGAGCTGGCAATGTTGATTGTACCTCCTATAAGTGGAGTTGTAACAATACTCCCCCCATCAATTTGACCTTGTCTTAAGGTCAAAGTGAGGAAAAGTTTTGATGAACTCTTCATATGGCATCCAAGTACCTCCACGAGCCCATCTTTCTAATGAACTAGCAGGTCAACTGTAGCCTAATTCCTCCTTTGTACCAGCCTCCTCTCTAGCACCCAATTTGGTTCCAGAAAAAACTCTTCCCTTGAGTTGGAATCCCCCCTTGAACTTCAGTATGTTGGCCAATCTTCTTTTTGAGTTGAGATACATGAAACACAGCGTGTATTAAAGCCCCCTCTGGTAATTGCAGTTTATAAGCTACATGTCCAATCCTTGATAGAACTAGGTATGACCCATAGTATTTAAGAGATAATTTCTGAGGTCTCCTATGGGCTATAGTAATCTGTCTATAGGGTTGCACCTTTAAATACACCCAATCCCCTACCTGGAACTCCCTGTCTGTCCTGTGCATATCTGTCATCTTCTTTATTCTATCCTGAGCTAAGAGTAGGTTGTCTTTCAATATCTGAAGTACATTATCCCTGGACATCAGATCCTCTGCAACTGTGTTATCTGTGATGGAGTTTGGAGTGTAAGTGAAGTGTGGAGGCTTCCTGCCATAGACAACTTCAAAAGGAGTAGCCTTAGTAGCAGTATGCCAATTTGTGTTAAACCAAAGTTCTGCCCAAGGCAGATGTTTACACCATTCCTTTGGCTTGTGGCTACAGAAACACCTTAGATACCCTTCTATGCATCTGTTGGTCACCTCTGTCTGGCCATCAGACTGAGGATGATAAGCAGTACTGTACTGAAGTTTGGTGCCTTGCAATTTGAAAAATTATTGCCAAAATTAACTTGTAAACATAGGTCCCTGTTTGAAACTATTGACTTGGGCATTCCATGTAGCTTAAAGACTCTATCCACAAATGTTTGTGCTACCATATTGGCAGTGAAGGGGTGTGTTAGGGCAAAAAGATGGATGTATATGGAGAGTCTGTCTAATACAACCATAATAGTTGATTTTTGATAGCTAAGTGGTAAGCCCTCTATGAAATCCATAGAGATGTCCACCCAAATGTTCTCAGGAATTGGAAGGGGTTGGAGTAATCCTGCTGGGGAGACATTCTCACCTTTATTTTGTTGACAGACTTCACAAGCTCTCACGTGATTCTTCACAGTTTTTTTTATGCCGGCCAATAGCAGACTCTTTTGAGTCTGCAGTGACTTGAGAGTTCCTGAGTGTCCTGCTTGTAACATATCATGGTGCTCCTTGAACATTAATTCTGCAAATTGGGAATTTGGGTCTATCAACAACCTGCCCTTGTAGTACAAGTTATTGTTTATGGCATACTTGCTAGTGTTTAACAGACCCTGGTCCCATTTTTTCTCATGTCAGCATAGTAGGCAGAGTGTTCCATTTGACTTCTGAATAGTTGAAGCCAATCTGCTTGTACTGTAGTTACTATATTTAAACAAGCTTCCTCCTTCCTAAATAGGCTATCAGCTGCCTAGTTCTCCCTCCCCTTCTTATATTCTACTTTATAATTGTAGCCATGTAGTTTTAAGACCCATTTGTACTGGGCCTCAGTGTACACTCTTTGCTCTAACATATGTTTTAATGGTTTATAGTCAGTTCTAAAAATGAACTGCCTTTCCCACAAATATTGTCCCCACTTCTTGACTGATAAGAGAATTGCTAACATTTCCTTCTCATAAGTAGATAAAGTTCTAGCCCTCCCTTTCAAATGTTGGCTCAAATAAGCTATGGGCTTCCTATTTTGCATTAACACAACCCCAATACCTCCCACAGATGCATCACATTCTAACGCAAAGTCTTCATTGAAATCTGGTATGGCTAGGATAGGTGGCTGTGTGAGAGCCTTCTTCAGTAATTAAAAGATTCATGTGCTTACTGATCCCAACTGAAGGAGTTCTTCTTGTGTAGAGCTGTCATGGGTCCTGCTAGCACTCCATATCCCTGTATAAATCTTCTGTAGTAGCCCGTGAGACCCAGAAATCCCCTTAATTGCTTGACAGTTGTAGGAGCTGGCCAATCTAAGATGGCTTTAATTTTGTCTTGGTCTACTTCTACCCCTCTGCCAGAAATAATGTGGCCCAAATAACCCACCTGTTCTTGTGCAAAATAGCATTTAATCCTCTTGATTTTGAGTTGGTGAGGCTCCAACTATTTGAAAACTTGTTCCAAATGTACCAAGTGTGCCTCAAGACTGCAACTGTATACTAGTATATCATCAAAAAATACCAGAACAAATTTTCTCAGGGACTCCCTAAAAATTGAGCTCATCATAGGAATGTGGATGGGGCATTAGTGAGGCCAAAAGGCATCACTAAAAATTCGTAGTGCCCTTCATGTGTTCTAAAGGCTGTTTTGTGGACATCCACCTCTACCATTTTCATTTGGTGATACCCAGCCCTCAGATCCAACTTGGAAAAGTATCTCGCCCCATGTAACTCATCAAAGAGTTCCTCAATGAAAGGTATGGGAAATTTATCTTTTATAGTCATTTGATTTAATAATTTATAATCTATGCAAATTCTCCAAGATCCATCAGATTTTTTAACTAAAATTACAGGTGAAGAATAGGAGCTATTACTGTGCCTGATTATACCAGAGGATAATATTTCCTGAATCTACCTTTCTATCTCATTTTTATGTAGGTAGGGATGCTTATATGGTCTACAACATACATGAATTAAGTTAGATATGGGAGGTACCTGATGGAACTAGGGATTCCCAGGACCCTTCCTTTGGTGTGCGTATTGAAAAGTTAAACAGATCTAATACGTGTTCTAACCCTTCATAGACGAAAACTAGGCTTCACGAATTATACCTGCGGCGGAAAGGAGACAAGTAATTCCTAGCAATCTCGAGCGGACGACCCAAGATCTTCTGTACGTATCTCTTCCTCGAGTTGGACGTCATGTGGACAACGATCTCCCAACCTTTTCTTCTCCTTGGCAGCCCTCTCTTTCTCTCCTTACATGAATCACGAATTTAGAAAAAGTTTCAGATTTCTGATCAGTAATCTGGCAGCCAGAGAATAGAGAATATATATAGGCTACGACAGGGACCATGAGTAAAAATTAGGGTTAGGCCTCCTAACAGATCTGGATATCCCGTGTTCAGCCCGAACACACAATCCAGGCCCATTAACAATAGCTCGGTCCACTAATGAGCTATTATTGCACTACATCCCTAATTCCAAATTATGTTTGTGGCCTCCTTTTATTATATGCTCATTTGGCTCCCCATGTTAAGATATCGTATGTCCGTCGATCAAATTAAGTTACTGACAACTATATTGATTCGACATCTTTTATCCTTAAGTAGTACCGCTCAACTTTATTTGTCATGTCGGATATAATCCACCTGCAGGGTTAACATGACAATCCTTATGAGCTCCTTAAGGGGACATCATCAACCCGATGTATCGGGACATGGATTCCATTTAAAATCAACAGCCCATCATACATATAATGTTATTACCCAATTCATAGAGGTTGTTGATCCATAATGAATCTCACTCTTTTACGACTCAATGTAATGCACACTGCATATACATGTCCGTTATTATATCCGGATTAAGAGCACAAGCATCCATAATAACAGAGGTGTTTGTTCTCTTATGTAGTCAGTACAAAAAGAACAACCTCAAGTGGTCCTGTTCAATACACACAAAGTGTACTAGTGTAAACCTATAGTCAAGATAGACTAATACCAGATTATACTACAACCTTTCTAATAGATTGTCCAAGTCCATCTAGGTTGTGAACTATTTATATACTCCATAGGGAACTGTTAATATGATCTTCTGTGTGACACCACACACCATATTATCTACAATATAGAATATCAGACATTTGCATTAACACTTGCAACAAATACAATATGTAAACATTTGTCCATATGATTCTCATTCAAAATTTAAGGAAATAAGGTTACTACAAAAGTAATGCTTTTAGTATATAACCCTAACAATCTATCACTTATACTCAAAGCATTGTTTTTTAGTATACTGTTACAAATCTCCCACTTATACTTAAAGCCATGCTGCTACACATCTGACTCCTATTCCCTCAACATGACTATCAAAAGTCTTAGCTGGTAAGCTCTTTGTAAAGGGATCAGCTAGGTTGTCGGCTGATGCTATCTTGATCACAGCAACTTTTTCTTTCTTTACAAAATCTCGTATCAGGTGGTACTTGTACTCAATATGTTTGCATGTCTTATGGGCTTGTGGTTCTTTCGAATTTGTAACTGTACCACTATTATCATAATAAAGTGTAATAGACTTAGGCAAACTAGGTACCACATCCAAGTCCAACAGAAAGTTTTTGAGCCAAATCGCTTCTTTGGCTGCCTCAGAGGCTGCCATATACTCGGCTTCCATGGTGGAATCAGCAATACATTTTTGCTTGATACTCCTCCACACAATGACTCTACCTCCCAAAGTAAACACATAACCAGAGGTAGATTTTCTGGAATTCCTATCTGACTGAAAATCTGAGCCTGTATACCCCAAAGAAACTAAACTATCTGTCTGGTAAACTAGCATATACTCTTTAGTCCTTTTCAGGTACTTCAAAATATGCTTTACGGCATTATAGTGCTCTTGTCCTGGGTTAGACTGATATCTGCTGACCGATGTGAGCACCCTGAATTTTGGGTTGATTTTTTTATTTTTATTTATTTTTCTGATTGATTTAGTTTCAGTAATTAAATTATTCTATTTAATTATCTTTAAATGTACTTTCCCGTGCCTTTGATATTTGGAGTGTCAGGGATGTTCAACTCGGGAAACCTTCTTCATGAGTTTTGTAGTGGACAGGATTAACTTCATGATGGTATATAGTGACCCATCCAAACTTGTTCCCTTGTACTCTTTTTGCTTCGCACAACTTCGGGTCGAATTAGACCATTTGATTATTAATTAATTTTCTCACTCTTTTCCTTGTTCATTATTAGTACGTTACCGTGACTTTTAATTTGGGAGCACAAGGCCAGTCATTTCCTTGAAACCAACTAATCATGCATGATCTACTCGAGACGCTCTTCATCCATGAACTTCGTGTTCCACTCAGACACACCATTTTCTTCTCCATTTGCTTCACACAACTTTCCTGACACGTGATCCGATTTTATTTCATCCCACGGTGTCACATTCATTTTCCAACTTGATTTGTGGGTATCCTGTCGACCAAAACTTGTCAGCCCCAAATATAGACATGGCCCACATTGAGTCTACTACCCGCACGACACTTGTGTCCCATTTATTGGAATCTCCACATGCTACTTATTTACCCTTGATTATCAACACCTATTTTTATTCGATTGTTGTACAATGTTCGATTTTGATCCAACCCGGCTTGACCGAATCCAGTCCAAGCTTCATGTTTCCCTCTCTCGTGACGCCCTCATTTTTCCTTGCCCAAAATAATATCAGATATCCTTTCTACCTATTTTTTAATATTTAATAGAAAATTCTATTAATTTTAATCCCTATAGGAATGACCTAATTTCCTATAATTAATCCAAGCCTTTGGATCCTCCAAATAAATCCTCACCATTAATTCCCCTCCATTCCTATAGCAGCCACGTGGCCGGCCCTAAAATCAAAGAGGAATATATTTCTCACACTCTCTCTCTTCCTATTTTTTTCTAACACTCACAACAACTCTTTCTCTCTCTCACTTATATTTTTTTCCCATACAAAAGCACACCCACACAGCCATCACCTGGCCGAACCCGACCTCCCCTCCACCCTGGCCGAGCTCGATCGACCATCCATCAGTCTCTTCCTTTACCACATTAGATCACCACAACCACCATCATCTTTCCTCTATCACCATTTTCGATCACATCCACCCTCAACTGCCACCACCAACACCGGCCGACCACCTCCACGAGCCACCCTTGACCTCCGTGCTGCTCCGTTCGCTGCCGCCACACCACCGCACAGCCAGCAGCAGCCAACGCACTGCACAGCAGCAGCTGTAACTGCCGTTCGGACGACCGCGTGCCCCTGGCCGGCCGTTCTGTGCCGCCGCCGCTGACGTGGTCGCCATGGCCGACCACCCTTGGCCGGGTGCACCCCCGGGACAGGCCCCACAGCCATCGTTCCTCTCTCCGACGTGTATCGGAGGCGATCCGTGCGTTTGGCACGGGTTTTCGTCGTGATGAGCCCGGAAACGAAGTTGAAACGGTATTTCGTCGCATCAACTTCGTACACGATTTTCGAGAAATTCGACCGTTGGATGGACGATTTCTTTGCTCCATCACAATCTCGGTATATCCACCTTCACTCCTGTCAATATTTGTCCCTTGATTTTATCGTTTGATGCCTCAAAATCGTCCACCAAGTTGACCGTTTTACTTGTATAAATTTTGGACAGTTATACGGAGCCAACTTCATCAGCTTGTACCTCCTCCACCGCAGCTCCATTTGGCATGCTACCAGTTTCTGTGCGAAGCTGGTATAACCCTCTTGCTGCCCCTCCACTTTCGTTTCATTGTGAGCTTGTTTGATTGATTGAATTCGACGCCAAAGTTGGCCGTCTGAATTCATAATTTTCAACTTATAAAATTACATTTTTGAACACGGGACTCCAGATTTCATTTCTGACACCACCAGTAGACTCGTGGCGTCGTTCTGGCATGTTTTCATATAAAATTTGTTAGATTTAGAGGACGTGTGCCCTGGCACATATTTCGGTGCAAAGTGGATCCCACAGTCCGGATCAACGGGACTTTTTGACGTCGGCTCATCGGAATCCAATTTCGGATATACCGTTGAGTTCGTATCATCATTCTAGACTCGTTGATATATAATTTGCTAGGTTTTGGTGGACATTGGATCCGATACGCATTTCGGTGCAAGTCTGATACCAATATCCGGGTTAACAGGTCATTTTGAGATCGGCTCATCGGAATCCAATTCCGGATATATCGTTGAGTTCATATCGTCATTATAGACTCGCTGACATGTAGTTTGCTGAGTTTTGAAAACGTTGGCTCCAGCACGTATTTTCGTACAAACTAGAATTCTAAGTTCGGGTCAACGGACCAAATTGAGATCGGGTCAACGGAATCCAATTCTGGATATACCGTTGGGTTCGTATCGTCATTCTGGTTTCGTGGACATATAATTTGTTATGTTTTGTAGACTTATTTTCTTGCACGTTTTTCGGTGCAAAACGGCTCCGACACGGATACCATTTTGACCCGAAATTACCTTTTTGCCCTTGTATCCAAATTGGACCGATGGGTAGGCTATCCTAGCTAATTTGACCATTCTGGACACGTTGGCGATGTTTATTTTATCATCCGACAATGTTTGTAAATAGTTCCTCTATGTATCACCCTTTTATTATAATTAATTCTTATAATATTAGTATTTCGGGATTAGTATAATGAAACTGAGGTCAGTCAATTCCAGTGATCTCACATCACTGAAATTGGCAAGACGGACACGTGGATCACTATAATTAGATTATTAACTTTACCGTTAATCATCTTATCTCGATTTACGTGTCGTAAGTTTTGACGTACGAATAACGAAGTACACTTTATATCTTTAATAATTAGACTAGAATTGACCCTGTTTGACCAGAGTTGACCAGTTGACCCAAGTCAACTGTAAGTCAACACTTGACCCAGTTTGACTAGATTATTGACCGGAGTTGACCTAGAGTTGATTTGTCTTAGAAGAACCTAGGATAATATAGATTGCTTGTAGAGATTTATTTATTACAACTTGAACACCTTGTAACCTGTGTTGCTTTAAATAGGACTATGTGGCTTCAGTTGGACCCCTATACCTATTAGCTGTTCAGGTTATCAGGCGAGTACATTCTCTGATCATTTCATATCTTGCTTAGAATTATTTCCTGCTTTAAATTACTTTACTTGGTACTGTCACGTTGGTCACACAGATTAGTACTATATGGATTCCTTCTTGAGATGTTAACCCTTCAGGGAGCATCGGGTACTACATGTTCTGTGCGTTTCACTTACATGGCGTATCAATATGCTTCATGGTTCATTGATCACTTGTGACATGTACTCTCATGATCGCAGAGTTTTTCTTGAATCCACCCATTTATTGGGCTTCCCAGAATCCCCATTTATGGGACTATCATGTACCACCCTTCGGAGGCCGTTACATGAATCATAATATAACCTGGCTGGATCCTTGTGTATTGATTGGGGGTACGGGGGAGTAGAAGTAGACATGTGAATATTATCCAAGTAGTGTAGCATCAGAATCTTTCCATAGTGTAGCATCAGAATCATCTTATGCCATTTACATGTCTATATTATACTCTGACTCACTAGCCACTGTTAGTTCTCTATGTATATTAGATATTTCTATTACAGTTCTCTCTCTGTTTACATATTGTATTTCTTTCAGTACCTGTATCTTACTTTACTGCATGATTATATTTTCTAACCTGCTATGAACTGTTGAGATGTATTGTGCTCGCTCCTGTCCTGACTGAACCTGTTGATAAATTTTACAGATAGCCTGGAGGTTGCCTGCTAGCCTGGAGGAGACAAAGTAGAGGTTGTATAGATAGCTAGGGTTTTGCTTATAGCTTATTTTTCAGTTGTCTTGAGTTGTATTTATGGATTACTGTATTTGATCTTTGAGATGTATTTCTGGGTTTATGTATCTTAGACACTTAGACTTCTATCTGCTGTATCTCTTTTGGATTTCATGTTTTATCTATCTTCCATTATGCTCTACCTTCGATGTGGTTGAGTTTACATTCTGCTATGTCACCCCCATTCGAGGAGTATAAACTGCTTACCTTTTATACTATTAGATGCATGAGACCTAGGACAGCATTCTACCGCCGACACTGCGGCGTAGGCTGGACGTACCCATATCTCGTGCCCTTACTCTAAGGTGCGGGTCGTGACACATTTTTAGTGGTGGCCCATGCAGGTCGAGTTTATTTAGTGGTATTCGAACTAGAATACCACTACAGCCTGCAGTAGGATTTGGATATATTTTGAAGGTACTCAATCACAGTTAGGATCCCTTGAGAGATTCCTGGGACGACCCTTGAGAATCTTATTTTAACTTCGATTTGAAAACTCTTTTTCCCTTGATTTGATTTATCTTTACTTTCTGTTGTTGAATTTGATTATGACGGATAATTGTTGAATTTTGAATCTTGATGTTAGCTGTGGCATCTTAGTTTGTATTTATATGATTTGATGGATTTTTGTTCATTTTTGAATTTTGATGTTCGTTGATAAATTTGATTTTTGGATATCCATTGTTGATTTAATTTAAATTTTGTCAAGATAAAATTATATGGGCTAGGTCATCTAAGTTATGGAATCTAGTCTTCTACAGTCACATTAGCCAGCATGGCGAGGACATATAGTCTGACTTTGGATATATTTCTCGGGTGTGGGAATTTAAGATTTTTGCAGCCAAGCTAGCGGCATCGCAAAAATGTTAAATACCACGATTCTAGAGGTACGTGCCTAGGTCGAGGACTTTGTGATTATCGTAGCCTTGCTTACTAGTATGACGAGGAATTAGAGTACCATGATTTTGGATAGACGCATATGATTATCAGATTGCATCTTAAATGCTTTTGAACATGTTTTCACTACTTTTGTTCAGTCTTTCAAAAAAAAAGAGAAAATTTTTGTTTTCATTTGTTTCTTATTATTTAACTTAGTAGTAGCTTTAGCTGTTATTATATACCTTGTGTGACTTCTTACTATAAATTTCTTCATAATACAATGGATGGATGATTTTGCTAGACCTTATCTTGGATTTGATATTATAGCTCTGGTTTCAAAATGGTTCCTTCTTTTAAACAGATAAGCAGAACAGATTCTATTATCATTCTCTTCCTGCCAATATTTTATTTCCATCATTCATTGTCTTATATAACTGTCCTATAACATCAATTCTCTGTCTCGTAACTAATTCTGTCAGCTATACTTTGAAACCCTTGAATCTTTATATCATTTTACCTGATAAATGTTGAGGAAATGACGTAATTGGTTATCATATGACGATGTTGTAGGAATCAAAATGTTGGATGTCAAATATAAAAATTTGAGATGGAGATGTGGTAAAGGTTTAGAATGGAATCGAGTGATAAATGTTATCAATTTAGAAACAATCGCAGAAAATTTTGGTTATGAGTAATTCATGGATGTATTTCAAAAAAAAAAACTAATGAGGATATTATAGGTCAACCTAGTTTTGAGAACTTAGAAATTCTTGGTTATTGATTCTTGGGAACTTCTATTCTAAGACTATGTAGGAATTTAGTAATAGAAAAGAGAATTTAATTGTATTCGATGATCTTGCAAAATTGAACTAGATAATGTAAGAGGATGACTAGAGACAGAGAGAACACAAGGATTTTTAGTTATAGGAATTATTTTTACATGATTGGAGGAAATTGTAGAATTCAAAAAGGATAATATATAAAGGTGTACTTTGAAGAAAATATGAAGGTTGATTTATAAACAAGAATAAGTTTGTATGACATAGTGGTATTAGAGTTGAGTAAATACGAAACTTGATTTCATAAACTGGATTTAGAGGTTTCGGATCTAATTTAGAACGAGGTGAAGGAATTTGGAAATTTGATTAATTAAATAAGTGTTGATACCTAATTAAGAGGGGTATGCTTCGTGGGAAATGTTTTAGAAGTTTGGAATTTTGTCTATGGTGATCGTGGTAAAGGTTTAGATGACTGAAGGTTATAAAATTTTGATGATAGTCATATAAAAGTTGATTTTTATATTGGGACTTGTGAGATAAAAATATGGTTGGCAAATGATGAACTTAATAAAATCAGAGACAGATGATTAACTAGACTTCCCTACGAAATCTTGTCTCTTGTTTTCCTATCAAAAAGAGGAATTTGACTTATTTCATATATTTGAATCACCATTTAAAGGTTTTCAATATCATTGAATCCTAGCTCCTTTAATCACGACCAATCAACCTTGATCATCCTTTCTTATCATATTAATATCTTGGGTTGTACCCAATTGAATCAAATTTAAATATGACCTGAATCTTCATCCTTGTATGCTCGTGCTCAGACTTCGATGACCTTTTCCTCCATATTGCCCAAATCTTGATTTTTCAGAATTGATCAACTTAGATCGTATCGAGACTAAATATTCTTAATATATATTGTTATTGGATTTCAATGCTATTGACAACTGTCCCTTGAACTTTTGATTTTGATTTTTCTTTGAATAGTACCCCTTTATAGAAAATTGATAGTTAT
This sequence comes from Iris pallida, assembly GCA_029216955.1. NCBI lineage: Eukaryota > Viridiplantae > Streptophyta > Magnoliopsida > Asparagales > Iridaceae > Iris > Iris pallida. Next base: position 10,949,994 of record JANAVB010027596.1, read on the forward strand.
CTTATTTTATTTTATATTTTTTTGATAAGTACCAGTTTTCATATTGGATGGTAGACTGCCTTACAGTTTGATGATTGTTATTTCTGTATCTTTTTTAGTTTAGCACCCTAGATTGCTTGTGTGTTTTGATATCCTATGACCGTTTTGGTCCAGCATGACTAGTATACCTAGATGAGACTTTCACTACCACCGTATGCCATGACCCTGTATGTCGTCCTTTTAAATCGTATGATTTGTTTAAGTTCTGGGACTTGCTTGTGGGGGTTTGACCTAGAAGGAGTATGAACATTTTAAATTTTGAGGACGAAATTTTTATAAGGTGGGTAGGATGTGAGCACCCTAAATTTCGGGTTGATTTTTTTATTATTTATTTTTCTGATTGATTTAGTTTCAATAAATAAATTATTCTGTTTAATTATCTTTAAATATACTTTCCCGTGCCTTTGATATTTGGAGTGTCAGGGATGTTCAACTCTGGAAACATTCTTCATGAGTTTTGTAGTGGACAAGATTACCTTCATGATGGTATATAATGTCCCATCCAAACTTGTTCTCTTGTACTCTTTTTGCTTCGCACAACTTCGGGTCGAATTAGACCATTTGATTATTAATTAATTTTCCCACTCTTTTCCTTGATCATTATTAGCACGTTACCGTGACTTTTAATTTGGGAGCACAAGGCCAGTCATTTCCTTGAAACGAACTCATCATGCATGATCTACTCGAGACGTTCTTTACCCATGACCTTCGTGTTCCACTCAAACACACCATTTTATGCTCCATTTGCTTCACACAACTTTCCTGACATGTGACCCGATTTTATTTTACTCCACGGTGTCACATTCATTTTCCAACTTGATTTGTGGGTACCCTGTCGACCAAAACTTGTCAGCACCAAATATGGACATGGTCGACATTGAGTCTACTACCCGCACGATACTTGTGTCCCATTTATTGGAATCCCACATGCTACTTATTTACCCTTGATCATCAACACCTATTTTTATTCGATTATTGTACAATGTCCGGTTTTGATCCAACCCAGCTTGACTGAACCCAGTCCAAGCTTCATGTTTTCCTCTCTCGTGACGCCCTCATTTTTCCTTGCCCAAAATAATATCATATATCCTTTCTACCTATTTTTTAATATTTAATAGAAAATTCTATTGATTTTAATCCCTATAGGAATGACCTAATTTCCTATAATTAATCCTAGCCTTTGGATCCTCCAAATAAATCCTCACCATTAATTCCCCTCCATCCCTATAGCAGCCATGTGGCCGGCCCTAAAATCAATGAGGAATATTTTTCTCACTCTCTCTCTATCTTTCTATTTTTTTCTAACACTCACAACATCTCTTTCTCTCTCTCACTTATATTTTTTTCCCCATACAAAAGCACACCCATACAGCCATCACCTGGCCGAACCCGACCTCCCCTCCACCCTGGCTGAGCTCGGCCGGCCATCCACCAGTCTTCCCCTTCACCACATTAGATCACCACAACCACCATCATCACCATCATCTTCCCTCTATCACCATTTTCGATCACATCCACCCTCAACCGCCATCACCAACATCGGCCGACCACCTCCACGAGCCACCCCCGACCACCATGCTGTGCCGCTCGCCGCCGCCGCACCACCGTGCGGACAGCAGCAGCAGCCAGCGCGCTGCACAGCAGCAGCTGCAGCTGCCGTTCGGACGGCCGTGCGCCTCTGGCCGGCGGTTCAGCGCCGCCGCCGTCGGCGTGGCCGCCATGGACGACCCCCCCTTCGCCGGGCACACCCCCGGGGTAGGCCCCATGGCCATCGTTCCTCTTCCCGACGTGTATCGGAGGCGATTAGTGCGTTTGGCACGGGTTCCCGTCGTGACGAGCCCGGAAACGAAGTTGAAACAGTATTTTGTCGCAGCGACTTCGTGCACAATTTTTGAGAAATTCGACCGTTGGATCGGCAATTTCTTTGCTTCGTCACAAATTTGGTATATCCACCTTCACTCTTGTCAATTTTCGTCCGTTGATTTTATCGTTTGATGCCTCAAAACCGGCCACCAATTGACCGTTTTATTTGTATAAATTTTGGACAGTTTCGCGGAGCCAACTTCGTCAGCTTGTACCTCCTCCACCGCAGCTCCATTTGGCGTGCTACCAGTTCCTGTGCGAAGCTGATATAATTCTCTTGCTACCCCCTCCAGGTTCGTTTCATTGTGAGCTTGTTTGATTGGTTGAATTCGACGCCAAAGTTGGCCGTCCGAATTCGTAATTTTCAACTTGTAAAATTCTATTTTTGAACACGGGACTACAGATTTCATTTATGACACCACCGGTAGACCGGTGGCGTCGTTCTGGCATGTTTTTATATAAAATTTATTAGATTTCGAGGACGTGGGCCCTGGCACGCATTTCGGTACAAAGTGAGTCCCACAGTCCGGGTCAACGGGACTTTTTGACGTCGGCTCATCGGAATCCAATTCCGGATATACCGTTGAGTTTGTATCGTCATTCTGGACTCGTTGACATATAATTTGCAAGGTTTTGGTAGATATTGGATCGGGCACGCATTTCGGTGCAAGTCTGATACCAATATCCGGGTCAACAGGTCATTTTGAGATCGGCTCATCGGAATTCAATTCCGGATATACCGTTGAGTTCGTATCGTCATTCTGGACTCGTTGACATATAGTTTGCTAAGATTTGAGAACATTGGCTCCATCACGCATTTCCGTACAAACCGAAATTCTAAGTTCTGGTCAACGGGCCAAATTGAGATCGGGTCAACGGAATCCAATTCTGGATATACCGTTGGGTTCGTATCGTCATTCTGGTTTCGTAGACATATAATTTGTTATGTTTTGTAGACTAATTTTCTTGTATGTTTTTTGGTGCAAAATGGCTCCGCCACGGATACCGTTTTGACCCGAAATTACCTTTTTGCCCTTGTATCCAAATTGGACCGATGGGTAGGCTATCCTAGCTAATTTGACCATTCTGGACACGTTGGCGATGTTTATTTCATCATCCGATAATGTTTGCAAATAGTTCCTCTATGTATCACCCTTTTATTATAATTAATTCTTGTAATATTCGTATTTTGGGATTAGTACAACGAAACTGAGATCAGTCAATTCCAGTGATCTCACATTGCTGAAATTGGCAAGACGGACACGTGGATCACTATAATAAGATTACTAACTTTATCGTTAATTATCTTATCTCGATTTGCGTGTCGTAAGTTTTGACGTACGAATAACGAAGTACGCTTTATATATTTAATAATTAGACTAGAATTGACCCTGTTTGACCGAAGTTGACCAGTTGACTCAAGTCAACTGTAAGTCAACACTTGACCTAGTTTCACTAGATTTTTGACCGGAGTTGACCTTGAGTTGATTTGACTTAGAAGAACCTAGGATAATATAGATTGCTTGTAGAGATTCATTTATTACAACTTGAACACCTTGTAACCGGTGTTGCTTTAAATAGGACTTTGTGGCTTCAGTTGGACCCCTATACCTATTAGCTGTTCAGGTTATCAGGCGAGTACATTCTCTGATAATTTCATATCTTGCTTAGAATTATTTTTCTACTTTAAATTACTTTACTTGATACTGTCACGTTGGTCACACCGATTAGTACTATATGGATCCCTTCTTGAGATGTTATCCCTTCAGGAAGCATCGGGTACTACATGTGTCACTACCACATTTCTAGTGTGAGGATATTTTTGTCATTTTTGGGGTAATTTAAATTTATTAGAATTTATTTTAATTTATGGAAATTTTTAGGAATTATTTTTGAATTGTTTGGACTAGATTGATTTTGACTAGTTTTGACCCTTGTAGACCAACCTAGAAGCTAACCCTAGTTAGTATGGACTTGGTTAGGTTATTTGACTATAGTCTAACCTAAGCTAACCCTTGGTTTGGTCAATAGACTCTAGTTAGCAATAGGAATTAGAAAGTCATAAGTCATGGCTTATGATTTAGAGCCTTTGATAAATCATTTAACTCATAGCCTTGTAAGTTGGCCCAAAGCCCAAGACATTACCAAACCTTAATCCCTAGACCCACTTGGCCGGCCACCCCTATCTACATTGGGAACATCACCCTATAAATACTATCCTAATTTTTAGGGTTGCCTCTTTTTAGGAAAGCTCAAGTTTAGAAAACAAGGTTTGTTTCCTACTTCATTAATCCCTAGAATTCTATTCCTTTTCCTTTTTCATTCAAATCTCTTCCATTAGGTTCTAATATACCTATTATAGCTGCTATTGAAGTTTCTTTTCAGTTTGTAGTGATTTGATTGGATTGGGACATCAAGGAGAAGAGCTATAGAAAGGGGGTTTTTCGTGAAAGTTCAAGTATATGTAACTTCCTCACTTCTCCATAAAATTATGATTTCTTTACATATTTAGGAAGCCCTAGGAGTCCCCTAAGTGAATGCATTGGGTTCATGTCGGGTTTCATATGTTTCGTGTCCATTTGGACACGTATCAGGAGTTATCCATAGGTGTTTGTCGAATAGCCTCAAAGGGCATTTCGATCTCTATTGTGCAATATTTTTGAATATGAAAATTCGTTGTGGTGTCGCTTATGCATTTCTATTTGTCTGAGAGTGTCTCTGTGTCGTGTCGTATCGGAATCGACGCGTGCACACATGGGTGCACACGCGCGCGTATTGTCAGGTTCGATCCCTGCTACTCGGGGCTTGGTGTGCAGTGCACACTCCACTTCGACGCACGAATTTTGACACACGTATCGTACTCGTGACTGACACGAGGTTCGTGAAGTGTCATAAGCCCTCGTGTCGTATCGGACACGAATTTGAGCGTGCACTGGATGTACACTGTGTGTGTCAGTGTGCAGTTTAGTTTCTTGTTTTCATTTCAGTTTAAAATAGTTAATTCATGTTTTCAATTACTAATTAGATCCTATATATATTGTATAAACTATTTTAGAATAAAGTTTCATAGTAGGATTGGTTTTATGGGAGTAACTGGTTTCGAATTGGGTTTTCTATGTTTTTCTGATACGCATAGAGTATCAGTTATGCACACACTGTTCTTCCCTGTTAATTCCTGTTAACTAGTATTTTTAATTGCCATTTAAATCCTGAACATGTGTATTATTTTATGGTAGATTAGTCTTACAAGTTAGAATCGGTTTTATGTGCATCAAATGGATTTTGACACTGAGTTGGATTCTGAATTCCTGTACACTCGGATACCTGGGTTTCCAGTTTATTTCCTAACCATATTTCCCTGTTAAATTGATGTTCAAATCCCTGTCAATTCCCCACATGTTTTTAGTCATGTTTCCTTCATGTTTATTTCGATTTTGGTTGTGAACTGAGTTTAGTGTTGGGTGGACTGAACTCCTATTCCTGAGTTCAATGTTAAGTGAAGGTTTAATTCAAAACCTGAGCTGGTGTTTAAGTTACTGTTTTGTGTATGTTTTCAAATGATTTTGATCCTTACATGTTATAATCCATGTTAACTAAGTTTTAGATTCAAATATAGGCTTTTGGAATTTAGGAAGGGGATGTTAGTTTTTTTTTGATTGAATTCGAACTGTTTAGAACCTGGGACTGAGTTCAGTCTCCAGGAACTATTTTGTTTTGGGATTGCATTCCCAGTTAACTAATCACCTGAGTCACCTTTACATTGGCTTTGCAATGTTCTTCAAATCTGGGGATTAGTTATGGCTGAGAACCTGAGAATTCATGAACTGTTTTAAATGATTCAATGTGTAACTGAGAGTGGGATGGCTATTTGAAAAACTGGAAATAGGGTCTGCCCTATCTAAACTGTGAACTGTTTTTCCTTCCTATTTTCTGTTCAGTCCATGCCCCACTCATTACACACTCTCTCACCCACTGATTTATTCATTCTCTAACACACAAACAGTCACCTACACAACACACCCTTCATGACACACCCTCATAGTCGACTCTTTTTCTCACACATACACATAGCCCCCCCTCATGTATGCCCCACCCATTATTCACCTACACAGATATTATACACGCACATACACTCTTGTCTTCCCTCTCAATCTATATGTATCATGCCCTCTCTATATGCCTATCTAATGTAAAGTATATATGTAATATAAACTCTAATATGTGTATCTATATAAAATATAAGTTTGTGTTTTATATATAAGTTAATAATGTATTATGAATTATAATATATGAATATCTATTTATGTATGGATATTATATAGGTAATATGTAGGAATGCCAACTAACATGTATAGTTGGTCTAGATAGCCTAGTAGTGTGGTGTACTAGCTTGTATAGGTTGAGTGACCTAGTATTAGGCTAATGTAGTCTAGTGTAGACTAGTTTGACCTAATTTACACTTTGTTGACCTAGGTTGACCATAGTTGACTTAGGTTTGACTTCTTGGTTGACCAAGGTTGACCAAGAGTTGACTTTGCCTAGATTGACCTAGAATCATGTAGAATGCATAGTAGGACTTTATTATACCATTTTGGAATTGTTGTGACTTGTGCTGTTCTGATTAGGAGCCAGACACCACTCCTCGGACAGTACTTTCATATTGGACACTCAGATACCAGGCGAGTACATTCTCTGATCATTTCATATCCTACTTAGAATTATTTCCTGCATTAAATTACTTTACTTGTACTGTCACGTTGGTCACACGGATTGGTACCATATGGATCCCTTCTTGAGATGTTATCCTTAGGGAGCATCGGGTACTACATGTTCTGTGCGTTTCACTTACATGGCGTATCACTATGCTTCACTGGTTCTTTGATCACTTGTGACATATACTCTTATGATCACAGAGTCTCCTAGAATCTCTTATCCTATTTACTGGGTATCCTAGAATCTCCTAGAATCCCTATTTATGGGATATCCATGTATCACCCTTCGGGGGCCTTTGCATGGAATTATAACATAACCTGGTTGGATCCTTGTGTATTGATTGGAGGTACGGGGGAGTAGAAGTAGACATGTGAATATTACCCAAGTAGTATCTTATCAGAATCTCTTCCATAGTTTCTTATTAGAATCTCCTATGCCATTTACATTTCTATATTGTACTCTGACTCACTAGCCACTGTTAGTCTCTATTTATAGTAGATATTTCTATTACAGTTCTTTCTCTGTTTACATATCGCATTTCTTTCAGTACTTGTATCTTACTTTACTGCATGATTATATTTTCTAACCTGCTATGAACAGTTGAGATGTACTGTACTCGCTCTTGTCCTGACTAGACCTGTTGAAAATATTACAGAGGACGAGGAGGAGGCATGTCCGGATACTTACTACGGGGCAGCCTTAGATGACACTTGGGAGCTGGACCCTCAGGAGGACCCAGCTCTAGCTGAGGACATCACCCCCATTGCCTAAACTAGATTAGTTAGGCTTATCTTATTTTATGTAGTCTTGAGACATGTTTTAGCTAGACTTTATTCTGTTCTGAGTTGTATATATTCTTTTATTCTGTATCTGAGACCATGTACCTATGGATATTTGCTGGGATTATCTTAGACTACTTTATCATCTATTTTCCTTGAGTTCCATTTTATATCGTGCTATCTCTTCCTTAGTTGTGATTGAGTTTATTGACTGCTATGTCACCCCCATTCGGGGAGTATAAACTGTTTAGATATATATTGTTAGATGTATGTTGACCTAGGATAGCGTTCTGCCGCCGACACTGCGGCCTAGGCTGGACGTACCCGCGTCTCGTGCCCTTACTCTAGGGTGCTGGTCGTGATATTTTTTTAGTGGTGGCCCATGCAGGTCTAGACTAGAAGTGTGGTGGTATTCGAACTAGAGTATCGCTATAGCTTGCAGTAAGATATAGGACATTAATTTTAAGGTACTCAATCTCTTTAGGAAAAATTCTTTTATTGCAATCTAAATCCTTATTGTCAGCTGATCCTTTGAATTTTTAACCGTCCGCCTTTGTTATTTCGCTTCTTTCTCAGAAATTGATACTCTTGTTTGTCTATCTTCAGGATGGTAGAGACTAGATCGCAGCGTACCATTAATGGGGATGCTATGGAGGGGACTGCTACCTCCCAGCCAGTACAGCGAGGCCAGGGGACTGCAGGTCCTGCCACCTCTGTTCGTATTGAGACCTCGGCAGTAGCAGCAGGGGGTATGATTCCACCGGTTCGGAGGCAGGACCCGGTCATCCCAGAGGATCCTTTCCAGCAGCCGCCGCCTACAGGACTCGTGGATGCAGCGCAGATGTTCGCGTACTTCCAGCAGTTCATGGACCGGCAGCAGGCTCGACAGGACAGGGGCATGGAGCTGGCCCTTACGACGGTTGCAGCTCGACCAGTGGTCCATCAGCCGAGGACACCGAGGATCGAGCAATTTCAGAAGATGAGCCCCAGATACTTTCTGGGGACAAAGGGATCCTATATGTCGATGAGTGGATCGAGCATATAGAGGAGATCTTCCGCTTGGCCAGGATACCAGCAGATCTTCAGATCGAGGCCGCAGCTAGTCGGATGCGAGATCTTGCTCGCACCTGGTATCAGTCACACCCCAGGGTAGGGGTACCTGGGCAAACTTGGGAGCAGTTCAAGGGCTTCTTCAAGAAGAAGTTCTTCCCAGATTCAGCACTCAAAGCCTTGGAGTCGCAGTTCGAGAGCCTAGTCCAGGGGAGCCTTTCAGTGGAGGAGTACGCCACGGAGTTTGGCCTCGACATGTTTGTAGAGGGCTTTAGCGAGACGGCGAAGGCCCAGAGGTTCCGGAAGGGTCTAGTCAAGGAGGTCAAGTCCTTGACCAAGGGCAACCGGGATGCCACATTCGAGGAGATCTTAACGGGAGCCTTGTTGGAAGAGTATGATCTTGAGCTTAGGCTCAAGAGGGGACGAGACCCAGTTGGGGGCAGCAGCAACGGAGGCCAGGCCAAGAGGCCCAACTTTCAGCACCAGCAGCTGTGGCAGTTTCAGCCACAGCCGATCCAGCAGAGGCCAGTTCAGCAGCAGCAGCCGAGACATCACCAGCAGGGTCAGAGACAGGGTGTCACTTGTGCCTACTGTAAGAAGCTTAGGCACATCTTCAATGAGTGCCGGAAGAGGCTGGGCCAGTGCCTGGTGTGTGGTTCAGCAGACCACCAGATGAGGGAGTGCCGCATAGCACGAGCAAGCCCGGAAGGAGGGGCCAGGGCTCCAGCAGGCCAGCAGAGGAGACCAGCCCTGCAGACGCAGCAGCAGAGGTTCGTCCAGCACCAGCAGCAGGCCAGGGGACGCCAACAGGGGCGAGGATTCGCCATGGCAGCAGAGGATGCGGAGGCCATAGGAGAGCTTATTGCAGGTTCGATTCTACTCGACTCCAGTCTAGCTTTTGCATTATTCGATTCCGGTGCTTCGTATAGCTTTATATCAGTATTTTTTACGATTAGACACGGTATCATAGCTGAATCGTTGCCTAGGACTTACAAGATCACGACCGAGAGTGGCATTATCCTCGTGAGTGATGTTTGTAAGGGTCGGAGAGTAGTTTTGGGAGGCCGTGAGTTGGAGGTGAGCCTGCTCGTAATGCCATTGCCGAACTACGATATAGTACTAGGAATGGATTGGTTGAGCAGGCACCACGCCAGTATTGATTGCAGAGGGGGTAGAGTTCTCTTCAGAGCGTCGGGGGAGCCATAGTTTGAGTACTCCAGACGTCAGGCAGAGAAGAGCAGCGGAGTCTTCTGTGGAGTCTCGGTCGAGGAGCAAACGATTCTACACCCCTTGATAGCAGAGTATATGGATGTTTTCCCAGAGGAGTTGCCGAGATTGCCACCAGGCAGAGACATAGAGTTCTCGATAGACTTGGTTCCAGGAGCGGAACCCATCTCTCATCATGTCTATCGGGTGAACAATAGCGAGCTGGTGGAGCTGAAGAAGCAGGTGGATGAGCTACAGGACAAGGGCTTCATCTGCTCGAGTTTATCTCCATGGGGTGCACCAGTGTTGTTTGTGTCCAAAAAAGGTGGGTCAGTACGCATGTGTATTGACTATAGGGCACTCAACAACCTCACAATCAAGAATAAATACCCACTGCCGTGGATCGACGATCTATTTGACCAGTTGAGCGGAGCTCGAGTATTTTCCAAGATTGATCTGAGGTCGGGACATCACCAGATGAAGGTGAAGGGGGAGGATATTCCCAAGACCACTTTCAGGACGCGGTATGGGCAGTTTGAGTTTTTGGTTATGCCATTTGGGCTAACCAATGCACCAGCAGTGTTTATGAACCTTATGAACAAGGTATTCCACCTGTATCTGGATCAGTTTGTGGTAGTATTCATTGACGATATCTTGATATATTCCAAAACCGAGGAGTTGCACGAGGAGCATTTGAGGATAGTATTAGAGATTCTCAGGAAGGAGCAGCTTTACGGGAAGCTCTCTAAGTGTGAGTTCTTCTTAGACCGGGTGGACTTCTTGGGGCATGTGGTGACTGGAGATGGTATCTCAGTTGACCCCAAGAAGATTGTAGCTGTTGAGGCATGGGCAGCGCCTACTTCAGTTGAAGAGATCAGGAGTTTCTTGGGGCTGGCAGGATATTATCGGAGATTTATGCAGTATTTCTCCCGGGTTGCAGAGCCATTGACTCGGTTGACCCGGAAGGATGCTAAGTATATTTGGTCAGAGGAGTGTCAGGCAGCTTTTGATGAGTCGAAGAAGCGGCTTACGACAGCTCCGATTCTGACATTGCCTTTAGGACCGGGTGGATTCACTATTTATAGTGATGCTTCAGGGAAGGGGCTGGGTTGTTGGCCCATTTGGTCATGTCGTCAAACATGATTTTAATAATTGAATAAACTCTGTCTGGATATACAAAGCTAGTCGGAACATCTCGGACTCTTGAACATGATCAAGGATAGCTATCCAATGCTTTCAAGACCGAAGATCTGTTTGCCTACTCGAGTCTGTAATTCCTTATGCAATGTATTTTCATTTTATTTGGGTCTAGGAATATGTTGTACACCGAGTCGTACTGGCAAATAGGCTACCCTCAAATGAGTTCAAAATATTTTTTTAAAATGACCTCTCAAAAAGGTTTACAAAAAGGTTTTCAAAAATCACCAAAAAGCTTTTTCAAAACCCTAACTAAACCCTGACTTAACCCTGACTGAACTCGGACCGAGTTCGGCCAGAGTTCAGTTAGTGGCCGTTGTGATTTTGAATCCTTGGAACTTGGTCCTCCTGCAGTTGCGGATTTGACCGAGATTTGCTCATAGAGTTCTGCCCGAATTCTGCCCGAATTCTGTCAGAAGTCTGTCTTTGAAAGTCCTATAAATAGAGAAGGATTTCGATCATTTCAACTCACTCATTCACTTTCAATCTTCTCTCTATCTAAAGCTTTCAGTCTTTCAAAAAGTTTTCTAGAGCTTTCAATTTCAGATCCCAAGCCAATTACAATCCTTTAGTCGATTTGCCAGTGCGGTACGGTCTAGAAGTTTATGAGAGATTGTAATCAGAAGGCTTGATTGAAGAATACCTCTTCACATTTGAAGTTGGACGAGTTCTTCATATCAAAGCTCGCGTTGTAGAAGTTGCAAGGACTTCGTAAGAAAACTTGTGGTTTTTTTCAATAGTGGATTCAACTGGTAGCAAGAATTCTACCGACTGGATTAGTCCTCAATAGAGGGATACCAGTATACATCGCTGTCTTTGCGTTTGCTCTCTTAACTCTGTCTTTACTTTATTTCAGTTGTGATTAATATTCTGTGATTGTGCTGCTAACATTTTTTAATTAGCATTATTCTGCTGCCAACTCTATTCACCCCCCTCTAGAGTATTACGCTTTACTATTTCGTTCCTACAATTGGTATCAGAGCGGATGTTACAGGTAAAGCAAAGGTAACAGTACAATTATTTATTCATTTTAATTAACTGTTATATAGATCACAGCACAACACATGGCAACTGTGAAATTTACAAGTGAAGGCCAGGCCACAAACAGACCCCCACTATTTGATGGTACGAACTATACCTATTGGAAAACACGGATGAGTTTCTTCTTGAAATCACTTGACTTTGATTTATGGTCCATTGTTCTTGATGGCTATCAAAAGCCACCTCGTATAAATGTTGATGGAGTTTTAGTTGAAAAATCCCACAGCAGATATACAGAGAAAAAAAGAAAAGGGCCAGTCTTGACGCACGTGCCATTAATGCTCTCTTTTGTGCTTTAGACAGAACTGAATTTAACAGGGTGTCTATCTGCACAACGGCTAATGAAGTATAGAAGCTACTTGAAGTCACACATGAAGGCACGACTCAAGTCAAAGAATCTAAAGTCAGCAGATTTACTCAAGAGTACGAGGCGTTCAAGATGAAGCCCAACGAAACAATTACACAAATATTCGAGAGATTCCTGGATATTGTAAATCCTTTGTCCTCCTTAGGCAAAGATTACAGTAACCATGAAAAGATTCGCAAACTCCTGCGAGCACTTACCAAGAACTGGATTCCGAAGGCTACTGCAATCATTGAAGGGAACGACCTCACAACTGTGTCCCTCGAAGTACTCATGGGTAAACTACTCACTCATGAACTGGAGCTACAAGATTTTGAAGATCCTGCACCAAAGGAGAAGACGATCGCTCTCAAGGCTCAGCACAGAAAAGCTGCTGAAGGTGACTCAGACAGCAGTGGATCTGACGCTGAAGATCAAGCACTCCTAGCAAGGAAGTTCAAAAGATTCATGAGACATGAGAAGAGAGTGAAAGAGAACAACAGCAACAACTGGTATCAAGAAGATGCTATTTGCTATGGTTGCAAGAAGAAGGGACACATGAAGAAGGATTGTCCCACAAACTCATCATCAAGCAAGAAGAGCAACAGGTATGAAAAAGGGAACCTGAAGAAATCAACATCTAGAAGATATGCCAATACCAGCATATGGCTTGAAAGTGAAGCCAGCAACTCAGAAGACGAACAATCAGAAGATGCTGCAAACGTATGCTTTATGGCATCCGATCAGGTACCTACTGAACCTGTAGTTGATACTTATGATGACTTCACCTTTGAGAAATTAGGAGATGCCTTCAGTGACCTGATGACTGATTATATAAAACTGTGTAGTAAGTATCAGACCTCTAAGAAGGTACTCAAAGAGTACAAAGGTGAAATAGGTAGACTTACCGACCTACTAGCTGAGGATAGAAATAATGTTAGTGAGTCTGGTGAGCTTTCTTCAACAAAGCTCTTATTACACGAGACTACCAAGTCATCTGAAGAGAAAGACAAAATTATTGACCAACTCAAGGAAGAACTTTCTATAGAGAAGAAAAGTCTTCAATGTGCACAAATCAGAATAGAATCACTCACTTCTGATTATACTAAGTTGTATGACACTTCCAAAAGATTGGAAATTAGGTTAGAAAAACAGCCTGAGCCTGCTGCTTCCTTCCCTAACACGTGTCACTTACCGAAAAATCGAAACATTCCCAAGCCAAACACTGTCAGACCTAACCATATAAAACCTTTACCCCAAAAGGTTAAGCCCAAACAAGATTATAGGTATGCTTTCTTCTATACTAGAAAACCTAAACCTACCAACCATGCACACCACTCAGCTTTCAACACTCGACATGCACAATGTCATTATTGTGGCCTCATTGGTCATATTTCATCTGCATGTAGAATGAGAAAGCTTGTTGATTTGAATGTTTATGCTTGGATACCTAAAGCTAACAATTCAGGACCCTACAAGAAATGGGTACCAAAAGTTTTATCTGCAAACTGTTTTGTAGGTGGAACACCCTTCACATGCTAGAAGCAAATGGATCCTCGACAGCGGTTACTCACGGCATATGACCGGTGACGCTACCCTATTTGCAACACTGTCGAAGAAAAAGAAGGAAGGCTATGTCTCCTTCGGTAATAACTTGAAAGGGTATATTATTGGTATCGGTGATGTTGGTAAGTCTCCCTATCCTGTGATTAAGGATGTCTGTCTGGTTACCGAGTTGAAACATAATCTACTCAGCATAAGTCATCTAGCTGATCATGGTTATGGTAGTACTATCTTTGAAGGAATCAGGGAAGACAATATATATGTTTTCTATTTGTTGGAAGAAACTAACATCTCAGGTAGATGCTTAATGGCCAAGAGTGATGAGAGTTGTCTGTGGCATATGAGACTCGGTCACGCTAATATGGATACGATCTCAAGATTATCCACAAAAAAGCTAGTACGCGGTTTACCGGACATTACATTCAAGAAGGACTCGGTATGCAGCCAATGTGAAAAGAACAAAGCTACCAGATCGACATCAAGTCAGTAAACGCAGTATGTACTACTAGACCTCTACAATTGCTTCATATGGACTTATTCGGTCCTAGCAGAGTTGCTAGCCTCGGAGGTAAACTTTATGCTTTCGTAATTGTAGATGATTTTTCTAGATACACGTGGGTATATTTCTTGACACGCAAGAATGATGCATTATCCGAATTTGTCACCTTTTGCAAGAAAGTACAGAATGAAAAAGGTTCCATGATCACTCGCATAAGAAGCGATCATGGAGGCGAATTCGAGAATACTAATTTTGAGCAATTTTGTGATACACACGGTTTGTACACGAGTTCTCCTGCCCTAGGACTCCACAACAAAATGGAGTTGTGGAACGTAAGAACAAATCTCTAACCGAAATGGCCAGAGTGATGTTAAACCAGTTTAGTCTACCCAAATATTTCTGGGCTGAAGCTGTCAACACAGCTTGTTTTGTACTCAATAGAGTTCTAATTCGACCCAAATCGAAGAAGACTCCTTTTGAGTTATGGTTTGATAGAATTCTATCTGTTTCATACTTTAGAATTTTTGGCTGTAAATGTTTTATTCTTAATACAAAAAACAATTTGGGAAAATTTGATGAAAAGGCCGATAAAGGTATATTTTTAGGTTATGCGGCCAAGAGCAAAGGATACAGAGTCTTCAACAAAAGAACCATGATCATCGAAGAGTCAATCAACGTCACCTTTGATGAACTAAATCACATGACGATCGATGACAATGACGAAGATCCAACTGTACCAAGCTCAACATCAGCTGATCCTCAACCAAGCTCTGCACTAGCTGAACCTCCTAGAGAAGATCCAGGAACCAGCTATCTTCAGAATCTTCCAAAAAGGTTAGAATTTACAGCTGATCATCCAAAAGATTTGGTAATTGGTGATATTACCAAAGGAGTAAGTACTCGTACATCCTGTAGAGATATTGTTTCTAGTGTCACATTTATTTCACAGCTAGAACCCAAAACTATTGATGAAGCATGTAGTGATAGTTTTTGGATAGATGCTATGCAAGAGGAATTAAACCAATTTGAACGGAATTAAGTTTAGGAACTTGTTCCCAGGCCTATTGATCATCCGGTCATTGGCACCCGTTGGGTATTCCAAAATAAATTAAATGAGAATAATTTAGTGACTCGTAATAAGGCTCGACTCGTAGCTCAAGGATACAATCAAGAATAAGGTATCGAATACGATAAGACTTTATGCCCCAGTTGCGAGATTAGAATACATTCGTATGTTATATGCATTTGCATGTTTTCATGATTTCAAACTTTTTCAAATGGATGTCAAGAGTGCTTTTTTAAATGGTTTAATAAAAGAAGAAGTTTTTATAGCATAACCTCCAGGTTTCACGAATTTCAAAAACCCATATCATGTTTTCAAGTTGAAGAAAGCCTTATACGGTTTAAAACAAGCACCTCGTGCTTGGTATGATCGTTTAAGCTCTTTTCTACTTGACAACGGTTTTTCAAAAGGCAAGGTTGATACTACACTGTTTATTAAGTCTTTTAATGGCAAACTTCTTTTGATTCAAATCTATGTTGATGATATTATATTTGGATCTACTGATGAATCTCTGTGTCAAGAATTTTCTAAGTGTATGCAGAATGAGTTTGAGATGAGCATGATGGAAGAACTGGAATTCTTTCTCGGATTGTAAATCAAACAAACTGATAATGGGACATTTATAAATCAAGCCAAGTATACAAAAGACCTGCTAAAGAAGTTTGATCTGGACAATGTCAAACCTATTGGCACTCCAATGGCAACTTCAACAAAGCTTGATTCAGATGAACAAGGCAAACCAGTCGACACACGTAAGTATCGAGGTATGATTGGTAGTTTACTTTATTTAACTGCTAGTCGTCCAGATATAATGTTTAGTGTTTGCCTGTGTGCACGTTTTCAAGCTAACCCAAAGGAATCACATCTGTCCGCAGTTAAGCGTATCTTTCAATACCTTAAGGGCACTTCTTCTGTTGGCTTGTGGTATCCCAAAACTAAGTCCTTTGACCTTACTGGTTATTCGGATACAGATTTTGCTGGATGCAAAGTTGATAGAAAAAGTACCAATGGCACATGTCATTTCTTAGGCAAGGCTTTAGTCTCATGGTTTAGTAAAAAGCAAAATTCTGTAGCCCTATCAACAACAGAGGCTGAGTACATCGCCGCAGGATGTTGTTGTGCTCAAATTTTGTGGATGAAACAAACCCTAGAAGACTATGATTTATTTTTTACACATATTCCCATTTTCTGTGATAACACGAGCACTATTAACTTGACTAAGAATCCAGTATGTCACTCTCGTACTAAACATATCGAGATTCGACATCACTTTCTTAGAGATCATCATCAAAATGGAGATATAAACCTTGTGTACATAGATACTGAAAATTAACTAGCTGACATCTTCACTAAACCTCTAGTAGAAGATCGTTTCAATTATTTACGTCGAGAATTAGGAATTTTGGACGTCAATAATATTAATTAATTTTGTTTTATGATTATATATCATTATGCAAAAAATGTGTTAGAGACAAGCCAATAAAGAGTCTTTCTGTCACCACAACTACGGTTGAAGCGAAGCGGTACTTAAAAGTTCCCCAGTGAACCTCCGCCAGCTGGGACAGTACTCCTACAACTAATCTGAAACAGTCGCTGTGTAACGACATTTAATCTATAAAATAATATTAATTATGTTAATTGAAGTTGAAATGACTAATCTTTGAATTAAATATTTGAAATAAGACAATAAAAAAGAATGGCTAAAATCAACTTTATAGAACCCTAGGCGAATTCGGCCAGAGCTCTGACCGAATTCGGCCCGAGTTCGGTTGAGGGTACCTGGTTATATATACAGAACCCTGTTGACACAAAGTCACAGTCAACCAAATATTGACTACATTGACTAAATAATATCTGTATTAATTCAATACGACACACGACGTCTGCATAACAGTTCAAGACAGACGACAGCTCAGTCTCCGGCTCTCAGTGTGTTTTCGAGTCTGTATTTTATATTTTCATTGAGTCTAGACTTGTGTACTCTGAGTCTTGCTGAGCTCTTGACACTTAGTCTACAGCCTACCCAAAATCCCAAGCTCCACTGAACCAAACACTGCCCAAAAATCCCCTTTGAACCACTCTGTGCTCTGGAGACAGAGTTCGGGCCGAACTCTGCCTCCACACAGAGTTCGGGCCGAACTCTGTCCCCTAGAAATCAGGAACCCTAATTTTAGGGTTAGCTGGTTGCTAGTTGTCCAACGGCCAAATTTTTGAATTTTCCTACCCGAATTCTGGCCGAATTCTGCCTATAAAAACACTATAAATAGGGCATGAATTCTCTCATTCCAATCCATCCAATCTTCTTTTCTCTTCTCTCTAATAAGCTCAAGTAAGCCATACCCTTCCCATCTACTAGCCACAAGCCTCCTAAGTGTCGAGTGCTCAGCATCTCTCAGTTAGGATTCTTGTGCAAGAGTCGAAGAAGTCGCTTGGACAATTCCAAGCAAATCGCCACTGCGATCATCTGTTAGAAGTTGACGTGCTCTTCTGAAGAAAAGGCACGGGTTGTAAACTACTATTTCACAAATAGTAGATTTAATCCTGAGCTAGAGTTCTCAGGCCTGGACTAGTCCTCCACGAGGGAAACCAGGTTAAAATCGCTGTGTTTGCGTATGCTCTTTTGCTCTTCATTTATTTTCCGCACTTTACTCTGATTACTTATTGTTGGTGAAAGAGTTATTTTTAATTGGATATTTTTTTATATAAACTCTATTCACCCCCCTCTAGAGTTGCCAAACTGTTCTTCAATTGGTATCAGAGCTCTGTTCTCTTTTTAAGGACTAACATCCTAAGAGCTGATCCATGGCAACCACACAATCCTTGATTTCCAATCATGGTGAAGGTCAGTCCACTCATAGGCCTCCCCTATTTGATGGGACAAACTACACATATTGGAAAACAAGGATGAGCTTCTATCTTAAGTCTGTAGACTTTGACCTGTGGACGGTCGTCACTGACGGTTACAAAAAGCCCGCCAGGATAGTTGTCGATGGTGACCTCATTGAGAAACCACACGACAAATATTCTGTCGAGGAGAAGAAACAGGCAAGTCTAGATGCTAGGACTATTAATGCTTTATTCTGTGCTATAGACAAGAATGAGTTCAACAGGGTCTCTACATGCACCACTGCTCATAAAGTATGGAGACTTCTAGAAGTGACGCATGAAGGAACCACACAGGTCAAGGAATCTAAAATAAGCCGTCTCACTCAAGAATACGAAGCCTTCAAGATGAAGCCAAGTGAGACGATCACTAAAATGATCACAAGATTCCTCGACATCATCAATCCTCTATCCTCGCTTGGAAAGCAGTACTCAAACCACGAGAAGATTCGTAAGTTGCTCAGAGGGCTACCAAAGATTTGGAACCCTAAGGTGACAGCCATCATAGAAGGGAACGATCTCACAACAATGTCAATGGAGACCTTGATGGGTAAGCTCATGACTCACGAGCTTGACCTCAAGGACTTCGAAGAGCCTGCTCCGAAGACCAGGGAGATCGCACTCAAAGCTCATCAACGAAGGGCTGATCACGATGAGACCGAAGACGATAACTCGGATGATGAAGACCAAGCTCTCATGGTTCGCAACTTCAGAAAATTCCTTCGCTTCAATCGAAGGAAGAAAGATTCACAAGAAGATGATGAAGAAGAGCTAACCTGTTACGGTTGCAAGAAGACTGGACATGTCCGAAAAGACTGCCCATTCTTGAAGAAGAGCAACCGCTATGAGAAGCCATACAAAAAGAACTCATCAAAGAAATATGCCAACACAGGAATTTGGCATGAAAGTGAAGCGAGTGACTCCGAAGAAGAAAAAGGCTCTCCTCAAGATACAGCAAATGTGTGCCTAATGGCAACTTCCAACAAGGTATCTAACGAAACTCTAGATGACTTCTCTTTTGATGAACTTGGTGATGCTTTCACTGATTTACTCGATGATCACAAAAAGGTCATCGGTAAATACAAACATGCCAAGGACAAAATCAAAAAGTCTTGAAGATGAGATACAAAGAATTTCTTTACTTCTTGATAATGTTAGAAACACGACACCCACAAATGACCCTGATGAAGTATCCAAGCTTAAATTAAGCTTACATGATGCTGAAGCACGTATTGAGCAACAAACTCAAGAAATCACTACACTCAACACGTTGCTTGCTGAAGAAAAGAGTAGACACAAGATTTCCATGACTAAGATATATGGCTTAAATATTAAGGTTGATGAACTGCAAGCTGTTTCTAAAAGATTAGAAACCAAATTGGGTAAACAGGTTGTTCAACCTCAAACCCAATCACATGGGCACAACACCACTCATGCTAGTCAACCACGTCATTCTCATGCAGCACATAACCATGCATTTATATACACAAACTTTCATAAACCACGTGCACGTAAGAATAATTCTCACTCAGTACACAATCATCATGCACAAAGACACAATCAACATCACTCCACACATAGGAATCATCATGCCATGCCATATAGACAAGATCATCATGCAATGCCATATAGACAAGATCATCATATGCCATATAGACAAAATCATCATGCCATGCCATATAGACAATATCAGCATGTCACACATCATAGACAATACCATCATGATATGCCTCATAGACACCATCACCATGCCACTCATTCTATGCATAATCATCATCACCATGCTAACTCTTCACATCATGACTATCCTCATCCTGTTGCTTATAGATATTATTCTCATGCTCCTAGTATAAATAAGAATGCTATCTGTACTTACTGTGGATTACATGGACACATCTCACCACAGTGCAAATTTAGAAGACTTGTAGATAAAAAGATATACTTGGTTTCCAAAGACTAACTTTTCAGGACCCTCAAGAACTCGGGTACCAAAGGTCACATCTACTCTTGATGTAGGTGACCTTCCCTCTTCAACTGAAAGTAAGTGGATTCTCGATAGTGGATGCTCGCGACATATGACGGGAGACGCAAATCTTTTTGCATCACTATCGATGAAGAGAGAAGGATATGTATCCTTCGGTAACAATCTCAAAGGGCACATAATAGGTAATAGTATCATTGGTCATCCTCCTTCTCCTGTAATAAAGGATGTCTGCCTAGTGACCGAGTTAAAGCATAACCTGCTCAGCATTAGTCATCTTGCTGATCATGGATATGATATTAACTTTGGACAAAACAGTTGCTACATATATGATAGGTCAACAGGAGATATTGCTTTTGAAGGGAAAAGAGAGGACAACATCTATATTTTCTATCTTTCTGTAAATACTAACAATACAGGTAGATGTCTATATGCCCATAAAGACGAACGACTACTTTGGCACCAGCGTCTTGGTCACGCCAACATGGATGCTATATCCAGGCTTTCTACCAAGAAGCTAGTGAGAGGATTGCCTGACATTACATTCAAAAAGGACACGGTATGTGCCGAATGTGAACTAAACAAGGCAACTAAATTCTTATTTCATTCCATCAACTCTGTAAGTACTACTAGACCCTTGCAACTACTTCATATGGATTTATTTGGTCCTAGTAGAATAGCTAGCCTTGGTGGCAAACTTTATGCATTTGTTATTGTTGATGATTTTTCGAGATTTACTTGGGTTTTTTTTCTCGCTAATAAGAGCGATGCTATCTCTGTTTTCAAAGTTTTTGTAAAGAAAGTTCAAAACGAAAAAGGCTACATGATTACTCGAATCCGAAGTGATCATGGAGGCGAATTCGTAAATTATGATTTTGAAAATTTTTGTAATATAAATGGTTTTGATCATGAATTTTCTTGTCCTAGAACTCCTCAACAAAATGGTGTTGTGGAGCGGAAGAATATAACTCTCGGCGATATGGCCAGAGTCATGTTGAATAAATTTTCACTTCCGAAATACTTTTGGACAGAAGCTGTCAGTACAGCATGCCACATTTTGAATAGAGTGCTAATTCGTCCCATTACGAAGAAAACACCCTATGAGCTTTGGTTTGGGAGAACCCCTAGTGTTTCTTATTTTAAAGTTTTTGGTTGTAGATGTTTTATCCTTAACACCAAAGACAACTTAGGCAAATTTGATGCCAAAGCTGACGATGGTATCTTTCTTGGTTATGCCGCCAAGAGTAAGGGATATAGAGTTTTTAATAAACGCTCACTTATTGTGGAAGAGTCAACAAATATGACTTTTGATGAAGACAACAGTGCAGTAAGTACTCTTGATGATGACGTTGAGCCATCAACTTCTACTCCAATGAATACTTCAACCGAAACTAATTTTCTGGAGGGTTTGCCTAAGAAATTCTCTTTCAAACCTTCTCATCCAGAAAATTTAGTTATAGGAGAAGTTTCACGTGGAGTAACTACTAGATCATCACTAAGAGACTCCGTTGCTAGCACTGCCTTCATTTCACAAGTAGAGCCTAAAAACATTTCTGAAGCTTTTAATGATGAATTTTGGATTTCTGCTATGCAAGAAGAACTCAACCAATTCGAAAGAAGCCAAGTATGGGAACTCGTTCCTAGACCAGTTAATCACTCGATAAGTGGTACTAAATGGGTTTTTAGAAACAAAGTAAATGAAGATGGTTCAGTCACACGTAACAAAGCTCGTCTAGTAGCTCAAGGATACAACCAAGAGGAAGGTATTGACTACGATGAGACGTATGCTCCTGTTGCTAGACTAGAATCCATTCGGATGCTTTGTGCTTTTGCTAATTTTCAAAACTTTAAATTATTTCAAATGGATGTGAAAAGTGCTTTCTTGAATGGTTTTATTAAGGAGGAAGTTTATGTGAAACAACCTCCTGGCTTTGAAAATCATAAATTTCCCGACCACGTGTTCAAGCTAAAGAAAGTGCTTTATGGCCTCAAACAAGCCCCCAGAGCTTGGTATGAAAGGCTAAGTAGCTTCTTACTTGAGAAAGGTTTTTCAAAAGGGAAAATTGACACTACACTGTTTATAATCTTTTAAAGACACTATTCTGTTGATTCAAATTTATGTTGATGATATCATTTTTGGTTCTACTGATGAAACCCTCTGTCAAGAATTTGCCAAATGTATGCAGACAGAATTTGAGATGAGCATGATGGGAGAGCTCAACTACTTTCTTGGTCTGCAAGTGAAACAAATGGCTAATGGAACTTTCATCTGCCAATCGAAGTATGCCAAGGACATGCTGAAGAAGTTCGATCTTGACAACGTCAAACCAATCAGCACACCAATGGCTACTTCAACCAAACTCGAACCAGATGAGAGCGGCAAACCCGTTGATCAACGTAAGTATCGAAGTATGATAGGCAGCTTACTCTATTTAACTGCTAGTCGTCCCGATATCATGTTCAGTGTTTGCCTATGTGCTAGATATCAAGCTAATTCTAAGGAATCACACATGACCGCGGTTAAGCGTATCTTTCGATACCTTAAGGGTACGGTTACAGTGGGCCTATGGTATCCCAAGTCAACATCATTTGATCTTATTGGTTATTCCGATGCTGACTTCGCTGGATGCAAGGTCGACCGTAAAAGTACGAGCGGCACGTATCATTTATTAGGAAAAGCTTTAGTCTCCTGGTTTAGCAAGAAGCAGAACTCTGTCGCACTATCCACAACAGAAGCTGAATACATAGCAGCTGGACATTGTTGTGCACAAATTCTGTGGATGAAGCAAACCCTTGAAGACTATAAGTTATCTTTTATGTATATTCCTATATTCTGTGATAATACAAGTGCCATTAATTTGACTAAGAACCCTGTCTGCCACTCACGCACTAAACACATTGAGATCAGACACCACTTTTTGCGTGATCATCAGCAAAATGGCACGATTAACTTAGAATTTATCGACACTGATCATCAGCTAGCAGATTTCTTTACTAAGCCATTATCCGAAGAGCGCTTCAATTTTCTATGTCGTGAACTCAGAATTTTGGATGAAGCAGTTATAAGTTGAGACTCGCCTGCGTAAATATCGAGTATATTTTGATTCTTTTACGACAAATTTGGTATGGGTACAAGCCGAAAGGGTCCTTCTGACAACAAGGCGTAAAAGCCTAAGCGACACGGTGCACTAGTCCTCAGGACTACCGCTAGCTGGGATCCGGCCCCTGCAGCTAACCCATGGCAAATTTGAAATATTGAATTACAATATATTTTCTTGTTTATTATATGGTTTGTTTCGACTTAATACTGTCTAATTACTACATTCTACAGTTCATTCTGACTTTTGAGTACCTCTCTATGTACTTCATTGATTTCATCAAACTTTTATCCTCAACCATCACTTTTCTTCAACACTTAACCAATTTTTTTATCTTTCAGCCTGTTTTCTGTTCTGGACCACTAATCTAGAACTCGGGCCGAACTCTGCCCTTAATAGAGTTCGGGCCGAGTTCGGTCCAATTGTTCCAGCGTCGGGATCTGGCTCTGCCGTTGGATCATTTTAGATCCAATGGTCAATATTCTATCCGACCAAAGACAAACCCCTATTTTATTTCGGGAGTCCTTCTCTTTCCTCCCATATTTCCTTCTTCTCCACCTCTTTAACCTTCTTCCTTCCAAACCCTAACCCTAGTTCTTGATCTAGAGAGCTCCATTTCTTCTCAAAATCAAGGGAAAGGGGTTTTTCAACATTCTCATCCACTGTTTGGTATTATTTTCAGGTATAACTCTCTCTTTCTATCATTTTCAAGTTCTCCTATTTCTTTGCAAATGGCATCTCGCTTATCCAAACGAGGAAGAAGGACTCGACATGAGGGAGCTTCCTCTTCGGTTCCTCCTCCTCCGATTGAACAAGTTGTTGAACAACACCCCATTCATCCGTTGTTCAATCCGCCGCGTCTCGATGACCCTAATACATACGACGACCGTCTATTTGTGTCGCTAGACGCCTCTAATGAATGGTTTAGCGATTTTAGGACTCGTCCGGTGTTTGGGGGCCATCCCATCAATTTCACAATATTTTCTCAATATGAATCTTTATTTCGTGATCTTTGTTTGGATGAACTAGTTGCTTCCAACTTTGTCATTTACCGTAGCGCAATCCAAATGTTCTACTGTAATCTGACTTACGATGCAACCCACATCTATTTCCGGGTTGCTGGCATTAACATTGCCTTCAATGATTCTGAGTTGGGAGACTTTCTTGCTCTCCCGGATCTTGATGTGTGGGACAAGCTTGTGGAAGCACGTCAACTTCAATTTGTTGGCGATACTTCCCTTGAAGGATTCAAGGAGGATTTATGTGCTCCTAACGTAAGTCCTCGCAAGCAAAAGGCCAAGCATCTCACCCCCTACTTTTATGAACTTCATCGCATCGTGTTCAATACTATCTTACCAAAAGCTGGTTCAACTGATGAAGTTACCTACTTTGAGATCTCTGCTTTATATCACCTTCATTTTCGTATCCCCTTCAATCTTCCTAGCACAATGATGGACTGGATGATAAATTATAGGAAGAAACCAAGAGCTTTGGTTTATCCTTTATACCTTCCTATGGTTTTTCGTGCATTCATCATTCCTATTCATGACTGTCCGTTCTTGCCTGCTCCTACTTTCCTGTCCAAGGCACGACGTACTCAAGTAGTCGTCGCCTCTCCTGAGGCTTCTGAGCATTCTGATGATGAGGAGCCAGACGCCCCTCCACTCGGTCAGGATGCACCTCCTCCACCTGCCACTCTTGACTCCATCCAGACCATGCTCCGGGATCATTTCGACTTAGAGGACGATCGGTGGGCTCAGATGGACTACCGCACTACCCTGCAGATGAGTGCACTCAGCAACTCGCTGCATGATATTCGGTACTCCATGTCCCATCATCCTACTATGCCCATTCCCATGCAGCGGGATTCCGATCGTGAGGGCTATCGCATTGATGATCCGTGGGTCATGCGTTACCTAGATTCGGGTGCTGCTTTTGTGGATCCCAGACGTTCTGACACTCCTGGACCATCTCGTGCTCCGTGATGGAGATTGGCTACTATCTGCTGCTGCTGCTGCTGATGATGACATTAGTTGATGCATTTTTATTTCTAGTTAGTTAGTTTCAGTTTTATGTACTTGGATGCTTTTAAACTCTGGTTGTGTGTTTGACATTTGGTTATGACACTTTATGCTAGTACTTCTTTTGATTATTTCTATACTGTTTCTTCTCTGCTTGGTGAGGTTGTATTACTATTAATTGTCTACTGCAGTTTTCTTTTATTATTTATTTCTCTGTAGTCTATATTGCTAACTGCCAAAAGGGGAAGAACTATGTATATTCTGTCTGGATATATATGGCTGGATATACTTGTTTGGTATCAGATCCTATCTTTTCGTATTTCTGTGCTTGTTTGTGCTTTTTGGGAGATATTATACAGGTTCCATGCACTATTTACGGGGGAGCTATTGCTTCTAGCTCAACACCGTTCACTAATTACGGGGGAGCTATTACATTCTAGCTCGGCATCAAGTATGGGGAAGCTATGTTGCTATAATCAACTGTGTCCAGGTATGAATATTGAATATACATATATTATTTTGTCAATTATCAATATGGGGGAGATTGTTGACACAAAGTCACAGTCAACCAAATATTGACTACATTGACTAAATAATATCTGTATTAATTCAATACGACACACGACGTCTGCATAACAGTTCAAGACAGACGACAGCTCAGTCTCCGGCTCTCAGTGTGTTTTCGAGTCTGTATTTTATATTTTCATTGAGTCTAGACTTGTGTACTCTGAGTCTTGCTGAGCTCTTGACACTTAGTCTACAGCCTACCCAAAATCCCAAGCTCCACTGAACCAAACACTGCCCAAAAATCCCCTTAGAACCACTCTGTGCTCTGGAGACAGAGTTCGGGCCGAACTCTGCCTCCACACAGAGTTCGGGCCGAACTCTGTTCCCTAGAAATCAGGAAACCTAATTTTAGGGTTAGCTGGTTGCTAGTTGTCCAATGGCCAAATTTTTGAATTTTTCTACCCGAATTCTGGCCGAATTCTGCCTATAAAAATACTATAAATAGGGCATGAATTCTCTCATTCCAATCCATCCAATCTTCTTTTCTCTTCTCTCTTATAAGCTCAAGTAAGCCATACCCTTCCCATCTACTAGCCATAAGCCTCCTAAGTGTCGAGTGCTCAGCATCTCTCAGTTAGGATTCTTGTGCAAGAGTCGAAGAAGTCGCTTGGACAATTCCAAGCAAATCGTCACTGCGATCATCTGTTAGAAGTTGACGTGCTCTTCTGAAGAAAAGGCACGGGTTGTAAACTACTATTTCATAAATAGTGGATTTAATCCTGAGCTAGAGTTCTCAGGCATGGACTAGTCCTCCACGAGGGAAACCAGGTTAAAATCGCTGTGTTTGCCTATGCTCTTTTGCTCTTCATTTATTTTCTGCACTTTACTCTGATTATTTATTGTTCGTGAAAGAGTTATTTTTAATTGGATATTTTTCTATATAGACTCTATTCACCCCCCTCTAGAGTTGCCAAACTGTTCTTCAAACCCGAGCAGCCCTTCTTCTTCATTGCTTCCAAACTATTTACAACAGCAGCAGCAGCTGCGAAGGAGCCCCGAACCCTAGCTTTTCACCACCCTCATTCTTCCATTCCAAGTGGTGAAATTAATCCAAAAGTTGGATTCGTGCGGAGTTCGCCGTTCTCTTCGACATACTTTGATTTCGGGAGGTATAACCCCATCTTCTCCACTTTTTAATTAGTGCATTTTTATTTCAATTTGCACAAATGGCACCCAAATTTAATCCATCAAAGAGGAAGAAGACGAACCCTAGTGAGGAAGGGTCATCTTCGCATCTACATACGGATTCCCTCTTCTCGCCGGTCCAAATGAGCGACGGTGCGTTCGACGGGTTTTTCTTTCAAACCCTAGACCAAGCCCTTTTAGTATGCTTTAGTACTCTTTTCTTTCATGGACATGTTTATTATGCCTTAGTTTATGGCATTCAGTTTATTTCAGTATTATGTTTCAGTTTCAGTTTATGATAGCACTATTTCTTATATTGCTTCATTCTTTATAAACTGCCTATGAAATTACATGCCTGTGATGTTTTTATCTTTTCATACATGCCAGTGATTATTCTCTTTTATATATGTTTTCTCACTATTTGTTACTTATACATTTGATTGTGGGGGAGCTTTATCTTTTGTAATTATTTTGCTAAGTGACAATGGGGGAGAAAATTAAAGATCTAACATTTTTTTATGAGATAATTACAGGATATGAACAATTTCTACTTTTTGATATTTTTGAACAAGCTTAATGTTATATCATTCATAGTTTGTCAATTATCAAAATGGAGGAGATTGTTGGCCCATTTGGTCATATGGTCAAACCTGATTTTAATAATTGATAAACTCTGTCTGGATATACAAAGCTAGTCGGGACATCTCGGACTCTTGAACATGATCAAGGATAGCTATCCAATGCTTTTAAGACCGAAGATCTGTTTGCCTACTCGAGTCTGTAATTTCTTATGCAATGTATTTTCATTTTATTTGAGTCTAGGAATACGTTGTACACCGAGTCGTACTGGCAAATAGGCTACCCTCAAATGAGTTCAAAATATTTTTTTTTTAAAATGACCTCTCAAAAAGGTTTACAAAAAGGTTTTCAAAAATCACCAAAAAGCTTTTTCAAAACCCTCACTAAACCCTGACTTAACCCTGACAGAACTCGGACCGAGTTCGGCCAGAGTTCGGCCAGAGTCCGGTTAGTGGCCGTTGTGATTTTGAATCCTTGGAACTTGGTCCGCCTGCAGTTGCGGATTTGACCGAGATTTTCTCATAGAGTTCTGCCCGAATTCTGTCAGAAGTCAGCCTTTGAAAGTCCTATAAATAGAGAAGGATTTCGATCATTTAAACTCACTCATTCACTTTCAATCTTCTCTCTATCTAAAGCTTTCAGTCTTTCAAAGAGTTTTCTAAAGCTTTCAATTTCAGATCCCAAGCCAATTACAATCCTCTAGTCGATTTGCCAGTGTGGTACGGTCTAGAAGTTTCTAAGAGATTGTAATCAGAAGGCTTGATTGAAGAATACCTCTTCACATTTGAAGTTGGACGAGTTCTTCGTATCAAATCTCGCGTTGTAGAAGTTGCAAGGACTTCGTAAGAAAACTTACGGTTTTTTCAATAGTGGATTCAACTGGTAGCAAGAGTTCTACCGACTGGATTAGTCCTCAACAGAGGGATACCAGTATACATCGCTGTCTTTGCGTTTGCTCTCTTAACTCTGTCTTTATTTTATTTCAGTTGTGATTAATATTCTGTGATTGTGCTGCTAACATTTTTTAATTAGCATTATTCCGCTGCCAACTCTATTCACCCCCCTCTAGAGTATTACGCTTTACTATTTCGTTCCTACATGGGTTGCGTCTTGCAGCAGCATGGGAAGGTGATTGCCTATGCTTCCAGGCAATTGCGTTCCCATGAGAAGAACTACCCTACCCACGACCTGGAGCTGGCAGCAGTGATATTTGCTCTGAAGCTGTGGAAGCATTATCTGTATGGAGAGAGGGTAGAGATCTTCACAGATCACAAGAGCTTAAAGTATGTGTTCACTCAGAAGGAGTTGAACATGAGACAGCACAGATGGCTAGAGTTGATGAAGGATTTTGACATCCTACTTCAGTATCACCCGGGAAAGGCCAACGTAGTTGCCGATGCCTTGAGTAGGTATCCGACAGCCATGTGTTTGACCATGGATCGGCATTTGCTTGCCGACTTGGAGAGCCTTGGGATTTAGGTGATTGTGTCCGGGGTACAGATGCAGTTATGGGGGATGCAGATTCAGTCAGACTTGGTGGAGAGGATCAAGTCGGCACAGTTTGAGGACGTTGCTCTGCGGTGTCTCCGAGAGCTGGTTCGAGCAGGATTGCTGGAGGGTGAGTTTTCTCTTGTAGAGGATGGTGCCTTGAGGTACGATTCCAGATTACGTGTGCCCAGCGGAGATCTCAGGGAGCAGGTTTTGGAGGAGGCCCACAGATCTCAGTACTCTATATACCCGGGTGCCAACAAGATGTACCGAGATCTGAGGGAGCATGTTTGGTGGTCAGGGATGAAGCGAGAGGTAGCTCGCTTCGTGGCTAGGTGCTTGGTCTGTCAGCAGGTCAAGGCAGAGAGGCAGAGGCCCGATGGATTGTTGCAGCCGCTGCCCATTCCCGAGTGGAAATAGGAGCATATCACTATGGACTTCGTTTCAGGATTGCCGCGTACACCAGGAGGGAAAGATGCAATTTGGGTCATCGTTAATAGGTCGACCAAATCGGCCCACTTTTTGCCATTCAAGGTGGGTACGTCTACAGAGAGGCTGGCGTAAATGTATATGCGGCAGATAGTCAGGATTCACGGAGTTCCAGTCAGCATCGTCTCAGATCGGGATAGCCGTTTTACTTCCCATTTCTGGAGGAGTCTGCAGACCAGCTTGGGCACTCAGCTCAAGTTCAGTACTGCATACCACCCCCAGACGGACGGACAGTCAGAACGGACTACTCAGACACTTGAGGATATGCTGCGGACGTACGTCCTGGACTTTGGAGGTTCCTGGGAGGATCATCTTCATTTGGTGGAGTTTGCTTACAACAATAGTTTCCAGGCCAGCATTGAGATGTCACCTTTCGAGGCTCTATACGGACGTAGGTGTCGTACACCCTTATCTTGGAATGATGTTGGTGAGCGAGCTTTACTGGGGCCAGAGATGGTTGTTGATGCAGCCGAAAAGGTGAAACTCATCAGGGACAGACTTCGCGTGGCACAGGACAGACATCGGCACTGGGCCGATAGCCACCGGAGGCCGTTGGAGTTTGAGGTACAGATTAGAGTAGGATTAGATTTAGGTTTGTTTGTTTGTGATTTTTGATCATGTTTGTTTATTATAATTAATTGAGACCTTGCTTGTGATTAGGTCGAAGACCAGCTTTTTTTGAGGATATCTTCGACTCGTGGTACGATACGTTTTGGTGGAGGCGGGAAGCTTAGCCCGCGCTTCATCGGCCCTCTCGTTATCAGCGAGAGAGTCGGTGACGTTGCATACAGGCTAGACTTGCCGCCTGTGCTAGTGGGGGTCCACAATGTAATCACAGTTGAGACGGTACGTGGCTGACCCTAGCCATGTGCTCGATCATTCAGAGATTGAGGTTGGGCCTTCTCTCAGCTATCCAGAGCAGCCAGTGGAGATTCTAGATCGACGGAAGAAAGTTCTGAGGAACCAGGTGATACCTTTGGTACGCGTCACATGAAGGCGTCATTCTCCAGGAGAGTCTACCTGGAAGCGGGAGGATGAGATGCGTGAGCGCTACCATTATCTTTTTGGACCATGAGGTATACTTTCTATCCTTCTCATCAGTTGTATTTCGCCTTTCAATTTCGAGAATAAAATTCTTTTATGGAGGGTAGATTTATCACTACCATATTTCTAGTATGAGGATATTTTGACATTTTTGGGGTAATTTAAATTTATTAGAATTTATTTGAATTTATGAGAATTTTTAGGAATTATTTTGGAATTGTTTGGACTAGATTGATTTTGACTAGTTTTGACCCTTGTAGACCAACCTAGAAGCTAACCCTAGTTAATATGGACTTGGTTAGGTTATTTGACTCTAGTCTAACCTAATATAACCCTTGGTTTGGTCAATAGACTCTAGTTAGCAATAGGAATTAGAAAGTCATAAGTCATGGCTTATAATTTAGAGCCTTTGATAAATCATTTAACTCATAGCCTTGTAAGTTGGCCCAAAGCCCAAGACATTACCAAACCATAATCCCTAGACCCACTTGGCCGGCCACCCCTATCTATATTGGGAGCATCACCCTATAAATACTCTCCTAATTTTTAGGGTTGCCTCTTTTTATGAAAGCTCAAGTTTAGAAAACAAGGTTTGTTTCCTACTTCATTAATCCCTAGAATTCCATTCCTTTTCCTTTTTCATTCAAATCTCTTCCATTAGGTTCTAATATACCTATTCTTGCTGCTATTGAAGTTTCTTTTCAGTTTGTGGTGATTTGATTGGATTGGGACATCAAGGAGAAGAGCTATAGAAAGGGGTTTTTTTCTTGAAAGTTCAAGTATATGTAACTTCCTCACTTCTCCATGAAATTCCGATTTCTTTACATATTTAGGAAGCCCTAGGAGTCCCCTAAGTGTCTGCATTGTGTTCGTGTCGGGTTTCATAAGTTTCGAGTCCGTTTGGACACGTATCAGGAATTATCCATAGGTGTTTGTCGAAATGCCTCAAAGGGCATTTCGATCTCTATTGTGCAATATTTTTGAATAGGAAAATTCGTTGTGGTGTCGCTTATGCATTTCTATTTGTCTGAGAGTGTCTCTGTTTTGTGTCGTGTCGGAATCGACTCATGCACACACGGGTGCACACGCGCGCGTACTGTCAGGTTCGATCCCTGCTACTCGGGGCTTGGTGTGCAGTGCACACTCCACTTCGACGCACGAATTTTGACACACGTGTCGTACTCATGACTGACACGAGGTTTATGAAGTGTCATGAGCCCTCGTATTGTGTCGGACACTAATTTGAGCGTGCAGTGGATGTACACTGTGTGTGTCAATGTGCAGTTTAGTTTCTTATTTTCATTTCAGTTTAAAATAGTTAATTCATGTTTTCAATTACTAATTAGATCCTATATATATTGTATAAACTATTTTAGTATAAATTTTCATAGTAGGATTGATTTTATGGGAGTAACTGGTTTCAAATTGGATTTTCTGTGTTTTCTGATACGCTTAGTATACAGTTATGCACACACTATTCTTCCCTGTTCATTCCTGTTAACTAGTGTTTTTAATTGCCATTTAAATCCTGAACATGTGTATTATTTCATGGTATATTAGTCTTACAAGTTAGAATAGGTTTTATATGCATCAAATGGATTTCGACACTGAGTTGGACTCTGAATTCCCGTACACTCGGATACCTGGGTTTCCAGTTTATTTTCTAACCATATTTCCCTGTTAAATTGATGTTCAAATCCCTGTTAATTCTCCACATGTTTTTAGTCATGTTTCCTTCATGTTTATTTCGATTTTGGTTGTGAACTGAGTTTAGTGTTGGGTGGACAGAACTCCTATTCCTGAGTTCAATGTTAAGTGAAGGTTTAATTCAAAACCTGAGCTAGTGTTTAAGTTACTGTTTTGTGTATGTTTTCAAATGATTTTGATCCTTACATGTTATAATCCATGTTAACTAAGTTTTATATTCAAATATAGGCTTTTGGAATTTAGGAAGGGGATGTTAGTTTTTTTTGATTGA
This sequence comes from Iris pallida, assembly GCA_029216955.1. Lineage (NCBI taxonomy): Eukaryota > Viridiplantae > Streptophyta > Magnoliopsida > Asparagales > Iridaceae > Iris > Iris pallida. The sequence goes on from JANAVB010027596.1 coordinate 10,982,603, forward strand.
ATTCGAAATGTTTAGAACCTGGGACTGAGTTCAGTCTCCAGGAACTATTTTGTTTTGGGATTGCATTCCCAGTTAACTAATCACCTGAGTCACTTTTACATTGGCTTTGCAATGTTCTTCAAATCTGGGGATTAGTTATGGCTGAGAACTTGAGAATTCATGAACTGTTTTGAATGATTCAATGTGTAACTGAGAGTGGGATGGCTATTTGAAAAACTGGAAATAGGGTCTACCCTATCTAAACTGTGAACTGTTTTTCCTTCCTATTTTCTGTTCAGTCCATGCCCCACTCATTACACACTCTCTCACTCACTGATTTATTCATTCTCTAACACACAAACAGTCACCTACACAACACACCCTTCATGACACACCCTCACAGTCCACTCTTTTTCTCACACACACATATAGCCCCCCTCATGTATGCCCCACCCATTATTCACCTACACAGATAATATACACACACACACACACTCTTGTATTCCCTCTCAATCTATATGTATCATGCCCTCTCTATATGCCTATCTAATGTAAAGTATATATGTAATATAAACTCTAATATGTGTATCTATATATAATGTAAGTTTGTGTTTTATATATAAGTTAATAATGTATTATGAATTATAATATATGAATATCTATTTATGTATGGATATCATATAGGTAATACGTAGGAATGCCAACTAACATGTGTAGTTGGTCTAGATTGCCTAGTAGTATGGTGTACAAGCTTGTATAGGTTGAGTGACCTAGTATTAGGCTAATGTAGTCTAGTGTAGACTAGTTTGACCTAATTTAGACTTGGTTGACCTAGTTTGACCATAGTTGACTTTGGTTTGACTTCTTGGTTGACCAAAGTTGACCAAGAGTTGACTTTGGCCTAGATTGACCTAGAATCCTGTAGAATGCATAGTAGGACTTCATTATACCATTTTGGACTTGTTGTGACTTGTGCTGTTCTGATTAGGAGCCAGACACCACTCCTCGGACTGTACTTTCATATTGGACACTCAGATACCAGGCGAGTACATTCTCTGATCATTTTATATCCTGCTTAGAATTATTTTCTGCATTAAATTACTTTACTTGTACTGTCATGTTGGTCACACAGATTGGTACTATATGGATCCCTTCTTGACATGTTATCCTTAGGGAGCATCGGGTACTACATGTTTTGTGCGTTTCACTTACATGGCGTATCACTATGCTTCACTGGTTCTTTGATCACTTGTGACATATACTCTTATGATCACAGAGTCTCCTAGAATCTCTTATCCTATTTACTAGGTATCCTAGAATCTCCTAGAATCCCCATTTATGGGATATCTATGTATCACCCTTTGGGGGCCTTTGTATGAAATTATAACATAGCCTGGTTGGATCCTTGTGTATTGATTGGGGGTACGGGGGAGTAGAAGTAGACATGTGAATATTACCCAAGTAGTATCTTATCAGAATCTCTTCCATAGTGTCTTATCAGAATCTCCTATGCCATTTACATGTCTATATTGTACTCTGACTCACTAGTCACTGTTAGTCTCTATTTATAGTAGATATTTCTATTATAGTTCTCTCTCTGTTTACATATCGTATTTCTTTCATTACTTGTATCTTACTTTACTGCATGATTATATTTTCTAACCTGCTATGAACTGTTGAGATGTACTGTACTCGCTCCTGTCCTGACTGGACCTGTTGAAAATATTACAGAGGACGAGGAGGAGGCATGTCCAGATACTTACTACGGGGCAGCCTTAGATGACACTTGCGAGCTGGACCCTCAGGAGGACCCAGCTCCAGCAGAGGACATCACCCCCATTGCCTAAACTAGATTAGTTAGGCTTATCTTATTTTATGTAGTCTTGAGACATGTTTTAGCTAGACTTTATTCTGTTCTGAGTTGTATATATTCTTTCATTCTGTATCTGAGACCATGTACCTCTGGATATTTGCTGGGATTATCTTAGACTACTTTATCATCTATTTTCCTTGAGTTCCATTTCATATCGTGCTATCTCTTCCTTAGTTGTGATTGAGTTTATTTACTGCTATGTCACCCCCATTCGGGGAGTATAAACTGTTTAGATATATATTGTTAGATGTATGTTGACCTAGGACAGCGTTCTGCCGTCGACACTGCGGCGTAGGCTGGACGTACCCGCGTCACGTGCCCTTACTCTAGGGTGCGGGTCATGACAACATGTTCTGTGTGTTTTACTTACATGGCGTATCACTATGCTTCATGATTCATTGATCACTTGTGACATGTACTCTCATGATCACAGAGTTTTCCTTGAATCCTCCTATTTATTGGGCTTCCCAGAATCCCTATTTATAGGACTATCATGTACCACCCTTCGGGGGCCGCTACATGAATCATAACATAACCTGGCTGGATCCTTGTGTATTGATTGGGGGTATGGGGGAGTAGAAGTAGACATGTGAATATTATCCAAGTAGTATAGCATCAGAGTCTTTCCATAGTGTAGCATCAGAATTATCCTATGCCATTTACATGTCTATATTGTACTCTGACTCACTAGCCACTGTTAGTTCTCTATGTATAGTAGATATTTCTATTACAGTTCTCTCTCTGTTTACATACTGTATTTCTTTCAGTACCTGTATCTTACTTTACTGCATGATTATATTTTCTAACCTGCTATGAACTGTTGAGATGTATTGTGCTCGCTCCTATCCTGACTGGACCTGTTGATAAATTTTACAGATAGCCTGGAGGTTGCCTGCTAGCCTAGAGGAGACACAGTAGAGGTTGTATAGATAGCTAGGGTTTTGCTTATAGCTTATTTTTTAGTTGTCTTGAGTTGTATTTATGAATTACTTTATTTGAGATTTGAGATGTATTTTTGGGTTTGTGTATCTTAGACACTTAGACTTCTATCTGCTGTATCTCTTTTGGATTTTATGTTTTATCTATCTTCCATTATGCTCTATCTTAGATGTGATTGAGTTTACATTCTGCTATGTCACCCCCATTCGGAGAGTATAAACTGCTTAGCTTTATACTGTTAGATGCATGAGACCTAGGACAGCGTTCTACCGCCGACACTGCGGCGTAGGCTGGACGTACCCACGTCTCGTGCCCTTACTCTAGGGTACGGGTCATGACAACCATGCCTACGGTAAAGCAGATGTCTGGTCTCGTATATAGCATTGCATACATTAAGCTTCATACTGCTGAAGCAAAAGGAACTGCCTTCATGTTCTCTATCTCTTTAGGTGTCCTCGGATACTGCTCCTTTGATAGAGCAATTCCATGTCTAAAAGGTAAGAAACATTTCTTAGAATTTTGCATACTAAAACGAGTTAGTACAGTATCGATATAGGAAGCTTGGGATAAGCCCAACATCTTTTTCTTGCGATCACGTAGAACTTTGATCCCAAGGATGTGACCTACTTCTCCCAAGTCCTTCATATCAAACTATTTGGATAACCATACCCTTACATCAGATAACACCTTCATATTGTTTCCAATGAGCAAGATGTCATCCACATAAAGTACTAGGAACACCACCACGTTTCCGTCACACTTTCTGTATACACATGATTCATCCTGACATTGATCAAATCCATAGGATTTTATCACCTGATCAAAACATATGTTCCAAGATCTGGAAGCTTGCTTAAGTCCATAAATGGACTTCTTGAGCTTACAAACAAGATGCTCCTGGCCCTTTTCAATGAACCCATCTGGTTGCTTCATATAGATGTCTTCCTCAAGACTTCCATTAAGGAAAGCTGACTTGACATCCATTTGCCAAATCTCAGAATCGAGAACAACTCTACTTGTGGGTTTATGGTTCTTGAGATTACAAAGAAGATGCTCTGATAATGAGCTGCAATAGATAAAAGAATCCGTATAGACTTAAGCATGGATACAGGAGAAAAGGTTTCCTCATAATCGATACCTTCTCTTTGAGTAAAACCTTTTGCTACAAGCCGAGCTTTAAAGGTTTCAACCTTACCGTCTGATCCTCTTTTTCTCTTATAAACCCACTTGCATCCAATAGCTTTTACACCAACGGGTGGTTCTACAAGCTCTCAGACCTGATTAGAATCCATAGATTCTATTTCAGATATTATTGCTTTTTGCCAAGACTCTGCATCTTTATCTTGGAGTGCTTTATTGTAGGTACAGGGATCATAATCTTGTTCCTCAGGGACGAAGTCTGACGAGTCTCCCAAGAACATATATCTATCAGGTTGTATCACAATCCTCCCACTACGATGAGGCACTATCGGTTGTGATGTAACATTTGTGACACGTTGTACAGTTATTTGTGGTTCATCCTCTTGTACTGTTGGTAATGAAGTACTTGGTATCTCACGTCTCAGTTCTTCTAGAACAACTCTACTTGTGGGTTTATGGTTCATCACATAGTTTTCCTCTAAAAATTGGGCACTGGTGCTAACAATGACCTTCTGATTCTTAGGACTATAAAATAAACCTCCTTTCGTTCCTCTTGGATAGCCTACAAACAAGCGTACTTCTGTACGAGATTCCAACTTATCTGCTTTCCTATTCAGCACATGTGCTGGACTACCCTAAATGCGAACATGTTTCAGACTAGGCTTACGCCCAATCCACAGCTCTGTGGAAGTAAGAGGTACTGACTTAGAAGGAACCAAGTTCAAAATATAAGCTGCACTCTATAAGGCATATCCCCAAAACAAATCTGGCAAATCCGAATAACTCATCATTGATCTAACCATCTCCATAAGAGTTCTATTCTTTCTTTCGGCTACACCATTCTGCTGGGGCGTTCCAGGTGCAGTTAATTGGGATGCAATCCCAGCCTCTAATAAATAATCCCAAAACTCTCCAAAGAGGTACTCGCCACCACGATCTGATCGTAATGACTTGATATATTTTCCATGACGTTTCTCCGTTTCAGCCTTGTACTCTTTGAATTTCTCAAAGCACTCAGACTTACGGCGCATCAAATAAATGTATCCATATCTTGAATAATCGTCAATAAATGTGACAAAATATTCAAAGCCACCTCTAGCTTGGATAGTCATGGGTCCACACAAATCAGAATGAACCAATTTCAACACATCTTTGGCCCTATACCCCTTTGCCGTAAAAGGCCTTTTGGTCATTTTACCTTCCAAGCAGGATTCACAGACTGGTAGTGCCTCCACTTCCAATGAACTCAAAGGTCCATCTTCAACCAGTCTTTGAATCCTTCTTAGGTTAATATGCCCCAATCGCAAGTGCCAAAGATATGTTTGGTTCATACAAGAAGGTTCTTTTCTCTTATTTAAGTTAAATGACATATTCTTCATTTCCATAAGTTGCATTGTGGGCGAAATAGGATTAATGACATACAAATTATCAACCAATGCCCCAGAACAGATAAAATGTTTATTCTTTCTAATAGCAATATTGTCATTAAAATAAACTGAATATCCATCCTTAACTAACATAGAAACATAAACTAAATTCCTTCTAAGTAAAGGTGAATAAAGACAATCTCTCAATGTCAAAGACTTATTTCTACCAAAAGATAAAGTAACATCTCCTAATGCAACGACCGATACTTTTTTAACATCACCCATGAACAAGCATATCTCTCCATTACTGAGTCGTCTGGTTTCCTGGAACCCCTGCAATGTATTGCAGACATGATTAGTGGGTCCTGTATCTACACACCAGATGCCGGTAGATAACACCGCTAAACATGTTTCAACTACTAGTAAATGAGATATACCTTCTTTTTTCCCTTGTTTGAGAAGTGGACAATCAGTCTTCCAATGTCCTGACCCTTTGCACTTGAAATATTTGCCTTTTGGCTTTTTTACCGCGCCTTGAGGTCCCATGCCCTTATTTGCTGAGTTTGCCTGTTTCTGAATGTTATTCTTCTTCTTACCGTCTTTTGGCTTAGAAGTAGAAGCCTTTTCAGAAACAAAAACATGACCACTCTGCCTAAAGAGAGATTCAGCATCCTGTAGCTCTTTTGCAAGTTCTGCCAAACTATACAACCTTTTGTTCATGTTGTAATTAAGGCAGAAATTGTCAAAACTTTTAGGAAGAGTCCCGAGAATGATATCTACCTGGGATTCTCCATCGATTTCAGCTCCAAAGATCTCTATCTCATTCAGATGACCTATCATCTTGAGAACATGATCCCTTACTGGTGTACCCTCAGCCATTTTTGTATTCATCAAACACTTCATAGCAAACTGCCTAGTTGCTCAACTTTGATGTCCGAAGAGTTCCTTGAGGTTATACATCATGTCATAAGCAGTGGCCATGGCCTGATGCTGATATAGCAGTACATTTGACATAGATGCTAGAATGTAACATCGCGCCATCTCATCTGCCTTTTTTCACTTCTTATAAGCCTCTTTGACCTCTTCATCAGAGTTAGCATCAGGCTTAGGTGGGCATTCCTCAACAAGTACATATTTGTACTCCTCAGCAGTCAGAATAATGTCCAAGTTACGTTTTCAGTCAATATAATTAGGTCCAGTAAGTTTGTTTTCTTTAAGAATCACCATAAGTGGACTGAAAGAACCCATTTTTTTTGAAATCCTGAGAATCACATAAATAAAATTATGTAGGGCAAATAAACTTTTTGAATTAACTAAATATGAATTCCCTCAAAACAATAACAAGAAATTCACCAACACCTTGAACACCATAAATTTAGCATACCACGATAGTGTGTACATATACAAATTCAACTTCGTTCAAGTAGGTTTTTCTTATTAATTTTACTATCATGTCAACATAACTTTATGACAAATAAAATTAATATGCTGGTCTTGCTCTGGTCTTGCAAATAATAGCAGTGACTCCGATGGGGAGGATACCATTATTTGTATCTAAGTGTATACCATTACTTAATACTAATTCCATTACCTTGTAATGAGTTCCTTTAGATGGAGAAGTGAACACATACTAGGTAACTTTCTATAATTATCCCTAAGGAAGTTTGTACTGGTGATCTATAATTATACTCATCCGATATGGAGGAAAGCACTAAAGCCAATACGCAAGTATAGTTACATCACCTACAAACCAGTAATGGAGACCATATGATTTGTACTAAATAAATATCCTCTCCCACTTAGTTATTTGACAATGAGGGTTTTTCTACTAGTTGATATTATGTCCATGTTGTCCATTATTAATGTAGGCTTGGTTTTTCAAAAAAACAACCACACAATAATAAACATGCATATTCAGAAAAAGCAAAATGATAAAAATAAGAAAAAATATCCAACTATTATGGTCATCTTTGCTGCTCCGTCCTCAACTATCCGAATCCAAAATCTGCCGCTGTGCAGATCTATTCGACGTCAGAAACAGCCACCACCGCCATCACGATTGATCAAAAATAATTAAAATTACATCAATCCTATGCCTCCCGAAGGAGTTCACACATAATCTAGATTAAAAAATTAAAATAATAAGCATGATCAACCCTCGTGATTTTAATTACATCAATAGCAACAACAACATCCACGACATGTCCGTAGTATAAACAACACAATCAAAAACATGCATTGGACCATAATAGTTGGATCTAAGATGCCTGTAAAACCGAGTTAGAACATATCTATATCTACCGACTATTATACAGCGCAGGTTTTATTGGACAACATGGATGTATCAATCAATATGTAGATCCAAAGTGGCTCTGATACCAATTAATGGACCTGTGGATTCCCAGGACCCTTCCTTTGATGTGTGTATTGATCGATAGAAAGTTAAACATATCTAATACGTGTTCTAACCCTTCATAGGCGGAAACTAGGGTTCACAAATTATACCTGCGGCGGAAAGGAGACAAGTAATTCCTGGCAATCTCGAGCGGACGACCCCAAGATCTTCTGCACGTATCCCTTCCTCGAGTTGGACGTCGTGTGGGCGACGATCTCCAAACCTTTTCTTCTCCTTGGCAGCCCTCTCTTTCTCTCCTTACGTGAATCACGAATTTAGAGAAAGTTTCAGATTTCTGATCAGTAATCTGGCGGCCAGAGAATAGAGGATATATATAGGCTACGACAGGGACCATGAGTAGAAATTAGGGTTAGGCCTCTTAACGGATCTGGATATCCCGTTTTCAGTCCGAACACACAATCCAAGCCCATTAACAATAGCTCGGTCCATTAATGAGCTATTGTTGCACTACCTCCCTAATCCCGAATTATGTTTGTGGGCTCCTTTTATTATATGCTCGTTTGGCTCTCCATGTTAAGATATCGTATGTCCGTCGATCAAATTAAGTTACTGACAACTATATTGATTCGACATCTTTTATTCGTAAGTAGTACCGCTCAACTTTATTTGTCATGTCGGATATAATCCACCTGCAGGGTTTACATGACAATCCTTATGAGGTCCTTAAGGGGATATCATCAACCCGATGTATGATTCCATTTATAATCAACAGCCCATCATACATACAATGTTATTAAACAATTCATAGAGGTTGTTGATCCATAATGAATCTCACTCTTTTATGAGTCAAAGTAATGCACACTGCATATACATGTCCGTTATTATATCCGGATTAAGAGCACAAGCATCCATAATAACAGAGGTGTTTGTTCTCTTATGTAGTCAGTACAAAAAGAACAACCTCAAGTGGTCCTGTTCAATACACACAAAGTGTACTAGTGTAAACCTATAATCAAGATAGACTAATACCAGATTACACTACAATCTTTCCAATAGATTGTCCAAGTCCATCTAGGTTGTGAACTATTTATATACTCCATAGGAAACTGATAATATGATCTTTTGTGTGACACCACACACCATATTTTCTATAATATAGAATATCAGACATTTCCATTAACACTTGTAACAAATACAATATGCAAATATTTGCCCATATGATTCTCATTCAAAATTTAAGAAAATAAGGTTACTACAAAAGTGATGCTTTTAGTATATAACCCTAACAGTACCTTATGATCATAGGGTCTTTGTGGATGTAAACCCTTAGGTTCTTCAAATAAATGCTTGTAATTCTTCAATAGATAGGCCAACTCTTCCCCTTGTTCTCTATTCTCTTCTGCAGCTGCTGGACTCTCTTGTAAAGAACACAATTGGATTAGGAACACTTGTGCTTTCTGCCTCTTCTCCTTACTGTTAGCTTTCTGGAGTTGTTGTCCTTCAGGTTTGAGACCTTGTAGTTGATGCTCTACACCTTGTAATGTAAATTTTATGGTGAGATCTTGGAAGTTCCAAGTGATATTTCCAAAGGTGCTCAACCAGTTTGTCCCTAACACAATGTGGCAACCTGTGATCGGCAACTGAAGTAAGTCAACTTCTATTTTGGTGCCCTAACACTCCATCACCACTCCTCAACACAAGCCTTTACTGGTTAATCTCTTTCCATTTGCAACCATGACTTCAAATGATTTATTTTCATACAGGACAAGGCCCAGTCTCTCACTGAATGAGGTGTCAATGAAATTATGAGTTGATCCTGAGTCTACAAGGATCATAATTGGCTTGTTTTTCTCTGTCCCTTTTAACTTCATAGTTGACTGTTGAGTCATGCCTGATAAAGCTTGTAGGCTAATCTCAAATAGGCTTTAATTGGAATGTATACTTGACTACAATTATTCTTGTGTAGGAGCTTCAGTGTTGATTTCTTCCTGTTCTTCATCAGCCACCAACATATTGTTGGAGTTTGGTCTTTTTCTAAGTGAATTTTAGTCCCACATCGGCTAGACCAAAGGAGTTATATCTCTATATAATAGCTTTCCTATTTTAGAGATGCACATATGGTGTGGAGGTGCACATGGGTGTGCCATGTGGGGTTATTTTTCTAAAGGAAAAAGGACTAAATCAATAATAAAAGCATTCATGCTTTTTGCTCTTAGGAAATTCATTTCTATGGGAGCTAAGCCCCGTAGGGGCTTAGCGACTAGGACTCGGACTCGGGTCATGGGCTCATGAGGCGTAATATGGCGTTTTGTTGGCACACTTTGCACTTAGCACGTCAGCATCGTCGCTAGGCGCATAGTGCGCTTTAGTTGTGCTCATTGCACGAGCCACTTGCGCTGCCACATTACGTAAGCCCAGTTGCGCATGTCCAGGTGCGTAAGCCTAGTTGCGCATGCCCAGGTGCGCAAGCCCAGGTGCGCAAGCCCAGTTGCATTGCCCAGGTGCGCGCCTAGGTTGCGCTTGGGTGCGCTGGGTTGCGCTGGGTTGTGCTGGGTTGCGCGGGTTGCTTGGTTTGCGCTGGTTGCACTGGTTGCACTGGTTGTGTAGTGTGCGCAGTACGTGCAGTGTGCGCAGTACGTGTAGTATACGCAGTGTGTGCAGTTCAGTGCGCACTCTTTCATGCAGAGTACAAGGAGCGCTCGGTGTGCGCAGTTGGCAGCAGAACGTGCGTTTGCATGTTCTGGGCGGTTGCTACATGTTTGGGGTGGCTATTACCACATTCCTAACTTTGTGGCAACCGACCAGTTGCTGCAGAGCCTATATAAGGCATCCTCTCTCTCAAGGCCTACAACATAATAGAAAGAGAACCTACCACAGAAAATTTATGAGTGTTCTTTAGCACAAGTAAACAGAGTATTCAGACGTGTTCTTTGACACAGTTCTGATCTTCCAGTAGCCTTCGAAGAGAGAGAGGAAAAGTGCCACACTAGCGTTGCTTTTGCACGGGAGTTCGTGTCCATCCGAGGAGTTAGAAGAGCAGGAGTGTTCCAAGTTCTCCGACGAACTTGCTGGTTCCTGGAAGCTGTTCGTGTAGGGCGAATAAAGCTTTGAGCAACGGTGATTATTCACCCCAGCAGTAGTTCTTCCATCTTTCGCCAGTCACCTTCTTCGTTGCTGCCAGTAATTCTGATTGTATCTTCTTTTTAGAAGTACTACGATCCGGTTACTGTTGATTATGAAATCTTTTTAGATTCTCGTAATATCATAATGATATCTTTTTAGATCTTCGTTATACTTACGCAACCTTCCTAGAAGTGTTGCGTTGGAACATTGTTTTTACAATTGTTTTATATTCTCAGTTTTCCATCGAAAAATTATGCCCGGCACTAACAATCTCTCAAAGCTTTATTGCTACGATGGAAAACGTTAATGCTTCACTCCTCAATACTGACTATTGCAAATTAGAAAAGTTTGATGGAGAGCATTATCAAGTCTGAAAGAGGAAGGTTTTTCTCACTCTTCAACTCAGAGACGTGGATCACGTGCTTCTTGAAGAGGAACCTACCATTCCAAATACTGGGTCTGCTGCCGCAATCTCTGTGGCTACTAAACTTCAGGCAAAGTGGAGAAGAGAAAATAGCATTTGTAGGCTGCTTATCCTGAATGCTATGGAGGATTCCCTTGCAGAATCCTATTCTAAGAAGAATATCGCTAGAGACATATGGGAGTCTCTAAAAAATCTCTACGAATAAGACAAGAACCGCAGTAAAATATTTGTGGTTGAAAAATATCACAAGTGGTTCTTTGAGGACGAAAAGTCTATGCTGCCGCAGGTGAAGGAGTTCGTGAAACTGCGACAGAAGCTGGAAGACGAGGCGATGCCCCTCCCCGACAAGTTTATTGTTGGAGGGATTGTCTCAAAGCTCCCCGCTGGATGGAGCAAGTTCTATGCAAACATGCATAGGAAGAAGCTTGAGATCAGCCTTGAAGATCTCTTGCAGTAAATATATGTTGAGGACCAGATGCGGGCTCAACTGAAGGTGGACACACTGTCCAAGCAATTGGCTAACGCCAATCTGGTTCAGACCAAGGAACTAAGGGAGAAGCAGGCGGATTTCTACAGCAAGAAGAAGGACCCTGACAATCTAAAAGTCAAGGGAACTTCTATCAAGAAAAAGAAGCCAAAGTCTCAAATGCCTTGCTTCAAGTGTGGTAAGAAGGGCCACTTTAAGAATGAGTGCAAAGCAAAGACCAAGCAATCAGAGCAAGGAGAACCTAGTAAGGTATTTATGATCACTGATGTTGTTGCTATGATTGTGCAGGTTGATGCGGTAAGGACTGACTCTGACTGGTGGGTAGACACTGGAGCCTCCTGCCATGTCTGCTCCAGTAAGGAGTGGTTCACCACCTATATACCTACTTCTGAAGTGGTTATGATGGCGAACCAAGCACAAGCTGAAGTGCTCGGGATCGGGACGGTGGTGTTGAAGCTGACTTTAGAAAAGTCTCTGACGCTTCAAGGCGTGAAGCACGTACCTGCTATCGCCAAGAACCTGATCTCAGGAGGCCTACTCTGCAAAACAGGCCTCAGGATGGACATCAATGCTGGCCAGATGGTGATGTCTATCAAAGGAACATATTTCGGGAAAGCTTTTTATACCGAAGGAATGTTCAAAATTCAGCTTGTAAATCAGTCCAATATAATTAATGTGATTAATGAAGTCACTCATTCTGCTTATACTCTTGAGTTGTAGCATAATAGGCTAGGACATGTTCATTGTAAACGAATAAACAGAATGTCTAGTCTAGGACTTATCTCCAAGTGTGGGGGTAAGGTAGAGAAATATGAAGTTCGTGCTCAAACAGAGATCACAAGGAAACCCTTTCCTCGGGTTAATCGAAGTACAGATCTTCTGGAGTTGGTACAGTCCGATATCTGTAACTTCAAACAGTTTTCTACAAAGGTCGGGATAAAGTATTTCATAACCTTCATCGATGACTTCTCAAAGTATGCGTTCGTCTACTTGCTGAAGGCTAAAGATGAAGCATTCGAGAAGTTTAAGGAGTTCAGAGCCGAAGCTGAGCGACAGACTGGACAACAACTCAAAAGGATAAGAAGTGATCGAGGTGGGGAGTACAGGTCTCATGAATTCGTATCGTTCTGCAAAGAACATGAAATTGTCAATGAGACTACGGTTCCGTACTCTCCTCAATCAAACGGAGTAGCAGAGAGGAAGAACAGAACGTTAACAGAAATGATTAACTCAATGTTGTTGACTGCTGGTCTTCCTAAGTGCTACTAGGGAGAAGCTGCATTGACGGCCACTTTTATTCTAAATAGAGTACCTCATGCAACTTTAGACGTTACTCCTCATGAACTCTGGTTCAAGATCAGACCTAACTTGAATGTCATTCGAGTGTGGGGGTGTCTGGCATATGTCAAGCTTCCAGATTTGAAGATTCAGAAGCTTGGGACAAGGACTACTAAGACAATCTTCTTGGGGTATATCGAGAAGAGTGATGCTCGGAAATTTCTTGATATTGAGTCAAATCATATCATTGAATCTTGCGATGCAGAATATTTTGAAGACAAATTTGTAAGACACAAGAATATTGTTCTTGCGGATGTTCCGGAGAACAATGAGGGTGCGCAGGTCTTCAATGAAGATGTGGTCCAAAAAGATGTTGTTGTTGAAACAACGGTTGAACCAGATCTCACTGAGCCGTCAACGAAGCGAGTGAGGAGGCCGAAGGACTTCGGAAGTGACTTTGTCACCTATCATGTGGAAGCAGATCCGCTTACCTATGATGAGGCGATGAAGACCAGAGACGCGATTTTCTGGAAGGAGGCGATTGACAATAAAATTGATTCCATCACCTCAAATAACACTTGTGTGTTGGTTGATCTTCCTGAAGGAGTGAAACCCATCGGATGCAAATGGATCTTCAAGAAGAAGATGAAAGCAGACGGAACTATTGACAAGTTCAAGGCTAGGTTGGTAGCCAAGGGATTTTCTCAGAAGCAGGGGATTGACTATTTTGACACGTATGCTCCAGTAGCCCGGATGACCACCATCAGAATGTTGATTGCTCTTGCAGTAATACATAAGATGGTGATACATCAGATGGGTGTGAATACGACTTTCCTAAATGGCGAGCTGACCGAAGAGATTTACATGCAACAGCGAGAAGGATTTGTCATCAGGGGTCTTGAAGACAAAGTCTGCAAGTTGGTGAAATCCTTGTACGGTCTTAAACAGGCTCCCAAGATGTGGCATGAGAAATTTGACAAAGTTATAAGGTCAAATGGCTACATGGTCAGCGATATGGACAAGTGTGTTTACACGAAGTTCGCTGATGGAAGAGGTGTGATCGTTTGTCTATACGTGGACGACATGCTTATCCTGGGTACGGATATTAGCTGTGTCACGGAGACAAAGAAATTTATCTCAAGCTAGTTCAGTATAAAGGACTTGGGGGAAGCTGATGTGATCTAAGGGATCAAGATCATCCGGACAGATACTGGACTAGCGCTATCACAATCTCATTATATTGAGAAAATGATCACTCGTTATGGGTATCGGGATCTTCCAGGGATCGATACGCCGTACAGGTATGATCTGAAGCTGAAGCCTAATTCAGGGGAAAGCGTCAGGCAGCTGGAGTATGCAAGCGTAATCGAAAGTTTGATGTATGCTACTAATGCCATAAGGCCTGACATTGCTTTCGTCGTGGGAATGCTGAGTCGTTTCACGAGCAACTCAGGTGCTGAACACTGGAAAGCTATGAAACGGGTTATGAGATATCTCAAGAAGACTCAGACATATGCACTGTACTACAGCGGAGATCCACCGATAGTAGAAGGCTTCAGTGATGCCAGCTGGTGCTCAGAGGTGGAGAGCGAGAGGTCCACAGGTGGATTCATTTTCACAATGGGTGGAGCTGCTACATCGTGGAAGTCAAAGAAGCAGACTATGCTCTCGCGGTCATCCATGGAATCTGAGTTCCTTGCACTTGATACCGCAGCCGAGGAAGCAGAATGGCTTCGGGAGCTCATGTATGATCTTCCAATGGTTGGGGCACAAATACCGGCGATACCGATATACTGCGATAACCAGACGACTGCGGCGGTGGCATCAAATGACCTCTTTAATGGGAAGAAGAGGACTGTGCGGTTGAAGCACAAGGCAGTACACGAACTTATCAAGAGAGGTGTTATTACAGTTATTGATGTTCGGAGTCAGGAGAACCTGGCAGATCCGTTCACCAAGGGCCTCAAGCGCCAGCTGGTCGAAGACACAGCTTGTAAAATGGGCTTGAAGGCATTCTGATATTGTATTATTGTATTCCTACCATAAAGTTTTATGATATTAGTTCAAAGATTTATCTACTAGGCATCTAGCTTTTGGTTCAAGGGAGGACCACTAATCGGAAGAATATCAGGAACGGTGGGTACATGTTCTATTGGGCACGGAGAGGTTACGGACCTATAACCACTGTTGTCTACTGTTGTTTTCTGCGGAAAATAGTTCCTGTGGGAAGGATGGCTTAATTGCCTTGATGAGTTCTCAGGCAGAGTGAATGCCTGGTGTGCTTTACAGGAGGCACGATAGAGCAGCACTACCAGGAGTGAAACTCCATGCTACAGTAGGGTGACTCCACAATGAGGTTCCTATATGTGGGATGCTGCCCAGTAACAGGATAAAGCCTCGGCTTTGTAGGCCAAGTCACAACGGCGTAGCACCGCAAATAGGCAGTTAGCCTAATGCTGTATGTTAAAAATAAAGAGAGGTATAGTCAGCACTACAAAGGGGAGGAGTTCCTCATGTTACAGTGGCACGACACCACGATGAGGTACCCGCTTAGGGATAAAGCCTCGGCCTTGCAAGCCATGTCATTGTGGCGTAACACCGCAAGGGAGCCTAAGGCTTCAGGCTGGGTAGTTTGGCACTACAAAGAGGCGGTTGCCTCATGCTACAGTAGTATGACACTACGATGAGGTTCCCAGTACGGGGTAAGGCCTCGGCTTTAAGCCATGTCATGGCGGCATAGCACCGTAAAGTAAGCGCAAAGTGCTTCATGCCATGTCTCTTTATAATGAACTCACCTATAGTGTATGGACAAAAAGATATCAGGCCGTCTCTTGAGGGTAAACTTGTAGACGCCCAAAAGTATACACTGAAACTAGGCTGGCACAGGGCCTTTAATGTGTAGCCAGAAGCAAACGTAACTATATTATGCGAGTGGAAAGAATTTCAGCTATGATGCAGAATTCAAGGCTTAGTCTATTCTTGTATTATAGTCTGTTGTTTGACCCACACGGGAAGATTCAAGTCGTAAGCGACATCTCTCCTAATGCATGATGGAAAGTTACTGTAGGGAACACTTACACCCATATATATAGAGATATGTGGGGGATTGTTGGAGTTTGGTCTTTTTCTAAGTGAATTTTAGTCCCACATCGGCTAGACCAAAGGAGTTGTATCTCTATATAATAGCTTTCCTATTTTAGAGATGCACATGTGGTATGGAGGTGCACATGGGTGTGCCATGTGGGGTTACTTTTCTAATGGAAAAAGGACTAAATCAACAATAAAAGCATTCATGTTTTTGCTCTTGGGAAATTTATTTCCATGGGAGCTAAGCCACGTAGGGGCTTAGCGACTCGGACTCGGACTCAGACTCGGACTCGGACTCGGGCTCATGGGCTCATGAGGCGTAATGTGGCATTTTGTTGGCGCACTTTGCACTTAGCACGTCAGCATCGTCGCTAGGCGCATAGTGCGCTTTAGTTGCGCTCGTTGCGCGAGCCACTTGTGCTGCCACGTTGCGCAAGTCCAGTTGTGCATGTCCAGGTGCGCAAGCCCAGTTGCGCATGCCCAGGTGCGCAAGCCCAGTAGCGCTGCCCAGGTACGCCTCCAGGTTGCGCTCAGGTTGCACTTGGGTGTGCTGGGTTGCGCTGGGTTGCGCAAAGTTGTGCTGGGTTGCGCGGGTTGCTCGGTTTGCGCTGGTTGTGCTGGTTGCGCAGTGTGCACAGTACGTACAGTGCGTGCAGTGTGCGCAGTTCAGTACGCGCTCTATCGCACAGAGTGCAAGGAGCGCTGGATTTGTGCAGTTGGCAGCAGAACGTGCGTTTGTATGTTCTGGGCGGATGCTACATGTTCGGGGTGGTTATTACCACGTCCCTAACTTTGTGGCAACCGACCAGTTGCTGCAGAGCCTATATAAGGCATCTTCTCTCTCAAGGCTTACAACATAATAGAAAGAGAAGCCACCACAGAAAGTTTATGAGTGCTCTTTAGCACAAGTAAACAGAGTATTCAGACATGTTCTTTAACACAGTTCTGATCTTCCAGTAGCCTTCGAAGAGAGGGAGGAAAGGTGCCGCACCAGCTTTGCTTTTGCACGGGAGTTCGTGTCCATCCGAGGAGTCAGAAGAGCAGGAGTGTTCCAAGTTCATCGACGAACTTGCTGGTTCCTGGAAGCTGTTCGTGTAGGGCGAATAAAGCTTTGAGCAACGGTGATTATTCACCCCAGCAGGAGTTCTTCCATCTTTCGCCAGTCACCTTCTTCGTTGCTGCCAGTAATTCTGATTGTATCTTCTTTTTAGAAGTACTACGATCTGGTTGCTGTTGATTACGAAATCTTTTTAGATTCTCGTAATATCATAACGATATCTTTTTAGATCTTCGTTATACTTACGCAACCTTCCTAGAAGTGTTGCGTTGGAACATTGTTTTTACAATTGTTTCATATTCTCAGTTTTCCATCGAAAAATTATGCCCCGGCACTAACACATATATAATCTCGTCTCTTTACATTTGTGACCTTTTACCTATTTTTCATCACACAGGAAACGTAGGCCAAGCACTACCCAAAACAGGCATTTTTCGACAGACCAAAACCGTCGTAAATCACGATAAACGACAGTTTTAGTCCGTCAGAGCATCCGTCGTTAATAGCGCGTCCCAAAATATAAACGACAGTTTTGGACTATCGTTTCTTAACTGGAAAAAATGACAGTTATTGTCTGTCAAATAAAAACAACATACTAAAACTGTCAAATAATATGTAAATTGGTCGACCATTGTCTTTATCTTTTCAACTATTAGGGTATGTCATTTTTCTCGAAACAGAATTCAAAAAAAAATGTCAATTTATCAATATCAAAGTTATATAATCATATTTATCCTCTATATAAAACTAAAATACACATAAAATTAGAATTTCATATAAACCTCAACAATCATCAAATAAAAGAAACTCAATCAAAATTGTATTAAGTAATAAATGTATAGACTTTACATAGCAATATTCTATCAAAATCAAAATGAAACCCCAATGTTGCTTACAATGACTTAGTTCTCATGATGCACAAAAAAAGGATGAACAGTTGGATGGATGGCTGGATGAGATGGATTATTAACATTAGTTTGCAGCTCGACTTGATTCATTGCAGGAATAACTGCTGAGCTAACTTCAGCAATAACAGGAGCTTGGAAAACACTTGTATTATTGATTGAAAAATCTGGATTTTCCTCCACTTAATGAATTCTCTCTCTAAGAAGTGAGGTCAGTTTAACGTCTTTCATGTCAACACCAAGTTTCTTAAACAATACCTGCGAGCCGAAGTAGAAAAATAAATTATTGTGTTTCTGTTTTTATTTCATATAGGAATAGGTTAATTGTCGTAAATACCTCAACGTCGAATTTCAGGTTCATTTTAAGGTTTGAAAGGTTATATATCTCAGTTAGTAAACCAAGGATAACCATAATCCAAGGACTAGGAGGCTTGTAGGCCAAACTACTTTGGCATGGTTCCAATACATGCCAAAGATTCGAGTAAGTTAGAAAATCTAATACCATAAACTAAATGAACATGGAAAGAAACAGCACAAACATCTAGGTGGCCTCACCTTCGAGGTAAAAGGAATTACTTCAATCATCAATCCCTTTTCAAATGCCTGTCCAAAAAAAGTTAAAAAAGCAGTAAGAGCAATAGAAACAACCTGAGATATCACACATCCATCATAAATATCTAAAAGAGGAGCCTGATTCGGAAGGTTCCTACATCCTACTCAATCTTTAGCCTATATAATCCCTTTAGAATCACATCAAATTAACCACTGAAAAGATCAAAATTTTGGATTATGAAATTAAACGATACCTTAAGAAGCATACCACACTAAATTAATGAAAAAGATAAACAAATTTAACAGAAGATGTATTATTCTTTACTGTCAAGACATGATAGACCAAATGTATGGTGCTAAACTCAAATTCATTAAAAGATGCCCCAGGGCATCAACTAGTAGTCACCTTTCATATCTAATGCAAACAATAATCTAGCTGAGTTTAATAACTTAAATTGGAAAAGGGCCTCAAGTATTACTATAATGAACCACTGGAAAAAGAGAACAAAAGTAGAAGGTGTGAAGTTAATTCTGAGTAGGGAAGTATTCTATCCATACTTGTTACCCATAACATGTACAAGATGTTCAGCAGCATTTACTTTTAATTAATGAAAAAGAAATTTAACAGAATATTTTTTTCCACTTTGAAGACATTTAGACCAACAGTATGTCATGCATTGAACTCAATGCCATTAACAGATGCCCCAGGTAGTAACTAAACTAGTGGCTATTCGTATCTAATAGAGTTGAGAAGATAGCAACAAGACTTATATTAATAAACATGGTAAGAATCGATAGACCAACAGGGCAATACATGCACCCACGCAAGTGACACACAGATAGCTTCCTTCATTGCCTAGTAATATGCTACTTTATAAACAATGAGTCATCACTTATCTGAGTAGATAGCCTTAGTTCAAGTCTTGCCACCACCCCCAATGAACATGTCAAATGGACTTTCCTAGGATATTTGACCGGTACATTGGGAGGGATAATTCATGATCAGGTGGATTATGGGGTGCTAAGAGGCCTGAACTCCACCAATGGAAAGAAAAATAAAATGGTGATAATAGGAAGATCAACATAGATAGTGACATGTTACTTTTTTCTGTTGATAGCAAGAAAAAGAAAATTATGCTAATAGGAAGATCAACATAGATTGTGAGATAGTATATTACCTCTATTATTAGGGACATCAGGTCTATTTGTTTGGCCCGGAGTACTTAGTTTCTACCGATTGTAAGTTTTCCAACCACCTACCAAGATTTTTTGTAAAGCCGCTCCTCTGAACTAGATTTTATGAGGTCTAATCTCAACAAGACCTAAATGAAGAATGAGAGTTTATTATTTTTGATAAATGTAGTACTGGAAAAAAATGAGAGAAAAGAAAGAAGATTGATGTAAAAACCATGCAATTATCATACGTGGTTTTGATAATTTCCTTATTAAGTGCCTTAGAATTGACCTTGCCTAAGAACTTCAAATACAAGTCATGGAAATCTGGTTCAATGCTTGCCCTCCAAAAAAGGTCTTACTAATCACATGAAATTACTTTAAAACTACAGAATTGGTATCCAATCTGGAGAACATTGACACTAATGTTTTTACATTTATACCTTCTTATCACCATATATTGTGCAAACCAAGGATAGTACTTCTCTTTGATAACTTCGATAAACTCTTTTTCTTTAGCTTCCATATTTGAAGTTGATATATTATTGATCATGAACAATATCTTGTTTTGAACCTCTGGGCTAGGAGCCTGAATTAACCACATAAAATTGATAATTCTTCACAATTATATCAAATACAACCCCAAGGCTGTAAACAAAATGGTTAAATTGACGATTCTGTTATATACATGAACGAAAATACAGCAAAGAATCTAAACAAAAAATTTTACCTCGATGGGAGTACCTCTGCTTTCAGCTGCCACAACAAGCATTTCAATGTTTAAGGCAGCTCCAAAACCTGTGATGTAAGAAGGTTGTCGAAGCATACCTAAAAGAAGACCCATTAGAGTCGCTAACTTAAAGGCACAAAACTAGGACAATAATAGGAATAAATGTATCCAAAGTATAACTATCATATATAGACCACAAACACTTGAACTACCATGTATCCAAGTGTTACCTGCAGCTGTTATATTGCGGGAAGAGCGCAGGAAACCTAGAGAAGAAGAAACAGTAGCTGGCACACAAGTAGAATGCTGAGATGATGGTGCTTGCAAGGATTGAGTATTTGTCTGCACACAGCACAAACACGCTATTAGGTATATATATATATATATACACACCCCTGATGTTCTCAAGGCTGATGACAAAAGTCTTCTCTCAACCTAATATTATGGAGGGGTAAAAAAAGGATCCAAAGCCAAGATTTCTAGTAGGTATTCCAGAGCGTGCCTCATTATGACAGCCTTATCGAGCGCTACAATTTCTAATTTCCTACTTTATTCTATCTGTATAATAGAGCATGACTGGTACTTGGTCGTCTGAAATATGAAAATTCTACTAACAAAGATTTATGCAAAAAAGAGAGCAAAGAATGAATAAATCAGTTGCACAGTTGCTAATGGTTCACAAAAGGTAGAATATTCATCCGATAAGGGCTTGTCGATGAGGAAATAATAACCTACAACAAAAAAGAGGGATTTTGCACATTAAGGGGCCAAAAACCTATGACTCGTCTTACAAAACAAAGCAACAAATACATGAATTGAAAACCTCAGCGAGATATACTACTAAAGACCCTAATATTCAATTATCCGGGAAGAGGTTAATCTATTGCTTAATAGAGATGGGAATAATTCACCTCTACATCTGGAGATCATCAATATGAAGTGAGAGAGATAATCACAAAGACATTGCAACAACTCTACAATGATTGGAGGATCTTGGATATGCACATCCAGTCACCACGTGTTCCGATGGCAATATGTAGATGTTGTTTCCCTGGATAGATGGGTTATATCATGTATCACTAGTGTTTCAAGTGTGTGGGGACTGGGGATAGGGGATATATAGATGTTCCTACCATTATTGTCAGTTACCACACCATCACCATGCCTCGTCTTATATCGCTTCATCGCTGCAAGCTATAACATCTACGACCAACTTGGATGACACAGAAACAGTGAGATCAGGACAAGACAAGAGGAAGCAGCAGCAGCAGAAGATAATACAAACATAACACTACCAAAATACACTCAATTAGCGACGGATATTTAGCGACAAAAATTTTTCGTCGGTGTTAGCGATGGCTTCGTGGCCGCTCAGCGACTGAGTATCGACTACATGCCTTTGCCATTTTTTATTTTAATTTTAGGGGGAGGAAAGGTCGCACGTCCGTCGCTAGACTGTCGGTGTTATAGCGACGGATCCCAAGTCGTCGCTACGTAGTCGATTATTTGGCGGGAATTATATAGAGAATGGGCGGGACATATCTTTGACTACGTAGTGATGGATATTCAGTCGGATAATCAATAATAACGACTACGTGGCGACAGATTATGAGCAGTCGCTATTCCGTCGCTAAATTTATGTTCCATACTTAAATGAAAAGGCCGGGGGAACTTTTAGCATTCCCCCCAAATTCAATCTCTCTCCTTTCTCTCTCTCCCTCTCTCTCTCTCTCTCGCGACTTCGGTGAACGGCGTCGGCGTCCTCTCCTCTCTCTTCCGAAGGTAATCCCCTCTCTCTCGATCTCTCTATCTCTCTCTGTGTCGTAGTGTCGACGTAGGGGCAGCGGGGGCGGCGGGCTTGGGGACATTCGGGCTTGGGGCGGGGGCGTCGGGGGCTGGGCGGCTGGCTTGGGGCAGGGGCTGGGCGGCGGGCTTGGGGCAGGGTCGTCGGGTGCTGGGCGACGGGCTTGGGGCGGGGGCGTCGGGGGCTGGGCGGCGGGCTTGGGACGGGGGCATCGGGGGCTGGGCGGCGGGCTTGGGGTGGGGGCGTCTGGGGCTGGGCGGCGGGCTTGGGCCGGCGGGCCTTGGTCGGGGGCGGCGGGGGGCTTTGCTTATCAAATTCATCTGAGTTTATATATTGGCTAAATAATGTGTTATCCATATTGGGTGTTATCCATTAGTTTGGTGGTGTTTGGATTAATTAATATGAATATGGAGTTTGGGTTCATGGTGTATATGTTCACTGTGTCAAGGACAGTGCGAGTTCTTCATCTGCATAAGTCAGTTGTGTGCTTCTATATAGATGTATATATCTATACATCTAACTGTGATATACATATATATGTGTATTTGTGCTTTAGAGAGTGAGGAATAAAAGGCAGGCCTACCATGCCTATTAGCATGCAGGACGGCTTGGGGTGTAATGTGTGATTGTAGACATGGTAGGAATTATAGGTAATTACTGCTAGTGTGACTAGACTAAGGTAGTGCTTGCTAGATGATAAGGACACTCTAGTATCCTAACCAAGTTAATTTTAGACTGGATATTTAGGATATAGCTCCCATATCCTAGAAGTGGACTCTTACAATGTAGAAATAGATAGATTGACTCAGTTTGGTATCGGTATCGCACTATCGATATCGGTATCGGTATCGCACTATCGGTCAAGGTTCACAATATCGGTATCGAAATCGATTTCGGACTAGTCCTATGAGTATTGGTATCGGCGGTATCGGTAGTATCGGCGGTATCGTATCGGAGTATCGGACTTTGGTATCAGAAAACAAATAATTATTAATAAATTATGTACATTTAAAAACATATATTTTATACATTTAGGCATAATTTTAAGTATTTCAGCATTATTTCTTAGTAGTTTTGAAATTATATGAAATAGTAGTCACCCTTACCGATTGGTTTTGCCGAATTGACCGGAAAAAGACCCCCAATGTCGGTATCGGTCAATATTTGGTATCGGTCGGTATCGGATCGGAACATGCCAAACCGTATCTGTATCGGCCGTATCAGATCGGTATCGGTCGATACTTTAAACCATGCTATCGGTATCGAACTATCGGTATCTGTATCGGTATCGCACTATCGATATCGGTATGGAACTGTCGGTATCGAACTATCGGTATCGAACTATCGGTATCGGTATTGGTATCACACTATCGGTATCGATATCGGTATCGCACTATCGGTATCGAACTATTAGTAACAACTGTATTTAGATTTTTTTTTCTCGAGCTAGAATACTAGCGGATCCACCAGTTACATGATTATATACTAATTCTGTTTAGTTTGTCTTACTATACAGATGTTTACATCTAATCTGTGATGGATCGTTATTTCGTTGATCGTACATGGATGTACAAACGACAACACGAGAGCAGAATAGGTGTGAGTGATGATTTTCAGACAAACGTGGAAGTGTTTCTTAAGTATGCCATGAGCAAAGCTCAGTTTATGGACGGTAACAAAATCAAGTGTCTATGTCATAATTGT
The DNA here is from genome assembly GCA_029216955.1 of Iris pallida. Lineage (NCBI taxonomy): Eukaryota > Viridiplantae > Streptophyta > Magnoliopsida > Asparagales > Iridaceae > Iris > Iris pallida. The sequence goes on from JANAVB010027596.1 coordinate 11,006,581, forward strand.
CGCAATAGACGTTACGAAGAAGTGGTGAGTGTAAGAGATCATTTGACCCGTAAGGGTTTCGTACGTGATTACGGCCTGTGGTCATCGCAAGGTGAACTATATGCCGAAAGACAGGTTGCGAATGCTGCTACTTATGCTTTTGATGATAATGCTGCAGCGGATTTTGTCGTCGATGACGACGAATGCTCCGTTGATTATGGAGACGTACAGAACCTTGCACGAGATATGGTGTACGACACGGCAGGGCCTAATTTTGATCCGGAGGATCCTAATCCCGAGGCGAAGGAGTTCTATGATACGTTTCAGGATGCTGAAACTTTTTTATATCCTGGTTGTGATCCACATTCCGTACTGTCAGTGACGATGCGGTTGTTGAACATAAAGTCCGAATTTAACTTGCCACAAACTTGCTATGATCAGATTACACAACTAATGAAGGTGGTGTTAACGAAGGAATCAAAAGAGCTTCCAAAAAATTTCTACAAGTCGAAGATGATGGTCCGACAACTGGGACTGGGGTACGACAAGATAGATTGTTGTCGCAACAGATACATGTTGTACTACATGGAGAACAAGGATGTAGAAAGTTGCCGCTTTTGTAAGCGGATCGTTACAAGGAAGTCAGGGGAAAAGGAAAGTCAACTAGAAAACGACGTCCTTACAAGTATATGCATTACTTGTCGATCACGAAGCACTTACAGAGGATGTATGTCTCAGAATACAGCAGAACACATGACGTGGCATAACGAAGAACGCACAAAGGACGATAGAGAATTGTCACATCCTTCGGATGGAGAGGCGTGGAAATATTTCAATTTTTGCCATCCAGATTTTGCTGTAGAGCCTAGAAATGTACGCATGGGGCTATGTTCTGATGGATTCGTCCCTTTCGGGCAGTCGGGATCTCAATACTCCTGCTGGCTGGCCATTCTGACCCCTTACAATCTGCCACCATGGATGTATATGAAGACTCCTTATATGTTCTTGACAGCTATCATACCGGATCCCAAAAATCCGTCGAAGAATATTGATATATATTTACAGCCGTTGGTGGATGAGCTAAAACAGCTGTGGGAGATCGGCGTCACGATGTATGATATTTCCAGGAAACAGAACTTTCATATGAGAGCTTCACTGATGTGGACAATCAATAATTTTCTCGCATACGGTATGCTGTCGGAATGGAGTACTCACGGCCCCCTGTCTTGTCCGATATGCATACAAAATAGTAAGGTGTTCTGCCTTAAGCATGGAGGAAAAACTTTATTCTTTGATTGTCATCGTCAATTTCTGCCCGCGAGTCATCCTTGGAGAAAGAACAAGGACACATTCAGAGCTGAAAAACAAGAATTTTCTCATCCGTCTGTCAGATTGTCGGGATACGATATTCGGGAAGATGTAAAGGATTTTCCTACTGTAATGGAAGATCTATCGAACAATCGTGTCGATGGGTTCGGACAAACCCATAACTGGACCAAACGGAGTATCTTCTGGGACTTTTCTTATTGGAAAGATAATCTTATAAGGCATAATCTTGATGTTATGTATATCAAAAAAAATGTGTTCGATAATGTTTTCAATACCGTCTTGGACATTAAAGGAAAGACGAAGGACAATCCAAAAGCAAGACAAGACATTGCCGAGATATGCAAGCGTCCTTATCTGAACTTGATACAAAGGGGAGCTGCTGGACAATTAAGTAAGCCGATAGCACAATACACATTGAGCAAGGAAGATAGATTAATAATCTGCAAGTGGGTATCTACTTTAAGATTTTCCGACGGCCATGTGTCGAATTTGTCTAGATGCGTTGACCTCAATGAACGCAAGCTAACGGAAATGAAGAGTCATGACTGCCACGTGTTTATGGAAAGATTACTGTCCATTGCTTTGAAAGAGTTGTTGCCTTCTGCTGTATGGGTTCCGTTGGCCGAACTATCAATATTTTTTAGGGATATTTGTTCAACTAAGTTGACTGTGCAACACATGGTTGAACTTGAGGAGAAGATTATCTTAACAATTTGCAAGTTGGAGAAAATATTTCCTCCTGGCTTCTTCGACAGCATGGAGCATCTACCGATTCATCTAGCATACGAAGCCCGTGTCGGTGCATTTGTTCATTATCGATGGATGTACCCATTTGAAAGGTACATAAATATCGATATAATTTAAGCTGAATTTTAGTGGGTTTTAAAATTCTTTCTTAATTCTCAAGATAATTTGTCTCTCTAGATACCTACACCATATAAAGAAGAAAGTTGGCAACAAAGCTCATACAGAGGCTTCGATATGCGAAGCATATCTTATCGAAGAGGTGTCAAACTTCTGCTCCATTTATTTCGATACTCATGTTAAAACAAATCAAAATAGACCTCAAAGGAATGACGTGGACGTTGAGGATGGAGGAAGATTCAATGTAAGGGGCAAGCCTGTTGGGGCTAGTAAAAGACGGTAGTTGACAGACGACGAGTATGATGCCGCTCACCGATATGTCTTGTTAAACTGTGACATACAAGAAGTGAGAGATTTGGAGAAGTAAGTCAGTACACTTGCACTGGTTATAATCTCGAATTTGATGAAGTAAGTGACTACACTTATATATTCTTATTTTCTCTAATAGTGTATTTAGAGATGAAGTCAAAATGAGGAGACCCGATATTACCGATGAGGGACTTCAAAGAGAGGTTGATTGTACATTTCCGTCATGGTTTCACAAATACGTAAGTAACTGTGACTATAATTGAGATTATTAATATATAATCTGAAATATTTAAATTATAAATATTTGTTTACAGGTTTTATTGCCTGAAACAACACTCACTCATGAGAGTGTTCGTTATCTGGCACTGGGACCGAAGAAGCAAATAAAGACTTGGCCAGGCTATGTCGTTAATGGCTTCAGGTTTAAGTCAACTCAGAATGCTAAAAATGTCGAATTTATCAATGACGGCATCAATACCAAGGATTCCGGTGTTTGCATAAGAGGCACCGTCTATGATGACGAGCCGGACTTTGACTATTATGGAGTGCTTCGGGATATTGTAGATTTATAATATACTGGCCCATATGATATGCATATTGTGATGTTCAAATGTGAGTGGTTCGATACGACACCAAATATCGGTTGGAGAATCGATAAACAATTTAGATTCGTCGATATAAATCATCGCAGGAGGTATAGAGGGTCCGATACATTTGCGATAGCAAATCAGGCTGTTCAAGTCTACTATACAAGCTACCCAAGGGCGTCGTAGAGATCGATTTGACTGGTGGGCAGCATGCAAGATTAAATCTAGAAATACATTCAACGTTGGAGACCCAGCATACCAAGAGGACCAGATCGAAAAGTCCCAATACTTGGGACAACACTCAGATATAATGGATGTTGAAGATATTGTTGAGAAAAATAGAGGGGAGAAAGAGGTTGATACACAATACTTAGCTGTCAACCAGGGGAGAAAGAGGCATTTTGTCCCAAATTTTGAGGCAGAAGAAGAAGAAGAAGACGAAGAAGAAGAAGAAGAAAAAGAAGAAGAATTTGATGGGGATGAGGATACAGATGAAATCGACGATGAAGATAAGGATGAGGATGAGGATGAGGAGGATGATGATGAAGACGAGGCCGAGGATGAGAACGAAGACGATTATTAGGTTAAATATTGTTGTATATTAAAAATACTTCCAATTACGTGAATTAAGTTTGACCTCATAAAAGCAATTACGTGAATTCATATTTTTTCATTCGATTATTTACTTATTGCAGATGGCACTCCTAGTCTTTTTCGTCGCGGCGGCACTCGTCTCCCTACTGGTGGTATGTATATTTTAGTTTAGTTTTTTATATCTATTTACACTTTTATATTGTTAATTATGTTTATGTGTTCTATTTACAGGTCATGATGGCTGGCCGTGGTCGTGGTGGTGGTTGTGGTAGTGGTGGTGCGGGTCGTGGTCGTGGTCATACTGGTGCTGGTGGTCGTGGTCGCATTCAAAGTTCTCGGGATGTGACCCCATCGAGCGAGCTCGACCCGGAGAGTACCCCGGGCACAGATGCATCCCGCCCTCGATCGACCACTTCATCGAGGCATGAGTCCGTATCTGCTAGCAGATCCGTTCCGTTATCGGAACCACCAGCAGCGAATCTACTAGAGGATGCCCCAATTACTGCACAATGGGCCCCGGAGTACCCCCATACTCGGTTCCATCCGGTTACTAGAGAGTACATACACAGACCCGCGGATCCTTCGACGGCACCAGAGAGGCCGAGAGGCGAGTTTCGACGAGAGCTATGGCCCGCGGGAACCTCGTAAATAAATTTAAGTTAATTTATTAAATTTCTTTCATTTATTAAAGTTAATAATACAGTCGTTTCTTCTTTGTAGGTTTTTTCGTTTAATGTTGGCAGGGCCCTTGGAGAAATTATCAGGGCTAACTTCCACGGTCCCTACCTCAACTTTTCGTCGGTGCCCCCAAACGTACAGTACGTCTGGCTCGACGAGTTGAGGGTATATATCTATATCTTTTGGTTAATTATTAGTTACTCTTTAATCAACCATTTTTTAAATTACGTGATAATTGATTTTGTGTTAGACAACGTACTGGTGGCCCCCCCATCGCGAGAAAGGGATCCGCAGGACCTACAGAAGCGCTTGCTCGAAAAAGATACGGGATATGATATATGACCTAAAAATGGGGCATACGAGGCCGAATTGGATCCGGAAGGAGTATTATAAGGACCTCTTAGGCATGATGGATACCCCTGCGTACAAGGAGAAATCGGAGAAGGCGAAGGTGAATCGATCTGCCGCGGGCCTTCATACGGGGGGATCAAGGTCCCACACAGCGACACTTGCAGATCTGGTGAGCAACCGTAAATTTATTTCACTATCGAATTAGGTATTATTAATTAAAGGAGTTAATTAGTTTCTACGGAAATTTTGTATGTAGGCCCAACGGGCGGTGAAGGAGGGAAGGGCGCCAGAATCGGTCACCATGCACGACGTGTTCTAGCATACGTACAAAAGACGGAAGCACGGGAGCTTCGTCGATGAGAGGGCCAAGGAGACTGATGTAAGTACTTATGTTTATGAGATTAACGTTAGAATTAAAAGTATTCGGACTATAACTTAGGTAAACTTAGGATTCACACTTAACTTAGTGAAACATAGGATATAGATTACAACTTAGGTAAATCTTATAATATAAACACATTCATTTGATAGGCTGCATATCGTGAGGCCCTTAGTCGGGCTCAGTTAACCGACACGGAGGATGTCAGTGAAATGATGCCCTTCCGGATGCCCTCTTCTTTGGCCGCTCGGAACGACTTGTTCGTAGATACCGTCGGCGGCTTTAAGAAAGGGTTCTTGTACGAAGTCGGCTCCCTAGGGCCATTGCATATGGCGATGCAGAGATTTCTACCGACACCGCCTCCTCCCGTGGCCCGGGCAGACGATGATGTTAGGTCGCAGCTTACGCAGTTGCACGAGGCGGTGTCGTCCTTGCGAGAGCAATTTGCCACGTACTTTCCGCCTGCGTCTGCTGCTGTCGGTCCGTCTGCTGCTGTCGGTACGTTTGCTGATGGTGCTCGTCCGTCTTCTACTGGTCCGTCGACTGCAGGTATCGGTCCGTCTTTCGTGGGCCATCTTTCTTTCAACCCTGATGCCCCTGTGGTACCGCCTACGACTGTGACGTCACTCCTGGATCTCATGTCCGCAGAGCAGCTACGCCGACTTCCGAACAGTGTCTACGACGGCGTACCTCCGTACCTTATGGAGGAATATATTCGTCGGTCGCATATGGGATTACCACCACCGGACAATCGACCTCCTCCTTAAAATATTGTATTAAGAAAATTTGGATTATTTGTGAGAGCTTTGAACTAATTGTGCTATAATCGGCTTATAGCACCAAATATTATGTTACTCTTTAGGATAATTGATATTTATTTTCTATTAATTTGGTTTGGTCTGTGATTCTTGGATAATTGGTGTGCATTAAATTCGTATGTGCATATTTGGCCTATAGGATTCTTGGATAATTGGTGTGCATTATATATTTGGTCTGTGTGATTGTTGGATAATTGGTGTGCATTATATATTGGTTTGGTTTATGCATATATTTGTGAACAGGGAAAGTGCTACAATTTTTTCCTAAAAAACTCAGTTAGCGATGGACTAGTGACCGTTTAGCGACGAAATATCCCAGTTGCCGACGGTTTGTCGACGGATTAGCCGTCGCTATCTGGAGTTTTTAAAGTGTTTCCAGGTAGCGACGGATGCTCGACGGATTATCCGTCGATAAGGTTCTGGTGGTATAAACTTCGACAGAATAGCGACGGCCTATCCGTCGCCAGGGCGACTGATAATCAGCCGCTAAGCAGTCGCTCGCTCTAGCGACTGCTTTGCGACGGACTATCCGTCGACATGGTTCTGGAAATGCATGACATTTCCAGAACCATGGCGACGGATAATCAGTCAGTAATCCGTCGCTGTGGCGACGTTGTAGCGACGGATTAGCGACTACTCTTTCGTTGCCATGGTACTGGAAATGCCAAGCATTTCTAGAACCTGATCGACGGATAGTCCGTCAGCACACCGTCGCTAATCCGTCGTTCGTTACCGACGAATACCGACGGATCAGCGACAAAACGATACGCTCTAATAAGCTATTACGACGGGTTACTGACGGAATTTTACGTCGCTATTGTCTACACAGTTCAGTACTTAATAGTTGAAATGGACGACAGTCCGTCGAAAATGCGTCGCTAATGCTTCGTATTGTGACGTCGACAATCCGTCGCTATTCCGTCGTTTGACGACAACTTAGCGACGAACCGTTATTAGCGACGAGCTGATTGCCGACGGATTTTTTTGGCCAAAATCCGTCGGTCATCGGTCGCTATTCGTAATTACCGTCTGATTGGCGACGGATAGGGACGTCGCTAAAATGATAAATTTTGGTAGTGTAATTGGATTGGGTATGAAATATTGATGATCTCATGATTTGTAGCCATCCATCCCGAGGAGGATCCAGCAACGTTATGAATCATATCACGACAAAGAAGAATCTAAAAGATCGAGACACACAAGCTATTCTAGCAACGGAGCAATAAATTTTCATCTTCCAAATGGTTAAATATCGAATGTAAGCACAAGAAGGCAAACCTTGGCAAAAAGATGCATCAACTTTCAAATCTGACAAAAAAGCATTAAGTCTAACAATAGATAAAGGTGTAGGAATGATTAACACCACTTGTGGAATCTAACAAAAGAAGCATTATAGATAACTGTATATAGTGTTGATACTATCAGAATTTTTGCCTCAAGTAATCTACTGATGACAAAGCAAAATAATTTACTACAAGAACAAAAATATGTAGCCTATTCCTCACAAAAGATGAATTCCATGTAAGAGAGTTACTTGTGCTAATTCAACAATTCAAGCAATATTTGCATATACATGTAAATAGGTTTATCACAAGGTTCACAATATAAATATCGGAATGGGTATCTGGCCCTTCCTATGAGTATCAGGATCGATGGTATCGACACTATCGCTGGTTTCAAATCAGAGTATTATATTTGTTTGGTATTGGAAAGCTAATAATCATTAATAAATTATTAAAGTTTTTGAAAAAATATTTTATACATTTAGACGTAATTTTAAGTATTTTACGTGTCGTTTCTTATTAATTTTGGAATCAAATGAAGTAGCCAACCTTGTCCATTAGTTACCTGCGAAAGATAATTTTATTTCTCTTTTACATGCTTTTAAAATCTTATTATGTTTTTTAACCCCTGCTGATTGGTTTTTTTGTTTGCCGAATTGACTATAAAATAGACCCTACTGTCGGTAGTGTCGTTATCAGTCAGTATCGGATTGGAACATGTCAAATCGTATCAATATCGACTGTATCGGATCGATATTTGCCGATAATAAAAATTATGGCTTATCATCAACATACACTGCCACATAGTGATCTCAACATCCAAGCTTAGCTTACTTCTGATGTACTTGTTTCCTAAGAGAATTATCACCTAAACAACTATGTGGTGCCTACCAAAAGGTTAGATAACCCTTATCATCATAATCAAATGACGAAGGAGTTGGGATGGCAGAGATTCACATCATAGCACATCAAAACATATATGGTTTGCTTCTGGTGCATGGTTCTACCACATGCATCATATATGTCGGATAAGGCTCCTCCTAATGACAGCCATTCGATAAAGTTTTCGAATGGACAACTGGACATGAAATAGACACAAACTACAATCAATTGGTTGCCTTGCCCCATGTTTCCAAACGTTATACTTGAGAGACAATAGGTAATGTAAAGAAAATTCACTAAGTAAACCTGTACTATATGCATATACTTGAGAGCCTATTGATTATGGTGATATACTAATCTTTACTCAACTAAAGAATGTATCTCCAACAAAAATCTGTACGAACATTATTGTTGTTCCATGACCTCTGGTACAATAAATAACTCTCCATATCAACATCTCACCAATCTTTCCCCCAAGTTCTCATTAATTCAGGCATCCACATGTTAGGTCTAGAGAGTACTGTGATGTTGCTAAGAAAAACATTTTTCATATTGAATCCAATAATTCTTATACTGAAGGCAAAGAAATTTGAACAAAAAACCAATCAACAGGGGTTGAAAAACATAACAAGATTGTAAAAACATGTAAAAGAGAAACACAATTATCTTTCGCAGGTAACTGACGGACAAGATTGGCTACTTCATTTAATTCCAATAATTCTATATAGTCATGCTCATGAGTTTACCTGGCATAGAGAATATCTTGATGACAACAAAATCATTTATATTAGAGATGCATCAGATGAACAGCATCTGCAGGGTATCTAATTTTTTTTCTGCATTTCATATTCATATTCAGGTTTGCACTTAAAAGAAAGTATTCTTGAGCATAAGAATAATACGAGATTATAGTGTTGTATTCTTATATGAATGTGTTATCAAATTATGACAACTAAAATCCATCAAATAGTAGTCGTTTGATGATTTTAAGTTGACTCTTCCTCTTAAGCAGCAGCATCACTCCCTCTATTTATCAAGCTATGGTACTATAGCAAAGGTACTATCGGGTCACATACTCACATGTAGGCGAAATGGGTGGATGTGAAATATGTAGGTTTGATGTCAAAACTTTCTTAAATGTATCCATCATATCTTAGATAACTTTTTGATCTTACTGTAGATTTGGATATATTATTTAGTTCAGTAGGTATTATGTATGTCATGTTGCCCACATTTCTTAACTATGCCAAGAATACATCAACAAGTTGGCAACTTAACATGAACCCATTTGACTGTTAAAATCATACTTGCCTACCCACTAAAACTCTATCGGCAGATAATAAATGTTTCTATCATCACCCCCTGCATATGTAGAGTTGTGCTTGCATATAGACGAACTATATTACACGGACAAAATACGGTTAAGGGATACATCCATTTCAAAAAGGTATAGTAGCTGAAGTAAGAAATGTATGCATCTCAGAAAGTTGGAGACGGGGTCACACTGTTGCTTGAGGATAAGATGAGAATAATCATTCAAGATGGTTTGGTGTGCAACAGAGACAAATCAATGCACCACTTAGGAGTGACAGCATCCTAGTTAAAGGAGCTGTTAGATACAAGGGATGGACATAAATTAACTATGCATCTATGACAAAAACTGCAAAAAAAAGACATGGCATTTGATAATGTTAGTGTTGAGATGGCCCTAAATATAGTAGAGTTGGAGAAAAGGATTCATGTACCAGAGGCTAGCCGCAAAATTTTAGATAAATTCTTCATTGTTGTTGCTTGTACTTTAAACTTTAAACATCATAACAAGTATTTTTTTTAGTATATTAATGAATTTTTGGTTGGTATCTATCCAGTTATCTCAAACAAACTTTTATAAGCACATATGTCATTTCATCTTAGGATACAGAATTCGTTAGTAAATATAACTATACTCCTCCTAACATGAGAACAGTCACTTCTAGTAGTTGTTTCAATATTGTGATATAGCCTAATTGACACTGTAAACAATGTTTCCATGAAGCACTTGCGAAGATTTTTAACCCCCATTCTATGCCACATTGGAGAGGTTTTGTCTATCTATGACTTGAATCCACATTCTCTACGATGTAAGACCCAAGTCCTCTGACATGTACTGTGCAACGGCTCAATGATCAGTATAAATATAAGAGATATGTGTAAATATCTATCACATCAGCGCTTCTCTGGTAGAAAATTTAATAAAAAAATTGTAGATACCTGAGCCTGTTGGGCCCATCACAAGAATGTTGCTTTTTTCAAGTTCTACTGTCTCAGTATCATTCACATTCACTTCATAATTACTCGACTCTTCTGCAGGCAGTATACGCTAAAGCCTTTATCACACATATTCCCACATAAATGAAGACGGACTATATAGGCTTTTGCATTATATCTTATTGAACCAATGACGAAATACACAACCGAAGATATGAGAGGATAAACTAACCATTTCAGCAAGGATTGATGATAGATCCTTTTGTAGTGGTTGTAAACTGCTCTAAAAGGCATAATCCTATACTTGTACCTGCAAATATAACCATTGTGATCTAAGTCCAGCGGATTGAAGGTGGTATACAAAAATTGATATTTGCCCAGTAACAACCCGAGATGCTTGATCTTTCCCAAACTACAAACAATAATAAATTATAGAGTCCAAAATAAACTAGACATTGATACAAGTAATCAAATTTAAATCATATCAAGGAAACTATTCAAAATTTCTAAGAATCATAGATACATGCTACGACTAATTCAGCTTATCAATAATTTTTTTTAACTGCAGCAAAATTAAATAAAAAATGATCAAACTAATGGAAAAAAATTTAACAATCTATAAAATATAATGCGCCATCATCTAAAATTGTACTAGACGAAGAAAAAAAATGGTAAAACATAAATGAATAAATTTCCCTAAATAAGAAACCCTAACCTAGAAAGAAAGGACTCGAAGAAGAAACCCATCGTCGTCGAGAACTCGTCGTCCCCATTATCGTAGTCGTCAGGAACGGAATTAAGGTTCGGGTTGGTCTTTGATCTTCTATTTCTTCTTCTTCGAACCTTCTTATCCTTCGTCCCCGTGAAGTTGCAGAAGGGCATGAGGCGGGTGTAGTGCCCCGCTCCTCGCGGTCTACTATGTAATACCTACGGCTTGTTGACTCAGTCATGAACTGAGTATTTGGTGAAACCTTTGCCGGTATCGATTGATCATGGATGAAATGTAATGAACCTTTCCAATTGATGGATTAGCTTCTATTGAAATGAATTCAAGAGTTTTGCTGAATGTTTTCTCTTGCTGCTTGGTTTTGATGAATGCGTTTTCGTGTTGGTTTTCGATGATTGGTTTTCATTGTTCGCTTTCATCGTATTGCGCATTCAGTCCCAATCTTGAGAGAAAGAGACGAAGTATGCTAATAAACTGTTGGTGCCAATGTAGGGCACGTGAATTGTTCGTGAACGGCGCGTGAAGTCCCTCCTTCTCTCTACTAAGATTCATCTCGGTGAGTTGCTTCAACCGAACAAACATTGATCTGTACGCCTAAGAAAAATGATCTCTAGTCCACTCTGTTGCCTTGTCCCGATGATCAACGATACCCCAACAAAAGATAAGAGAAGATAATTCAATTGAATCAAATGATAGAATATGTGTTGCTACTCTATCTGCTCGATAAGAATGATCATCTGCTTGTCACCAGTATGCTTGAAAATGGAGACATGTACAGACGAACTTGTACGTGTTGAGATGAACCTGATGGCACGAAACAAACGTGTCGTATATCTGTGCATAAGTCCAAATGTGTCTCATTTGATAGAACGGCTAGAGCATACACTTGGTCTCGGACAACTTGTATACAAGGAAACATTTGTCTCTTGGGTGGTATCTGGGGGCATCTGGAACCGCTCGGCCTAGGAGAGATTAGGACCTCCTTATGAAAATGGGAGTCGATCTGAGTCCTTAGTGACGAGCTGAACCAAAGAGTCACAACAGCTAATCATGGGGATAACCCATGGACCAACATATAGAATAGTCCACCTGCATGACCCGAATGACAACTTCAATATCTGCAAGAATGAATCATGAATTACTCATTATGCAAATTGTGCTAACGTGGTTTTGTGCAGGGATGACTGTCGGCGAGGGTAAGTTGCTATGAATTATATTCTACTGTCATGTTCTTATGAATTGTTAAAAAGAACCTAGACAAGTAGAAAGATCACTAGTAAATGTTAGCTCAACATATTGATTTAGTTCAGAGATTTGAGAGTCGGCCAAAAGCCGCTCGCCAATACATGATGTGTGCTGACCCACGTTGTGGGCATCCTTTTCAGAAAGCAAAAGAAGACAGGGGGATATCGAGTGAGGCACTGAAGCTCGTCTAGCCCAGTGGAGCTCGTGGATCACCTCGAAGTTTACTTTTCATTCCAGTCCAGTTTCAAGTTTCTTTTCCTTCTGAAGGTGTCTTTCAATTCCAGCTTGTAATAAAGGGATATCATGTATGGGCATTGTGGCTATTTTCAAAAGAGAGTTTCAAAGAGAATCATGTAGCCAATTATAAGGTAAATCTGAGTTCACAAAGGTTTGTACTCGTATTCCTATCAAGTATGAATAAAAGAAAGTATTTCCAATTTCAAATCTCTGTGTCCAATATTTAGTTTTCTACAATGAATGGGTGCGTGCGTGTGTTTTGCTTAACTAATGGGTACGTGCGTGTGTTTTGCTTGACTAGTTGTTTTTTGCCGGTACATGGCCTTGTGCAATCGCAACTTAGGCTTGCACGGCATCACGCCTTAGCGAGGACGATCGATCCCGCAGGGATCCAGACAAGATGGATGACCCTAGCGGGATCGGGGCGTGACAAAGTGGTATCAGAGCACAATTTTACGTCCTTGGCCTCTTACAAATATCATTTTCGAAAAAGTATATAAAGTACTTTGATGGCTTTCAAAAGTGTCCCAATTTTGAGTTATGAAAACCAATGCCCCATACAATAAGTCCATAATATTTTATGAGACTGACAGAAGTTATACTCTTTTGTAGAGAAATGGCCCCTGCTCGACCTGCTGCCTCGACCGATCCGATAGAACGGATCATGAGAATGTTGGAACTGCAGAGGCAGGACAGTGAGGAAAACAACCAAATACAACAGGCCCAAATAGAGGCCCAGAAGAAACAGTTGGACTCATTGACTCAAATTGTCACGGCGCTTGCGGCAAATCGAGGTACCACCGCAGCGACTAAACCAACGAGAACGCCCGAGATTGAGCCCGTAGAGGGTGACGAGCCCCATCCATTGCCAAGGCACACTTCCTTTAGGCCAAAGGACTTCTTAGACGTGAAACCTCCGGAATTTGAAGACAGGACATCACCCGACAAGGTGATGGACTGGATTGATAAAATGGAGAGTCTGTTCGCGTTCATAGGAGTTCCGAGTAGCGAAAAGGTAGTTTATGCCGTTATGCTCCTACGGCTGCGGGCGAAGGATTGGTGGAAGGCGAAGAAGCCGGCACTGCTCGCAACGGCTAGAAATGGAAAGATCTCATGGGCCTCATTCAAGAAGGCGTTTCTGGATCAATATCTGCCTCCAGCCATGAGAAAGAAGATGGAGGATGACTTCATCATACTGAAACAGGGAGATATGTCCGTGGAAGACTATGAGTCAGAATTTGCTAAGCTAGAAAATTTTGCTGCTGTGATGCTACCCACCGAACAGACTCGCATAAATCGATTCGTTGGAGGCCTGAATGATGACATTCAACTGAGTGTACTGAATCGAGAATGTGGGTCATATTCTTCGGCCTTTGAGGCGGTGCTACAGGTGGAACAGTTCCAGCTGAAAAAGGCGTCCAATAAAGGACAGTACAGTCGGAATCAGCCCGCCAAGAGATATCATGACGGAGAGAAAAAGGCTGACGGGGAACTAAACAACAAGCCTGTATGCGGCTTCTGCGGTCGGGGAGGGCATGTCAAAGAAGACTGCCGCTATGTGAATGGTCAGAGTTGCAGTCACTGTGGCAAGAGTGGGCACATCAAGGAGGACTGTCGTGCCGCTAATAACGCTTGTTTTCGTTGTGGCCAACAGGGCCACTCAGTCAAATATTGCCCGAAAAAGATTAGAACGGATCAAAACCGTAATGACACTGAAGAGCGTGGGCAGCTGCCAGGCCCACCGCCCCTTCGAGACCATCAGCACAACCAGCCGTAGCGGACTAATGCTCGTGTCTATAATCTCTCCACGTTGCTTGATCCAGAATGCAACACAAGTGGAGGTGAGTTTGTTTCTTAAGTTTTGAGGACAACACTTTTTCTCAGTGGGTTATTATGTAGTGCCCCGCTCCTCGCGGTCTACTATGTAATACCTACGGCTTGTTGACTCAGTCATGAACTGAGTATTTGGTGAAACCTTTGCCGGTATCGATTGATCACGGATGAAATGCAATGAACCTTTCCAATTGATGGATTGGCTTCTATTGAAATAAATCCAAGAGTTTTGCTGAATGTTTTCTCTCGCTGCTTGGTTTTGATGAATACGTTTTCGTGTTGGTTTTCGATGATTGGTTTTCATTGTTCGCTTTCATCGCATTTCGCATTCATTCCGAATCTTGAGAGAAAGAGACGAAGTATGCTAATCAACTGTTGGTGCCAATGTAGGGCACGTGAATTGTTCGTGAACGGTGCATGAAGTCCCTCCTTCTCTCTACTAAGATTCATCTCGGTGAGTTGCTTCAACCGAACAAACATTGATCTGTACGCCTAAGAAAAATAATCTCTACTCCACTCTGTTGTCTTGTCCCGATGATCAACGATACCCCAACAAAAGATATGAGAAGATAATTAAATTGAATCAAATGAAAGAATATGTGTTGCTACTCTATCTGCTCGATAAGAATGATCATCTGCTTGTCACCAGTATGCTTGAAAATGTAGACATGTACAGACGAACTTGTACGTATTGAGATGAACCTGAAGGCACGAAACAAATGTGTCATATATTTTTGCATAAGTCAAAATGTGTCTCATTTGATAGAACGACTAGAGCATACACTTGGTCTCGGACAACTTGTATACAAGGAAACATTTGTCTCTCGGGTGGTATCTGGGGGCACTTGGAACCGCTCGGCCTAGGAGAGATTAGGGCCTCCATGTGAAAATGGGAGTCAATCTGAGTCCTTAGCGACGAGTTGAACCAAAGAGTCACAGCGGCTAATCATGGGGATAACCCATGGACCAACATATAGAATAGTCCACCTGCATGACCCGAATGACAACTTCAATATCTGCAAGAATGAATCATGAATTACTCATTATGCAAATTGTGCTAACGTGGTTTTGTGCAGGGATGACTGCCGGCGAGGGTAAGTTGCTATGAATTATATTCTACTGTCATGTTCTTATGAATTGTTAAAAAGAACCTAGACAAGTAGAAAGATCACTAGTAAATATTAATTCAACATATTGATTTAGTGCAGAGATTTGCGAGTTCGGCCAAAAGCCTCTCTCCAGTACATGATGTGTGTTGACCCACGTTGTGGGCATCCTTTTCAGAAAGCAAAAGGAGACAGAAGGATATCGAGTGAGGCACTGAAGCTCGTCTAGCCCAGTAGAGCTCGTGGATCGCCTCAAAGTTTACTTTTCATTCCAGTCCAGTTTCAAGTTTCTTTTCCTTCTGAAGGTGTCTTTCAATTCCAGCTTATAATAAAGGGATATCATGTATGGGCATTGTGGCTATTTTTAAAAGAGAGTTTCAAAGAGAATTATGTAGCCAATTATAAGGCAAATCTGAGTTCGCAAAGCTTTGTACTTGTATTCCTATCAAGTTTATGAATAAAAGAAAGTATTTCCAATTTCAAATCTCTGTGTCCAATATTTGGTTTTCTGCAATGAATGGGTGCGTGCGTGTGTTTTGCTTAACTAATGGGTGCGTGCATGTGTTTTTCTTGACTAGTTGTTTTTGTGCCGGTACATGGCCTTGTGCAACCGCAACTTAGGCTTGCAAGGCATCACGCCTTAGCGAGGACGATCGATCCCGCAGGGATCCAGGCAAGACGGACGACCCTAGCGGGATCGGGGCATGACAGCGGGAGAGGGTGCAAATGAGGGATGAACGGCGGCGGTAGGGGAGCTTAAATTTTGAGAAAAGAGATGAAAATTAGGGGAGCTAAAATTTTGAGAGGAGGGAATTTTTTAGATAAGGCTCTAGCTCGGGGAGGGGGCACGGGTTTTTGTAAAAATTTGAGGAGCTAAAAAATTTAATGAAGGAGGGAGCCAAAATTTTCAAGGAAATTTTGATGTTAAATAACGGCTTTAATTCGTCGAGATTACAAAGATAGTTTTAATCCTTCGTTGTTGGACAATCTTAACTGTCGCAAATAGTCCGATTTGGTGTAGTGAAGTTTCTTTCTTCTCAAGAGTTCATTGGAATATATTGTTGTGGTGTGAGGTTTTGGAGTGTTATTGACTTTATTATCCCATCTCTGTGTCATAAATCCTTTTGTGTTTTCAGTACTGCTAACTGAATTAACAAAGTTGTTTGAGTGACTGCTTCTACTAGCATAGGCATGATGTTTATAACTTTTTTTGGTTGCTAAAGACTTTTCTTCATATAGCTTGGCAGCTTGCATTGCAGCTGAGAGGTTAACAGGACTGGCCACCAAGACATCAAATCTGATTTCTTTCTTGAGCCCTCCCACATAATGGCTAATCAAGCATTGCTCAGAGAGGCCTTGGATTCTTGGTAATGCCTTTTGGAATTGCATTGTATATTCTTGGAATGTTCCCTCCTGCTTAAGTAGCTTCAACCCAATTACATGATCTGTCGGTTGAGATGGACCAAACTGCATCCTGATGGCTTGGCAAAATTCTCCCCAAGAGAGCATTCCCCCTAGCCTTCATGACCCAATCATACTAATAAACAGATGAGTCTTTCAACTGTACTGAACAAACTCGTGCCTTATCATACTCTGGCACATCATAATAAGAAAAATAGTTGTGTACTCGCAACAACCAGGCCTCTACATCTCCTTCTCCACTAAATTCAGGTAGTTTGAGTCGAAGATTTGGTTGCCCCCATCCTGAGGCATTACTAAACTGACCTGTGTGTACTCCTACAGGTGCTGATGTAACCAAAGCAGGGCTTTACAGAGGCACAAAAGCCTGCTCTCCTAGGGGTCCCAAGTATCCTCTGGAGCTAGGATTATAAGGATTATGATCAAATTGTGTCACTGGTACGTTGTACTCCATAGTACTGCCACCAATTTGTGACTGACTAGGGTTGTTGGTGAAACTGGTCACCCTAGGGGACACTTATGGAGATGGTGGTTTCATTGGAGTAGGCGGTGGTATGGAAATTGGGTTCATGCCTACTCGTGATTTTTCCAATTCTTCCAACAACAGGTCAAATCGATGACCTAATTGATCGAATTTGCTACTGAGGTTGTGGACTGTGTTGGGATAGAAAAGTAGAAACCTTTTCCCAAACTAGAGAGTACCTGCGAGAGAACCGAGCAAACAACGCACAAACCAAAATACCAAACACAATCACGTAGACACAGATGATTTTTGACGTGGAAAACCCTTACGGGAAAAAAAACCACGGGATGATCGGAGTCCAACCCTGAGAAGCCTCTACTAATGAAATAGAAGAATTACACCCTCTACAAACTTCTTCCGATCAAAATCGGATCCCCACAATACTTGGAAGCAAGAACAATGATTACAAGGCTACGAAGAATAAGAACGACGAGTAGAGATTACCCGAATCCGATTCTCCTCCGAAAAAGACCTTCAATCCTCCGTCTTCTCTCCTAAAGTTTTAATGGCACTCTTGCCTTCTTCCTCTCTCTTTTCTTGTGTGTTCTACAATGATTAGGGTTAGGAATAACCTAATATTAACTTTCCTAATCTGCAGCAAAATCTGGACCATTAGATACGATCCAACGGTGAGAAACCCCCCCAGAAATTTGCCCAGCCCGACGACACAGAGTTCGGCCAGAACTCTGTGTCCGGGCATCCAGTACTATTCTGGAATGGGGAGGCAGAGTTCGGCCAGAACTCTGCCCGAGGCAGAGTTCGGCCCGAACTCGGCCCCTTGCTCCCAGCAGCTCCAGCAGCTCCAGTAGCAGCCTCCGCCTCCTCCTCGAGCTTCTTCGACATACGAACGATGCTCGTCGCACTCCGGGTCTTCTCCACATAGGTTGGGAACCCCACTCACTCCAACAAATCTCCTCCTTCACAACTATGCGGTGGAGGTCGTCATTCCGACGATCTGCCTGCAGTATTTAAACTTTTTCTTTGGTAGAACCTTCGTGAGCATGTCCGCTCCATTGTCATCAGTATGAACCTTCTCAAGCGCCACGTCCTTCTTCTCAACTATATCCCGTATCCAATGATACCGAGTCTCGATGTGCTTGGACCGACTATGAAATGTCTGGTTCTTCACAAGGTGAATAGCACTCTGACTGTCGTAAAGTAAAGTATACTGCCCTTGCTTCAGCCCTATTTCCTGCAGCAGCTTCTTCATCCACAGCAGCTCCTTGCAAGCCTCCGTCGTCGTAATATATTCCGCCTTCGTCGTCGACAAGGCAACACACTTCTGCAACCGCGACTGCCACGATACCGCTCCTCCGACAAACATCATCATATAGCCCGAAGTCGATCATCTCGTGTCTACATCCCCAGCCATGTCAGCATCAGTGTACCCAGCCAAAAGAAAGTCTCCAATCGACAGTGCCCTGAAGGTATCGTAGAATACACTTGACCGTACTCCAATGTACTCTTTCAGGATTTAAAAGATACCTGCTAACTGTGCCAACTGCATGAGCGATGTCTGGCCTCGTACACACCATAGCATACATAAGACTCTCCACATCTGAAGCACATGGAACCTACTCTATATCTTCCTTTTCGTCCTCGGTAGATGGACACTGCTCCTTAGTGAACTTAAAGTGGGCTGCAAGGGGGCAACTCACTTTCTTCGACCCGTCCATACGAAATGCTGAAGCATCCGGTAAATGTACTTCTTTTGGGACAAATGTAGCAGCTTGGACACTCTCTCTCGGTTGATCTCCATCCCAAGAATAGTCTTTGCTGCACCCAAATCCTTCATAGAGAAGGCCGCGTCCAGTTGGCGCTTCAACTCCGCTATCCTAGTAGCATTCTGACCCATTAATAGCATGTCATCAACATAGAGCAATAAAATGATAAAATCATCCTCGGTAAAATAACTCACAAATACACAGAGATCCGACGTTGTCCGTACATAGCCATGCTCCCCCATAAACGACTCGAACTTCCTGTACTACTGCCTTGGAGCCTGCTTCAGACCATACAAGCTCTTCCTCAATCGACAGACCAAAAATGACTTGCCCTTCTCACAGAATCCCTCTGGCTGCTCCATGTATAACTCATGCTCAAGATCACCGTGGAGGAATGTCATTTTTACGTCCATCTGCTATACCTCCAAGTCGAGACTGGCTGCTAATGCTAGCACCACCCGAATAGACGAATGCTTGATGATAGGCAAAAAGATCTCATCATAATCTATGCCTTTTTGCTGAACATAGCCTTTAACTACCAGCCTCACTTTGTATTGAGGGCGAGTAGCATCATTCGTCTGTTTCAATCTAAACACCCATCGATTCTTCAAAGCCTTCTTGTCCTTTGGCAACCGCACCAGCTCATAAGTGAAATTAGTGTGCAAGGAACTCATCTCCTCCGGCATAGCCTCCATCCACTCCTTCCTGTGTTTGTCTTCCATATCCTCTACAAAACTTTTGGGCTATCCTCCGTCAGTCAATAGCACATACTCACCCGGTGACTATCTCCACTACAAGAAAATAGGTCTTTTCCAACGTTTATTTCTCCAACATTTTTGTAAACGTTGGCTAAGTTAGCATATAACGACGTATTTAAAAAAACGTTGGTCATGACCGGCATTTGTCTTTAAACGTCGCACAATATTCTAACGTTTGTAAACAAACATTGATAATTACCTGCGTTTTCCCTTAAAAGTTGAGCAATATACCAACATTTTTAAACAAAGGTTGACAATTACCTTCATTTGTCTTTAAACATCGAGAAATATACCAACATTTTTAAAACAAACATTGATAATTACTTGCGTTTTTCTTTAAACGTCGAGCAATATACCAATATTTGACAATTACCTGCGTTTGTCTTTAAACGTCGAGAAATATACCAACATTTTGAAAACAAACATTGTTAATTACCTGGATTTTTCTTTAAACGTCGAGCAATATACCAACGTTTTGTGAAGCATGTCACATATTTGGAAACCCTTTTCGACATTTTTTTGACTTTTTTTTGGGCATTTACACTTATTTGACGTGTGAAGGAATTTTTTTTTCTAATCCTACATAAATTAGGCAGATTTTGTTTATGGAAATTAAGGTGAACCATTGACTAAATTAAAAAGTCTGCTTTATACATATAGCAAATGACCTCTAGCCTAGTGGTTAAGAGAGATGCATGCGGCCCGAGTGGTCAGGAGTTCGAATCCCAGTGGGAGCGATTCCAGAAAGAATTTACCTGGTTCCAAAAAAAAACCCAACAGTTTTTGAAAAAATTTGGCCATACAAAACCTAACGTTTGTTTAAAATGGTTAGGAAATCAAAATTCGACGTTTTTGGAAAAAAGGTTGGGAAAACTCATCGTTTCAAAAAACGTTGGAAAGTTCTCTTTTGCGACATTTTTGTGAGAAACTGTTGGAAATATTGTAATCATTATAGAATAATTAATGGCATTTATAAACGTCGTCTAAACCCTATGCCCACGTTTTGCGTAAATGTTGTAAATTGCCAACTAGAGCAACGACGACGTTTGCAAAAACCGTTGAACAAACGTCGGTAACGCCTATACCAACGTTTTGCACAGTTTTGCCAACGCTAATAAAACGTTGGAAAAAATCATTTTTCTTGTAGTGCTCGTAGATGGTCGACGATCTCTGTCGCTCCTTCTCATTATAGCCACTGGTGCTGGCTGTATACCAACGGCCTCCTCCCCTTCAGAAACTGCCTCCCCGGCATGCGCATCCTCCTGAGGGACACCTTGACCACCATCAGCAGGCTGATGATCAAGGTTGGGAGCAACTCGATGTATAGGCTCCCCTATAATTGGATCCTTTGTGATGTCGTCTGGAAACTGCTCGAAGCGAAATGACCCTAACTCAGGCAATTCCTCAGCCTCAGAAGGCGTCTCGGAACACGTCCCTGCTTCTGTAGAGCTTTCTTCCCACCAGGTCGTAGAGTCTATAACCAAACTCATCCCGACCGTAGCCGACAAAGATGCATCGCCTCGTCTTCGGCTCAAGTTTGGTCCTCTCGTCCTTTGGTACATGCACGAAGGCCTTACAGCTAAACACTCGCAGGTGATTGTATGACGGCTCTTTGTCGTACTTTTTCAGGCACATCACCCTGCAAAGGAGCACTAGGAGACAAATTAATAACATAACCAGCTGTAAGAACAGCCTCACCCCAATAACTGCCCGGCAAGTTTGCATCTAACAACAAACACCGCACCCTCTCCATCAGTGTCCTGTTAATGTGCTCCGCTACACCATTGAGCTGAGATGTCTTGGGCGGAGTCTTCTGGTGTCGTATCCCCTACTCTCTGTAATAAGCATCAAAGGGACCGATGTATTCACCACCGTTGTCAGACCGAACACACAATAACTTCTTGCCTGTCTCTTATTCAACAGAGGCCTAAAACTCTTTGAAAGTAGGCAGCACCTGATCCTTGGTCTTTAAGGCATAGACCCAAACCTTCCTGGAACAGTCATCAATAAAAGTTACAAAGTAAGAAGCACCACCAATAGATTTTACCTTCATAGGACCGCAGACATCCGAGTGAATCAACTCGAGCAATGCCGACTTTCTTAAACTTGGGTGACTTTGGAAAGACACCCTATTTTGCTTTTCAGCTGAACAGTACGTGCACTTCTCCAACTTTGTAGACTTAAGCCCTGGAATCACCTTCATGTTCACCAAGTAGCTCATCCCCTTTTCGCTGATATCGTCGAGCCGCCTGTGCCACAACTCGGTAGACGCATCACTGACTACATTCACCTCCTGTGCTCCCTGTGCGCTCCCCTCCATATAGTAGAGACCGGACTTCTTGCTTCCTCTGGCAATCACCATCGAACCTCTGGAAAGCTTCCACTGACTATTCCCGAAGAGACTGAAGAATCCCTCATCATCCAACCTTCCAACCGACACCAGGTTGAAACGGATATCAAGGACCTGACAAACATCTTTGAGAACAAGAACTGCACCCGTCTTCATTCTCAAATGCACATCTCCAACGGCAACCACCTTCAACACATCTCCATTGCCCATCTTCAACACTCCACAGTCACCTGTTGTGTAAGTGGCAAATAGTGTCCTGTTGTGAGATACGTTTGCAGAAGCCCCTGAGTCCACCAGCCAAGAATTATTATCGCAGGTGAGGTTTGTAATGACCTCATCACCTATGACGATCACATCGCCTCCATGTATCAAGGTTGCCGCTGTAGTATTCTCATCGTGCTTTTCCTTGTCGCCCTTCTCCTCTCTCTTCCAAGCGAAATAATTCCGCTTGATGTGGCCCTTCTTGCCACAATGGTAACACTTCGAGTCCTCGTACCGACCCTTGGACTTTCCTCTGCTCTTGTCTCTGCCACCACCTGGACCCCTTCTTTGGTCCCTTCGGCGGCTCTCTGAAATCAATGCCTCTGAGTGGTAGGATATAGATGAAGTGCCCTGAGAACGTCTCCGCATCTCTTCATTCAGCCCCCCGCTCTTGGCAAACTCCAAACTGACCATGCCCTCTGAAGCAGAAGCGATCATAGATACTCGTACGGTCTCCCACGAGTCTGGCAATGTACACAACAGCCATAGTCCCTGAACTTCGTCATCGAACTTGACTCCCATTGAAGACAGCTGGTCAACCACGCCCTGGAAATCACTCAAGTGATCCGTAATAGACGCCCCATCTTTGTACCGCAGACCCATCATCATCCAGATCAGGAACAACTTGTTTACCCCGGTCTTCTTCGCGTACAAAGATTCCAGCTTGTCCCATAATATCTTCGCATGCTCAATATTGGCAACTTGGTTGTACACGTTCTTGTTAACAAACTGCCTGATATATCCGCACACCTGTATATGCTCGAATTTCCAGTCCTCCTCGGATTTATCACTGGGCTTCTCGGATGCAAATACGGGCAGATGTAGCTTCTTGACAAACAGTAAATCTTTCAACTTGCTCCGCCAATAATGATAGTTGGTGCATTCAGGTTCACCATGCGCACCAGCTTCGTATCCATCTCTCCTCTCTAGTTTTTTGTCAACTCCTGACACCCTTCTGAATTCCAGAACTTGGCTCTGATACCACTTTGTTGGGAAAGAAATGCAAAAACCTTTCCCCAAACTAGAGAGTACCTGCGAGAGAACTGAGCAAACAACGCATAAACCAAAACACCAAACACAATCATGCAGACACAAAAATTTTGACGTGGAAAACCCTTGCGGGAAAAAAACCACGGGACGATCGGAGTCCAACCCTGAGAAGCCTCCACTAATAAAATAGAAGAATTACACCCTCTACAAACTTCCCCCGATCCAAATCGGATCTCCGCAACACTTGGAAGCAAGAACAATGATTACAAGGCTACGAAGAACAAGAACGACGAGTAGAGATTATCCGAATTCGATTCTCCTCCGAAAAAGACCTTCAATCCTCCATCTTCTCTTCCAAAGTTTTAATGTCACTCTTGCCTCCTTCCTCTATATTTTCTTGTGTGTTCTACAATGATTAGGGTTAGGAATAACCTAATATTAACTCCCCTAATTCGTAGCAAAATATGGACCATCAGATACGATCCAAGGATAAGAAATCACCCCAAAAATTTGCCCAGCCCGACGACACTGAGTTCGGCCAAAACTCTGTGTTCGGGCATCCAGCACTATTCTAGAATGGGGAGGCAGAGTTCGGCCCAAACTCGGCCCCCTTGCTCCCAGCAGCTCCAATAGCAGCCTCCGCCTCCTCCTCGTGCTTCTTCGACATACGAACGACGCTCGTCGCACTCCAGGGTCTTCTCCACATATATTGGGAACCCCACCCACTCTAACAGATTGTACCTTCTAGTGTAATGATTCGTTCCCCAGCCAAGGGACTCAGTCGACCATCGATCATCTCCGGTCGAGACATGTGACTGCTCGACCCTTGCTCGTCGCTCGCCTCCGCCACTGGATCCAGTGGCTCTGATACCAAAATATTAGTTCCCTTTCCCAGGATTCCTGAGATTGAAGGGGATCTAGCTCCAGTCGCCATGAATGATCTGCAGAAAAGGTAAATTCGAACAAAAAAAACTATTTGGGAGAGGAAATTGGATTAGGGTTTGATATTAAAATTGGGGATCTAGAGAATTACAAGTAACTATGAATTAGAGTAGCTAAAACTTACGAAATACCATCCTCTCTACATTTCATAAGTCTGGGTATTTATAGAGGATACCCAGACTGCTACAAGCTAATAGCTGGTATTAGAGAATACAGTTAGTTATTACCGGTATGCCTTATTCCTCTGAGCTGGCAATATTGCTGACTGTACCACAAATGTGATGCAACTCTACTGAATTGGCAATGCTGACTGTACCTCCTATAAGTGGAGTTGTAACAAACCAATGCAAAAAATATGTTTTCTTTTAGCAAATATCACCGTCTATTTCTGTTTATGTCAAAATGAGAACACTCATTGCTACCGACTGGATGTGGTATTCTTCAAAATTGCTTACTTTGTGTCCGTTTATGTTAAAATGAGAACCTTCATTGCTACAGAATGGATGTGGTATATATTCTTCAAAATTGCTTACTTTATGAAAGCTATCGACGACCCATTTGACAAAATTGGTTTTTTTTAGGCTATTGAAAGTTCCTCCAGTCAATCTCAACAAGATCTGATAAACATATCATAAAACCATGTTTAAAAAAATATTTTTTAACATATATCATGATATAATCTCTATATTTATGGAAGAAAATTAGGTTTTGAATATAGAAATTAGAAGAACTGTTGGGTTCAGATTAATGGTGATATTCATTTCTTCTTGCTTTTACTTATATAGTGAATGTGGATTTCCTAACCCATATAAGCAAAATTGCTTATTTTGTATTTTTGTTTTTAAAAAATTGCTTAGGTTCTAAAGATCCTGATCGCCCACGTTGCAGAATTATAACTTCAAATTAGTAAAAGGCCATGTAATCGACGTCAACAAGATGTAGTAATGATTTCAAGACCTATATATTAAGAAAGGGATTCTTAATCTTGGGTTTGAGTTAGTAGTGGTGAATTGGTGATATAGTAGGATTCTTATTGCTAGCTGTGGATCTATTGGCATTATTCACATTTCAAAGGGACTTCAAATGATCATACGGAAAAAATAATGTCTATGACTTAGGTAGAAGACTTGCAACATTTTAGCTTAATTTCTTCATATTCAGCGACAAATTTTGTTAACTAATGGGGAACATGATGTCGCATGCAGAGTGAATTGGCATTTCACTAATGTAATAAACTTTTTCTCTTTGTTAGAATCACTTTTTGTAATGGTTTCTAGTGCAAACGTGGGGTTGTTAGATTTTTTATTGTGCCCTGTCGATTCATGAGATGAAGAACATAAATTAAATTGCAGAAGCGTACCTGAATCCATTGCTAAACTTGATGGATCTTGAAGCGAACGTCTCTTTATTGGGTTCGATCTTCCAACTTGGTACGACCCTTCATGACAAAGAAGAATCTGAATCCTTTGTCCCTCTCTTTCTGTTGATGGGGATGCAGAAGAGAAAAAGAGAAAACCTCTCTTTTGGTGGCCGTATAAGTTGGGAACCATAACCCTAATGAACACATATATTTATATGTTTTTACATTTCTAATTTGGCCCCTCACCAAATTAGAATTATCTCCGGTATCTACACATTAATTCCATGACAATTATACCCTTAAGCCAATTTCCAAATAGACCACTTTAATTTGGCTTAATTATTTAGATAGCCTAAACACAATTAATTTTACATGTGTGGCCCCTTAATTATTGAATAATTCCAATAATCTTCCACTGGGCCACATATGTATCCTTATAATTGTGTTAACCTTAGTGAGCTCATAAATTGCTATCTTAATCCTTAAGGTATATCCGGACAATCTCGTCCATTAACCATATCAACATAGGATCAAAGCGGCCTTCTCACATATAGCGTAACTAAACCATCAATGGTCACATATACCAATAAAGCTAAACGACATAGATCAATCATGGGTGCATAGCATAAAAATTACACACAATGTGATCAATACATGTCTATTTCCAACTAGTCCTCCTTAACTTTAATGAGATCAATACTTTAACATAATGAAAACAGAATAAACTGAATTTTCATATATCTGATCAGATAAATATCCAAAATACTTTAATATATAAATGTGTCCAAAACCAAATAGCACCCAAATACATAAAATACAAACTCCCACTATATTGCCATATACTTGATTGAGATAACACCCATATGAGCAGTATGCTCATGAAAGACTCTGGGTGATAATGCTTTTGTGAGCGGATCCGCTAAAATAGAGTTTGTCATAATGTGTTATATGGACACTTTAACCATTCTGAATTCTTTCCTTCATAACTAGAAACTTTATGTCAATATATTTGACTTATACAAAGTTTCTGTTGTTATTGGAATACATTACTGCTGATTTATTGTTACACCATAATTTAAGTGGTCTTTCAACACCGTACTGTAGGTGTAGCCTTGTGACAAAATTTCGTAACCATATTCCCTGAATAGATGCCCCACAACATGTTATAAACCTTGCTGCCATGGTGAAAAAAATTATGAGTGCATGTTTGACACTCATCCAAAATATATCTCTATTAGTCAGCATAACCTGATGTGGATCTCCTACTGTGTTGGCATCCAACGAAATCGGAGTCGAAATACCTTATGCTCTCCAGAATTATCCGATCTCCTACAAAGAGCATATAATTTCTTGTTCTCTATTAATTACTTAAGTAGTTTGGCTGCTACCCAATAATCCATCCATGTTTGCTTAAATATCTGCCTAACATTCTAATATGTACGCAATATCCTGACGCGTACATACTTGAGCATACATTAGACTTCCTACAACTGATCATGAAGGGAAAATCTATTGTATTTTCTTAATTTCAAGGCTATTCTTAGGGCACTGAATGAGACTGAGCTTGTCTCCTTTAGCGACTGGGGTGTCACCTGGTTTACATTCCTGCATGCCAAATCTTTTAAGCACTTTATCGATATAGCTCTTTTGTGATAATCCAAAAATACCTCGAGAACGATCTCGGTGTATTTGAATTCCTAATACAAAAGAGGCATAACCAAGATCTTTCATCTCAAAGTTATTTGATAGAAATTTCTTAGTGTCATGTAATATGCCTATATCATTTGTGGCAAGCAGTATGTCATCAACATACAAAACCAAAAAATAATTTTACTTCCACTGAATTTGTGAAACACACAATCTTCAACAACGTTAACCTCAAAACCAAACGAGGTAACAACTTGGTAAAATTTATAGTACCACTGACGAGAAGCTTGCTTGAGTCCATAAATAAATTTTATAAATTTGCAAACCATATTATTTGGATCTTTCGACACAAAGTTTTCTAGTTGCACCATATAAATAGTTTCGTCAATATTACCATTGAGAAACGCCATTTTGACATCTATTTGATGTAACTCAAGTTTGGTCCTCTCGTCCTTCGGTACATGCACGAAGGCCTTACAGCTAAACACTCGCAGGTGATTGTATGACGGCTCTTTGCCGTACTTTTTCAGGCACATCACCCTGCAAAGGAGCACTAGGAGACAAATTAATAACATAACCAGCTGTAAGAAGAGCCTCACCCCAATAACTACCCGGCAAGTTTGCTTCTAACAACAAATACCGCACCCTCTCCATCAGTGTCCTGTTAATGTGCTCCGCTACACCATTGGGATGAGATGTCTTGGACGGAGTCTTCTGGTGTTGTATCCCCTACTCTCTGTAATAAGCATCAAAGGGACCGATGTATTCACAACCGTTGTCAGACCGAACACACAATAACTTCTTGCATGTCTCTTATTCAACAGAGGCCTGAAACTCTTTGAAAGTAGGCAGCACCTGATCCTTGGTCTTTAAGGCGTAGACCCAAACCTTCCTGGAACAGTCATCAATAAAAGTTACAAAGTAAGAAGCACCACCAATAGATTTTACCTTCATAGGACCGTAGACATCCGAGTGAATCAACTCGAGCAACGCCGACTTTCTTAAACTTGGGTGACTTTGGAAAGACACCCTATTTTGCTTCTCAGCTGAACAGTACGTGCATTTCTCCAACTTTATAGACTTAAGCCCTGGAATCACCTTCATGTTCACCAAGTAGCTCATCCCCTTTTCGCTGATATCGTCGAGCCGCCTGTGCCATAACTCGGTAGATGCATCACTGACTACATTCACCTCCTGTGCTCCCTGTGCGCTTCCCTCCATATAGTAGAGATCGGACTTCTTGCTTCCTCTGGCAATCACCATCGAACCTCTGGAAAGCTTCCACTGAATATTTCCGAAGAGGCTGAAGAATCCCTCATCATCCAACCTTCCAACCGACACCAGGTTGAAACGGATATCAAGGACCTGACAAACATCTTTGACAACAAGAACTGCACCCGTCTTCATTCTCAAATGCACATCTCCAACGGCAACCACCTTCAACACATCTCCATTGCCCATCTTCAACACTCCACAGTCACCTGTTGTGTAAGTGGCAAATAGTGCCCTGTTGTGAGATACGTTTGCAGAAGCCCCTGAGTCCACCAGCCAAGAATTATTATCGCAGGTGAGGTTTGTAATGACCGCATCACCTATGACGATCACATCGCCTCCATGTATCGAGGTCGCCGCTGTAGTATTCTCATCTTGTTTTCCCTTGTCGCCCTTCTCCTCTCTCTTCCAAGCGAAACAATTCCGCTTGATGTGGCCCTTCTTGCCACAATGGTAATACTTCGAGTCCTCGTACCGACCCTTGGACTTTTCTCTGCTCTTGTCTCTGCCACCACCTGGACCCCTTCTTTTGTCCCTTCGGCGGCTCTCTGAAATTAATACCTCTGAGTGGTAGGATATGGATGAAGTGCCCTGAGAACGTCTCCGCATCTCTTCATTCAGCCCCCCGCTCTTGGCAAACTCCAGACTGACCATGCCCTCTGAAGCAGAAGCGATCATAGATACTCGTACGGTCTCCCACGAGTCTGGCAATGTACACAGCAGCCATAGTCCCTGAACTTCGTCATCGAACTTGACTCACATTGAAGACAGCTGGTCAACCACGCCCTGGAAATCACTCAAGTGATCCGTAATAGACGCCCCATCTTTGTACCGCAGACCCATCATCATCCAGATCAGGAACAACTTGTTTACTCCGATCTTCTTCGCGTACAAAGATTCCAGCTTGTCCCATAACATCTTCGTATGCTCAATATTGGCAACTTGGTTGTACACGTTCTTGTTAATAAACTGTCTGATATATCCGCACACCTGTATATGCTCGAATTTCTAGTCCTCCTCGGATTTATCACTGGGCTTCTCGGATGCAAATACGGGCAGATTTAGCTTCTTGACAAACAGTAAATCTTTCAACTTGCTCCGCCAATAATGATAGTTGGTGCATTCAGGTTAACCATGCGCACCAGCTTCGCATCCATCTCTCCTCTCTAGTTTTTTGTCAACTCCTGACACCCTTCTGAATTCCAGAACCTGGCTCTGATACCACTTTGTTGGAAAAGAAATACAGAAACCTTTCCCCAAACTAGAGAGTACTTGCGAGAGAACTGAGCAAACAACGTACAAACCAAAACACCAAACACAATCATGCAGACACAGGATTTTTGACGTAGAAAACCCTTGCGGGAAAAAAACTACGGGACGATCGGAGTCCAACCCTGAGAATCCTCCACTAATAAAATAGAAGAATTACACCCTCTACAAACTTCCCCCGATCCAAATCGGATCCCCGCAACACTTGGAAGCAAGAACAATGATTACTTGGCTACGAAGAACAAGAACGACGAGTAGAGATTACCCGAATCCGATTCTCCTCCGAAAAAGACCTTCAATCCTCCGTCTTCTCTTCCAAACTTTTAATGTCACTCTTGCCTCCTTCCTCTATATTTTCTTGTGTGTTCTACAATAATTAGGGTTAGGAATAACCTAATATTAACTCCCCTAATTCGTAGCAAAATCTGGACCATCAGATACGATCCAAGGATAAGAAATTACCCCAAAAATTTACCTAGCCCGACGACACTGAGTTCGGCCAAAACTCTGTGTTCGGGCATCCAGCACTATTCTAGAATGGGGAGACAGAGTTCGGCCCAAACTCGGCCCCCTTGCTCCCAGCAGCTCCAGCAGCTCCAATAGCAGCCTCCGCCTCCTCCTCGTGCTTCTTCGACATACGAACGACGCTCGTCGCACTCTGGGGTCTTCTCCACATATGTTGGGAACCCCACCCACTCCAACAGATTGTACCTTCCAGTGTAATGATTCGTTCCCCAGCCAAGGGACTCAGCCGACCATCGATCATCTCCGGTCGAGACATGTGACTGCTCGACCCTTGCTCGTCGCTCGCCTCCGCCACTGGATCCAGTGGCTCTGATACCAAAATATTAGTTCTCTTTCCCAGGATTCCTGAGATTGAAGGGGATCTAGCTCCAGTCGCCATGAATGATCTGCAGAAAAGGTAAATTCGAACAAAAAGTACAATTTGGGAGAGGAAATTAGATTAGGGTTTGATATTAATATTGGGGATCTAGAGAATTACAAGTAACTATGAATTAGAGTAGCTAAAACTTACGAAATACCATCCTCTCTACATTTCATAAGTCTGGGTATTTATAGAGGATACCCAGACTGCTACAAGCTAATAGCTGGTATTAGAGAATACCAGTTAGTTATTACCGGTATGCCTTATTCCTCTGAGCTGGCAATATTGTTGACTGTACCACAAATGTGATGCAACTCTACTGAATTGGCAATGCTGACTGTACCTCCTATAAGTGGAGTTGTAACAAACTAATGCGAAAAATATGTTTTCTTTTAGCAAATATCACCGTCTATTTCTGTTTATGTCAAAATGAGAACACTCATTGCTACCGAATGGATGTGGTATTCTTCAAAATTGCTTACTTTGTGTCCGTTTATGTCAAAATGAGAACCTTCATTGCTACAGAATGGATGTGGTATAT
Source organism: Iris pallida (assembly GCA_029216955.1). Taxonomy (NCBI): domain Eukaryota; kingdom Viridiplantae; phylum Streptophyta; class Magnoliopsida; order Asparagales; family Iridaceae; genus Iris; species Iris pallida. The sequence goes on from JANAVB010027596.1 coordinate 11,037,971, forward strand.
ATTCTTCAAAATTGCTTACTTTATGAAAGCTATCGACGACCCATTTGACAAAATTGGTTTTTTTAGGCTATTGAAAGTTCCTCCAGTCAATCTCAGCAAGATCTGATAAACATATCATAAAACCATGTTTAAAAAATATTTTTTAACATATATCATGATATAATCTCCATATTTATGGAAGAAAATTAGGTTTTGAATATAGAAATTAGAAGAACTGTTGGGTTCAGATTAATGGTGATATTCATTTCTTCTTGCTATTTACTTATATAGTGAATGTGGATTTCCTAACCCATGTAAGCAAAATTGCTTATTTTGTATTTTGTTTTTAAAAAATTGCTTAGGTTCTAAAGATCCTGATCGCCCACGTTGCAGAATTATAACTTCAAATTAGTAAAAGGCCATGTAATCGACGTCAACAAGATGTAGTAATGATTTCAAGACCTATATATTAAGAAAGGGATTCTTAATCTTGGGTTTGAGTTAGTAGTGGTGAATTGGTGATATAGTAGGATTCTTATTGCTAGCTGTGGATCTATTGGCATTATTCACATTTCAAAGGGACTTCAAATGATCATACGGAAAAAATAATGTCTATGACTTAGGTGGAAGACTTGCAACATTTTAGCTTAATTTCTTCATATTCAGCGACAAATTTTGTTAACTAATGAGGAACATGATGTCGCATACAGAGTGAATTGGCATTTCACTAATGTAATAAACTTTTTCTCTTTGTTAGAATCACTTTTTGTAATGGTTTCTAGTGCAAACGTGGGGTTGTTAGATTTTTTATTGTGCCCTGTCGATTCATGAGATGAAGAACATAAATTAAATTGCGGAAGCGTACCTGAATCCATTGCTAGACTTGATGGATCTTGAAGCGAACGTCTCTTTATTGGGTTCGATCTTCCAACTTGCTACGACCCTTCATGACAAAGAAGAATCTGAATCCTTTGTCCCCCTCTTTCTGTTGATGGGGATGCAGAAGAAAAAAAGAGAAAACCTCTCTTTTGGTGGCCGTATAAGTTGGGAACCATAACCCTAATGAACACATATATTTATATGTTTTTACATTTCTAATTTGGCCCCTCACCAAATTAGAATTATCTCCGGTATCTACACATTAATTCCATGACAATTATACCCTTAAGCCAATTTCCAAATAGACCACTTTAATTTGGCTTAATTATTTAGATAGCCTAAACACAATTAATTTTACATGTGTGGCCCCTTAATTATTGAATAATTCTAATAATCTCCCACTGGACCACATATGTAACCTTATAATTGTGTTAACCTTAGTGAGCTCATAAATTGCTATCTTAATCCTTAAGGTATATCCGGACAATCTCGTCCATTAACCATATCAACATAGGATCAAAGCGGCCTTCTCACATATAGCGTAACTAAACCATCAATGGTCACATATACCAATAAAGCTAAACGACATAGATCAATCATGGGTGCGTAGCATAAAAATTACACGCAATGTGATCAATAAATGTCTATTTCCAACTGGTCCTCCTTAACTTTAATGAGATCAATACTTTAACATAATGAAAACAGAATAAACTGAATTTCCATATATCTGATCAGATAAATATCCAAAATACTTTAATATATAAATGTGTCCAAAACCAAATAGCACCCAAACACATAAAATACAAACTCCCACTATATTGCCATATACTTGATTGAGATAACACCCACATGAGCAGTATGCTCATGAAAGACTCGGGGTGATAATGCTTTTGTGAGCGGATCCGCTAAAATAGAGTTTGTCATAATGTGCTATATGGACACTTTAACCATTCTGAATTCTTTCCTTCATAACTAGAAACTTTATGTCAATATATTTGACTTATACAAGTTTCTGTTGTTATTGGAATACATTACTGCTGATTTATTGTCACACCATAATTTAAGTGATCTTTCAACACCGTACTGTAGGTGCAGCCTTGTGACAAAATTTCGTAACCATATTCCCTGAATAGATGCCCCACAACATGTTATAAACCTTGCTGCCATGGTGAAAAAAATTATGAGTGCATGTTTGACACTCATCCAAAATATATCTCTATTAGTCAGCATAACCTGATGTGGATCTCCTACTGTGTTGGCATCCAACAAAATCGGAGTCGAAATACCTTATGCTCTCCAGAATTATCCGATCTCCTACAAAGAGCATATAATTTCATGTTCTCTATTAATTACTTAAGTAGTTTGGCTGCTACCCAATGATCCATCCATGTTTGCTTAAATATCTGCCTAACATTCTAATATGTACGCAATATCCTGACGCGTACATACTTGAGCATACATTAGACTTCCTACAACTGATCATGAAGGAAAAATCTATTGTATTTTCTTAATTTCAAGGCTATTCTTAGGGCACTGAATGAGACTGAGCTTGTCTCCTTTAGCGACTGGGGTGTCACCTGGTTTACATTCCTGCATGCCAAATCTTTTAAGCACTTTATCGATATAGCTCTTTTGTGATAATCCAAAAATACCTCGAGAACGATCTCGGTGTATTTGAATTCCTAATACAAAAGAGGCATCACCAAGATCTTTCATCTCAAAGTTATTTGATAGAAATTTCTTAGTGTCATGTAATATGCCTATATCATTTATGGCAAGCAGTATGTCATCAACATATAAAACCAAAAAATAATTTTACTCCTACTGAATTTGTGAAACACACAATCATCAACAACGTTAACCTCAAAACCAAACGAGGTAACAACTTGGTAAAATTTATAGTACCACTGACGAGAAGCTTGCTTGAGTCCATAAATGAATTTTATCAATTTGCAAACCATATTATTTGGATCTTTCGACACAAAGTTTTCTAGTTGCACCATATAAATAGTTTTGTCAATATTACCATTGAGAAACGCCGTTTTGACATCCATTTGATGTAACTCAAGATCAAAATGTGTAACATGTGCTATGATTGTTTTAAAGCAGTTTTTCAAATATACCGAAGAGAAAAACTCTTTAAAATGAATCCCAAAATTTTGAGTAAAGTTACTAGTTACAAGACATACATTATACTTCTCCACATGACCCTTCGAATCCTTCTTGGTTCTAAATGTCCATTTGCAACCAATGGATTTCACACCTTTTGGTAATGGGACAAGTTCTTAAACTTTATTGTCTTGCATGAACTTATACTCCTTATTTATTGTATCAATCCACTTTGAGAATTGGAACTTTCCATGGCTTGACGGAAGTTGATTAGATCATCTTCCAGTATCCACAGTCTTCCTCACGTTCCTAGAGAAATATGACAATATTATCCGAAATTATATTTATTCTTTCTCTGGTGGACCATCTTAATATTACCGGTTCTTGAGGTTGTTGAGTTGTTCCTTAGGAATAATTACCTTATCTCGAATGGGGTGCCGCTACGTTGTCGTTGTTAAGGTATCTCAACAACGACTTATAGTGGTAATTCGACATTGTCTTATTGAGACTCCGAATTCACTTCTTGATCATGACAGGTATAAAATCATGCACATCGTCTAAAGTGATAGTAGGAATCGTAATTGATTCATGCACATCCGGACTTTATTTCTTCCCCAAACTCAACATCCTCAAAAAATATTACACGTCTCGTCTCAAAAAAAAAATTCTTAGTGTGGGATTATATAATTATCAACCCCTTGATCTGTAGCATAACCAATAAAGTAGCTGCTTATAATTTAACTTTGGTCTGTCTTCCCATTACACATTTAATATAAATATTAAAATCTGTAAAGTCAATGGAATCCAAATCCCATCAGACACAAATCGTTCAACTCTATTTCTAGAGAAGTGACCTAATGCTTATGTCATAATGAGGCTAAAAAAATATTATTAATTTTGCGTTTAGTACCACATGACTTCACTTGCAAGGTTTTATTATAAGATGCAATAGTTTCAACTGAATATAGGTTATCATAAACCTTAAGGGAACCGTTACCAATAATATTTAAATTTAAAGATAGACTAAACTTATTGTTTCCAAATGAACAATGATAACCGGATTTGTCCATTAAGGAAACTGAAACTAAATTTCGTCTAAAAGACGGTACAATAAAAGTGTCTATCAAATCCAAATAATAATCAGTTCCTAAAAATAACCTAAAATGTCCTATTTCTTTCACTTCTACCGAATTGTCGTCACCCACATAGATGTATCTTTCACCATCAATTGACTTTCGGTAACTCAGACAACCTTGCCTAGAATATTAATGTGGGTAGTCCCACCAGAATCTAACTACCATGAGTTTCTTGGTACTAAATCTAAATTAACCTCAGAACAGATCAAATTTAGAAATGTACTTTTCTTTATACGCCATGCGTGGTACTTTGTACATTTCTTCCTTATGTGTCATGCCTTATCACAAAAGAACAACCCTTAGTTTTATATTATTGCTTCTTTTGATTTGGACCCTTAGCAGCTATTGTATTCATTTCTTTTTGCCCTTAAAGTTTATCTCATTAAACATAAAAACTAAAATCTTATTGGCAGATATTTTAACAACATTAATTGTAAAGAGAACAAAGCAACAAAAAACAAACATGCTCTAACAAATAATCAAAGCGTAAAATATAGTCAAACAAATTCAAATAATGGTGAACCCCATATCAAGATACCTAGTACATCATTAATATCAAGTCTTTGGACAGTGATATTAGCTGCAAGTGGTATTCTTGGTGTAATGATCAAACATTGACAATAAGTCATGTCAAATAATAAGCCTATCTTTGGATCGGGTTATTATTCACATGTAAACCGTATAATTGTCACACATTTATCACCACAAGTATGTGTGCAATTCGGCCAAGTATTAACCTTCCTTTGGGCCGGCTAATACTCGCATGAATTTACACACAAATATCTAACATCCCTCATAGACTATCTAAGCAAGAGAGGTCACTTTGGCGACATCTTGTTTCAATGAGTCTACTTAGAATATTAGACAACTATTGCTAGTCATAAGAGGTACCAAAAAAATTGAATGTTGACTGAATTTTACAAAACTGAATCATGTCCAAAACTATATACATGCATATTCATAAGATTATTACTCAAATAAAGTAATCAAAAGCATAATCATTAATTTCAATTTGACAAAATTGGATATTATCACTATAACAAAATTCATGAAATAATCTATGGAGGATATGCATCCAAAGATAATATCAAATAATGCATAAGGATTACTTTAAATAGAATAATCTATATAAGACCAAATATATGCATTAACAGATTACATCAAATAATCTATAAAGATTATACCAAAATTGATCTACTAAAGACAAAATAAAATAATCTAACAGTTTTTATTGACCGAATCATATAATTATGCCAAAAGATATCAATTTTTAATCATAACCAAAATTAGCCAAAATATGAAGTTATCAAAATGAATCATAACAAATGATAAATTTATCAAAACCAAAAGTTTCCAGAAAGTTGAGTTATCCATCTATGGATCAAATCTTTGTGCCGAAACGGAATACTACTGCTTGCTACTAAATGCAATAAATTTTGTGCCGAAACCTGAATACTACTTAATACTAAATACAATCCAGTTTAACGCAAGGGACGACCAAGAGTACATAAAATAGTTTACGGTGGTTGGAATAATTACTAAAGAACAAAGAGGCTCGTATGCAATGTTATTCTTCAGACCACAAAACCATATGCACAACTTATAATTGTGTGCATTAACAAATGGGAAATGAACTCTACATTGCTCCAAGAGAATATCATATATGCTTATTAACGACAACTATGCCATGCAATGATAAGGGTTTCAAGCAAAATTAATAGGCACACAACACAAATTTATGTGCCGGTACTCCTTAGACATAATACAACATTAAAGAACATTTGCAACAAAAGGCCATATTACTCTGGATCATAAAAAATTTGATCGAACAATCAAAACCCTAAATTAAATTAGATTTTACGATCTAGGGTTCCTAAATAGCAACAAAAATTAAATCTAAACCTTTAATCTCATAAATCAAACAAGTAGGCTTTGATACCACTTGTTAGATTTTTTATTGTGCCCTGTCGATTCATGAGATGAAGAACATAAATTAAATTGTTGAAGCGTACCTGAATCCAATGCTAGACTAGATGGATCTTGAAGCGAACGTCTCTTTATTGGGTTCGATCTTCCAACTTGCTACGACCCTTCATGACAAAGAAGAATCCGAATCATTTGTCCCTCTCTTTCTGTTGATGGGGATGCAGAAGAGAAAAAGAGAAAACCTCTCTTTTGGTGGCCGTATAAGTTGGAGACCATAACCCTAATGAACACATATATTTATATGTTTTTATATTTCTAATTTGGCCCCTCATCAAATTAGAATTATCTCCGGTATCTACACATTAATTCCATGACAATTATACCCTTAAGCCAATTTCCAAATAGACCACTTTAATTTGGCTTAATTATTTAGATAGCCTAAACACAATTAATTTTACATGTGTGGCCCCTTAATTATTGAATAATTCCAACAGGGGTTTCTTGACATAGGTCTTAGATTGAATGAATTCAAAGTTTGTATGGAAGATTTGCATGATTACCTATTTCCTTGGTAGCAAATTTATTCGTATAGAGAATAGATATATAATTTTTTCCTTTTGATATTGAAACGAATAGTTTTACTGAAATGGTAATCGTATAAAATTGATTTTTTCTTCTTCTCGTTTTTAGAATTTTTTCCGACATGTATGGCTGCTCCATGTTGTTGTTGTTGATGATGATGAAGGTAGATTCATGTAAATTAATATAAATATTTGTACCATGAAGATGAATTTCAAATTCCTCCCTATTAAAATAAATGTTGTTGGTTCCTTTCCAAAGCGAAGTTCTAGTCTTTCTTTTCCATTCTATTTTTCGTTTTTCCCAAAAATTGTGTTTTCTGCGGTGTTCCCAAATATATTCTTTGAATGGAGATAGTGTATTACTATATTATTTTAGCTTGTTTTCTTTGAACTAAAGCAGGAGGTTCTCTGGTGTTTGAAGTGTTAACCATGAGGCCGTTCAGGAGTTCTTTAGTTCTCATTCAGAAAGATTGTCGGGTAGTGGTAAAGGACTTGTGATCAAAGGAAAGGGACCAGGTAGTGACATTCTTCTGCCTCTACCACCACGCGCTAAGAGACTGCGACCTACAACTAAGGGCGACTTTACTCTGTACAAAGCATAATGGAGGCTAATCAATAGGTAGATAGTAACATCTATCTCCTATGGTCCTGTACCCCGTCAGTGCAATGAAGTAGATGCATACATACATCTACAGAATATGATGAATTACCTGCACAAGGCAATGAAACAGAGAGCACAGATCATGTTACAAAAGATTTCATTCATTCAGTTGAAGGGGGGCATGATATGTCACATCTTCTTCGAATAATTGTAGTTTTGAGTTTTTGGCTTCCAAGGAAAATGACGATGATAGCGGTAGAAACTTGAACAGGGAGAGGAGCATCTCGATAGCAAGGGCTTGGTTAAAGCATGCTCATGTTCTTTTTGTCTCAAAGGTGAATAGAATGATATGACCATACTGTTATATACTTCATTACAGTGTGTTTTTCTTATATCTAGAGATATCTAAAGCTGTCGTTGACTCGGATATATCTTTGGGCATGGTTCTCATTACACCGTGGTTCTCGGATATATCTTTGGGCGAGCTACATGGAGGGCTTGTGCGAGGGTGGGCAACAAGAGGAAGCGAGTCAGCAGCATCTTGAACCAGGGAACGTGGGAGCCGACTTTGAATATATACACTCGTAGGTTCATTTCTGACATACTAGCAGTCTGTTTCAATCCGTACACTGAGAAGGGTGAGTGGGTCTAGAATGTCACGAAGGAGGCAAGGTTCGACCACAGGGCTGCGTTTAATGCTTGTCGAACGAATCATCCTCCCTGGGAGTGGAAGGAATTTGTATGGATGAAGGGGTCAGCACGTAAATTCTAGTATTGTATGTACAAGTTGTGTTTGGGGTGACTGCTGACACTTGACAAGCTCATCAGGTTTGGAGTGAGAGTAGAAATGCAGAGTTGCTCGTTGTGCGGCCAAGGCCCCGAGAATATGAATCACCTTTTATTTGAATGTCAGGTCTCCTTGTATATTTGGTCGGTACGCTGCAATAAATTGAGCCTAAACGCTGGAGGAAATCGAGAATGGAGAGCTACTATAGAATATATTATAAGAGAAAAAGGAAGGGTTCTAGATGGTATAAACAAGCACATCTCCGGCTTGCTGCTGCAGTCTGGCACATTTGGAGGGAGAGGAACATTCGTATCTTTTAGGTGTTAACAACCACGATAATTGGGCTCATAAAAATATAGATTTTGATATAGATACACTGGGATAAAATCCCAATAATGATTGATGTATGGAGAGATGGATGTACTTTTATTTACTATTTGGATAACAATTACCATTCTTTAATATATATATATATATATATGGTATCAGATTCACTCCCTCTTATGTCCACCCCTATTATCATCCGCATCATATCCATTGGATTAGATTTAAAAACGTTTCATATTAAATCTCTATAAAAAAAATAAGAACAAAAATATATATACCAAAATTAGACGAGAGAAAGAAACCGAGAGTAGAAAAAAAATGTGGCTGCCCCTCCGTCTCCAGATCGGCCTCCACTCATCCCTCCACTTCCTCATGCGGGAGAGTCAATAAGAATGAAAATCCCTAATCTTGTTTTCATGTCCGATCGACTATCCCTACTATCCTTATAGTCAGCTACATCTCTCCCACAATTTTCTCCCTCTTATTTTGTTTAGTACCATCTCTTTCTTTTTGAAGTGCCTAAACTCCAGGCTCTCGAAAGCCATGCATGCAATGGAATCTCCTAACCCCTAATATAATGCACCCACTAACCTCCATTCTATTCCTCTTCCTTCATTGAATCCTAGCTTCACACGCTTCTTCCATCGATCATGAGACCTTCTTCCGCGTCTCAAGAACTCAACAGCTCGAGCCACGCCCGCTAGGAGATCAACAAATAATCACATCTCATCCAGAAGTCTTCTAATTCTTTCAGCTCCTCGATCACCGACTACAACCAGGAACCTTCCATCGTTTTATACGTTGCACACCTCACTCTCCCAAGATAATACACACCGAGGCTTGTGACTTCATGTCGTTGGTCTAGAAGCTGTCTGGCATATCCCGCGAACCAAGTGATCATGACGTCGATAATGTTGCGGCTGCTACAATGCCGGTATAGCCGCTACTGCAGCCCGCAGATGGAGTTACAATAGGAATGTTGATCCTCATGTCTCATACTTGTTGTGTTGGAAACGAAGCATTTATCTGCTTTGCACGTCTCGATGACGGACATGGCTCGCGAACGTGAGTTCCGTGATGTCACCCGTTATCAGGCGCTTGCAAATTCCTTAGCTGATCTTCGTTTCGCCCAGACTGGTCATTCAGCCGGTTCTATCCCTAGAGATCCAGCTTTCTCTGGTTACCGCTGTGAGGATGAGGCTGTTCATGCCTACTTCCAGCCCGGTAACGCCTATGATTGGTACCGTCCACCTCGTAACATTGTTGGTGAGTTCTATGCTGGCGCCCCTCCTCATCCTTCTAGCGCTGGTACTTCTGGAGCTGGTCCTTCAGGACATGCTGGTCGAGCTGATGATGATGATGAGGAGGAGGAGATGTAACTATATGATTTTGAGTGATATTTTATTGTGCACTTGGAAATGCTCCGACATTCCAAGTTATTATCAGTACTTTTTGATTATTATTAGCACTTTCTAGTTTGCTTCAGTACTCTGTTATTTTCATGGATATGTTTTTTATGCCTCAGTTTATGGCATTCCAGTTTATTTCTGCACTATGTTTCAGTTTCAGTTTATGATAGCACTATCTCTTATATTGCTTCATTCTTTATAACTGCCTGTGAAATTACATGCCTATGATAATTTTTTTTTACAATACATGCCTGTGATATTTCTCTTTTATTTCAGCCATATTTCTTTTATATGTGTTTTTTCACTATTTGTTACTTATGCATTGATTGCGGGGGAGCTTTATCTTTTGCAATTATTTTGCTAAGTGACAAAAGGGAAGAAAAATTAAAAGATCTAACATTTTTTTTAGATAATACAGGATATGAACAATTCTACTTTTTGATATTTTGAACAAGCTTAATGTTATATCATTCATAGTTTGTCAATTATCAAAATGGGGGAGATTGTTGGCCCATTGGTCATATGGTCAACCTGATTTTAATAATTGATCAAACTCTGTCTGGATATACGAAGCTAGTCGGGACATCTCGGACTCTTGGACATGATCAAGAATGGCTATCCACTGAATGCAAGACCGAAGATCAGTTTGCCTACTCGAGTCTGTAATTCCTTATGCAATGTATTTTTTATTTTATTTGAGTCTAGGAATATGTTGTACACCGAGTCGTACTGGCAAATAGGCTACCCTTAAATGAGTTCAAAAATATTTTTAAAATGATCTCTCAAAAAGGTTTACAAAAAGGTTTTCAAAAAATCACTAAAAAGCTTTTTAAAACCCTAACTAAACCCTGACAGAACTCAGGCCGAGTTCGGCCAGAGTTCGACCAGAGTTCGGTTGGTGGCCGTTGTGATTTTGAATCCTTATTACTTGGTCCTCCTGCAGTTGCAGATTTGACCGAGATTTGCTCATAGAGTTCTGCCCGAATTCTGCCCAAATTCTGTCAGAAGTCTGTCTTTGGAAAACCTATAAATAGAGAAGGATTTCGATCATTTCAACTCACTCATTCGCTTTCAATCTTCTCTCTATCTAAAACATTCAGTCTTCCAAAGAGTTTTCTTGTGCTTTAAATTTCAGATCCCAAGCCAATTACAATCCTCTAGTCGATTTGCCAGTGCGGTACGGTCTAGAAGTTTCTGAGAGATTGTAATCAGAAGGCTTGATAGAAGAATAGCTCTTCAAATTGAAGTTGGACGAGTTCTTCGTATCAAAGCTCGCGTTGTAGAAGTTGCAAGAACTTCGTAAGAAAACTTACGGTTTTTCCAATAGTGGATTCAACTGGTAGCAAGAGTTCTACCGACTTGATTAGTCCTCAACAGGGAAAAACCAGTATACATCGCTGTCTTTGCGTTTGCTCTCTTAACTCATCCTTTACTTTATTTTAGTTGTGATTAATATTCTGTGATTGTGCTGCTAACATTTTTTTAATTAGCATTATTCCGCTGCCAACTCAATTCACCCCCTCTAGAGTATTACGCTTTACTATTTCGTTCCTATAATTGGTATAAGAGCGGGTGTTACAGGTAAAGCAAGGTAACAATGCAATTATTTATTCATTTTAATTAACTGTTATATAGATCACAGCACAACACATGGCAACTATAAAATTCACAAGTGAAGGCCAGGTCACAAACAGACCTCCACTGTTTGATGGTACGAACTATACCTATTAGAAAACACGGATGAGTTTCTTCTTGAAATCTCTTGACTTTGATTTATGGTCTATTGTTATTGATGGCTATCAAAAGCCACCTCGTATAAATGTTGATGGAGTTTTAGTAGAAAAACCCCATAGCAGATATACAGAGGAGGAAAAGAAAAAGGCCAGTCTTGACGCATGTGCTATTAACGCTCTATTTTGTGCTTTAGACAGAACTGAATTTAACAGGTATCTATCTGCACAACGGCTAATGAAGTGTGGAAGCTACTTGAAATCACACATGAAGGCACGACTCAAGTCAAAGAATCTAAAGTTAGTAGACTTACTCAAGAGTATGAGGTGTTCAAGATGAAGCCCAACGAAACAGTTACTCAAATGTTCGAAAGATTCTTGGATATTGTAAATCCTTTGTCCTCTCTAGGCAAAGAGTACAGTAACCATGAAAAGATTCACAAACTCCTGCGAGCACTGACCAAGAATTGGATTCCGAAGGCTACTGCAATCATTGAAGGGAACGACCTCACAACTATGTCCCTCGAAGTACTCATGGGTAAGCTACTCACTCATGAATTGGAGCTACAAGATTTTGAAGAGCCTGCACCAAAGGAGAAGTCGATCGCTTTCAAGGCTCAGCATAGAAAAGCTGCTGAAGGTGACTCAGATAGCAGTGAATCTGATGTTGAAGATCAAGCACTCCTAGCAAGGAAATTCAAAAGATTCATGAGATATGAGAAGAGAGCCAAAAAAAACAACAGCAGCAACAACTAGTATCAAGATGATGTTGTCTGCTACGGCTGCAAGAAGAAGGGACATATGAAGAAGGATTGTCCCACAAACTCATCATCAAGCAAGAAGAACAACAGGTATGAAAAAGGGAACCTGAAGAGATCAACATCTAGGAGATATGCCAATACCAGCATATGGCACGAAAGTGAAGCAAGCGACTCAGAAGACGAACAATCAGAAGACGCTGCAAACGTATGCTTTATGGCATCCGATCAGGTACCCACTGAACCTGTAGTTGATACTTATGATGACTTCACCTTTGAGCAATTAGGAGATGCCTTCAGTGACCTGATGACTGATTACAGGAAACTGCGTAGCAAGTATCAGACCTCTAAGAAGGTACTCAAAGAGTACAAAGGTGAAATAGGAAGACTTACCGACCTACTAGCTGAGGTTAGAAATAATATTATTGAGTCTGGTGAGCTTTCTTCAATAAAGCTCTTATTACACGAGACTACCAAGTCATATGAAGGGAAAAACAAAATTATTGACCAACTCAAGGAAGAACTTTCTATAGAGAAGAAAAGTCTTCGGAGTGCACAAATCAGAATGGAAACACTCACTTCTGATTATACTAAGTTATATGACACTTCCAAAAGATTGGAAATTATGTTAGGAAAACAGCCTGAGCCTGCTGCTTCCTATCCTAACACGTGTCACTTACCGAAAAATCGGAACTTTCCCAAACCAAACACTGTCAGACCTAACCCTATCAAACCTTTACAAAAAAAGGTTAAGCCCAAACAGGATTATAGGCATGCTTTCTTCTATACTAGAAAACCTAAACCTACCAACCATGCACACCACTCAGCTTTGAACACTCGACATGCAAAATGTCATTATTGTGGCCTCATTGGTCATATTTCATCTGCATGTAGAATCAGAAAGCTTGTTGATTTAAATATCTATGCTTGGATACCGAAGGCTAACATTTCAGGACCCTACAAGAAATGGGTACCAAAAGTTTCATCCACAAACTGTTTTGTAGGTGGAACACCTTTCACATGCTAGAAGCAAATGGATCCTCGACAGCGGTTGCTCACGGCATATGACCGGTGACGCTACCCTATTTACAACACTGTCGAAGAAAAAGAAGGAAGGCTATGTCTCCTTCGGTAATAACTTGAAAGGGTATATTATTGGTATCGGTGATGTTGGTAAGTCTCCCTATCCTGTTATTAAAGATGTCTGTCTAGTTACCGAGTTGAAACATAATCTACTCAGCGTAAGTCATGTAGCTGATCATGGTTATGGCATCAACTTTGGCAAAGACAAATGTACTATAGTTGATAGCTCAACTTGTAGTACTATCTTTGAAGGTATCAGGGAAGACAACATATATGTTTTCTATTTGTTAGAAGATACTAACATTTCAGGTAGATGCTTAATGGCTAAAAGCGATGAGAGTCATCTGTGGCATATGAGACTCGGTCACGCAAATATGGACACAATATCAAGATTATCCACAAAGAAGCTAGTATGCGGTTTACCGGACATTACATTCAAAAAGGATTCGGTATGCAGCCAATGTGAAAAGAACAAAGCTACCAGATCCACATTCAAGTCAGTAAACGCAGTATGTACTACTAGACCTCCACAATTGCTTCATATGAACTTATTTGGTCCTAGCAGAGTTGCTAGCCTCGGAGGTAAGCTTTATGCTTTCGTAATTGTAGATAATTTCTCTAGATACACGTGGGTATACTTCTTGACACGAAAGAATGATGCATTATCCGAATTTGTCGCCTTTTGCAAGAAAGTTTAGAATGAAAAAGGTTACATGATCACTTGTATTAGAAGCGATCATGGAGGCAAATTCGAGAATGCAGAGTTTGAGCATTTTTGTGACACACACGGTTTTGTACACGAGTTCTCCTGCCCTAGGACTCCACAACAAAATAGAGTTGTAGAACGTAAGAACAGAACTCTATCCGAAATAGCCAGAGTGATGTTAAACCAGTTTAGTCTACCCAAATATTTCTGGGCTGAAGCTGTCAATACAGCTTGCTTTGTTCTCAATAGAGTTTTAATTCGACCAAAATCGAAGAAGACACCATTTGAGTTATGGTTTGATAGAATTCCATCTGTTTCATATTTTAGAATATTTGGTTGTAAATGTTTTATTCTTAATACAAAAGAAAATTTGGGAAAGTTTGACGAAAAGGCCGATGAAGGTATATTTTTAGGTTATGCGGCCAAGAGCAAAGGATACAGAGTCTTCAACAAACGAACCATGATCATCGAAGAGTCAATCAACGTCACTTTTGATGAACTAAATAAGATGACGATCGATGACAATGACGAAGATCCAACTGTACCAAGCTCAACAACAGCTGATTCTCAACCAAGCTCGGCACTAGCTGATCCTCCTAGAGAAGATCCAGGAAGCAGCTACCTTCAGAGTCTGCCAAAAAGATTAAAATTTACAGCTGATCATCCAAAGGATTTAGTAATTGGTGACATTACCAAAGGAAATTTTCTAAGTGTATGCAGAATGAGTTTGAGATGAGCATGATGGGAGAGCTGAAATTCTTTTTCGGGTTGCAAATCAAACAAACTGATAATAGGATATTTATAAATCAAGCCAAGTACACAAAAGACTTGCTAAAGAAGTTTGATCTGGACAATGTCAAACCTATTGGCACTCCAATGGCAACTTCAACAAAGCTTGATTCAGATGAACAAGGCAAGCCAGTCGACACACGGAAGTATCGAGGTATGATTGGTAGTTTACTTTATTTAACTACTAGTCGTCCAAATATAATATTTAGTATTTTCCTGTGTGCACGTTTTCAAGCTAACCCAGAGGAATCACATCTGTCCGCAGTTAAGCGTATCTTTCGATACCTTAAGGGCACTTTTTCTGTTGGCTTGTGGTATCCCAAAACTAAGTCCTTTGACCTTATTGGTTATTCGGATGCAGATTTTGCTGGATGCAAAGTTGATAGAAAAAAGTACCAGTGGCACATGTCATTTCTTAGGCAAGGCTTTAGTCTCATGGTTTAGTAAAAAGCAAAA
This sequence comes from Iris pallida, assembly GCA_029216955.1. NCBI lineage: Eukaryota > Viridiplantae > Streptophyta > Magnoliopsida > Asparagales > Iridaceae > Iris > Iris pallida. The sequence goes on from JANAVB010027596.1 coordinate 11,053,227, forward strand.
TTCTGTAGCCCTATCAACAACAGAGGCTGAGTACATCGCTGCAGGACGTTGTTGTACTCAGATTTTGTGGATGAAACAAACCTTAGAAGACTATGATTTGTTTTACACACATATTCCTATTTTTTGTGATAACACGAGCACTATTAATTTGACTAAGAATCCAGTATGTCACTCTGGTACTAAACATATCGAGATTCGACATCACTTTCTTAGAGATCATCATCAAAATGGAGATATAAACCTTGTGTACATAGATACTGAAAATCAACTAGCTGACATCTTCACTAAACCTCTAGCGGAAGATCGTTTCAATTATTTACGTCGAGAATTAGGAATTTTGGACGTCAACAATATTAATTAATTGTGTTTTATGATTATATATCATTACGCAAAAACTGTGTTAGAGACAAGCCAATAAAGAGTCTGTCTGTCACCACTACTACGGTTGAAGTGAAGCGGTACTTAAGAGTTCCCCGGTGAACCTCCGCCAGCTGGGACAGTACTCCTATAGCTAATCTGAAACAGTCGCTGTGTAATGATATTTAATCTATAAAATAATATTAATTATGTTAATTGAAGGTTGAAATTACTAATCTTTGAATTAAATATTTGAAATGAGCCAATAAAAAAGAAAGGATATCAAACCAAACCCAGGCGAATTCAGCCAGACTTCGGACCGAATTCGGCCCGAGTTCGGTTGAGGGTGTCAGGTTATATATACAGAACCCGAGAAGCCTTTCTTCCTCATTGCTTTCAAACTACATCATAACCAGCAACAGTAGCCGCGAAGGAGCCCCGAACCCTATGTTTTCTATTGATTGTAAAAGTACAGAACAATTATCGGAGGACTGAACTTAGACTCACAATACAAACTCGCTCGTACAAAGAAAGCCTAGGGACGAAAACCTAGGTACAGCAGTCTAAGTACGATTGTTTATTTTAGATTCTGGGGGGTGACGATAGAGGCTCGGGAAAGCGATGGCCGCTCTGCCTTACTCCTTGGACGATCGGTACACAGCCTTGACTCGGGGAAGATCTGCTTGGTCGTTGACGAAGAAATGCCTTCTTGCTCTCTCTCTGATTGCTCTCCTGGCTTCTCTCTCTCTGTGTATATTCTCTCTCTGACTATGGAGGAAGTCTCTCTGTGTATACGTATTCTTCTCTGGTTTTTTTTTGTATATCTCTCTATATCTTACAAGGGAATGGGACCTTGCTATTTATAATAGTGGGATGTGATCACTAGGGTTGCCAATGATTAGCTCTTGGAGATGGCGGCGGCCTGGGGATTGATCAATCCAGGCCGTTCGTTTCTGATTGTGACGAATCAGAACCATCAAGGGTAGATTACACCAAATCCCCATTAGCAATTAATGCTGATTGGCATAAATCTTTCTTATAATGATTCTCTAATATCTGCGAATAACTCAAATTTATTCTCCTGCCACGTGCCCCAGATCATTGGGATTCGACCCGATCTTGGATTGCCATAAATCTGGGAGATTGATCGGCTGAGGACACGTGTCCTGAGAGCCAATGGTGAGACTGGAACCGCATACAGATTGGGCCGCATGAGATTTGGGCCATATAAATTTTGGGCCGCATAAGACTTGGGACACGTGTCAGGGCTGTCTGGGCAGTGGCCCCCTCCTTCAGACTTCTGAACCATATAATGAGCCGCATGAACCGCATAAGGGTGTGTCTGCTTGAACCGCATGGGCATGATCTTCTTGAGCCGTATAGGGATGATTCCACTCGAGCCGCATGGGACAGCTTCACTCTGAACCGCATGGGAAGTCTTCACTTCGAGCCGCATAAGCACACCCACGTGGCAGGGCCACATGGCATTTTATTGCTCTCGGGGGATCGTGTCAGAGATTTCTTTCTCTTCCCTAGAGATTCATCATCATGACAGAGTCATAATTACCTGCTTTGGTGTCAGGTCTGTCAACTTTTCAGAGGGGTCAGCCGTCAAAGCAATTAATGCAGCATGGATCGGAGGGGAGCACTGTCACGCCATATGTCTTCTGAGCCGCATGGAATGCCTCCGGCCGCATAGCTCCTTATGCCGCATGACTCCCTGAGCCGCATGCATTTTCTGAGCCGCATGGGTCTTTCTCGACCGTATGAGTCAATTTCTTTAGTATTTTCCATGCTTCTACAGGACCCACTTCAAAGTTTTTAATTTGCAAAATTGAAATACTTTGAATAAGAAGCATGGCTGGATATTCTTCTGGCCGCGCATGGATATCTTGGCCGTATGGAAAGTTCTGCCGCAGGGGCGTCTCAGCCGCATGGATGGCCCAGCCGCATAGAAATTTCTACCTCCCGACCATCTGAGTCGCATAGTTGCTATTAGCCGCATGGTCATTTGAATCGCATAAGCTCTTTGCCACGTCATTATGCCATGCGTGTGGATCTTTCTGGGACAGGATCCCAAGTGCTCAGTCTTTAAATGGCTGGTTTGGCTCAATAACCGAAGAGCTGATCGCGTTTTACGAGACGTCGGTCCACAGTTCTCCGTCAATAAATAGAAGGACATTTGGACGGTCTTCTCTCTTAGACTATTCTTGACTCAGATTTTTGTCGTATTTTCTTCCTCTGATCATCAGACAACAATGGCACCCAGGGCTTCTAAGGCTGTAAAGAAGGCTGTGGCGAGGAGTAAGAAATCGGCTTCGCCCTCGACTGTCGTGCCCTTCGTTCGTTTTGATGTTCATATTGCCATCGAAGGTAAGGATTAGGTAGTCGATTTGAAACCCTAGCAGAGCCTGCTTCACTGCGTGCTTCATATACACGACTTTGACAAGAACTTCTCAAACTATATGGTCCGCATACGCGTCCCATGACTGAGCCGCATGAGACTTGTCTAAAACGAGCCGCATGAATATTTCTGACTGTTTTCATTTTCTTCGTCTTTGGTTCTCGCAGTATCTCCACCGAATGTTGAGACTGCGGCGTCAGAGGAGCCGCAGCCTCCTGTCATCAGCCAGGGATCTTCCTTTGTTAAGAAGGAAGTGAAGAAAGAAGAACCTGCGCCTGAGGGGAACGGCAACTCTCCAAATATCGAGACTGTTGAGGGTGGCAGCGCTGGGAACCCTGTTTCTCCTATTCTGGACGAGGATGCTCTTCACTTGCATCCTTCATATGTGAGATGGTTGAGGGAATGGTACATGCACTCCTGTAACTAGGATGTAGGGGCTTCTCGTGGATGTTTGTCTGTAGTCTTTTATTTTGTTTCGCCTTCTTCCCTGCCGAGCATCCAAGCTCTCCGGGCGGCGGAAGGCGAGTTGGCCGCTATTCATGCATCGTTCTGCTCGGACTCCGCTCCCTTGGTGGCGAGCTCTAGCGTTACTCCTCCGACGTTGCCGCTCCGGCTTCCCCTGACGCCTTCCTCTGCTGAAGTTTTGAACGACGCGTTGCAGGACGTGGTTGGCAGTTTCCATCGTCATTTGAAGAGGGGAATCGAGGCCGCTGTTGAAAGAGGAACCTCTTTTACCTTGGCCCGAAGATGCGTCCATGGTCAAATAAACATCCTTAGGGATCTTCCTGATGATACAGGAATGGCTTCGCTTCTGGAGGCGAAATTGCTGGAGGTTGATCAGCTGGTGTCCGAGCTTCGAGTATTGCGGCAGGCTGATCTGCCTGCTGTTATAAACGAGGAGCGAAATTCCCTTATTGCTATTATAGAGATGACCAGAGCGGCTCGAGATAAGACCAGACCGGCCGCACTGAAGGATCTCAGCGACTTAGCTGATCGGTATGATCAATTGAGTTATGCGACCGAAAACATTGTGGCTCGGGAGAAGTCTGTCTCTCGTGAGATTACCGAGACGCGGGAGCAGATCCTTGCGCTTCAGAAGAAGTTGACTTTCCTGGAGTCTGAACTCGAGACTGCCCGCAATGACAGGGGGCTAATTGTTCAGGAAGCTGACAGGGTTACTCAAGCTTCGACTGACCTGGAGGCTGTCTTGAAGAAATTAGAAGATGACTGTCAGGCGCTCCTGGATTTGGACAATGAGGAGCGGTTACTCCAGGAGGCCGAGCGTCGCGATCGGCAACGGATTGAGCGGGAGACCACCTCAATGAGAGACCGCCTCCTAGAATTGAGTTACACTGAAATGTAGTCGGCCTTTTCTTTTCCCTTCTTTTTCTTTCTCTTCTCTTTTTTTTGAAAGGGACGTGGTCCCGAAATATGTAATGCTTTTTTTTCTTCCTTCAAATAAAGAGTACTTTCAATTCTACCCTTCATTTGTATTGCTTGCTGTGCCTGTGATATTGTGATGATGTTCACCCCCGCATAGGGGATATATTTGTGGATCTATTACCCATGGCGTACCTTGGTTTTAGGTAGAGATAACAAGTTTCGGTCAGGATGCCTGAAGCAGCCATAGCAAAGTGGTCGTGGGTGCTCTTGGTATTGAGAAAAGAATTGCCGTAGAACAGCTGGGCTCCTGGGGCATGATGAGGTGATAGGTTTGTGTTAAGAAATTTAGCTGAGGATATTTGTGGGCCTATTACCCTTGGCATACCCTGGTTTAGGATACGGATAATAGGATGAAGGGGAACTGGCATACTTGCTCAGAGGTAACGAGGACATGGCAAGTAGGAAAGTTTTTCGAACGTAGAGTCTTCCTGTTCAGAGGTAATGAGTACATGGCAGGAGCGAACTCGACGGAGGGTATTGGTGGTCAACAGAGGACATTTGTGGTCAACAGAGGACATTTGTGGTCAACAGAGGACATTTGTGGTCAACAGAGGACATTTGTGGACCCATTACCCTTGGCGTACTCCGGTTGTGGGTACAGATAATAGGTCGAAAGGGGATCATCATACTTACTCAGAGGTAATGAGGACATGGCAAGTATGAAGGTTTCTTCGACGGAGCCTTCCCATTCAGAGGTAATGAGGACATGACAGGAGTAGGCTCAATGAAGGGGGGTACGTAGAATAACTCAGAGGTAATGAGGACATGGAAATTCTATGTAGGGGTGATTTGTTTTTGGCGGAAGTGGAACGACTCAGAGGTAATGAGGACATGGCCGTTTTGGAAATTTATGGATCGATTACCCTTTTTGTGCACTGGGAGTGTGGGTATTAGATCATGAGGGGGGATCTCCTTCGGGAAGAAAGTTCAGAGGTATGATCATACATAACTTTCTACCTGAAAGAGTGATCGGGATGTGAGTTCAGAGGCACCATCGGGTACATGACTCGAGAATCTGGAGAATGGTGAGTGTGGGTTCAGCGGTACCAGCGGGTACATGACTCGAAAATCTGAAAAACTATGAGGGTGAGTTCAGTGGTATCAGCGGATACATGACTCGAAGATCTGGAAAATTATGGGGTGAGTTCATTGGTACTAGCGGGTACATGACTCGACAATCCATGAATGTTGGAATCAAAGTGTAAGTTCAGAGGTACCAGCAGGTACATGACTTGGAAATTTGGGATATCTTTATGGAAGAAGGGCATGAGTTCAGCGGTACACGCGGGTACATGACTCGAAAATCTGTGAATGTTGGAATCAAAGTGTAAGTTCAGAGGTACCAGCAAGTACATGACTTGGGAATTTGGAATATGAGTTCAACAGTACAAGAGGGTACGTGACTCGATAAGTTGGAAAATTAGGGGGTTGAGTTCAGTGGTACCAGCGGGCACATGACTCAAAACTCTGGAAAATGTTGTTTAAACATAGTATTTCTTCAGGAACTTGCCATTGACGGACAACATGAGCAAGTCTCCGTTCTGCTTGGCGAGGCGGTAAGCACCATTGGAGAACACGGCCTCGATGATAAATGGGCCTTCCCATTTTGGCTGGAACTTGCCGGTGGTCTTGTGAGTCATGACCATTGGCCTCCTGACTGCCAAAACAAGATCGCCCACTTGGAATGTTCTGACTTTGACCTTTTTGTTGAAGGCTCCTGAGATGCGTGCTTGGTATAATTCGATCCTTTGCTGAGCTAGGAGGCGGTTTTCATCTAAGGCCTCTAACTCTTGTAGTCGACGTCGGTAGTTATCATCCGTTGTCAATTGATAAGTGAGGGCGACTCGGAGTGAGGGAATCTGAGTCTCTAATGGGAGAACTGCCTCACTCCCGTACACCAGAGAGAATGGTGTATTCCCGGTGGCTGTTCGAACCGTGGTGCGATAAGCCCATAAGCACTCGCCGAGCTTCTCATTCCAGTCGCGTTTGTTGGAGGAGACAAATTTCTTGAGGAGTTTGATGATTGTTTTGTTGAATGCCTCTGCTAACCCGTTTGCTGCCGGGTTGTATGGTGTCGAAGCGACATTCTGAATGCGGTATTTGTCGCAGAATCGGTAGAATGCGTGGCTTACAAACTGCGGACCATTATCATGGATGATCCTTCGGGGCAGTCCAAAGCGGTAGATGACGTGGTGTTTCAGGAAGCTGATCACGTTCGAAGTCTTGACTTCGGTAAGTGGGACAGCTTCTGCCCGAATTGAACCCGCTGATGGCGGTGTTTGTAGGGGTCAGACGATGCATCGGGATGCGAAGATGATGCAGTAGTCCTTTTGGAATGATGCTTATGGAAGACCCAGGGTCAATGTGCATCCGGTCCACCTTTATGTCACCGATGTAGCCTGTATAGTATAATGGGCGATCGTGTAGATTAGTCTTGATGAGCATGTCTTGTGGAGTGAAGACGATGTTGGGCATTGCTCCCGTACAGGCACTGTCTTGGAGGTCTGCGGGCTGATTTTCTTCCGTGAGGTTGACCTGAGCCAGGTACGCATCGGCATTTTGAAGTGCATCACTCAAAGCTGTGCGGACATCCTTCGAGAGCCTCAGGAGTTCATATAAGGATAATTTGGCCGGTGTATTGGCCAATTGCGCCAAGATATCGAAGTTGTAGGGCCTCTCCAGCCCCTGAGATGTTTCCTTTCGGAGGGATTTGTCGAAGCGAGTCTCCTTCGGCCTAGGCTTGTCGGTCGTCGAAGGCTGAGCCGGTCCCGGAGCATCCGTGGTAGTGGGCGGATGATCATCAGTCGAGTTTTCAGCCACAGGTTGAGATTGTGCTTCGGATCGAGTAACAACGGCCGTGACTTCCTCTTCATCTGCTGAGGTGGTACGGCAGGATCTGACTTTTCTACTTTTCTTTTTAGAAGATGGAGGGGACTGAGTTACCTCGTGGACTAGGTCCGGATGGACCCACATAATTTCCCCTCGTGATGTGGTGAGGGGTACTAGACCAGCAGCTTGAGCAGGCGGGAGATTAGCAATCTCCATCGTTGCCAGAGGGATGGGTATAACCCCGTCCTGGGTCTCTATTGGAGGGAAGCTGCCGAATTGTACGGACACCATGTTGGCTGCCACGGTTACCTCCTCGAAATCGATGGCCAGAGCGTTCGAATCGATGAGGTTTTGGATATATCGTTTCAGTTGGTAGCAGTCGTGCGTAGCATGGTGGACGTAGCGGTGGTAATGGCAGAACTTTGGGTTCTCCAGATCAGCCGGCCGAGGCTCCCGTCTTGGTAGAGGAAGCTGAATCCTATCTCCTTGTATGAGCATGTCCAAGATAGGCTTGACGTGACCGTCTTCAAAAGAGTAAGTGATTTGAGGCCATTGTTTGTCCGCAGGTTGCGACTCAGGCTTCTGGGCTGTATCGGCCACCATAGCCTGCTTGCCTCTGTTGTCCTGGTTGTTGGAGGGGCTACCCCCATTGTCGTTGGTGGTGCTGGGACGCTTGCCCTTGTTCTCTCCCTCTGAGATATATAATCCCAGTTGGCGAGCCTTCTTTAATCGTTCTTCGGCACTTGTAGCACTAATGATAAAAGCCTTCCAGTCCCTGAATTGACTCTCGCCCATCCAGAGACTGATTGTTGGGAGTAGTCTCTTTTGGCAAATTTCGATCAAGGAGGAGTCCGGGTTGCCAGATGGTAACTTCATTACGGTTTGACAAAACCGCTCAATGTAATTCCTCGTCAGCTCTTTCTCTCCTTGAATAACGTCCATGAGGGTAGACATCATGACGTCCTGCCCTACCTCATAGAACCTCTCCAAGAACAGGCGTTTGAAGCCAGCGAAGGAATGGATGCAATTATCCGGCAGGTTGCAGTACCAATCGAAGGCGACTCCTTCCAATGCTCCAATGAATAACCGCGTGAGGATAGCGTCATCATGGAGGAGATGGTCGGTAGTGACCTCAAAGTAAGTGATGTACCGACTTGCTGAAGTCTTGCCATCATATGGGTTGATATTGAACGGCTTATATCTTGGTGGAAAGGGAACATCCCTCCATTCAGCAGGATATGGTTACCGTATCCTGAGGTCTTGAGAGTTTTCTCGGGCATGAAACATTGCTCGGAGCTCCTGAACCTCTCTTCTTACTTCTCAGGCCTCATCTGTCGCGGTAGGGGCCGTTATCTCGGGAGGATTGTTGCCCGGGTTCGGTGCCGCTGAATTTGAATCTACGTTGATTGCGGGACCCGTGCTTGTCTGGCCAGGTGTCAACCCCTGCAGATTAGGAAGCGCCGCATTGATTTCGTCTACAGACTTGACCAAGGCGTGCAATATGGCCTCCAAAGTGTCGATGCACTGGCGATCACCGGAACTGCCTTGATTGCTGTCTGTCATGAACACCGTCTTCACATGAGGAGTGACGAAAGGAGTGGTGGAGGATGTACCCTCCGAGTCGTACCCGTGCATCGAGAAATCATCAGGATATGTGGAGATGTTCTTTTTAGGTTCGGACTCGGAAGGAACACTACCCCCAGCTTCGGAGCTTGCTTCGTCTAGGATGTCCTTGGGGACGTCGGTATCTGTTGTATCCGTCGAAGGATTTGCTTCCTCCAGTCCGTATTCCTAGAATGTCGAATTATCGTGGATGTTTGGAGGAGTGCTACCCCCAGTTTCGACGACCCCCAATGTTGCAGACGACGAAATTCCTACTGCAGCAGTTTTCGTCTTCGAACGGGTGTGTTGAAATACTCCAGTGGAGGATAACCCTTTAGACGATGGTTTCTTAGCTGCAGTAGTTGACACCTTTGGGCTAGAGATGCTCGTTTTCTTCCCTCTTCCCTTGGCGAGAACTTTCTGTGCGGACTTGCAGGAGACAACAGGAGGTGCCTCGTCTTCTAAGCTCGGGTGATGTAGTCTTTGGAAGACGGATGGCCGGTTTTCCGTCACCGCCGCGTTGCTGCAACAGCAGTTGACGATGATCTGGGTGCATTGATGTCCGTGTGAGGGCTCTTTACACCCCGAAGCTCCTTCTCTTTCCTTGCGTTTGTGGAGGATAACCTCACGCAGGTCAGAGGAACCACCTTGTCTGTTTGCCGCCGGGGGCTGGACTTGAGTGGTTTTATACAACTTCCCATCAGAGGCCCGCATGATAATCAGCGGGACGCCTCGATAGTCAGAGGTTGGGGTAGTCGTCTGGACTTGATGAGCCCGCGCTGCCCTAGACTTCCTCCTTTTAGCACTTGTGGGTGCGTAATAGGAGGAGTCTAAGTCGAATCCCACAGAGTCTGGATTATCATCCAGAGAATGATCAGAGTCAGGACCGCATGAAAGCCGGTCGAAGACTGATCGAGAGAAGCATGGGACGGACGCTATGCGGCTAGCATTGGGTACCGTACAGGCTGTCTGCATGCGGCTGTCTTTTGTTGTAGGATGAGTCTTTATGCGGCTAGGAGTCACGACCGTGCAGGCTGACCGCATGCGGTCGGCATCTGTGGCCGCATGGGTTTTCTGCAAGCGATTGACTTTAATAGCCGCATGAGTCTCATCCGTACGGTTGGCAACTGTAGCCGCATAAGTTATGCGGCTGACAGATGTGGCCGCATGAGTTTTCTTTATGCGGTCGGCGGTTGTAGCCGCATGGGCTTTCTCCCTGCGGCTAATACTCTTCTGCGGCTCGGATCGCGTAGAGTTCCTCTTTGCCCCTGCAAGTCCAGCATCATAGTATTTTCTTCTGTCGGACTTGGGGACAGCAGAGTTGTCTACGGTCTGAAGTGGGGCCGGAGGGGAGTCTTTCTCGCCATCTTGAGCAATAGAGACCACCCCATCATGGGCTTGCGGAGGAGCAAATGATTTTGGCCTCCACTCTTTGCGAGCCTTTATGGTGCGGGTGCGCTTCTGGACCGGGCCAGTGCTACCTTCAGAGAGCATCTCTTCGAACGCCTGTTGGTCGAAGCGTACGACCATCTTCCGTTCTATAGAGCCAAGTTTGGCTGCGTCCGATTGTGTCACCAACTCCTCAGCCGTGGAGAAGTTAGTCCCCAGCAGAGTCGCCATCGTGTTTGCCATTGATTGTAAAAGTACAGAACAATTATCGGAGGACTGAACTTAGACTCACAATACAAACTCGCTCGTACAAAGAAAGCCTAGGGACGAAAACCTAGGTACAGCAGTCTGAGTACGATTGTTTATTTTAGATTCTGGGGGGTGACGATAGAGGCTCGGGAAAGCGTCGACCGCTCTGCCTTACTCCTTGGACGATCGGTACGCAGCCTTGACTCGGGAAAGATCTGCTTGGTCGTTGACGAAGAAATGCCTTCTTGCTCTCTCTCTGATTGCTCTCCTGGCTTCTCTCTCTCTCTGTGTATATTCTCTCTCTGACTATGGGGGAAGTCTCTCTGTGTATACGTATTCTTCTCTGGTTTTTTTTTGTATATCTCTCTATATCTTACAAGGGAATGGCACCTTGCTATTTATAATAGTGGGATGTGATCACTAGGGTTGCCAATGATTAGCTCTTGGAGATGGCGGCGGCCTGGGGATTGATCAATCCAGGCCGTTCGTTTCTGATTGTGACGAATCAGAACCATCAAGGATAGATTACACCAAATCCCCATTAGCAATTAATGCTGATTGGCATAAATCTTCCTTATAATGATTCTCTAATATCTGCGAATAAATCAAATTTATTCTCCTGCCACGTGCCCCAGATCATTGGGATTCGACTCGATCTTGGATTGCCATAAATCTGGAAGATTGATCGGCTGAGGACACGTGTCCTGAGAGCCAATGGTGAGACTGGAATCGCATGCAGATTGGGCCGCATGAGATTTGGACCACATGAATTTTGGGCCGCATAAGACTTGGGACACGTGTCAGGGCTGTCTGGGCAGTGGCCCCCTCCGTCAGACTTCTGAACCATATGATGAGCCGCATGAACCGCATAAGGGTGTGTCTGCTTGAACCGCATGGGCATGATCTTCTTGAGCCGCATAGGGATGATTCCATTCGAGCCGCATGGGACAGCTTCACTCTGAACCGCATGGGAAGTCTTCACTTCGAGCCGCATAAGCACACCCACGTGGCAGGGCCACGTGGCATTTTGTTGCTCTCGGGGGATCGTGTCAGAGATTTTTTTCTCTTCCCTAGAGATTCATCATCATGACAAAGTCATAATTACCTGCTTTGGTGTCAGGTCTGTCAACTTTTCAGAGGGGTTAGCCGTCAAAGCAATTAATGCAGCATGGATCGGAGGGGAGCACTGTCACGCCACATGTCTTCTGAGCCGCATGGAATGCCTCCGGCCGTATAGCTCCTTATGCCGCATGACTCCCTGAGCCGCATGCGTTTTCTGAGCCGCATGGGTCTTTCTTGGCCATATGAGTCAATTTCTTTAGTATTTTCCATGCTTCTACACCCTAGTTCTTCACCACCCTCAATCTTCAAATCCAAGTGGTGAAATCAATCCAAACTTTGGATTCGTGCGGAGTTCGTCGTTCTCTTCGACATACTTTGATTTCGGGAGGTATAACTCCATTTTTGTCCACTTTTCAATTAGTGCATATTTACTTCTATTTGCCCAAATGGCACCCAAATTCAATCCTTCAAAGAGGAAGAAGACAACCCCCAGTGAGGAAGGGTCATCTTCGCATCCGCATACGGATTCCCTCTTCTCGTCGATCCAAACGAGCGATGGCGCATTCGACGGGTTTTTCTTTCAAACCCTAGACCAAGCCCTACTGTGGTATGGAGACTTCTCCATGAGATCCATATGCACAGGCGCTCCAGTCAAATGGACTATATTTCCTGATCATCGTCATTTCTTTGAGGCATTAGGGTTACATCTTTTTGTTAAACTCTGCTTTCCTATAGCAACTAATGCCATTAGATTATTTTATTACAATCCCATATTAAACACTTTTGATGTGAGCACTCGTGTTGGAGGTATTGATATCAATTTCCATGATGACCTCTTAGCAGAGATCCTTGGTATCCCTAACGAAGGTGAACCGCTAGTTGACATCACTGAATTTGATTTCCCCGAAGGCATAATACTCGCCAGTTTCAAAGCGGAACTCTATGCACCTGATAGAGTACGCTCTAGAAAGTTCAAGGCTAACAACCTGAACTTGTTTAACTATGAATTGCATCGCATCATCTATTCAACTCTACTTCCAAAATCTACTTTAAAGAATGATGTGACTTCTCTTAAGCTGTCCGCCATGTACCACATTCTTAAGGGGATTCTATTTTCTGCCCCTAAGACCATGATTCAGATGATGGGTCATTGTCGTACAAGAGATAGAAATCTCTCTTACGCGATGATTCTTCCACGCATCTTTCAGCGCTTCGATATCGATCTGTCGACTTGTACTCAGGACCCTGACCCCAAGCTTCTTCAGTTATCTCATCGTAGCAGGACTGTTTCAGCTCCTCCTCCTGCTCCTCCTACTGTACCTCCTCCACCACCTCATCAGTATGCCATGACATTTGAGGGCATACATCAGCATTTATCTGCTTTGTACGTCTCGATGACGGACATGGCTCGCGAACGTGAGTTTCGCGACGTCACCCGTTATCAGGCACTTGCAAATTCCTTAGCTGATCTTCGTTTCGTCCAGACTGGTCATTCAGCCGGTTCCATCCCTAGAGATCCAGCTTTCTATGGTTACCGCTATGAGGATGAGGTTGTTCATGCCTACTTCCAGCCCGGTAACGCCTATGATTGGTACCGTCCACCTAGTGACATTGTTGGTGAGTTCTATGCTGGCGCCCTTCCTCATCCTTCTGGCACTGGTACCTCTGGAGCTGGTCCTTCAGGACATGCTGGTCGAGCTGATGATGATGATGATGATGATAAGGAGATGTGACTATATGATTTTGAGTGATAATTTATTGTGCACTTGGAAATGCTCTGACATTTCAAGTTATTATCAGTACCTTTTTATTATTATTAGCACTTTCTAGTTTGCTTCAGTACTCTGTTATTTTCATGGACATGTTGATTATGCCTCAGTTTATGGCATTCTAGTTTATTTCAGCACTATGTTTTAGTTTTAGTTTATGATAGCACTATCTCTTATATTGCTTCATTCTTTATAACTGCCTGTGAAATTACATGCCTGTGATGATTTTTTTTACAATACATGCCTGTGATATTTCTCTTTTATTTCTGCCTTATTTCTTTTATATGTGTTTTCTCACTATTTGTTACTTATGCATTGATTGCGGGGGAGCTTTATCTTTTGTAATTATTTTACTAAGTGACAAAGGGGGAGAAAAATTAAAAGATCTAACATTTTTTTTGAGATAATACAGGATATGAACAATTCTACTTTTTGATATTTTGAACAAGCTTAATGTTATATCATTCATAGTATGTCAATTATCAAAATGGGGGAGACTGTTGGCCCATTGGTCATATGGTCAACCTGATTTTAATAATTGATCAAACTTTGTCTGGATATACGAAGCTAGTCGGGACATCTCGGACTCTTGGACATGATCAAGAATGGCTATCCACTGAATTCAAGATCGAAGATCTGTTTGCCTACTCGAGTCTGTAATTCCTTAGGCAATATATTTTTCATTTTATTTGAGTCTAGGAATATGTTGTACACCGAGTCGTACTGGCAAATAGGCTACCCTTAAATGAGTTCAAAAATGTTTTTGAAATGACCTCTCAAAAAAGTTTACAAAAAGGTTTTCAAAAATGTTTTCAAAAATCACCAAAAAGATTTTTAATACCCTAACTAAACCCTGACAGAACTCGGGCCGAGTTCGGCCAGAGTTCGGTTGGTGGCCGTTGTGATTTTGAATCCTTGTTACTTGGTCCTCCTGCAGTTGCGGATTTGACCGAGATTTGCTCATAGAGTTCTGCCCGAATTCTGCCCGAATTCTGTCAGAAGTCTGTCTTTGGAACACCTATAAATAGAGAAGGATTTCGATCATTTCAACTCACTCATTCACTTTCAATCTTCTCTCTATCTAAGGCATTCAGTCTTCCAAAGAGTTTTCTTGAGCTTTAAATTTCAGATCCCAAGCCAATTACAATCCTCTAGTCAATTTGCCAGTGCAGTACGGTCTAGAAGTTTCTGAGAGATTGTAATCAGAAGGCTTGATAGAAGAATACCTCTTCAAATTGAAGTTGGACGAGTTCTTCGTATCAAAGCTCGCGTTGTAAAAGTTGTAAGGACTTCGTAAGAAAACTTGCGGTTTTTCCAATAGTGGATTCAACTGGTAGCAAGAGTTCTACCGACTGGATTAGTCCTCAACAGAGGAAAACCTGTATACATCGCTGTCTTTGCGTTTGCTCTCTTAACTCTTCCTTTAATTTATTTTAGTTGTGATTAATATTCTGTGATTGTGCTGCTAACATTTTTTAATTAGCATTATTCCGCTGCCAACTCTATTCACCCCCCTCTAGAGTATTATGCTTTACTATTTCGTTCCTACATTTTTGACGTGGAAAACCTTTGCAGAAAAAACCACGGGACGATCGGAGTCCAACCCTGAAGAACCTCCACTAATGAAATAAAGAGAATACACCCTCTACAAGCTCCTCCCGATCCAACACGGATCACCACAACTCACTTGAAAGAAGAAATTTTTTGATTGCGGACTCCGAAGAACAAGAGATGCCAAAAAATTATTCGAAGCAATCTCTCCTTCAAAATTGTCCTTAATCCTCTCTCTCTCTCAGATTGTAAAGCACTCTTATTTTGAGATGATTTTACAACTAGCATGCATCACCCTTTTATAAGCCCCTTGGTAATCCATACATTGAAGGCTAATATATATAAAAACTTCCAATATGCATCAATCATATAATAAATGGAAATTCAATCATAATTGGCTTGCCATAATTGGAAACCCAATTATATGGAAAGCTACTATATGAAGGGTCCAATCATAAATATATGATGAAAGTAAATATGGAAATCCAATCATATATTTCCTTACCATATATGTTCCAAAATAAAATCCATGCACTTCCCGAGCTTCTCCGACACACGGATGGCGCTCGTCGCTCCCCGGGGTATTCTCCACATAGGTTGGGAACCCCACCCACTCCAAAAAATCTCTCCCTTCACAACTAGGTGGAGGAACTCGTCATCCCGACGATCCGCCTGCAGTACTCAAACTTTCTCCTTGGTAGAACCTTCGTGAGCATGTCCGCTCCATTGTCATCAGTATGAACCTTCTCGAGCTCCGCATCCTTCTTCTCAACCACATCTTGTATCCAACAATACCGAGTCTCGATGTGCTTGGACCGGCTATGAAAGGTCTGATTCTTCACAAGGTGAACAGCACTCTGACTGTCACAAAGCAAAGTATACTGCTCTCGCTTCAGCCCCATTTCTTGTAATAGCTTTTTCATCCACATCAACTCCTTGCAAGCCTCCGTCGCGGCAATGTACTCTACCTCTGTTGTCGACAAGGTAACACACTTCTGTAACCGCGACTGCCACGATACCGCTCCTCCAGCAAACATCATCACATAGTCCGAAGTCGATCGTCTCGTGTCTACATCTCCAGCCATATCAGCGTCGGTATACCCAACCAGCTTCGACTCGTCACTATGAAAAGAAAGTCTCCAATCAGCAGTGCCCTGAAGGTATCGTAGAATCCACTTGACCGCACTCCAATGTACCCTTCCAGGATTTAAAAGGTACCTGCTAACTGTGCCAACTGCATGAGCGATGTCTTGCCTCGTACACACCATAGCATACATAAGTCTTTCCATAGCTGAGGCATATGGAACCCGCTCCATATCTTCTTTTTCATCTTTAGTAGATGGATACTGCTCCTTAGTGAACTTAAAGTGAGCCGTAAGGGGGCAACTCGCTTTCTCCGACCCGCCATCCCGAAACGCTGAAGTACCCGGTGAATGTACTTCTTTTGGGACAAGTGTAGCAGCATGGACTATCTCTCTTGACTGATCTCCATCACAAGAATAGTCTTTGCTGCGCCCAAATCCTTCATAGAGAAGGTCGTACCCAGTTGTCACTTCAACTCCGCTATCCTAGTGGCATTCCGACCCACTAATAGCATATCATCAACATAGAGCAATAAAATAATGAAATCATCATCGGTAAAATACCTCACAAATATATAGTGATCTGACGTCGTCCGTGGATAACCATGCTCCCCCATAAACGACTCAAACTTCCTGTACCACTGTCTCGAAGCCTGCTTCAGACCATACAAGCTCTTCATCAACCGACAGACCAAATATGACTTGCCCTTCTCACAGAATCCCTCTGGCTGCTCCATGTATAACTCCTTCTCAAGATCACCATGGAGAAATGCCGTCTTCACGTCCATCTGCTCGACCTCTAAGTCAAGACTGAATGCCAATGCTAGCACCACACGAATAGATGAATGCTTGACGATAGGCGAAAAGATCTCATCATATTCTACGCCTTTCCACGGACCGTAGCCTTTAACTACCAGTATCGCTTTGTATCGAGGGCGAGTAGCATCATCTGTCGGCTTCACTCTATACACCCATCGATTTTTCAAAGCCTTCTTGCCCGTTGGCAACGTACCAGCTCATAAGTGGTATTAGTGTGCAAGGAACTCATCTCCTCCTGCATAGCCTCCATCCGCTCCTGCCTGTGTTCGTCTTCCATAGCCTCTGCAAAACTTTCGGGCTCTCCCCCATTAGTGAATAGCACATACTCACTTATTGAGTATCTCGTAGATGGTCGACGATCTCTGTCGCTCCTTTTCAGTGGAGCCACTGGTGCTGGCTGTATACCGACAACATCCTCCCCTTTAGGAACTGCCTCCCCGACATGCTCATCCTCCTGAGGGACACCCTGACCACCATAAGCAGGCTGATGTTCAAGGTTGGGAGCAACTCCATGTACTGGCTTCCCATAATTAGTGTCACGCCCCGATCCCGTGGAGTCCTTTCGTCCTCGCTTCGGGCTGTTTGGGACCGATCGTCCTCGCTAAGGCGTGATGCCGTACAAGCCTAAGTTGTGCTTGCACAAGGCCAAGACCTATAATAAGACAAGATAGACAAGGTTGACAATACGCAGCTGAACGTAAAGCAGATAATTGAAGCAGCAACGGATATATTTCAGAGTACATGTATTGAACACAATGGTAACAAGAAACAATTCTCTTTATTGATTTTATTTGAACAGATTACAAGCTCTCGATTCTCTCTGATATAATGTTACATTCTCTCAGAACTTTACAGATTACAATGATCCCGTTCCCATACATTACATCCTTTTATATACAAAACTATATCTTGCCACAGATGTCATCTCTTCTGATTTTTGGCTCCTGAGGATGAGGTACGGGCTATCGCTTCAGACTCTTTTCTTCTCGATGCATAGTACACCTGCATGCAAACTGATGGTGGGTCAGTATATCAGCATACTGGTGAATTGTGGACAAAGAGCTACATTTGTCTGAAACGATCACTGTTCAATTAGTGAGAAAATGTTTCTTGTGATGTGAACTTGCTACTTTTTACCTATGTTCATTTCATGCATACAGAGTCAATTTACATTCTTTTGAAAACATCTTTGAAAAGCCGACATATCATTTCCATATTAAGCATACAAGGGACTAATCATTTCAAGCACGATGTCTTATTACTGTGGAGTGCGCAGCGTGTTTCATGAGCATATTTATTTTTTATTCAAGCAACTCTTAGGGACAATATTAAGCATGGTATTATAACTTTTCTTTTAGTGGGAACATAGCTCTTCTTTGTAACAGATTAGTCTCTGCAAGCAATTCATATAGGAAAACTTAAGCAACACCTATGTATCACTTTTCGGAGATTCTTACCATAGCCGACCGTTCATTCCTGCACAAAACAAGGATTAGCATAAACATGATAAAACCAACATTTTTTCCTGTTCGTCTCTGCATTGTTAGCTCTTAGCAAGACATTCTTTTAACACTTATCAATATGCCGCGTGACAATAACTCTTGTGGTCCATGGGCAATACCTATATTAGCAGTCGGAACTTCTTGTCCAATTACTAATAGACTGACACCCCCTCTTAACTGCGGGGACTTCTATCCCTAGGTGTCATGTTCTCTCCTAGGCCGATCGACTCCGGGTGCCCCCAGAATCGTCGAGAGACTACCACTTGTGCATAAGCCGTCTAGACCAATGCAAATGCAACTATCATATAAACAAGCATGCATCAATCAAGCAACTTGCAAACATATTCATCTCTTCTTTTTCATGTAATCGAGCCAGTAGCTCTACTCTTTTCTCTATACGGACAAGCCGTATCATCTCTTTTGCACAATGTGCCATCTCTATACATCTCTGTCATTTCATAGCAACAATCAAGGAACAATGAACAATCTTTATTTAAACAAGTAGCAACAAGCAGGAACTCTACTCTTGATAGCTGACTGTTATGGATAATTGAGCATTCTCTTTTCTGTACTTATTAAGCATGGCAACAGTTCTGTGATTAAAGGCATCATCTCTACTTTCGCATACAGGCATCAATTCGTTTCTTATTAGCAGGTAACAAATCTCCTTAGCATACATGTTATCTCTTTTCTTGTTCTTAGCATGGCAACATGTGGATTCTCTTAAAGCGTACTCAATGATTTACTATCTTGTTATTAATAATAGCATTCCATCAAAACTCTGATTCTTATTAGGTGTAAGCGAATCAGCAAATGAGACTTCGTCCACTCACCCAGATCAATCGTCTTCTGTTGTAGAGCCAGCAATCCGATCTTTCTGTTTATCTAGTGCCTTCGCGGAGCGGGGTACTACATAATTACCCACCGAAAAGAAGTTTCGTCATCGAAACTTAAGGAGAAACTTACGATATCCTTAGCAGCGATAGTCCTCATCCTTTGCCATCATCAATCCATGAAATCATAATTCAGATCATATCAGGACTCTTGTTCAATAAAGCATTTCAATCTCAATCAATCAAACCGATAAAACATATGCCGGCATCATAAAAAAATATTTATGGACTTATTGTATGGAACGTTTATCTCATTGATGATATCAAGCAGACAAGGTAATGTTGGTCAGGAGAACATCTTTGAATTCAATCCAACCAATTGGCCAGAGGATCGTGTTGCTCTGATACCATTATGTCATGCCCCGATCTCGCAGAGTCCTTTCGTCCTCGCTTCGGGCTCTTTGGGACCGATCGTCCTCGCTAAGGCGTGATGTCGTGCAAGCCTAAGTTGCACTTGCACAAGGCCAAGACCTGTAACAAGACAAGATAGACAAGGTTGATAATACGCAGCGGAACGTAAAGCAAATAATTGAAGCAGCAGCGAACATATTTCAGAATACATGTATTGAACACAATGGTAACATGAAACAATTCTCTTTATTGATTTCATTTGAACGGATTACAAGCTCTCGATTCTCTCTGATACAATGTTACATTCTCTCAGAACTTTACAGATTACAATAATCTCGTTCCCATACGTTATATCGCTTTATATACAAACCATCTCTTGCAACAGATATCATCTCTTCTGATTTCTGGCTCTGAGGATGAGGCACAGGCTATCGCTCCGGACTCTTTTCTTCTCGATGCATAGTGCACCTGTATGCAAACTGATGCTGGGTCAGTATATCAGCATACTGGTGAATTATGGACAAAGAGCTACATTTGTCTGAAATGATCACTATTCAATTAGTGAGAAAATATTTCTTGTGATGTGATCTTGCTACTTTTTACCTATGTTCATTTCATGCATACAGAGTCAATTTATATTTTTTTGAAAACATCTTTGAAAAGTCGACATCATTTCCATATTAAGCATAAAAAGGACTAATCATTTCAAGCACGATGACTTATTACTGCGGAGTGCGCAGCGTGTTTCATGAGCATATTCATTTAATTATTCAAGCAACTCTTAGGGACAATATTAAGCATGGTATTATATCTTTTCTTTTAGTGGGAACATAGCACTTCTTTATAACAGATTAATCTATGCAAGCAATTCATATAGGAAAACTTAAGCAACACCTATGTATCACTTTTCAGTGATTCTTACCATAGCCGACCGTCCATTCATGCACAAAACAAGGATTAGCATAAACACGATAAAACCAACATTTTTCCCTGTTCATCTCTGCATTGTTAGCTCTTAGCAAGAAATTCTTTTAACTCTTATCAATATGCAGCATGACGATAACTCTTGTGGTCCATGGGCAATACCCATATTAGCAGTCGGAACTTCTTGTCCAACTACTAATAGACTGACACCCCCTCTTAACTGCGGGGACTTCTATCCCCAGGTGTCCTGTTCTCTCCTAGGCCGATCGACTCCGGGTGCCCCAGAATCGTTGAGAGACTACCACTTGTGCACAAGACGTCTAGACCAATGCAAATACAACTATCATATAAACAAGCATACATTAATCAAGCAACTTGCAAACATATTCATCTCTTCTTTTTTATGTAATCGAGCCAGTAGCTCTACTCTTTTCTCTATACGGACAAATCGTATCATCTCTTTTGCACAATGTGCCATCTCTATACATCTCTGTCATTTCATAGCAACAATCAAGGAACAATGAACAATCTTTATTTAAGCAAGTAGCAACAAGCAGGAACTCTACTCTTGATAGCTGACTGTTATGGACAATTGAGCATTCTCTTTTTTGTTCTTATTAATCATGGCAACAGTTCTGTGATTAAAGGCATCATATCTACTTTAGCATACAGGCATCAATTCGTTTCTTATTAGCAGGTAACAAATCTCCTTAGCATACATGTTATCTCTTTTCTTGTTCTTAGCATGGCAACATGTGGATTCTCTTCAAGCATACTCAATGATTTACTATCTTGTTATTAACAATAGTATTCCATCAAAACTCTGATTCTTATTAGGCGTAAGCGAATCAGCAAATGAGACTTCGTCCACTCAACCAGATCAATCGTCTTCTATTGTAGAGCCAGCAATCCGATCTTTCTGTCTATCTAGTGCCTTCGTGGAGCGGGGCACTACAATTGTATCATCTGCGATGTCCTCTGGAAACTGCTCCAAGCGAAATGACTCTAACTCAGGCAATTCCTCAGCTTCAGGAGGCGTCTCGAAATCCGGAGTGTTGGTCATGGTCTGATCCTCGACGAAAACCACGTCCCTGCTTCTGTAGAGCTTTCTTCCCACCGGGTCGTAGAGTCTATAGCCAAACTCATCCCGACCGTAGCCGACAAAGATGCATTGCCTCGTCTTCGACTCAAGTTTGGTCCTCTCGTCCTTCGGTACATGCACGAAGGCCTTACAACCAAACGCCCTCCGGTGATTGTATGACGGCTCTTTGCCTTACCATACTTTGTCAGGCACATCACCCTGTAAAGGAGCACTAGGAGACAAATTAATAACATAAGTAGCTGCGAGAAGAGCCTCACCCCAATTACTGTCCGGTAAGTTTGCTTCTGACAGCAAACACCACACCCTCTCCATCAGTGTCCTGTTCATGCGCTCCGCTACACCATTGAGCTGAGGTGTCTTTGGCGGAATCTTCTGGTATCATATTGTCACGACCCGTACCCTAGAGTAAGGGCACGAGACGTGGGTACGTCCAGCCTATGCCGTAGTGTCGGTAGTAGAACACTGTCCTAGGTCACAACATCTAACAGTTTAAGGTAATAAACAGTTATACTCCCCGAATGGGGGTGACATAATAGAATATATCTCAATCACAACTAAGGTAGAACAGGATAAAGATAGATAGAATGATAGATAATATCTAGAATAGAATAAACCACAGAGATACATCCAAAATTCTAAGTATCTAAATAAGTACATATCCCAAAGTATCTCAGAATCTATATACAGTGATCTAGAAAAGTAAGAACATCCTAATCTAAGGGAGTGTCATCTACTGCTAGTGGATCCTGCTGCTGGTCCAAGTCCAGACACTCAGCTAATGTAGCACCGTAGTAGGTAGGACAGAACGCCTCAGCCTCGTCCTTTGTAAAATTTTCAACAGGTCCAGTCAGGACAGGAGCGAGCACAGTACATCTCAACAAATCATAGCAGGTCAGGATATATAATCATGCTAGAGAGTAAGATACAAGATACTGAAAGAATAACATGATAAAAAGAGAGAGACTGTAAATAAATAGCTACAGTATATAGAGAACTAACAGTGCTAGTGATTCAGAGCACAAGATGGTTATGTAGACGGCACGATGTTGTACACGAGTAATCTACAGAGGTTTATACACGAGTAATCTACTGGATTGAATACATAACCACTTCTACTCCCCCGCCCCAATCAATACACAAGGATCTAGCTAAGTTATGTTATTGTACACGAAGGTCATGTGAATACATGATTATACACGATTTATACGTTTCATACACGAATGTCACAAATACAAGGAGTACACGATGTCCACGATAAAGTACACGAACACGAATACCCGATGTATCCGCTAAGGGGATAACATCGCACAACAAGATCCATATAGTACTAGTCTGTGTTTTCAACGTGTCAGCATCATGTAAAGTAATCTAAAGCAGGAAAATACTCCTAATGTAGGATATGAAATGATCAGAGAATGTACTCGCCTGTATCCTGAGAATCTGAGGAATATCTACTGTCCGAGGAGTGGTGTCTGTCTCCTATAGAACAGTACAAGTCACTATGAGTCTAAAATGATAATACGATGCAGGTTAATGCATTCTACATGAATCTAGGTCAATCTAGACCAAAGTCAACTCTTGGTCAACTCTGGTCAATCCTAGAAGTCAAACTAGTCAACTAGGTCAACCCTAAGTCAAACAAGTCTATACTAGTCTAACTAGTCTATTCTAGGTCTAACAAGACTATACTAGGTCTAACAAATGCACCCATAGGCTAAGAGCCTAGGCTATAGGCTAAACTATGCCTATGAACCAAACCATACTCACATGACCACATGCCAATACTATATATTTAAAATAACACACATATTGATATATTATATCTAATATAGAAATACACATATAGGCTAACTATATACATATCACCCATACATTATATATTTAATATATATAATAGTACAACACATTGATATATTATACAGGACACCTATTTATATATCTAAAATATATATACATACATATAGAGAATAGGAAAGGGGATGTGGTGTACATGTGTGTGTGTGTGAATGAAGACATGACATGTGTGTGTTAGGCTGGAACCTGTGAACAGTGTAACATTTGATATCAATTAGTGTGTGATATGTGTAGAAAAAAATCAGTGAACAATGTTTAAGAAGAAATAGTGGCAGTTTCATAGGGAAACAGGGAATGGCAACCTGGGTGTGTGTGTGTGTTTTAAAGCAGTGTATAATGAGTGTTAGGGTGTGAGTGTCATGAGGGAATCCTGAAATCAGTTAAACAGTGCATACACATATCAATAGGAAACAGGGAATAAAACAGTGGCAGTGTGTGTAAATCTGGAATCAGTGAGGAAAGGAAATGGAATCAATTGGCAGTTTCAATAACCCAATTTCCAGTCAAGGTAATGAAACAAAACATTGATCCAATTCAGTTTAAGAAAGAAGTAATCTCAGGTTAAATAGGAATTCAGTTCAGGTTTAGAAAAACTGAAAATTGCTTTCACATTGAATTCAAACATTCATTAAATTAAAGAAGAGTAAAATCTCAGGTTAGGAAATGAGTGCAGTGATAGGTAGAATAAGTCTCAGTTTACAGGGAAAGGACCAATGTAACAGTTAACAGCAAATTCGAAATCCAACCCCATTTGTCAAAATCTCATTCTTAAACAAAAGCCCAATTTGAATTGCAATATTAAGCTAAAATATGAACAACAATATGTGGGAACATTGGTCAGTGACAAACATAATTAAACTGGGGATAACAGTTCATAATTTTAAAAGAAAAACAATGTATCAGTTATTACATTGAACCCAACAAAATGTCCAAATCCCATTCTCTAACCCAAAGCCAAATTCGAATGCAATATACCTAGCTAAACATAAATTACAACATGTGGAGACATTTAACAGTGAGCAACATTCTTAAAACTGGAATTTAGAGTTTAGGAAATGGAAATAAAACAGTATCAGAAATCTGGTATCAGCCGAATGGCTTTAATCCCCAATTCTAATCCAAAATCTCATAACAACCTATTCTAATCATGTAACTAATTCTAATATAGATTATACATTATATTTAGGATCTAATTTGCAAATTAGAACATGTATTAAATCATTAATTAACTGAAATAAATAGTGAATAAAATATACACTGCACACGCACAGTGCACGCACTGTGCACACACGAATCCGTGCCCGACACGATACGATAGGTCATGTCACTCTAGGAATCTCGTGTCAGTCATGAATACAACACGTGTGTCAAGTATCATGTGTCGAAGTGTCATGTGCACAGCGCAATCGCACCCGAGCAGCAGGGCAAGCAACCTGCCTGCACGTACACGCGTGCAATTGCGTGTCCGTGTGTCCGTGGCGACTCGACACGACACCAAAACATGCTCAGAACAATGGAAACACAGAAGCGAGGTCAAAACCTAATTTTTTATTCAAATATATTCCTGAAAACTGATCGAAATGCCCTTTGGGGCATTTTATCAAACACCCAATAACAAGGACTGATACGTGTCCGATACGGACACGTATCGGATACAAAACTTAGGGTTTGCTATATCTACAGCTAGGGTAGGCTTAGGGCATCCTAGATATGCAATAAAAATAGAATTTCATGGAGTAGATTAGAATATTACCTAGGGATTTGTAATGTAACAAAAAGCCCCCAAATGAGAGGATCCCCAAACCACCAAAACTCTCCCAAATTGTTTCTTCCCTAAAATTACTCAATAACAACAACAAGTACAATAAATTTAGGTCCTATTGCAATTGGCTTGGGGGAAAAATGAATTGAAATGGAATTTCTATGGATTAAAGAAGATGGAAATTCACCTCTTTCTAAACTTGCAATATTCCTAATGGAGGCTAGCCCTAATTTCTAGGAGGGGCTTAAATAGGTGGGAATGACCTAAGTGTGGCCGACCATGGGCTGGAATGGGCTAGGGTTAGGTTGCACTAGTGTTGGGTTGGGCCTTTAAGGCTAAAATCATAAGTCATGACTTGTGAAACCACAAGCCATTTCCTATTCAAATAAATTCCTAATTTCCCTAAAATAATTCTAATGGGTTTGATTTCACAAACTTAGGTCAAGCTAGGGTTTTCCATAACCTAACCAATAGTCATGGCCTAGGTTAGCCTCTAGGACAGTCTCCAAAGTCAACACTAGTCAAAGTCAAAACTAGCACCAAATTAAAATACTAAAAATTACTTAAAAATTCTAATAAATATAATTAATAATAATAATTCCAAAATTTTAAAAATGACCAAAATACCCTCAAGCTAGAAAAGTGTCAGTGACATGTATCCCCTGCTCTCTGCAATAAGCATCAAAGGGACCAATGTATTCGCTGCCGTTGTCGGACCGAACACACAATAACTTCTTGTCCGTCTCTCTTTCAACAGTGGCCTGAAACTCTTTGAAAGTAGGCAGCACCTGAGGTTACGTCCCGCTCCCGTAGGAGCGATCGTCCTCGCTAAGGCGTGACGCCGCACGGGCCTAGGTTACGCCCGTGCAAGGCCAAGTCCAGAAACGGCTGATTTGAGCTAGGCCACAGAGTCGCACAGAGTGTCCCCATTTGCAGCGAAAAGTAAATGAACACAAGTAGAAGCAAATTCAAACTCTTTATTGATATTCAAGAAGTTTACAAGCGGCGCTAGGCCGATATTACAAATCGCTCAAGCTCTCTCTGAAACATAAAAGACGTGCCAAGTGGCTTACAACATAGAATGATTCCTGGCGATGTTCTGATACATTATGCCATGTATATTATGCTCCAGCTCCTTGCAATGCTCCAAGGATCCAAAGATAGCTCTGCGCCTTAGCACGTTTGAGGGAAGCTTCGCACCCGACGACGTCTCCTGCATCCTGCAAGCAGACTGTGGGGTTATCAGTACATTGTTATGCACTGGTGGGGAGGCTAGCTCGCCCACAATGCTATCATTACCAAACACGTTCTATTTACTTTTGTGCACCGTCTATCATTCATTGTCTTTCTAATATTGCCTTAGGATCCGTTTCATGCATATTTCATAACCTATCTCGTGTTGCCAAATCAAATATGTTGCATGGAAATACATGCACGACTTACCCATACTTACCGTCCGGCCTTTCCTGTCCAAAGTAAACCAAGTTAGTCAACAATTTGCATATATCAACTTAATGTAATTCATGTAAACATTTAATGTCAAGGGCGTGTCCCTGCCTCAGGTCCTAGCGCGTCGTAGGCGTGTTTTCTAACTCGATTGCTCGAAGTACTCATGATCATTTTGTGTGTTATATTCAAGCCTATTCAGAAGGTGCTTCATTTAGTTAACTTAGACCACTTTGTTCAATACAAGGACTTGCATGTGGATTGCCACCAGCAAAGCCCACTTAACTCTATATGCACCGGTCGTTGGCATCACAAGCCATTTTGGACCCTTTTTCCCTTGGTATTTCGTAACTATTCAGAGCGTGCGGGCTGGTACATGTTGATAGTGTCTTAAAATACCCTGCACTTACGTCCCCCGGGTGACCAAGCCCACACCCGGGCAACCGTAAGCCCCCTTTGATTTCCGTCTAGACCGGCCACGATCCTCCCTTTGATCATGCCGCAAAAATCCCTTATATCTCCTACCTCCCGTATACGAGGGGATTGTCCACGACCATTTCGTATTATTTGTCCTTTTTAACTTAACGGCTGTCTCCGAGCCGTAGGCTAACCCTTAGCCATAATGCGTTATCGACCAGGTTGGCGTCCGTGGAGTACGGATAGCGAGCCCCATTGCACGTGCCCGTTATACCTGTCGCTAACCATTCCTTTCTTTCTTATCTTTTATTCATTCTTTTTTTTCTTTCTTTCACTTGTTCGTTCGTTCATTGATTCATTCACATATTTATTCGTCGATTCATTCATTCACTTATTCGTTCATTCATTCATTCATACATTTTTGTAACTCCCCTTGCGGGAGTCGCCTTGGCGACCCATCGGTCATATAGTTTTTTAATGTTGCTATACTCTACTCGGAACAACTATGTTGATAGTCTTCCATTTTATTGTTGTAAACTATTCATTGTTTCATTGTTGAACACATAAGGGACTTGCACAGAAGCTTGTGCCTTAGCACGAGCGTGAAGCGCGGTACGAGAGTTCTCACATTTTTCATGTTCTTTTCCATATTCTATACAAGCATACAAGATGGAATTATTCCCTTAGCTAGGTGCGTTGAGTCATTTATTAGCATGCGCGATGTTATCGCCTAGCGATTCTAACATTTGTGTCCGTATTATTATGTGTCTAGGCTAAGCAAAGAAGGGTTCATCGGAGCCACCCACCATAGCGATGTTCGCATCGGCCGAGCGATACTCCGAGCGCGCCTTTGAAAGTCTAAGTCTGGATTCCTCTTGACGGGCCAATGTAAGCCTTGCATCGATTCTTCATTAGGTCGATGCCAACTCTTCGGATCGACGGCTCGTTCGAGTCGTTGTACTTGCCATTTGAATCGGCATTTCGCTAGGGCGGAGCGGGTCATTACATAATACACCACTCAAAACAAGTCTCATCCTCGAAACTTCCTGAGTGCAGGTCATCCTACCATTCCTTTAACTCGTGTCGTCGTATTTCTTCGACAAATTCTATCAAACGGCTCTATCGTTCGATGGTATCGAATTATGCTCGGTTATCCTTTCAATTTTTATGTTGCATGTGTTTGGTAAATTTTATAGAATGACTGTCCATTCATTTTAGACTTGATGGTACTTATTCAATTATCGTTCATGCGCATCTCAACACCCACTTGCAGCTGTATTCGAGTTCATCATATCGCTGAGTTTAGATCGTGCACGCATTCAAGGCGTCCCCCGAATACGTACATTTCAAACAAGCTTAGCGACTAGCAAAGTCGGACAAACTACTCGTGATAGTTTCGATTTGTCGATCGTTTTGCTAACTTTGATTTAAAACCGAACTCATGTGTGTATCACATATCGTTTATCTTGGTCCTCGAGATGATTCGATTCGCTTCTCAAGCGCTCTTGTCAATAAAATCAATACGATTTCATCCTACCGGGGTCGACCAAGTCTAAGAAATTTATATCCAATTCAAGATTAAGTATCGTACTATCACCGAGTACGTCTTTCAATCAATGATTCAATTCGTTATCCCAACTTTACTTGCGTATCATCCATTCCTATCATTCACTTCGTTTGGGGCTAATCTCGCTGTCGTTCACGCACATCCCCATCTCTACGTCCTACTCTAAGTCTTGTTGCCCCAAGTCTATCGTCCGTACAGACGATAATGTAAACAACACAGGTTCAATCACTCGGCATAGGGTCGTCTGCCTATCCGCTAGGTCAGCTCACATGGTCATAGGTACAAGTCAAGTTCGTGGCTCATCGTGCAAGGTCGTTGCACGACGCTCGCCCCAAATCCTATGGTCAAACCATTTGTTCGTTTGTACGGAAGTTTCAACCCAAGTTTGTTTCGCTCAAATTTCTAAACATCAAGCAGCATTCACCCTATTCGCATCAACATATTGTCTGTTCCAAGTTCGAGCTCGTTTAGGAAAGTCATCCTACGACAGGTTATCCTCAATCAAATTGTGCGTCCGCTATAACAATTATCATAGTCTATCTCTTCAAGTATGTTTGATACAATCTACCTATCCAATTCATGTAGTCGATCACAAGGTCGTCTAGCCTTGCAATATGTCGCGTCCCGATCTCACGTAAGTCTGATTATCCACGGCGGACATGAATCACCATGTCAACGTTCCTGCGGAATAATCATCCTCATCGGGACGTAACCCTTGCGTTGCTTCTAGACTTGCTCATTTTCGATACGCGAATTGGGTCTACTCAATCCTCAAGTTTTTTTATTCTTCAATCGTAAGTCCTAACAATCCTCGAATTCACCTTCGCTTCAAACCACAAGTCGAAGTAATCAAAATTTCCATGTCATAATATTTTGAGTTCGACCATTCCCGCTGGACATGAACCACCTTGCCAACGCTCACGCGGAACGATCGTCCCAAATCTGACGTAACGCATGTGCGAGGTTGGAGTTGCGCTCGTGCAAGACAAGATCATTGTCGTTGTGGTTATCACCGAACAATCAAGTCACTTTCCTTCCTCATTCCAAATATTCATTTCCAAAATAGCATCCTTCAAAACAATAACTTCTAACACGATTATCATTCATCGAATCAGAGTACCCCCGAGTTTCGTACATCGATCATTGATACGCTTCAATACCATCGATGATGTACATAACCTGACGATCTTTCTTTTGCAACGAATTCCAAGTCGTACAACTTAATTTCCTCAATTCACATTGTCGCGTGCTAACTCTTCATCGAGCAACATCAATTTCAATTCCTTAGTCATTCTCGTATCTTCAAATCAACATTTCCTATGCACGCTATCTTTCGACCATGTTATTCCCGATCTCGTCCATGAGTAATTCACCTTAACTCAAGTTTCAATCCATTCAACTAAATTCAAAATTGTATGCACGATCTTCTATGTTTTCTCGACCAAGACCTCCATTCATTTTATGATTCGCACTACGCATTCTTAATTCGTCCGAACGATATCTCCTTTGAGACTCTCGAAGTCGAAACAAACTAAGCGTTACTCATTCTAAGGCTTTGTGCGATCGCATCGCTTCGCCGGCTTACTCGTTCTATCCGTATATCCTTTAGTCTCGCTCGAATAACTTCTATGATGTCCATACACCACTCAGGGTTCAAGCCACTCAACTAGTCGTCGACACTCATTCTTATTCTTCTCCGAACCTACCACATACACCACTCGGGTCCAAGTCATTCTATAAATCCACAATCGCATTCGCATCATTTGCTAAGACATATTTTAGATTTGTTCGACGAATCTCTAGCGTAATCGCTCACGTCGTATCGATGCACTAAGTCGTTCGCACCATTCCTCAAAATCCAAATCAATCTTTCGTGCATGCCTAAGCCTGAACTCGATAGCGTTTCTATCAATATACACTCTAAGTGTAGCTTCGTTCCCGACCGAGCGGTACTTGATATCGCTCGCAACTCGATTGCACCAAAAGTCGAGGTGCGCGACACGCGGCACAACTTAACCAAAAGGTCGTGTGCATAGCTATTCCGTGCGGACTATATTCGAGTTTGCATGCTCACTTATTCCCGTTCGAGCTGTAATCGATCTCGTCTGTAACTCGTTTGTACCAGAAGGTCTAGGTGCACGATACTCTACACTGTTTTCCATAAATAAATTTACTTTATTTATTGTGTTTCTGAGAAAATTACAACTATAGGAATCTGATCTAGAAGACGATCACTTTATCCCTTGGACGATGCGATGAAGAAAGCTTGGATCTCGAAGAACTTGGACAGCAACTGAGCAATCTCTCTGTTCTCTCTGAATTCAATGTAGTGTGTTGAAGGTGAAGAAACTCTCTTTTATAGAGTTCTGGATAACTGCTCTGGGCATACGCTCAGTCAGTTATTTGACGTGTGCATAACTGCAGGGACGCGTGGCAAATTTTAGTGGAAACACGTTGAAGTGCGATTGAGAGTGGTGGAGTATATCCAGGAGAGATTGGTGGCATGGATGCCAT
Source organism: Iris pallida (assembly GCA_029216955.1). Lineage (NCBI taxonomy): Eukaryota > Viridiplantae > Streptophyta > Magnoliopsida > Asparagales > Iridaceae > Iris > Iris pallida. The sequence continues at coordinate 11,084,115 of JANAVB010027596.1, forward strand.
GTGGCATAACTTCTGATCGAGTGGGTAACCGAATACAGGACACATGAGAATGTGTGTTGACTGTTCATTTGAATTTATTCTGAATGCATTTGCTTTGATACACTGTCTTTTGGAGAAGCATACACTGTCTTGGACGACAAGGAGTCATATGGAGTCTATACGCTCACTTAGGTAACAAGAAGTCGTATGGAATATATACGCTCACTTGATGAGGAGTCGTATGAAGTATATACGCTCGTTTGATGAGAAGTCGTATGGAGTTCATACGCTACCTTAATGAGGAGTCGTATGAAATCCATACGCTGCCTTGATGAGGAGTCGTATGAAGTCCATACGCTGCCTTGATGAGGAGTCATATGAAGTCCATACGCTGCCTTGATGAGGAGTCGTATGAAGTCCATACGCTGCCTTGATAAAGAGTCGTATGAAGTCCATACGCTGCCTTGATGAGGAGTCGTATGACTGGAGAGGTAGACACATGGCTGTCCTCAATCTTCTTAAATACGCCATATCTTCTCAATAACTGACAAATATCTCTCGAGCGTCGTATTGCGGATATGACGGCTGACAGACTGTCAGAAAATGACAGTAATGATGGCTGTGCATTTATGATGGCTAATGAACTGTCCTCGTAAAAGACAAAATTAACTCTCAAAAATCCATATGACGGATAATTCTCTTAAGACAGCTGTTCTTTGCACGAAAGACGAAGTGTCAGATTCATTGTCCACTGAGTGTATGCTGTGCTGTCAGTCGAGAAATAATAATATATTCACTGAGCGTATGACTTTTGTACTGAGCGTATGGCCTTTGGCTGAGCGTATGACCTTGATCTTATGTCAGCGTGTCATAATTTTTCACACCCTACAAGACCCCCTTCAAAGTTTTCGAACTTTATGATTTTCAAAAGTTCGAAATTACTTTGAACTCCAAGTGGGAATAAGTCTTGACACGCTGGCATGAGTTTGTTATTTCCTCGATATCAGCGCATATCTCTAGGGATTCTGTAGTTTAAAAATGGCTGCCATTTGCTTCTCTTTCTCCTATAAATAGGCTTCTAAGAACTTAATTTCTTTCTTTACTTTTGCCTTCGTCTTCGAGAGAGAATTCAGAACTCCAGCCTTCTTCTTCTCCAATCTAGTCTTCGTCAATGGCACCCAAGCTCGACGCTACCGTGAAGGGGAAATGCAAGGCTCCTGCAGAGCTGTCTCAACCTGTCGTCGCCGCCGCAACCACTAGAAGAACCGTCGAGCAACGTCTTCCACAAAGCGAACTTCCATTTAAACCCCTATATGGTGAGGATGGGGATGATGAACAGTAACCATCCCCTTTTCAGGGCTATGGTTAGGATAAAATCAGAAAACGTATCCCCTTTTTAGGGTCAAATACGTCAGAAAATATGCTTCCCTCTTTAGGGTTTAGTCGTATTCCATGTTTTTCGTTTATACGAAAAATATGTTTTGAGCGTATTTCTGTAAGATACACATATCTTTGATAGAAATGTCAGAATACGCTGATCTGAAAGAATACGCTATGTCAAGTCGTCTCGATGAGATACGCTAACTCTTTTGTTAGTGTATTTTTGATGAATATCTTGATAACACAACTCTTTGGAAAATTCCATACGACTGCTTGCTTTGGTTAGACATACACATAGCTGAGCGTAGATTGAACTTAGCATCTGTCATATGCTTAGGATAGACTGAGCGTAGATTAATCCTTGAACTTTGACATACGCTTAGGATGGACTGAGCGTAAATTGATCTTTGAACTTGACATACGCTTAGGATGAACTGAGCGTAAGTTGATCTTTGAACTTGACATACGTTTAGGACGAACTGGGCGTAAGTTGATCTTTGGACTTGTCATTCCTTTGTATTTTAAGGATTTTTTTAACCTCTTATTTCTCCTTTGTAGTGGATATTCTGGCTCAAGAAGCGCAGTTTGAAGGATGTGCCGGGAGCAACTATAAGAGTGATCTATCCCATGTCCACTTCCCACAGTTTGATGAACCTTCTACAAGGATAGCCATTTTAAAAAATCAAGACAATCAAACCCTGCTAAGTCTGATAAGTGGTCAACCACTGCAGAGTGTGGACAGTACTACCCACTCAAAATCGGCTTTTTTATTCGAGGATGCTATTGACAGAGACTTCCAACCAGCCTCCGATAAAGTGTCATACTCATATTACCGGGATGGTGATGCGACTCAGCCGATGTATTTGACTGGTTTATCTAAGATTATCAATATAGCTCGCTTATTCCATGCGAGTCACCAAAGGCACATGAAATAGGATATCACTCTAACTCGTCAAGCAAAAGCTGGATGGATAGGATACAGACAGGAAAGATTTCGCAGTGGTACTGAATCGCATGTTTCAGTTTTGCGAGGATTATTGTCGGCCACGATCCCTCCTGAGGACTCTGCACTTCTGATGCCGGTTAAAGTTCCGATATTCGTAAACGAATTTGCACAGCTAGAAAATGTTGTCTATCCGAAACAGTCCATAAGACTCACTGGTCTCGTGAACCCAGAGAATACCAGATGGACTTCTCTCGTGAGATGGATTCTGAGAGATTATGGAGAACAGTTGAAGGCGATAGGCCTGTATAATGCCATCAAGTACACTGCTTATGGTTTTAGACCGAACCCAGATTTGTTTCTGGCACTTGCAGAAAGGTACAACTACCGTACCGGAACTTTTATGACTCAGAGAGGCGAGATGGGATTCACTCTCCACGAAGTGGCGTACATTTTTCAACTACCGACAGGAGATCTGCCGTATGAGGAATATATTCCTTTTATTGATGAAATGAACAAGATTTCTAATGCTAATCCGTTAATTCTTCATGTATTTGAAGAATTAATGTACCATTATAGTATCTAAGCCTTTTATAAGGAAAAAGATATCGATTCAGGTTGCTATACCTCGAAGTGGATGGCCTACTTATTCCAAGGTCGCACCGAAGAAACTCAGAAGAAGAAGAAGACCGATCAATATATTGGTCGTTTTAAACCTCTGAGTCAAGCTAAAATTGACAGATTAATCCGGGAGACTGCCCATGATGACATCGTAATTGAAGAAGATGAAGGCACTTATAAAGCTGGTGATAGGTTAGAGACCTACATAAAGCAAGGTGGCCGGACTTTATCTAATGAAGGTCATCTGGCTGGGTTTCTATCCCTTTGGCTGAGAAGATTCGTAGTGCCTGGTACCTGTTCGGCAGACAGAATACACCACGAAATCGTATTTACAGCAGTCCATCTGACATTCGGGTACAAGATGGACTTGCTAACAGCGATGACATGCTGCCTGAATGCCGGTCTTCGAGCCTATGTACACAGAATGTTTAACTTGGCGAAGAAGAAATTAACAGCTTTTCCTCGGGTAGAAATGCCCTTCACATATTTGTATGGATGGCTGCTCCTCCACTTTGAGTCTCTTATGAGTGCTGGACTGGCCAGACCAGATGATACTTTCTTAGAAACATACTGTCATACGCCCAAGTGGAAATATGACACCCTGACAGACTGCAGGACCATACTGAATAGAGGAGAACTATAGAGTTTCACCTGTGTTCCTCCGCCTATCGGTTATGAGACTATGCCTGCAAGGATGATTGATGGCACCGGTGCAAATGAACTGGATGATGTTCAGCACGAGTGGTTGAAGAGTATCAGACCATCCCACCTGGTCTGTCGCCATGATGACATTACTTATTTGGAGCCCTATCTTTCGAGTAGATTCGCTCGGCAGTTCGGCTATGATCAGTTGCATGTAGGAAATGCAACGACGTGCTTCTACTACCAGGGCGGATTGATTGATGGTGCGAGAGCCGGGATATATTATATCGCCAAAGGCACCGGAGCTACTTTCACAATGCCTGATCCGGTGAATCATCGGAGAGGAGCTAAAATGTTGGCGTCTTATGCTAAATTCTATGTCTCTGCGAATACCTTTGATAAGAAGTTTAGCATCTTAGGTAAGAGCTTCATTCATATTACTAAGAAATCAACCAAGTAAACTTTGCCAGAAGATTGTCACGATCGGGAGGATCCTCTCGCTACTGATGAGGTTTATGAAGAGGTCTCAATGGGAAATCTCTTTTCTGATGAACTTCATCAGCCACTACACGTACCGCTTGGAAGTGTTGAGCAGAGTGTATCTGTTGAGGTTACACCAAAGCGAAAGCGTGGCAAGGGTGCTTCTGGGCCTGCTCCAAAAAGAGTTACTCGAGCAGAAAGTCGTAGTCGCGTAGGAATTACTATCCTCGAGACTTCTCCTGCTTCGAGTCAACAAACAAAAGATGCTGACAAAGAAGGTAGTGACTCAAAAGAAGATTATCCTACCGTTCTACTAATGAAAAGAGTAGAAAAAAGAAAAGTGGTAGTTTCAAAGACTAAATCTGTAATTTGTCTTGATGCAGAAAGCCCCACTAATCGTGCTGAACGATTGGCTCAAGAGAAGCAAACTGCCCTTGCTTCTCAGCCCAGAGTTGAATTAGAATCGTCTACTGCTAAGAAGATTATTGAAGTTTCCTCTCCTGCACCCTCGGAAATGCAGCCCACGCAGGACATTAATCCAGAACCTGTGATAGAAGAATTGGTAGCTAAACCATCTACTGATCGAGCAACACCGGCTACCGAGGATTCTTCCAGGGTAATAGATGAGCATGCTGCACCGTCTACTCTCGAGCCACCTGCTGATTTGGCTTTGATTGAAGTTTCGGAGAGCGGCAAGGATGACGAAGAACAGGTTGACTATGAACCTTCATCTCATTCTTTTGAAAATAAGGATATGGAGATTGAAAATGAGTCACCAGCTGGAATCCGTATCGACGAGTTGAAGACGGCTGGCCAGCATTCAGGGTTGACTCCAGAGTCAGAGAACCTTCTACAGATAGAAGCCCACATTTCGAGCACTTCTGGGCAGGCAGTAGTGAGATGAGACCAGTGTCAGAAGACACTTTGAATAGACTGCGAACAGAGCTGAACGATCCTAGAGAAACATAGTACGAGCCAACTTCAGGTAATACTTTATCCAGTAAAGTTTTGTCTTTTCTTGCTTTTATCGTCTTTAATTTTGATCAAGCTTCTTTGATTTTAAAAGTTGTAGGAACGACACCAGCGATGAGCTCGACTCATACTCCACCTGTTCAGACTGATGTTGGTGAGGGAAGCTCACATCTACCCAGTTATCCAAAAGCACGTACTTCTGTTTCTGGAGTAGAGCCCGTTCCAGCTACTTCTTTCGCAATGGCAGCCACCCCTAGTTTTGAAACGGGGATAGCGAGAACCATGGCGATGTATTCAGATATTATCTATTCATATCTGGATACATTCTCCAGGCGATTTATGAAGGATGAAACTATGCCCTTTTCCAATCTCCGAGCGGCGATTAATTTCCCGCTCTTGGCTTTGCGACAGGCTGGTTATGAAACTCAGTGCACTTTCTTTGAGCATCTCCTAGATGATTTGGAAGTAACCATCCATAAATACTGGAAGATCAAAAAAGAAGATATTAAATCTTTGACTGTGGCTGAGATTGCTCAACTAGAGCGTGAAGCTCAAAGCCAGCAGGCTGCCTTAAAAGAATTCCTCGCTCTGTCGTCTGAGAAGTTAATAGCGAAGGATGAAGAAATAGTATCAACTTGTCAGAAGATGCAATAGCTGGAAACTGAAGAAATATCTAGAGCCGAAGAACTCCAGAAGCTGAAAGAAGAATTAGCTCGTCTCCAGGAACGCATTGCATCCGCAGAGAAAGAGCAATCTGATATTATCGCTGCTCGTGTAACTGAAGCTGCTCGCTATCAAATTCTACAGCAAGAGCGGGAACAGATGCAGACTGATCAAATAAAGGAGACCAATCATCGTAGTTCTGTTGTCATAAACTTTGACTAACAGATAGTTGCGATTGAAGCTACAGAGCAAATCCGTAAAGCTCATGAAGAGAAGATGAATAATGTACTTGCTCATATTCAGGAGATTATTACTCCTTCTAAATAGATTAAGACTCACTTGTAATCAATATTTTGATTTTGACTGAAGAAATGAGCATTTGATCTGATTTCGATTTTGTGTCTGATATTTTTCTAGAAAATATGTTCAGAGGTAAATAATACATGACATATTTCAATAGAATAAAATATACAAATGAATTTTTTAATTTCATCAGATGATATTAAACCAAAAAAGAAAATTTAGTTTAATACTAATTAGAGAAAACAAAATTCAGATATAAAGATATCTTTGAACTCAATTTTCCATGATCTTTGGACTCGGAAATCAAAAGACTAGATATCATTTTCATAGAATAGAAAATATGATACTGAGATAGAAAATTCAGAGGTAATATGGACATGATTTTCTATATGAGATCTTTATTAAATCCACTGGGGATCAAATAAGACGAAATATCAAATTCTCTGTGAAGATGATATGTGTTAGAATATCAATTTCCGCTGGGGATAACGATATCGAGACAATATTTATGGGGAAGAATAAGCTCTGATTTTATAGTTGCTGGGGAGTAATCATAGCAGATGAAAATATCATATATTTATGAGATTTATACATAATACTTCTTTAAGAATTTGCCATTGATAGGCATCATCGTAACTTTACCATCCATAGAGGTAAGCTGATATGCTCCGTTTGAGAAAACTTTATTTACGACGAATGGGCCTTCCCATTTTGCGTCAAACTTGCCTTTGCTCATATGTGTCATAGTCATCGGACGTTTGATGGTAAGAACAAGTTCTCCTTTCTGATATGCTCTGACTTTCACCTTCTGATTAAAAGCTTTTGAAATTCAGGCCTGATACAGCACGATATTTTGCTGAGCATACAATCGCTTTTCGTCCAGAGCTTCTAATTCTTAAAGTCGAAGATGATCATTATTCTCTGTTGTAAGTTCATTAGAGATTGCGATTCTCAGAGAAGGAATCTTGATCTCGAGGGGAAGGACAGCTTCACACCCATATACCAAAGAGAAAGGCATGCACCCGGTCGCATTGCGAACTGTAGTACGGTAGGCCCATAAACATTCACCAAGCTTCTCACTCCAGTTGCGTTTATTGGAAGAAACGAACTTTTCAGGAGTTTGATGATGGTTTTATTGAAAGCTTCTGCCAATCCATTAGCTGCTGGATTATACGCTGTAGAAGCGAGGTTATTGATTCGATGGTCGTCACAGAATCGAGTAAATTTCTGACTGATGAACTGTGGTCCATTATCATGAATAATACGCCGAGGAACACCAAATCGATAAATGACATGATGTTTAACGAAGTTGATGACGTTGGAAGTTTTAACTTCGGATAGCGGGATTGCTTCAGCCCATTTGGAAAAGTAGTCGGTTATTGCTAGAATAAACCGATGTCCTTTTGATGACGGTGGGTTGATGGGACCAATGATGTCCATGCCCCAGGCCTCGAAGGGCCATGATTCCACTGTAGGGTGTAAGAACTCTGACGGTTGATGGATAAAGTCTGTATGGATTTGACAGGCTTTACATCTCCGGGTATATCGAATGGCATTAGCCACCATCGTGGGCCAATAATAATCCATACGTCGGATGCGATCTTGAAGTTTAGGACCTGGTTGATGGGCTCCGCAGACACCATCATGTGCTTCACTAATAATCTGTTGCGCTTCCTCACTAGCGATGCATCGGAGGAGAATACCATCATAGGCTCGACGATATAGTGTCTTTGTCGTATGATTATAATAGATCTGAGAGATCGACGTCGGATAGACGCTGCTTCGCTCGGATTATCGGGAAATATGTCATACAATACAAAGTCTAGAATTGGACGTCTCCAGTCTTCATTCATGGCTTCTATTTTATTGGAAAAGACATATTCCATGGTAGAATCGGAAGAAGACGAGGATGCTCTGTCAAACCCTAATCCAGTGTTAAGGTTGGAGGAATTAAATTCATCAGGGTTGAGAAAATTTTCGTTTGGGTCATGGAGAAAACCCAACGCCAAATTATTCTCGACATGAAATAGCTCTCGGTTATAAACCACTATCACTTTCTGACGTCTGACCGGTATGGCTAGCAAAGCGACAAGATTAGCCAAAGCATCGGCTTCTGCATTACAGGCTCGCCGAACGTGTTCAATAAAGAAACCTTCAAAAGAAGAAGCCATAGAGAGTGCTGCTCGATAATAAGGTATCAAATCCTGATGACGGACTTCATATGTACCTCTGATTTGATTGATGATAAGTTTGGAGTCTCCGTAAACTTCTAAATACTGAATATCCAGATGTTTAACAAGTTGAAGACCGATGAGTAGCACATTGTATTCGGCTACATTGTTTGAACACGATTGATCCAGAGAATAAGCCCTCTGAATAGTCAACCCTTCTGGGGATACAAGAACAATCCCGACTCCGGCGACAATATCGCCATTAGGACCCATTCTAGATGCTCCATCAAAGAATAGATGCCAGGTAGGAGTTTCTTCAGAAACCTGATTTGAATCCATAACTTCATCTGGAATCTCATCATATAATTTAGAATCCTTTGGAACTGCATGAGCTGCCAGAAAATCAGCAATAGCCTGTCCTTTAACTGACTTTTGAGGAATATAATGCATTTCATATTGGGTAAATAAGATTCCCTAATTAGCCAGTCTGGAGTTGAGAATACCAGGTTTCTTCATCATAATTCTGATGGAATTTACTCTGGAAATGACATGAATTGTTTGCCCGATGATATAATATCGCATCTTCTGAATGGCAAACATTAATGTCAGGCATTCTTTCTCAATTGGAGAATAACGTGGCTCAGCACCTGTCATTGTGCGACTGAGGTAATAAATAGCTTGTTCATGGCCATCTTTGTTTTTCTGAGCGAGCAATGCACCGAGAGAATGATCTATAGCTCGAACATATGGAAGGAATGGTATTCCCGAGACGGAAGGTACCAAAACCGGAGGGTTCATGAGGTACTGTTTGATGTCGTCAAATGCTTTTTGACATTCTTTGTTCCAGATGAAGGACATACCTTTCTTCAAAAGTTTGTTGAACAGTCTGCAGCGTCCTGATAAGTTAGAGATGAATCTCCTGATATAAGCAATTCTTCCTTGAAATCCTCGTAGCTCTTTTAAGGTGCGTGGAGGACGCATCTCTTGGATGGCTTTGATCTTCTCGGGATCCACGTGTATACCTTTAGCGGTAATGACGAAGCCGAGAAATTTACCACTAGAGACGCCCAGGAAGGACTTAGTAGGGTTCATCTTAAGTTGATGTTGATGCATTAAATCAAAGATAGTCTTCAAATCTTGGATATGATCTTCTTTTTGTCGACTCTTGACTGCAATATCATCAACGTAGCATTCAACTATTTTTCGGAGATGTTCACGAATATAGTACTCATTGCTCGCTGATATGTTGCTCCTGCATTTTTGAGACCAAACGGCATCACTGTGTAATAGTACGTACCGATCGGTGTTCTGAAGGAAGTGTGTCTCTCGTCATCTGGAAACATTTTGATTTGGTTGTACCCCGAATACCCATCCATAAATGACATTCGTTCGAAACCACATGTGTTATCGATCATGACATCGGTGATCGGAAGAGGGAACTCGTCTTTAGGACAAGCCGCATTGAGATCACGAAAGTCTATACAGACTCAGATCTTGCCAGTCTTTTTGAGAACAGGAACAATATTAGCCACCCACTCAGGATGTTGTTCTTCTCGGATAAATCCGGAAGCCATAAGCTTGTTGACTTTAGCTTCAATTGCATCCATGATGTCTGGACAAAATTGTCGTTGTTGTTGTTTGACCGGTTTAGCATTCGACATGATATTAAGTTTGTGTGTTGCGATCTTAGGATCTAACCCTGGCATATCCTCATAGCTCCAAGCGAAGACATCGATATAATCATGAATAAGCTTGATCATGTCTTGCTTCTCTGTTTCCGAAAGACTTTCGCTGATGAATATTGGTTTGGGAGATCCCTCCTCACCAACATCAATTTAGATCAATTTATCTTCAGTAGGAGGTTCTCTTTGCTCGAACCTGAATTTCTATTGATTGTCTAATCTTTGGGCCCATTGTTCTGATTCGGGTGATATTTCAAAATCATCTTCATATTCATCATTTTCTTGCGGACCTTCGGCGGAGACCATATTGGCGGATAGAGTAGAACGATGAAAATCGCCAATATTTGTGTCGAAATCCCAAGAGAAAGAATCGAAAGAATCAGATCGTTCGTCTCCGTCGGATTCTGGATCCTCATGGACTGTGTTAATAAAGGGGGTAGGAGTAATGTAACCTAATCCGCATTTTGTCCTTCCGTATTTTAAAGAAGGAATTCGAACTAGCATTCTTCTTCCTTTTCCTCTACTGAGGCCGGTTCTGAAGTCATAGCCCATGTTCTTGATGATATTTTTGGACTGCTGACTGTAGCGACGTAGTTGTAACCTTTCGATATCATCGTTTTTGTCGTCGTCTTCCAGATTAGGAGGATTCTGAGGTCCCTTGCAGAAGAATATTGGAGCTTCTCCTGTCTTTCTAATAGGAACAAGGAAATATGAACTTTGTACAGACTCTAATGATACTTCTGTATGAAGAGTTGGAACAACTCCTATAGTTAGTGGTTCTAAGCTATCTTGCAAATATAAATAACTTTGCACATGACTACAAACATCAATATACTGTAAAGGAGACGCTTTTTGATATCAGATGCTGTATTTACAGAAGGAGGCTGAGCCTTAGTAGATTTAGTCAAATTAATGACTAAAGAGGGAGAAGAAGGGCGAGCAGAAGTTTTTTTAAGGTCGATAACAAAAGGCTCAGAAGAGGTAAGCTCCCTTGAAGAGGATCGTGGATGAGTAGTGCGTCCACTGACTGGAATGACTAGAGTATCTGGTCTAGCCTGAGAAGATGGTGAGAGGGTAGTGCGTCCACTGACAGGGATTATCAGCGAACTTTGTGGAGCTTGGGAAGGCAATGAAGTAGTACATCCACTGACAGGAATTATCAGTGGGCTTTCTTCAGATGATTTGGTAGACCGCGGATGAGTGATACGCCCTTTTGCAGGAATGACAAAGGTATCAACTTTCGATGTCTCATCATCATCCATAGCTTGTAAGACTTTCGAATACTCATCTTTGTACATGCGAGAGTCATTGTAGTAGGCTTCGACTCCTCTGAAAGGAGTAATGTCCGCGACTTTCTTCTAAACTTCTCTCTTTTCATCAATGTATTTAAAGCACTGGTGAAGAGTGGAGGGGACGATATTGTGTTCATGGAGAAAAGGTCTTCCCAAGAGCAAGTTGTAAGATCCAACTAACTCGATCATGTAGAATGTGACACTCGTCCTGAAATTGCCTATTTGTATTTTTAGGCGAATTTTTTCCAAAGGTTCGCTTTTTCCTTGATTGAACCCTAGAATGGTAGTGACTGTCTTGACTAGACGGTGAACTGGAATCCGTAAGGCATCCAAGAGACTCTTAGGTATAATACTTAGAGCTGATCCTAGATCAATTAGAATACGGTTAACCTTCATCGTGTCAATGTACACAGTGAAGTAAAGAGGCCGATCATGACGATTGTCCTCTAGAAGCATATCGTCTTGGGTAAAAGTGATGTTCGGAATGATTTCCAATATGCTATTGCAATGTAGGCAAGTCACCGGCTCTGCTTCCGGCTTCTTCAGATGAGTCAAGCAAGAGTCTGCTTGCAGTAGAGCTTCACTTAACATTTTTTGAGTTTCCTTGGATAAACATAAGAGTTCGAAGATGGACAACCTGGCTGGAGTGTTAGCAAGTTGAGCCAGAATATCAAAATTATATGGCTTCTGTAATCCGGGAGAAAGAGACTTCTTGATTGGTTTGTCGAAGCGGGCAGGTTGCTTCCCTTTATCGGCTGTTGTTGGTTTAGAGGGAATCGTCTCAGCAGGAGCATTTGAATGTCCTTCATTAGAGATGGGCGCTGGAGTTACAACCGGAGAGACATCAGGAGTTTCCTCAGGAACTTCAGCGTAATCTTTCAAATATGTTTTTCCTGACCGAGTTCCGGAGAGAGCTTCGACTTCAGGTTCAGGTTCAGAGTCTATCGAAACCATGTTATAATCCTTCATCTTGTTCTTGGTTTTTTGGTGCTTGATGAGAGCTTCATTCCAGAAACCGAGGCCAACACGGGATTGATTATGTCTTAAAGTGAGGGCTAGAGGTGCTCGGAGTCCTTTGCCGGAATTCAAACCAGGAGTAGTGGCTAGATCATAACCCATCTTTGCCATTAATTCACAAGATTGTGAACTATATAGATGAAACTTAGGTTTGTATCGGTCTTCAGATCGAGATACAGCTTCTGCCTCTGTATGGGGTGATTTTCCTGCTGGGATGAAAGTAGAGGTTAGAAAAAGATTGGGTGTGATGCTAGAAGTCATATGGCATGACTTAGTCTTCCCAGGTTTCTTTTTAGACAGAGAAGCCTTCTGAGGAGAAGAGGAAGACATCTCGAATTCTGTCACTAAATCAGGGTGGATCCACATAATCTCTCCCTTTTTAGTGGTGACAGGAACAAGTCCTTCATTCTGGGCTGGTGGAATATTCACAACTTCAAGGGTTGCTTTAGGGATAGGGACAATCCCATTTTCTACCAATAACGGAGGGAAGTCACCGAACTGCATCGAAATCACATTTGTTGTGACTGTCTTGTCTTTAGGTGTTAATGTCACAGCTCCTGATTTGATCATTTCTTGGATCTTTCCTTTTAACACAAAGCAAGACCGGATTGTATGGCCCAGCATTCTGTGATATGGACAGTATTTTGGATGATCCGTCTTGTTGGCTTCATCAGGCTTTTTGATCTCTGGCAGTTGTATCTTATTACCTTTAAGTAAACATTCAAAGATACCTTGAACATCGTCGTCATCGAAAGAGTATTCTTCTTTCGGCCGAGGAGGTCTCTGCTGTTGACTTGTTGGGGCTGGGGTAGCTTGGGCAGACATTACCTCTTGATTTTTGCTCTGGAGATTGACTTCGAGAGTCTCTTTTCCTTTGCGATTGTTGGGTCGCGTATTATTGCTAGTACCTTGACTTGATTCATTGGGAGTCATGTGTACCCCAGACCTTTGAAAGTCTCAGCACTGACTTCGACAGCTTTGGCACTGACAATGAAGGAAGGCCAGTCTTGAAATTGAGTGGATCCTGTCCACATGCTGATGATTGGTAAGAGGTTCGACTTGCAAGTGTCGATAGTGACGGCATCGGGAGTTCCGAGAGGCATTTTTAGGGCTTCTCTTCTGAATCTTTCAATGAAGCTCTCAATGCTTTCATTATTTTCTGTTTGATTCGTATAAGGACTGACATGGTCATGTCGTTAATGCCTTCATAGAATCATTCTAGAAACATCTGTTTAAACCCGGCAAACGAAGTGATGCACCCATCAGGGAGACTTCGATACCATTCATAAGCGGTTCCTTTAAGACAACCAACAAATACCCGAGTAAGGAGGGCATGACTCGGTTGCAGTTGATCAGTCATTACCTCAAAATGATTGATGAACTGACTTGGGAAGGTGGTCCCATCAAAGAAAGAGATGGTTGGAGGCTTGTTTTTTGGGGGTATGATACATCCTTCCATTGCATGGGATAAGGTTGCTTGATGCCCAATCTTTGTAAGCCTTCCTTTTGCTTGAACGCTTCGAATTGAGATCGAAGATTCTTCAACTCTTCAGTGACCGCTCCGGAAGATTGCGGTGTCGTTGCTTGTTGGGTATAATTGGAAGGGAGGACTGCAACATAGTTACCACCCCCAGCTCCAGACTGACTTGGAGTGGACTGTACATGAACATTAGACTGTACCCCCGAAATAGTAGAAGGTTCCAGATTTGGGGCAACAGGAGTATTTAATACTACTGGTGGTGCTGTTTGTTGAACTTGCTGAGTTTGTTGCTGAGCTTGTATAAGAGTGTGCATAGCAGTCAATGTATCCGCCATGGCTCATAATTGTTGTTCTAAGGAAGAAATCCTTTGTTCATGAGCCTCGGTGCTAGTCGAAGGTTCGTGATTGCCGTCTACCATATAGGTGGTAATCATTCGAGGTATCGACGACGAAACAGTCTATTCCGAATCGTCGCTATGAGAGTCAGCATTTTTTCCGGGACTACTCACGGGAGTTAATACTGGGAAGTTGGACTCTCCCAGGAAGTCCTCCGTGATCTCAGGATTATTATCTGGATGAGAAGAAAAAGAGACCCTGGTTGAAGCTCCGGTTCTGGATCTGGTGCCGAGGTAAACACCATCTTCAGAATCAGATCGTATTCTACCCCCAGTATCCCTGGAGGTCATGTTGACGGAAGCATAAAGAGGTTCATCTTCGTCTGGTATTGGGTCATGTTGAATCCGTTCGAAGACAGATCGTCTTTTCGGTGAACAACAACACTGAATGACGACCCGAGGTTGGAAGTTACAACAATGCTCTTCATGACGAATATGAGCAATATCAGAGACAGATGGAGTGTTGATTCTCAGTTTGTTTTGCAGATGCTCCCGGAGATCTGAGGAAACAGATTGGGAAGTGTTTGAAGATAGTCTCTGTGTAGAGACTTGTCTTTTATTCTTCTGTCTTTTCGGTTCTTGAATATATAAAGACCGATTGATCTGAGCAATATAGTTCTTAGCATATTGTGCATCAGGGTCTATTATACTTGTCTCCTTTTGACAAGGCTTCTTTATGTCAGAGGTAGAATTAAGACGATTCCGGTTAAGCTTGCTACGAAGATCCATCGGAGGTACAATTTTGGTATCAGTCCTGGATACTTGCAATTTGCCTTTCTCGGATCGAGAAATTTGTAGAGAAGGAAGATGAACATTATTCCGACTGGGAGTCGGTAATAATCCATCTTTAGAGAAAATAGCCAAAAGGCATTTTCCTTTGTTCGATCTAGTAAGAGTACTATTCAAATTAACCCCAGAGGTAAAAACCTTAGGAGCAGAGGAGTTGACTAAAGAGTCATTCTCCTTGGTTGGCACAAGATGTGCAAGTTGTAGGGGAATCATTTGTATATTCGATGGAAGAGAACCCCCAGCCTGGCCTTGAGAGACAGTCAAAGGACTGTATTGGTTGGCATACGCTGACTTCAGAGAATACGTTGTCTTTTGACTAGCGTATGGTTGGTCAGTGATTGCCATACGCACAGAGTCATTAATGGCTAAAGAGCCGACTGCTGTCGTAGGAGTAGAAGAAGAAGAGACTTTGGCATGTCCAGAAATGGGTTTCCTTGGACACGCTGACTCGGTTAAAGAACCTTTTTTGTCAGCATGACTAGTAGAAGCCACTGTTGCTGTATTCAGAGAAGCCGAGGAGTGCTTCGTTGAGGTTGAAGACGTGTTCTTGTCAGCGTGGGAAGTGACAGAAGCGTCTCGGGCTGCCGGAGAAGACTTAGGGACATAGACAGAACGTCCCTTCTTCTTGGCAGATATAGGAGCGGAGGAAGCAGTTCGGCCCTCCTTCGCTTTGAGCATTTCTTCGTAAGCAGATTGGTCGAATTGTACAACCATAGTCTTCTTCGTCGAACCGATCGACGAAGTATCGCATTGAGTTGTTGCTGTCTCGTTACATGAGACAGCTTTCCCCAGCAGAGTCGCCAATTTGTTTTCCATAAATAAATTCACTTTATTTATTGTGTTTTTGAGAAAATTACAACTATAGGAATCTGATCTAGAAGACGATCACTTTATCCCTTGGACGATGCGATGAAGAAAGCTTGGATCTCGAAGAACTTGTACAGCAACTGAGCAATCTCTTTGTTCTCTCTGAATTCAATGTAGTGTGTTAAAGGTGAAGAAACTCTCTTTTATAGAGTTCTGGATAACTGCTCTGGGCATACGCTCAGTCAGTTATTTGACGTGTGCATAACTGCAGGGATGCGTGGCAAATTTTGGTGGAAACACGTTGAAGTGCGGTTGAGAGTGGTGGAGTATATCCAGGAGAAGATTGGTGGCATGGATGCCATGTGGCATAACTTCTGATCGAGTGGGTAACCGAATACAGGACACATGAGAATGTGTGTTGACTGTTCATTTGAATTCATTCTAAATGCATTTGCTTTGCTACGCTATCTTTTGGAGAAGCATACACTGTCTTGGACGACAAGGAGTCATATGGAGTCTATACGCTCACTTAGGTAACAAGAAGTCGTATGGAATATATACGCTCACTTGATGAGGAGTCGTATGAAGTATATACGCTCACTTGATAAGGAGTCGTATGGAGTTCATACGCTACCTTAATGAGGAGTCGTATGAAGTCCATACGCTGCCTTGATGAGGAGTCGTATGAAGTCCATACGCTGCCTTGATGAGGAGTCGTATGAAGTCCATATGCTGCCTTGATGAGGAGTCGTATGAAGTCCATACGCTGCCTTGATGAAGAGTCGTATGAAGTCCATAAGCTGCCTTGATGAGGAGTCGTATGACTGGAGAGGTAGACACGTGGCTGTCCTCAATCTTCTTAAATACGCCATATCTTCTCAATAACTGACAAATATCTCTCGAGCGTCGTGTTGCGGATATGACGGCTGATAGACTGTCAAAAAATAACAGTAATGATGGCTGTGCATTTATGATGGCTAATGAACTGTCCTCGTAAAAGACAAAATTAACTCTCGAAAATCCATACGATGGATAATTCTCCTAAGACAGCTGTTCTTTGCACGAAAGACGAAGTGTCAGATTCATTGTCCACTGAGTGTATGCTGTGCTGTCAGTCGAGAAATAATAATATATTCGTTGAGCGTATGACTTTTTTACTGAGCATATGGCCTTTGGCTGAGCGTATTGCCTTTGGCTGAGCGTATGGCCTTGATCTTATGTCAGCATGTCATAATTTTTCACACCCTACACGCACAACTTAGCCAAAAGGCTGTGTGCATAACCATCCCGTTCGAACTATACTTCGGTCTCGTGTACTCGTCCGCTATTGTCAGCGTAAGGTTATTCAAGCACGCCTTGCGTTTGCTAACTTTTAGCACGGGTTCCTTCCAACTAAAGTTCGTCATAGCTTGGCACAAAGGCCATTGCCTATCGATCCCGTTCAACCGAGTACTTATACGAGCTTTTGCAATATTAGACTTATTATATGGAACATCCCAAGGCACAACGAGAGAGAGCGTACACTTCTTTTGTTTCAAAACAAGCTTTCAAAACTGAGAGAATCGAAATGAAGTCCAAGGACGTAAAGCCGTGCTAGGATACCAATCTGTCATACTCCGCTCCCGTAGGAGCGATCGTCCTCGCTAATGTGTGATGCCGCACGGGCCTAGGTTGCGCCCGTGCAAGGCCAAGTCCAGAAACGGCCGATTTGAGCTAGGCTACAGAGTCGCACAGAGTGTCCCCATTTGCAGCGGAAAGTAAATGAACACAAGTAAAAGTGAATTCATCTTCGTCTAGTCGCAATTTTTTTGTGGAGAGAAGATCATCTTCGTCTAGTCGCAATTTTTTTGCTGAATTTGAATTTGTTATGAAGATTATTAACTGAGTAACGATTATAGAGAATGACCATTCTTCGTTAGAATTGGCCGGATAATGACCATTTTCCATTCAGAATGATCATTCTCCGTCAGTTTTAGACGGAGAATGATCATTCTCCGTCAGTTTTTAGACGGAGAATGTCATAAATATGTGTTGTCCTAGTTTGTGATCTCTTCTGTTTTTATGTTATCGGGGGGGGGGGGAATGGATTCAAGATGTTTAGTTAATCATTGTTTCAAGAGAGACATAGTTTCCTGCCGTATCACACATGAATGTACCGTAGAATTTTTAAAGCATCAAGTGTGTAATCGATGGACTTCTTTGGATCCACTTTCCTTTTGTTTCAAGTTTTTGCATTCTGATGGGACTGAACTGTATGTTGACAGTGATTTTTGGCTTCGGTTCTTGGTTGGGGGTTTCAATGGTACCCATGACGTGAGCTTTGATCTATTTGTGGAGCAAGTATACCCTCCATGTTCTTCATCGACATCTTTTACTTGTCAAAGCATTCATATGGGACCTTCGTCTTCCTCTTCTAGTTTCTTGAGTAGTAGATGTTCTCCTACTGTAAAGGATAAATGAGTAGTAGAATTTTATGAGGGCTCAATTAAGACAGTAAAGAAGTGGAAATCGGATATGTGGCCTGGATCAATTACAAGCGTTGGTCAGATTTTCCTAAATGGTGTTGAAGAAGTTAGGCACGTTGTTAGTAAGGTATGTTTTGAATCTCGTCATCCATTCCATATTCTAAAATCTGAGCCGGTGAGGTACACCATTTGCTGCAAGAATTACAAGACCCATGCATATTTGTGGAGCTTCCATGCTATATCCATTTCGAAAGATAATCAAATTTTTGAGGTGAAGAGGTATATAGGAGAACACAATTGTGGAGCTGGCTATATGGATAAAGGTAATTTAGTTGTTCCAGCAAAGTTTGTGAAAAAGTTTGGTCAGTGACATTGTTCGAATGGATCCTAAAAAGTCGGCAAAATCAGTTGTTGATGAATTCAAGGTTGACTATGGTTTATCTCTTACCTACGGGCAGGCATACCATGGCATTAGGTTGGTGCACCAAGAAATATATGGAGATGATGTTAGAGCTTACAGCGACTTGTGTTGGTATGTCGAAAAGGTAAAGGAAACCAATATTGGTTCCGTTATCGACTTTCAGAAAGATGATACGTCAATGAGGTTTCAGCGGCTTTTTCTTTCATATGGGGCTTGTGTCGAAGGCTTTCAATATTGTCGCTCGATGCTATATTTGGATGCGACTTTCCTTATAGGGAGGTTTAGAGGGTATTTGATTTCTGCTACAGCGAAGAATGGTAACCAACAGTTCTACCCTATTGCCTACGGTATAGTCTCGGGCGAAGATGGTGACAATTGGGAATGGTTCCTTAAAAATCTTAAGAATGTTGTTGGATGTAGTAGGCATATCATTTTTCTTTCAGATCAAGGCAACGGTTTAGTTTCTGAAGTTCCCAAAGTGTTCCCTACTGCTTACCATAGCTATTGCTATTATCACATGAAGAATAACATACCACTGAAGGAGAAAGGAAATGAAAGAGTGCATCCGCATGTACTTGAAGCTTGGAGGCAAGCAGTATATGCTCTAACTCCACGTGTGTAAATGAGACAGATATATGCAGCTTTTATGTACATTTTCCTTTATTTTAACAAGTAGAATGAACATTCTCCGTGTAAATAACACGGAGAATGTCATTCTCCGTGTCGATTTAAAACGGAGAATGACATTATCTGTTTTAAATTATACACAGAATGTCATTCTTCGTGTCATTTAGAACGGAGAATGTCATTCTCCATTAGTTTAGAATGGAGAATACAATCCTCATGCATTCTAACAATGGGAATGACTATTCTCAGTGTTATTCTCCGTTTAAAAATACACGGAGAATGACATTCTCCGTGTTAAATTAAACGAAGAATGGTCCCTATTTTTCATGTGCTTGTTCCTTGATTTCTATCTTTATTAATTAGTCTTTTTCCCCTGTATAAAGGTGGATATAAACAAGCAATTAAGAAGATTTATGATCTGAATTGTGGTCATGTTATGAAATGGATGGATAAACAAAAGCCTGAAAATTGGTCAAATATATTCTTCCCGGGATGTAGATACGGCGAGGTTGCTTCTAGTTGTGCAGATTCATTCAATTCATGGATAAAGGATGAGAAGAAAATACCTATTTCAGCACTTGTAAATGTCATTCGAGTGAAGATGATGAAGATGATCTCGGATCGCCACAAGGATGCAAGTGATTTCAATAACATATTGACTCCATACGCCGAGAATATGCTGAAGCAGCTTACAGATGATGGCATGTCTTATAAGATATATCGGTCTGGTAATTTTGAGTTTGTGGTGATGGCAGATACTTCCTCCCACTTAGTGAATCTTCTTGATTGGCATTGTAGTTGTCGTAGATGGCAGGTATATAGATTCCCATGCAGCCATGCAATCCAATGCATCGTATTTGGTTCAGGCAAATTCGTCTACGATTTTGTGGAGCAGTATTGGACATCAGATTTCTACCAGAAGCTATATTCATGTGTTATTCGTCCAGTTCCAGATTCTGGAAAACAGTTTGAAAATAATTCAACTGATTTGGTCCTACCCCCTTTTCCGAAACGGGGTCCCGGCCGACCAAAGGTGGACCGTTATAAGAGTAATTATGAAAACAAGGAAAAAGAGAAGAGGAAGGTTAGGTGCCATAATTGTCTTGAATTAGGTAATCACAATTGCAGCACTTGCCCTCTCCCCCCCACGTGCTTCTACGGTGGTCGATGAGGCAGTGCCCCCTCGTTAATACATATACATATATTCTTTCCTTTATATAACTATTTTTTTCATACATTTCTTACAATTTTGATATCAATGGTGCTATTTTTAAGTCTGTTATATCTAATGTTTCATAATTTTTGAATGCATAATGACCATTCTCCGTCATTCTTAGACGGAGAATACCATTCTCCATTTTAAATTACACGGAGAATAGCATTCTCATTTGTTCTAACAATGAGAATGTCATTTGCCGTGTAATTTCCATTCGTTAACATGGAGAATGACATTCTCCATTTCAATTTAACACGGAGAATGACATTTTGTGTGTTAGGTGACACAGATAATGCCATTCTCCGTTTTAGCTGACACGGAGAATGACCAGTATAAATCGACATAGAGAATGTGCATTCTCCTTTATATTTAACACATAATGACATTCTCTGTATATTATAAAATGGAGAATGACATTCTGCGTATTAAGTGACACAATGAATGTCATTCTCCGTGTCACATAACACGGAAATTGAAATTATGTGTGTTAGGTGACACAAAGAATGTCATTCTCCATGTTATATGACACGGAGAATGTCATTCTCCGTGTTATGTGACACGTAGAATGTTATTCTCCGTGCTAGGTGACACAGAGAATGACATTATGTGTGTTAGGTGACACAAAGAATGTCATTCTCTGTATTATGTGACACGAAGAATGACATACTCCGTGTCAGGTGACACGGAGAATGACATTATGTGTGTTAGGTGACACACAGAATGACATTCTACGTGTTAATCTCATTCTCCGTGTCATTCTCCGTGTAATTCAGGACGAAAAATGATATTCTCCGTTTCGAGTAACACGGAGAATGGAATTCTCATTCGTTTTAATACTGGAAAATCCATTCTCCATTTTAACTTACATGGAGAATGAATATTCTCATGCGTTATAACACTGTAAATGACATTCTCCGTTTAATTCAACACGGAGAATGTCATTCTCCGTGTTGAATTAAACGGAGAATGGCATTATCATTTTAATTAAAATAGAAAATATTATATTCTAATGTGTACTTTAATTTAACACGAAGAATGAACATTCTCATTTGTACTGTGAATGTCATATTATCCCTGATTTTATTATAGAATGTACCGCAGATGTTACAAAGTATACAGACAGAGAAAAATGAAAATGAAACAGAAATTATAGAAAGAAGTTCTTTTATTAATATGTGTTCAAAGGATCTATTACAGATTCAGAAAGACTCATACTGTTCTTCTACAAAGGATCTATTACAAAGACTCATATTTTTCTTAAAGAAAGCATTTATTACAAATTCAGAAAGGCCTAAAGAAGCATACAAGTGAGTTTATCTTCACAGAAGTGCAACCCTTATAACTCCTTTCCTGTACCCGTAACCCCAAATGTCAGAATAAGCAGAACAAAGCACAACTTGTGGCTCTTGCGGAATAACGGGTGGCTCTGCCAAGGGAATGCTAGACCATTTCTGAGAAGGGCATAGCATGACATCCCAACTTTTTGACAAAGCACGAGGATTGCTAAGATGTTGATCAGGTTCGGACAAGGTCTTCCAATGCATCTTGAGATTCACTACAACGTGTTCTTCTACAAGGACATAACTAATTTGAACGAAGAGATCCACAGCCAACAACCAACTGATGTCAGGCCATTCTTCTCTCAAAACTAAGTCAGGGTCGTGCATAATGGGAAGGGGAAATTTATGAAAGGCCCAAAAATTTGGTTTCACAGCAATTTCCAGTAATGAAAATGCTATGAAGATGATGGAGTTTGCTCCTCAAGAAAGCCCTTTATATAGGACATACTGTCCAATAAATGTAGATGAACCTAATTGTCAGCATAATGAATCTCATTTAATAGGTTCATTCCGCAAACTACTCAACTTCCCACCCCCCCAATAAAGAAGGTGGTATTTAATAGTTGTTACAAGTGTAATTTAAAATGGACCATGGTCTATCATGCATTGAATGACCATTCTCCGTATTAAATAATACAGAGAATAATATTCTCCGTAGTAAATAACATGGAGAATGACCATTCTCAGTGTTTTAAAACTAAAATGAACATTCTCCGTTTAAAAACACGGAGAATGGCATTCTCCGTTGTACTTAAAATGGAGAATGGATTCTCCGTGTTAAGTATGACGGAGAATTTCATTCTCCATGTTTTTAAACGGAGAATGTCCATCCTCATGCGTTTTTAACACGGAGATTGATATTCTCTGTTTTATTTAACACGGAGAATGGTCATCCTCATGCATTTTAAAACTGGAATGACCATTCTCCGTGTTATTTAGCACGGAGAACATTCATTCTCCTATAAGTACAATAGAGAAAGAACATTCTCCGTGTTCATTAACACGGAGAATGGCCATTCTCCCTGTATTTTAACACGGAGAATGGCATTCTCCGTTTTAAATTACACGGAGAATGGCACAGAATGGTCATTCCTCATTGTGAACTTGACACAGAATGGTCATTCAAAAATTATATATATATATATATATATATATATATATATATATATATATAAACAATGTAATACAAGACAGCAGATGTAACAAAAAGACACAGACACAGAAGAATATAACTGCATTTTCATATATACAGAACAATGTAATATAATACAGAGCAGATGTAACAAAACGACACAGACACAGAAGAATATAACTGCATTTTCATATATACAGAACAATGTAATATAAAGTTCTTTCCTAGAACATTGTTATTTTCATAATGTGTTCATCATCTGTATTTGGACTTTTAAGCAACCTCTTAAGCTATTGCAACCTAACTTTTGTAATCCTATTGTGAATTATGTCATCGTCTTTTCCTCTTGCTGGTATTGTGAAGGGATGAATCATCAAGCACTTCATAAAATATGTTGTGTACAAGAGGCAGTTGGGTGCTTTTTGTTGTGGGCAGTTTGAACGAAACTCCGTATTTGTGCTTTCATACTCCATCATCGCCTTGCATTTTTGCCTCATCATCTCAATTTTTCTCCTTATGATATGCTCTAAGACCACCCTCATATATTCTGTATCTGCCTTGCTCGATTCGTACGTGTTTTGCACCAAGGAGTTGTAGTGTGCCCACTTGTACGAGGTGAAGTTGAATGTCAGGAGCGTATAGTGTTTTATGTCTTCATTAAAGACAGGCATGAATAGCCACTCTATGTCGTCCTGTAAACCTATGATTAGGTCTTCGACTTCTGTTTTAAAATCTTCAATGGCACCTTTTTTTGCATCTTTAACACGAGCATTACGAACGATGGACTGTTTCCCAAAAACAAAGACAGAATATCATTAGTTAGTTTCATCGGTGTACACATGAATAGGAGGGATGTTTCAGTTTTGATTCTTACCAATGTGTGGGGCAACATAAATGCAGACCACTTATGTTGCACCTCTTGTGAACTTGATTGTGGTTCACTTCTTGATTTTTCTTGTTCTTATTTCATCTTCATTATTATTATGTTTAGTATACCAGCCTCCATGTCTTGATAGTTGAATATGTCTTGCATGTCTATTGCTGTCAGCGTAATTCCAACTTCATTTTGACTTGCAGTAGAACAATATACAACATTACTGCACATAAATTTAGCACATTTAGATTAAATCAATAGAAATGGACAAAAATAATTGTAAAAAAAAACGAAAGGAATATAGAAGAATACATACCCTGGATTCATCTTGTTTTTGAATAGAGGTCCTTGTAAAGCTTCTGCAGCTCTTTATCTGCCTCATTCCAAAGTCTGAGGTCCTCGCATTCCCTGAGTATTTTGCCATTTTTTTACCAGTTCTGCAATTTTGGCTTCTTCTTCGGATGCTGAATCATCCTTCTTATTATTATTTTTTGCTCTGGGTTTGGGTTGAGATTTTGGCTTCGGATCGTCCTTAATCTTCTGTCTTTTTGTTGTATTCTTCCCCAAGGGAGTAAAATCATCATTAGTTATTACATCTGATGGTTTTGGCCTCCTCTTTCCCCCTTCCTAATCCTCTTTTGGATACTTCTGGTTCATCAGGTTTGTCAGGTTGTTTTTTTGGAATTTGTTGAGGCTCGGTAAGCTGCAATGCATCAATTATGGCTTTTTGATTATTTATTTCAGCATTCTTTTCAATGGCTTCTTTACTCAACAATTCAACTTCCCTTTGAAGCTTGTTTTTCTCATCAGCGAGCCTTTTATTTGCTCGTCTCAGCTGCTCTGTTATTTGCACAGATATAAAACAAACATCAATGAAAGGTACGATGTCAATAAAAATAAGTAAAGAACATTTTCAGTTTTAACAATGGAAAAGACATTCTCCGTGTCATTAGTACACGGAGAATGACATTCTCCGTGTTAATTAAAACAGAGAATGTCATTCTCCGTGTAAATTAAAACGGAGAATATCATTCTCCGGGTTAATTAAAACGGAGAATGTCATTCTCCCTGTACTAATGACACGGAGAATGTAGAACCTCATGTGTAATTAATACGGAGAATGATCATGCCCATGTGACAATAGGATTTAACATTCTCCGTTTAATCTAACATGGAGAATGTCATTCTCCGTGTAATTATACACGAAGAATTGTTCATTCTACTACATGTAACAAGGAGAATGACATTCTCCGTGTAATTATACACAGAGAATGACATCCTCCATTTTAATTACACGGAGAATGACATTCTTCTTGTAAATTTACAAGGAGAATGACATTCTCCGTGTAATTATACACGGAGAATGACATTCTTCGTTTTAATTAACACAGAGAATGACATTCTCCGTGTAGATTTAAAACGGAGAATGAACAATCTCCTGCAACATAAAACGGAGAATTGCCATTTAACTGCAATAAAACATGGAGAATTACAAATCACAAACATACAAAAGAGCAGATTTTACCTTCTGCCGCATCCTTTTCAATCGCTTCTTTATTCAACAATTCAACCTTCTTTTGATGCTTTTTTTCTCCTCAACAAGCCTATTATTTGCTTTTCTAAGCTGCTCTGTTATTTGCACTGTTATAAAACAAACAAGAATGAAAGGTACGATGTGAATTAAAAAAACAAAGTAAAGAATTCTCAATTTAACAATGGAAAAGACCATTCTCCGTATTAATTTAATACGGAGAATATCATTCCCGTATTAAATGACATGGAGAATGGCATTTTACTGCAATAAAACTTGTAGAATTACAAATCACAAATTTAAAAAAGAGAAGATTTTACCTTGTGCTTTTAGCTTTTTAACCATGTCGCTGAGCGTTGTATTATCTTCTAAAAGTTCAAGGTTCTGTGATCTCAAATCCTCCAATTGCTTCACTGAACCCTCCATTGTGCTTCTGATTGCACGTTGATAGGCTTTTTGTGTGTTTAGCTTTTGAAGCTTTTCCGTGAGTAGACAGTTTTGTGCAAGCAAATCAGAATTCTGTCTTTTGATTTCCTCTAATTCATGTGCCGAGCTTTCCATATCAGCTTTGACTGTACTGAGTTGTGCCTCTAGCTCTTTAATCTTTTTGAGGAGCTTCTCGTTCTGTGCTTGAATATCAGAATTTTGTCTTCTTAATTCCTTCAATTCCAGTGCCAAGTCACCAATCGTGTCACTGATTTCGACTTGTTCGGCAGCAACCTCAGCCCCAGGTATCCCTTTTTCCCCCTCTCTCTCTCCTTTTCTCTTGTGGAATTTCTTCTTGTAGAGGTTGCTCACCTTCCAGGTGTCCTTCTTCTTGCCCAACAGATATGACCAAGTTGTTGAATATGTACGGAGAATTTATTTCCTGGGGGTATTCGGTCCTGAGGAAGGTTGAGATTCTGTACCCATCCCATGTGAAAAATCTTGGATAATTTGGAATTGGTTCAAACTTCCTTTCCAGAAGGGTAGTATGTTCTGCAAACCAATATAGGAAGTATATTGTACAACCTTCCATTTTGGAGTAAACATCGGAATAATCCCCTCCCACACATTTACTTGTACTCCTCTTTATACTATCCATGACATATTCCAGTATTAACCTTGGCCAGCATATACTGTTGATAACTTCTATGTTGTCCACCAAAGTGAAGAATTTGTACGGCAAACTTGAACCGTCAAATTTAGTGAAGAATACAGTTTGGCACAAGTGGAAGATCAGCAACTTGACCAACTCATCTGGATTAGCAGTCTTATCTCCACTACGAAGCTGCTGTAATACTTGGAAGAACTTATGTTTCACTTCCTGGTTAGTGACTTTTCCTTGTGTGCCCTTGGAATTAGCCAGCAACCTTGTAAAATACGTGTTACACAGGCTATAAGATCCTGGTGCTGGTGGCTGTTTCTGTTTCTCCATTATCAATTTTCTACAGTTAAAATCAGTCTCGCTCTCTTCCCTAAGCGGTAGACCGAAGATGGTTGCTACATCATCGACGCTTGGCACTATTTGGACAGTGTTGCTCAACTGAAAGTAACCCACACCTTTTTTGTCTTCCCTGTATGTTCCAATCAAGTTCTCGAGACCTTCTGTTGCCTTCGCCAATTCCTTTGTCTCAACTCTACTTTTGAAGAATACCTCAATTAAATTCCAAAAACCGGTATTCTTTAAAGATTCAATGACTGGCACGAGTAAACAGCCGCCATTTACAGTGACAACCTCCATAAGTTCTAGAGTTGTTTTGAAAGTAGCACGGAAAACTCTAGAATCCTTATCCCTGATAGTGGTTTTTTTCTACAAAACAAGAAAAAAAAAACAAAAAAAAACATAAACAATAAATTAGGTTTATGATAACTGTTATCCATTGATATAAGAAGAAAATGGTCATTCTCCGTTTACTTTTATACGGAGAATGGTCATTCTCCTTGTAAATTTACAAGGAGAATGATATTCTCCGTTTTAATTCGACACGGAGAATGACATTCTTCCTGTAAATTTATACAAAGAATGTCATTCTTCTTGTAAATCGACACGGAGAATGACATTCTCCGTTTAAATCGACACGGAGAATGACATTATCCGTATTAAATCGACACGAAGAATGACATTCTCCATGTAAATTTACAAGTAGAATGTCATTCTCCGTGTTAAATAAAACGAAGAATGTCATTCTCCTTGTAAATTGACACGGAGAATGACATTCTCCTTGTTAATTTACAGGAAGAATGTCATTCTCCGTGTCGATTTAACACGGATAATGTCATTCTCCGTGTCGATTTAAACGGAGAATATCATTCTCCGTTTTAAATTACACGAAGAATGTCATTCTCCCTATAAATTTACAAGGAGAATGTCATTCTCCATGTTAAATAAAATGGAGAATATCAATCTTCCTGTAAATTTACAGGGAGAATGTCATTCTCCGTGTCGATTTAACAAGGAGAATGACATTCTCCCTGTAAATTTACAAGGAGAATGTCATTCTCCGTTTAAAATTAAACGGAGAATATCATTCTCCCTGTAAATTTACAGGAAGAATGTCATTCTCCCTGTAAATTTATACGGAGAATGTCATTCTCCATGTAAATTTACAAGGAGAATGTCATTCTCCGTTTTAAATTAAACGAAGAATGTCATTCTCCTTTTAAATTTACACGGAGAATGTCATTCTCCCCGTAAATTTACAAGGAGAATGTCATTCTCCGTTTTAAATCGACACGGAGAATGTCATTCTCCATGTAAATTTACAAGGAGAATGTCATTCTCCTTGTTAAATCGACACGGAGAATGACATTCTCCCTGTAAATTTACATGGAGAATGTCATTCTCCATGTTAAATAAAACGGAGAATATCAATCTGCCTGTAAATTTACAGGGAGAATGTCATTCTCCTTGTCGATTTAACAAGGAGAATGACATTCTTCGTGTAAATTTACAAGGAAAATGCCATTCTCCGTTTAAAATTAAACGGAGAATGTCATTCTCTCTGTAAATTGGAGAATGTCATTCTTCCTTTAAATTTATAAGGAAAATGTCATTCTCCATGTAAATTTACAAGAAGAATGTCATTCTCCGTTTTAAATTAAACGGAGAATGTCATTCTCCCTTTAAATTTACATGGAGAATGTCATTCTCCCTGTAAATTTACAAGGAGAATGTCATTCTCTGTTTTAAATCGACACGGAGAATGTCATTCTCCATGTAAATTTACAAGGAGAATGTCATTCTCCGTTTTATTTCCACACGGAGAATAAAACTATAAAAACTAAAAATAAGAATAAAAAATTAAAAATTAAAAATTAAAAATTAAAAATTAAAAATTAAAAATTAAAAAATTAAAAAATTAAAAATTAAAAATTAAAATTTAAAAATTAAAACTTAAAAATTAAAAATTAGAAAATAAAAATAAAAAATTAAAAATTAAAAATAAAAAATAAAAATAAAAATAAAAAATAAAAAATTTAAATAAATTTAAAAAAATAAAAAATTTAAACAATTAAAAATTAAAAAATAAAATAAAATTAAAAATTAAAAATTAAAAATTAAAAATTAAAAATTAAAAAATTAAAAAATTAAAATTAAAAATTAAAAATTAAAAATTAAAATTAAAAATTAAAAATTAAAAATTAAAAATTAAAAATTAAAAATTAAAAATTAAAAATTAAAAATTAAAAATTAAAAATTAAAAAATAAAAAATAAAAAAAATAAAAATAAAAAAATAATCTGCTTTTTAGTAAATTACGTATGCCTCATTCTAAATAAAAAAGAATTCATTGATTACTGAAACTGATTGTTACTTGTTTACTTGGTGATATGTAGGTAACAAAGTACGCATAGAGATTACATCTACAAAGAATGATACGTCGAGACAGTTGTTTACGAGAAAAGATGTCGTAGTATATGAGGAGATCGAGAACTGGGCAGAACTTCCTGAAGACGAGGATTAATAACCATTACAAGCATTATTTACGTATTTATAACAAACCGAGGGTAGTAGGGCTCAAACCCTCCTTATGTGTAGCTAAAAATGAAGATTAGGTGTTATGCTTAAATACTGGAATCGTAGAGACATTATCCACGATTCCTCTGATGGGTCATTCAGAGGGGATAAGGCTGGATTTGGATGTTGCTTAAGGGACAAATCAGGAAACATAAAAGCCTTTAGTTTTGGCAGTTCATTCCCTTACAAGGATTCCTTTCTTCATTAATTGATTGCTGACAAACGACTGGTCACGCTTGCTGACAAACGACTGGTCACACTAGCTAATTGGTTGCAAACACGGATTGCAGTAATCTTCAAAGACTGATTTCTCATAGAATTAGAGAAACAATCGATTTCAATTTTGGTTCCAAGAAAACTATGTGTTACCAGTACAGTTGTCTGAAAAAGTTGCTGGAGAATCTAGTGAACAGGATCCTGGATGGCAAATGGTAAAACTAAAAAAAGGTAAATCTAATAATACAGATCCAGATCAGAATATAAGCAAAGGAAAATTTACGATTTGTCAAAAGGCAGTATACATTGTGGATCAATTCGAAAATGAATATAAAGATAAATTTAATAAACTTTCTATTACATGGTGTCCAAGGAAGGCTATATATGCTGCAGACTATCTCTCACGGCTAGAGATTGACTCTACAAAAAGGAATACCGTCTGGCGTAAAGAAGCGATAGAAAGATCGATAATGTTGCTCCTAGTTTTTCATACTTCGTTAAAAGATAAAACAATAAAGAATAAACAAGAATAAAAAATAAAAAATAAAAAATAAAAAATAAAAAATAAAAATAAAAAATAAAAAATAAAAAATAAAAAATAAAAAATAAAAAATAAAAATAAAAATAAAAAATAAAAATAAAAAATAAAAAAAAATAAAAAGTAAAAAATAAAAAATAAAAATAAAAATAAAAAATAAAAAATAAAAAATAAAAAAAAATAAAAATAAAAAAAATAAAAAATAAAAAATAAAAAATAAAAAATAAAAATAAAAAATAAAAAAATAAAAAATAAAAAATAAAAAATAAAAAATAAAAAATAAAAATAAAAAATAAAAAATAAAAATAAAAAATAAAAAATAAAAAATAAAAATAAAAAATAAAAATAAATAAATAAATAAATAAAAATAAATAAATAAATAAAAAAATTAATAAATATAAAAATATAAAATAAAAAATAAAAAATAAAAAATAAAAAATAAAAATAAAAATAAAAAATAAAAATAAAAAATAAAAATAAAAGATAAAAAATAAAAATAAAAAATAAAAGATAAAAGATAAAAAAATGAAAAATAAAAAATGAAAAATGAAAAATAAAAAAAATAAAAAAATAAAAAATAAAAAATAAACAATAAAATAAAAAATAAAAAATAAAAATTTAATATATATATATATATATATATATATATATATATATATATATATATATATATATATATATATATATATTGCTTGCATAAAGCAAGCAATTAGACCGGTGGGCCAGACCGGGCTCGGGCCGGTCCAGGACCGGCCCTTAGTTTCAAACAGTCTGGGCCAGGCCCGGCCCGGTTCAGCTCATATATGCCCAACCCGGACCACTAGACCGGACCAGTGGGTTGCCGGTCCGGGCCGAACAGGTCCACGGGCCGGGCCGGGCCTTGGTCGATTCGGGCCGGTTGAACCGGGCCGGCCCGGTTTTGTTGTTTTTTTTCTTTTGCTTACTTTATTTATAGTATTTTTGTTAAATTATTTTCAAAAAAATTTTGTAATTTAATTTTGGAAAAAAATGGTAAAAGTAAAAAAAAAATATTTCTCCCTCTTCCTTTATCCGGGCTTGGGACCGGCAAATGCTTGCTTGGCATAGGCGGAGTTAAAAAATGTTTTTTTTAATTTTAAAAATAAAAAATAGTTTTTGAAACTATAAGTTAAAATTTGAAAAGTATAA
This sequence comes from Iris pallida, assembly GCA_029216955.1. Taxonomy (NCBI): domain Eukaryota; kingdom Viridiplantae; phylum Streptophyta; class Magnoliopsida; order Asparagales; family Iridaceae; genus Iris; species Iris pallida. Next base: position 11,115,257 of record JANAVB010027596.1, read on the forward strand.
GTTAAAATTTAAAAGTATAAGTTAAAATTGAAATATTTTAAGTATAAAAGTATAAGTTTAAATGTACATACCTAATACCTTGCACCGTAGCCTCATTGTTGTTCGCCTCCATGCAATGAAAGCGATTCCAAATCCAGCTCGTGAACATCATGATCTTCTTCATCTTTCTAGTTTTGGGTTCTTTTATCGGCTTTCATCCAATCTTGTACGCACACTATTGCTTCCAAGTTATCGGACTTCAAACGGCTCCTCCTATCGCTCAACATCCTTGAACTTGCACTAAAACAGGACTCCGATGCTACCGTAGACACCGGGACCATCAGCAGATCACGTGCTATAGTAGAAAGAACAGGAAATCTCTTGTCGTGTCTCTTCCACCATTCTAAAACGGCGAAGTGATCTGGAGTCTCATCTTCGTCTTGATAAGAATTAAGGTAAAGAGACAACTCTTGAGTAGGTTGGGAAGATTGCTTTTGTTTCTTCCTTTGTAGTATGCGACCGGCTGCTGATAGCTTAGACGCCAAGCCGGAGCTACTACTAGCCCCCCTGAGTTGGTCGGGTCGACGTTGCTCCTTCTTCGTACAGTATAACTAACCTGTCCAACGCAACTTTAACTTCTAGTTTCATGTCAGTAACATCTATACCCATATATTCTCCATGTCCATCTAATAAAACCTCTACGCCATCCAATTTGATTATAGGATCAAATATGGAAGCCAAACAATATAAAAGAGGTACTTCACCCCAATATTTCTTGAATTTGGCTTCCATATTTCTCACCGCATATTCAAAATTTGGATGATCTCTATATTTAGAAAATAAATAAGACATGTTACAAAGTTCACGTAAAGCTAAGCAAGATGTGGGATAATAAACACCAGAAAGAATACATGTAGCATTGTAAAAACTTCTAAAAATTCACAAACACTTTCAGCTGCTACCCAATCATCAGTAGTAACTTGATAGTCAAAGCTGACATCCAAATTGCAATAATATGTAATAGCATTCTTAAAAGGAATTGCAGATTTCAACATCAAGTAGGTGGAGTTCCACATATTTGGTATATCCTTCACAAATCTTCTAAAAGTAATACCAAAATGTGCGCACGTGCATGCAAAACTTTGTTGTCTACTTGGAGACAAGTTTAGGTGGAGAAAGTATTATCGCTGAGTGTCTAAATGGGGACCAAAAAATTCTAAACATTCTTTAACAACTAAGTTAATTATATGGCAAGCACACCTAACATGCAAAAGTCTACCATCTAAAATAGGCTGAAAAGTCACTGACAAAGAAGACATAGCAGCAGTATTGTTTGATGCATTGTCCAAAGAGATAGAAAATTTTTTAGGGTGAATATCATATTCACGCACGTGTTTTAAAATCTCACTTGAAATTACAGCGCCCGTGTATGGACATTCTATAATTTTAAGACAGATGATGCATTTTTGCAACATCCATTGTGCATCTATATAGTGTGCAGTAATACAAATGTAAGCATAACTCCACTTAGTAGTCCAAATATCAGAAGTAAGAGACAACTTACTAACATTTTGAAAATTCGCTTTCAAAGCGGCTTTCCGTTCGTTAAAGAGACGAATAACCTCATTTCGAGCTTGTTGTCTACTCACTCTAGTAAAGGAGGGGTTTAGAGAAATTGATGCATAATCTCGTAAAGATTCACTTTCACCCGTCGTGAAAGAAAGTTCTTCACGAATAATATGTTTAGTTAATTCAGTTTTATGCCGAGCAGCTGAGTAAGTAAAGTTACCCATTGAAGAATCGGTGGTGCCAAAGCTTATTTGGGTTTGGGACGCATGAAGTGTGTCCTTCCCGTAGCAAGTGTCGTAGTGTCTGGATATGGTCTCGGTGCCACCGTCCTTCTTCCATGTGTACTGGTTGCAACATTTCTTGCATTGCGCCTTGTACGGTATTGGTTCACCCTTGGCATCTAAAACAAGCGAACCATCAGGATTAGTTTCAAAAATCAAAGTAAAATATTCCCAATACTTAGACCTTTTTTTTCTTTTCAGGACGTTGGTTGCAACTAGCGACTTCCGGAGGAGATGGTTGGAACCCCTCCGGAATCGGATTGGTTGCTACTTGCTCAGGTGGAATTTGAGTACCGTCAAAAAAAGTATTAAATAATTGGTAAGTCTGTCCAGCAAAATCAGGTGGGTTTGAACCTTCACCAGCCATATATAAAATAAAATAAAGTAAAACTTTGTTAGAAGAAATATAGGGATTGAGAGGAAGATCGGAAAGCCGTAGAGCCGGAATGGAGTGGGGAGGGAGATCGGGAAGCCGTAGAGCACCAGAGCACCGGGGAGGGAAAGCCGTAGAACACTGTAGAGAAATGTAGAAAAATGTTTGGAATGAATTGTGTTTGAAAAATGGGATTTTGGCCTATTTATAAAAAATTTTCAGGGTTATTTTGGTAATTTTGGGCCCAAAATGACCAAAATGCCCCTCCTAACGTTTTAAAAACGGCTATATGGGAGGGACATTTTGGTAAAAGACCCCCCCAAACGGTCGGCTCAGTTTTTAAAAAACAAAAAATTCCAACGGCTCACCCAACGGTCGGCTCGACCGGTCCAACCGGGCCGGGCTTCGGGCCGGTCCACCCGGGCCGGGCCTCGGGCCGGGCCTAATACCGAATAAAAAAAAATTATCGGGCCAGGCCGGGCCAGGCTGGGCTCGGGCTGGGGGGGGAGGCCCGACCCGACCCGTTGGGGGGTGGGGGGCCGGGCCGGTTCGGGCCTCGGACGGGCCGGGCCGGGCTGATTTGACCGCGGGCCGGTCCGGGCCTGGGCCGGGTACCGGGCTAACCGGCCCACCCTACACCATGAGTTCCTATGCCAGCAAGATGAAGTTTGTACTAGGAAGAAGAAAGGAAGAAGTAGCAGCTAAACCCCATAAACCAAATAATTCCTCCCTCTCACATTCAAGAATCAAGAGCAGCCAACCCTTCACTGCACCAACCACCCCCAACTCAGTTTTGCACAGTGAACTAATCGCTGGCTCTGTGGAAAGCACAGAGCAGTAGTAGCAGCTGTAGTACTACCCAAGGGCAAGCTAACAACACACATCCCTATATATATATATATATATATATATATATATATATATATATATATATATATATATATATATATATATATATATATATATATATATTGCATGCATAAAGCAAGCAATTAGACCGGGCCCACCCATTCAGTTCTTATGCCTGCAAGATGAAGTTTGTACTAGGAAGAAGAAAGGAAGCAGTAGCAGCTTAACCCCATAAACCAAATAATTCCTCACTCCCACATTCAAGAATCAAGAACAGCCAACCCTTCACTGCACCAACCACGCCCAACTCAGTTTTGCACAGTGAACTAATAGCTGGCTCTGTGGAAAGCACAGAGCAACAGTAGCAGCTGTAGTACTACCCAAGGGCAAGCTAACAACACACATCCCCTTCCCAGCTCATTTACTCCCTAAGCCTCCGCTCTCCTCTCCTGGCCCTAGCTCCGCCTGGCCCCAGTGCAGCTTGTCCCGCCTCTCACCGCCGGTTACCTCGACTATTTCTCAGCCTCCGACCCCCACTACGTCGGTCACCGCCTCTCACCGTCGATCACGTCTAGATCTTGATCTACTCCACCAAGGCTTACAAGGAGTTGGATTCCTTCCCTTGTAAGTATTCTTAATTTTTTCTTTTATTTTTTTTGTTATATTTTTTCTAATTATTATGTTCAAACCTCAGATATTCTCCAAGGCTCTACATCCATCTCGGATTCTTGACAGTTTCTCACAGATCTCCTACACCTTGTAAGTATACTATTTTTTTTATTATTCTTTTAGTTTCTGGTATAAATGTATATTTCCTTGCAGATTGATAAATGTATACTTCCTTGCAAATTCTTTTGTCCTTATAAATCCTTGGTTGTTATGACTTAATGTTAGCTTCAAGTTAATTTATGTTTTTTCTACTAAGAATATATTTATTACTATTTGCTCATACCAATCTCATTTGTTAATTATGCAGGTATTTTGCGATTGGATTCTTTGCTTGAATTTATCTACAATCGCTGTAAGAATCTCTAGTGTCTGGGAATTGGAATGGAATGGAATTGTGCAGGGAATATTCAATATATGGTTGTGGCTAGAAATTAGAATGTAATGTATTTGTAGGGCCAATTTGCATAAATGCTGCATTGTGCAATGGCCAGTTTGCCAAAAGCATTATGATCTGGCATTGTTTGGTTTTTGTTGATTGATTGGATATATGCCACATATTTTGTTTGCAGGGCCAGTTTGCGGAATGGTAGTTTGCCAAAAGCTTTGAATTATTGATTGCTTGACTTTTATTTTTATGATTGATTTTTTTTTACTTACAAGTGAAATATGCAATTGACATATGCCTCATATTTTGTTTACAAGTAAAATATGCAATGGATATATGCCTACATGATTAATTGGTTTTTTTGTTTACAAGTAAAATTTTAGATTGATAAGAACAGAAAATTACTAGTTAAAAAATTGATTTCTTGTTTACAAAAACTTTATCTTATATGCTATTTACAAATTAATAGGTCATTTATTGCGTCAAATAATTCAAGTTCATGGCATCAACATCATACTCGTGCAATGTGCATTTTCTTATCTTTATTTTGATTTTCTGATTTTGCTTTAGAATTGAAATATTTTTTTTTTGCTTTTATGTTTATTTTAGATGTCAAATGAAGCGGAGCCCATTAACCTTGAGGTCGGAGTTGTTGGTGAAACAAGTTCCCATGCCACAAATAATCCTGTCACAACTAATTCTAAACTCAAGGTCAAAAATAAGAGTATTGGTAAACAAAGAGCTCCTTATTGGAGTGACTTTAAAGAATTTTTTGAGAATGGGCAGCCAAAGGCGAAATATAAATTCTGTAAAAATGAATACTATTGTCATCCCGCAATTAATGGGACCATCTCGGTTAGAAATCATTGGCTTATATGCCCCCTCAATCTAAAGAACAAAGGTCCTTCTCAATCAATATTGAATATGCAATGTGTTGGGAAGGGCAAGCAAACTCTCACTAGTTGGCAATTTAACCAAGAACATACAAGGAAGGCGTTGGCTTATATTGTGTTAATTTTTTTTAAAGCCCATAAACGAGTGTGGGGCTCGGCCCAGCTGTGTGTTTGTACTGCAATGTTTTTTGGGTGCAATTTTGGATATTTTGTGTTATTTTTTTATTTAAAGCCCACAAAACAGACTTTTGGCCCGGCCCATTATACAAAATGGCCCAACCGAATAAACCGATTATACCGAATAAACCGAACCTATTATTTCGATTCGGTTTAAATCGGTTCTTTCTCAATTTGGTTTGGTTTCGGTTGTATTTTTTTCTGGAATCGGTTAATTCGGTTTATAAATTTTCGGTTCGGTTGAAACCGATTAGACCGAATACTCACCCCTACTTGGGCCTACATGAAGGTTACCAGCCAATCATGCATGAAGAGTATAACCGATTAGACGTGAATTTTGCATGTTATGTACTGTTATATTTGGCATAAATTATGTATCTTGCTATGTTCCCTGTGGACCTGATGATTTCTCAAGATTTTGCTGAGCTATTATTGTAGATAGATGGATGGTTAGTTACAATCACGTCCTCAAAATTCAGGTATTATTATTGATATTACTTTACCATTATCTCGTACTTTCTATTCATTATCGTGATATATTCTACATGTTTGCCTAGTATCTATAGATTCATGTTATTCTTTTGAGTCTATTCGAACAAATGTAGCATAGGGTACACAATATGATATATATTTCCCATTCGTGTATCCTATATCACTGTGGTTTGAGACTAGAAATATTATTGAGTTATAAAGATACTTGGTCATTATTGTATAACTTATACGTATTCAAGCTGGGCTAGAGACCACTTAATATATAGCTGGCATGTTTACGTATCCTGGTCCTACGTATTTTTAAGACTGGGCATTACATGGCCACCCCTTTATTTTTTTTGTTGATATTAAAGCCCCTATGTATAATGTTGCCCTCAAAGTGCATTCTCACATAGATTAGGAAACCCAGTTGTGTTGTGTTTACATATTTAATTATTATTGTCATGTTATATGTTTCTTGTTACGTCCCTTTGAAGACCTAGTGATCTCTGAAGGTGTAGATGATCAAGATGTTATGCAGAAGTGTATGCCAAGACTGGATCTTCTTTCTGATGACTTTTGGCTCCTTTAGCTGATAGGCTATTTAGTTATTGTAGCTATTTTTTATTTAATACTTGGTAATAGATTTGTCTCCACCCAGTTATTATATTTTTTTTACAATCAGACATCTATATAGCTGATTTATTTGATTGAGCTTTGTTAACTTTTCTGGAAGAGATATAGTGTGCATGCGCGGGTACTGAACAAGCACTAAGCGGACAATACGCGACTATACATAGGCTATGAACGATTAAGCGCATGTTATGCGCGACTATATGCATAGCATTTGTAGCGCTCGTGCCCAAGCTTTATACGTGAGGTGCATGCGAGGGTGCTGAGCGGGCGTTGATTGAACTATATGCATCTATGCGTGACTATACATAGCCTATGCTCGATTATGCGTGTATGTGCGTCTACACATATGTGCACATGCGCTTCTCCACTCCTGTGCGTAAGCGTGAGTGAGTCTCTATGCTGCTAGGCATATTGTTGAAAACATAAAATGTTATATTTTTATACCTTAATGTTTACGATTTATGCTTATGTCATGACTACAGGTACTTATTATTCTTTTATTTTGGTTTAGGATACAATTGGAGACACTAAGTGCAAACATGAGCTAAATAGCAATTATGGACAGTTTTGACATATTTTACCAAAATGTGCATAACTTTTCATCAGAAATGCAACGGAGGCGACTAAAAAAGATTCGAAAAGCTAAGACAAAGATCTATAACTTACATATTTGAGTTTTTCGAGATTCAGGCTGAGTCATGAAAGAAATCAGGCTTGCAGTTGTGTCAAAGATGCTGTGAACGAAAATAGGAACCAAAATAACTATTTTTCTACTTGTTCTATGACTTAGTTTTATAGTTTGAGAAGTTGTAACTTTTAGAGGATTTGTGGAAAGATATTATGGGCTTCAAACAACCACTTTAGAGAGTATAAAAAAGGTAGCAGTCCAACACACAACTCTTCTTCTTCTTCTCCAACTTTTTTTTGAAGTTTTGATGAATATGTGTGGCTAAAAGTCTTGTTGGTCGAAGAAAAAAGAAGCCTTTGAATCAATAAACTTGTGAGACCTAACTTGTTTTTATTTGTTTGATTTATACTTTGAGTATTGATTGTTTTTCTGTGCCCTTGTTCATGATTGTTTTGTTTAATTACTAGGAGGCCTACTAGTTTATTATTCATTTCGATCTACTGCTTTATTAGATATCAAATTAGTAATTATTTGTTTCTCTAATTTGTGAAGCAACCAAGATTTAATGAATTGCTTTGTTTTATTAGATCTTAGAGAAAAACTTTTGACAAAACTAAATGCAACGGCTTGTGCTTGTGTTGTTTTGCTTCATCGATCTTTTGGTTCTTTAAAAAATTGCTAGATTAAATCTTCTACGCTTGTCTTAGATTATTTAGTAACTAAAGTTAATTCTAAGCCTAAGAGAAGATAGGAACATACTTCCAATGGTGAATATTCAAAGCATGAGTTAAGTGCATCGATGATCAATTTTAAGATCTCACACTACAAGAAATAGGGCCTACAATAGCAGTTTTTCTATAGCGTTCAAGTGTCCCCGCTATAGAATGTTATCAACAATAGCGTTATTTCTGCAGTGCTATAAAAATATCTATCTATAGCGTTTCCTGAACGCTGTAGAATCTATAACATTTTTTACATCATATGTTCGTATAAAAATGGACATCCGTCAAAGGCTCAGCCGATCATTTTTTCATTTCCCTCTCGATTTTTCAGCGGCATATCAAAACTCCCTCCTAAAAATTTCTATTTCCAATTTCAAGCCCTAAGATCTCCCCCACTACAACAAAATTTCTATTTCCAAAATTTCTTCCCTCAAAACTTTCTTCTTTATTTTTCCTCTCTTTTCTGAAACCTCCCGCGCTGCGCCCTTCCGTAGCTTTACAAGATGGAGGAAGGGAAGGATGGTCCCAACGGGTTAGACTCGGGGACAAGGGGCGGAGGAGCGGACGACGTCACTACTCCCACCACCATTCTTTCACTCTCTCTTTCCCCCTCTCTCTTTCTCGATCTAAATCCTAACCCTAAAATCTCAAGAATCGCCATGTTCCCAGGTTCGAAGAAGGAGAAAGCCAAGAAGAAGAAACAGAAGAGGAGACTGGCCTTAATCTTATTTTGCTCCTACTCTGACAACGACGAGTTCCTACGATAATGGTTTCTTCTTCGACTCCTTTCTTTCGGTTAGGGTTTATGATTTGGGGAAATTATTCATTTATGGTCTACTAATTTTTTTCTTCCTCTGGTATAATGATGGCTCATTATATTGGTTTACTACATTTTTCTATTGCAATTTTAACTTTGACAAATACTAATGTCAGTTATAACTAGGCAATAATGAGATATGAAATTGATTGTAAACTTAAGCTTCCCTTGCTATATAATTGGTATGACATACAACTCTGCAGCAAACTGAGTCCCTTAGCATTGCCTCTAGAATTTATTAGTTATTGAGTTTTATTCTTACATGCATGTTAATTGTTGGGTAATAAAATTGGATTTTAATGTTGTTGCTTTTGTGTTTCTTTTATGAATTTGATATTGTTGCTAGAGCAATTTCCTCTCAATATGGGTACGATCTATTGGATGTTAATGGTATTGAGTGGAACTTGTCACAAGTTATGATTATGTTAGTGTTCCATGCTTAAAGTTTATTTGTGCTAATAATAGAAAAATTTACTTATGAATTTTGTTGCTAAAAGGGGTTCTTCAGTTCAGTAGAAGACTGCTTAACATTATTATCATGTACGTGCTTAATTTGAATGTACGTGCTTAATTTTTTCTCTTGTACCAAACCTACTTATTAGTTAAGTCTGCTTACCTATGCAAAATCACTCGATGAGGAAGTGATGTTTTTATGGGTACTCTACCTATATAGCTGTAGGATTTGCGAATTAGCTCTGTATTTATAAAATTTTCAACCTGTACAACACTTGAGCAAAATATTTGAATATTCAAGAAAATCATTTACGGTCACAAATGACCACGCAATCCAACCACAAAAGATGATAATTCTCTTGGATGCAGTTTGCATCTGGCAGCTTGCTTGCCTATCCATGTCAAAGTTGTCACTCATGAGCTGTACTCTAGGAACAAGGACAAACATAGCTGAAAGTGCATCTTTATGCAATGCTTTGTAAATATAGTAAGAGTCTTGTACTTCATTTTTATTGGAAGCATACATAGACTAGTTCAATGATGTTATGTTGCTATTGTCAATTTTATCACAACAAGTTTAAAGCTGATTTAACTGTAATTTATCTCATATTTCCACAATAAAGGTGTTCAACGATTATTTTGCCTGATTTTATAGGTTTTAAGTTTATGCTGGTTCTGCAGGTGGCTGTTCCTTTTTGGCTAGATGTAAATTCAAGTCCTCACAACTTTCCGAGTGACTTAAATTTTCATAAAGCACAAGGTCGACTATGAAATAAGTTATTAAGCACCAATCATTTCTTTCTTTCTCTGCCTTTTATTTTGATTTGATTGTTTTTTCATTCTCTTTATCTTGCTTCTTCTATTTTATTGTAGGAATTGGTATTCATCATTGCCATCCCCACCACTCAATTGCTTCAAACAGGTTAGGGTTTTCATTTTGTTATATTTATATATCTGTTTTGATTATTAAAGTTTAGTTGATCTTTTTATTTTGTCACAAATATTATAGCTTTTTTTTGGGCTCTGATATACTATAATTGTGAGGACACCACAGCCACAACAACGTTTTATATTTGGAGAATCCAGCACTTCAGGACTCTTTCATTGATCGAGCTTAAGAGAGGTAAACATGGAACATACATTATGTTAATCATAGTTTAAAACAATACTAGTGAATTTGTCTATGTTGCATTGTGTCGGAGATGTATCAAATATGTTATCCACTAAAAAAATACTCCAAGGCAAGCCAGAATCAGTCCTATGTCTGTGTTGGCGTGTTCGCAAGTATTATGTTTTATCCGTTTGTGCAACATAGATGTTACAAATTCCCGAATTGATTGCTTAAACAAATATGAGTAATTATCTTAATTTTAATCTATTGGACTCTTAATAATTAAGCTGCATGTTGGTATGCATGAGCTAGTGTACATGTTGACCTTTAAGGGATGCACAATGGAAAGTCGAGACTGACACAATCCTAGTGGCTGAGAACCACAATCTATTAGGATAGGAATTTGTAGGGTGGCCAAAACTGAAACTGAGTTCATTTACCCTACGATATCTTCTTTGATTTTGGATCATTTTCCTGTAAACTTTTACGAGTTTTGTCACCTTTTACATCTTTACAAAGCTGAGAATAAAAATCAGATTGCAGCTACTTATATATTTACAGAATTTTTTTTTTGACTTGGGGCGTCCATTCATGTGTTGTCCTTATGTTTGTATCTTTGTGATAATTGATTTGTTTTTCTCAGCCTCAAAAATAAGATGCATCATCAACATTGTCACAACTGCTGCAAAATATAGAAGAATCGTTGAAGGGCTTTATCTGGGATTTTGATAAGGTATGGTTTTTATTTTGATAGAGCTTGAAGTGCTAAAAGTACACAAGTATTTGATCATCAACAGTGTGCACAGGGAGATTTTCATCATTGGGTGGACCTTTTTATTCATTTTGATATATTCTTTGACAAACACCTAAAGCCAAGGAAGGATTTGCAAGTTGAAGACAACTTTCCTGAAGCAGATCCTCCATTAGTTGTATATTAACCTGACCCAATTACATTCTTGGTCTTAAAAATTTATTGGAGACTATTTGGGTGGGACGTGTGAGGGGTTTAGTTCAGGTACGAATCAGGTTAATAAAGATCCAACCTGGATATGCCTCGTTTATATTTTGTATAGCTGAGGTTGGTAGGATATGGCTCAGCTAGTTCCAACAAGAACCAAACAAATTATATACAAGCTTAAATGCAAGGAATAATATAAACTGTTAAGGGTTAATTTGTTGTTGTTCCTTTATTGCTGACATAGTCGGTTATATTTGAACCCTTTCGAAAAATAAAAGTGTACTGTATTCTGGTGTAAAATGAGGTGTGTTAAGTGTTCCATTTTTTATAGTTGTGTTAAAGAAAATTTTCCAATTATAATTAGTCTAATTAGATATCTGAATTTCAACTAAAGATCTTATTTCTTGGGTAATTTTCCTTATTCTAAATTAAAATTTTCAGTTGAGAGTGATTGAGAACGAGGCCAACTTTATGAACTAAGATTTCTTCTGAAGTTTCTTTTTGGCTAGTATAATTAGTCTAATTAGATACCAATAAAGCCGCCTATCTTTTCGAATTTACAATATTGACATAAAGCACAAATCCTAGCACAATACAACTGCCTTTCCTAATATACAGCAGCCTGAAATAAGTCCAGATTCATAATTGACAGTCTGGTGTGTATGAGCAGAGTTTGCATTTGTTTAGAAGTTGAACATTCATAACCTAATGTTACAAAATCCTAAAATAAGGTGTTCACTACATCTCAGTTTGTAGTCAGCTTTACAATTCTTATAAAGAAACATGTCCAGTAGCATACTGACCTCATTCACAACCTCTGTCTACCTGCAGCTACTCTTCATAGGTCCAATCTTTCTTAATCTTGATTTCAGGATACAAGTTTGCAACATTGTCATCTTATTAGTCCTCTTTGTTTCCTAACATTCTGAAACAAACAGATATTGGACTTCATTGTTCTAGAGCTAGACTAGCATTAATTGTGGCCATATGATACACTAGAAGCACCTTTCCACTTGCATTCATTCTATTATATAGATGTATCCACATGTATGGCGTGGTATTTAAATATTCCATTCAATGTAACAGAGTAGCCTGAGTTGCCAAATTGGCGTTGCCTTTGCCTGCATTAAACCTGATGTATATTTCCATTTTATGCACATTTCATTTTTGTTGCATCGTTTATGACAAATTTTCTTGATAAAATCTGCATTATTTTCATGTAAAATTATTCCTTTGCATGCATGTATGCTTGATTTAAGTTTTCCTATGAACCATTTAGTGTACATATCTTATGATTTGACTTGTCATTCTCAGCCTCACTAATTGAAGTTTTAGTTCTTTTTCCTCTTAACTACAATGTTAGCACTGTAGGTCTATTCATAAAGTCGTGAACATGTGGGGATCTGATGAAGTAAGCTCCTTTTATCTTTAAAATTAATCATTTATATTTATAGTATCCCTTTTGAGTTAAGGTAATATAATAGTGTTGTCTTCATTCTTAATGTGAGTGTAATTAATTCAAACAAAAATTATGAAAAAATTGCAAATTACAAATAGCTAATTGTCCAAAAAAGAACTGGATAAACTTGTAAAGATCAAACAAAAATTATGAAAAAATTATACTAAATCATATTCCTATATAGAATTAGAAGTATAGACCTTTAAGCATATTTGGCATTATGAAAAACCCCTTGTACGATGTCGAGTTCTTCAAGTCGACGACACATGAACCCTAATTTGATCAATTTGATCATATATTGTTGTTGTTCTTCACCTACAGGTGTTCATGTACAAAAAAAAGATACAAAGTGCAAACCATTGGATTATATTTTTTTCTTATATTTTATTAGCCTGATACTGCTAACGTTAAGATGTTTGTACCCAGCCCAGTTCCATGTGTTGTTTCCTTCACAATTATGTCCCCAAACTAATGGTTGCCAGCAGTTTTAAGCTCCCAAAATGACCTTTTCCATGAGCCCTTTTGACCTCATAGGTGTTCATATGCATCAAAAAGTGTCATAGTGAACGATGATTTCTTAAGCTTGATTGACACATGATGTCAATAAAGTATGAGAATGTCTACCAGATGAACCATAGCAGCTTTAACTGCTAAAGATGCTTATGTTCAAAAAATGAGAATGTATACCAGATCTATCATGTTGTAAAATTCACCTAAATTAGAAAAGTATCTATATATCCCCAATTACAAATATTTTTCTAATCATCTGTCTATCCAATTATAAGGCTAGCTAGATTTGAACATTTTACTGATCAAGACACATGATAGCTCTTGAAAATCTAAAAAACTGATATGGTATCAGAGCAACCCGTATCAAGGCAACAAAAAAAAACTGATATGGTAGCAGAGCAACCCGTATTAGGGAAACCAAGGTCCGGATCTCAGTTTCATGTGCATCTTTCAAAATGATTCTACTGGCTAATTGTGTTGTTTTTCTTGATATTATTTATGAATGGGATTTCAGTTAATTGTAATAACTTATATTGTAGTTTATGGCTATTACATGCTAATTGAAGGGTCATAATAGTCATTCTCCTGTTACACCACAATTTGTATATTCATCCATATATTGTGCTGATCATCTTGTGGAGTGAACCATAGTCTGGTAGGATATAGGTAATTAAACAGCAGTCATTACAATCATTGCCTACTGTGGTTGCGATTTATATATTCATCCATATTTTTAATTCGTTGATCATCATGTGGAGTGAATCATAATGTGGTAGGATATAGGTCAATACCTTAGTTCTTACCTTAACCCTGAAGTCTGAACCCTTGTTGCTAGATGCCTTGTTTAGATGTCTTGTCTGATTTTTTTAGTTCATTTACAAGCACAAGTTTCATGACTGTACAAGGCACTTGGCAATTTTAGTATTTGTTTTTATATCATAATGTGTTTTCTTCTCAATTTTGTGTAGGTTGGCGTATATGTTTTTGATGGTTGTGGATAGCTGCTAGAAGGAAAGAGGCGATCGAGCTATTTTTTGGCCTACAGATATTTGTAAATGGAATGGTTTATTTTGGACTACAGATACTTTGTAAATGGAATGGTTTATTTTGGCGTATAACTACTTTTTCTATATCTTGAATGTTTTAATGACTACTACTTTTTGTACATCTTAAATGTTCTAATGAAACATTTCATATTTTGGCAAATCTTTCTTATATCTTGATTGATCGAAATACAAGTTGCGATTGAAATTGTTTGCGATTATTGTTATTTATATGTGATACAAAATAGGTTATGAAATATGAAATTATGTAGCAGATATGAAATAATATGAAATTCTGTAGCAGGTTTATAGCACTCAAAACGTCTAAATTGCTGCTACCACGATAGCATATGATGAACGCTATAATAAATCAAACCATCTATAGCGTTCATGACAATCAATTCATCAAACGCTATAAATCATCCACAGCATTCACAAACGCTATAAATAATCCACAGCATTCATAAACGCTATAAGTAATCCACAACACTCACGAACGCTATAAACCATCTACAACGTTCTAGAATGCTATAAAGTATTTACAGCATTCATAAATGCTATAAACCATCAACAGCGTACACGAACGCTATAAACTTTCTACAGCATTCATGAACGCTATAATGTTATAGCGTTCACATGTCTGGACATACTATAGCGTGGGCGATTATAGCAGACAGAATATGCTATAGAAGGCTTTCTATAGCGTTCTGCGCATGCTATTGTATGCTTATGTCATGACTACAGGTACTTATTATTCTTTTATTTTGGTTTAGGATACAATTGGAGACACTAAGTGCAAACATGAGCTAAATAGCAATTATGGACAGTTTTGACATATTTTACCAAAATGTGCATAACTTTTCATCAGAAATGCAACGGAGGCGACTAAAAAAGATTCGAAAAGCTAAGACAAAGATCTATAACTTACATATTTGAGTTTTTCGAGATTCAGGCTGAGTCATGAAAGAAATCAGGCTTGCAGTTGTGTCAAAGATGCTGTGAACGAAAATAGGAACCAAAATAACTATTTTTCTACTTGTTCTATGACTTAGTTTTATAGTTTGAGAAGTTGTAACTTTTAGAGGATTTGTGGAAAGATATTATGGGCTTCAAACAACCACTTTAGAGAGTATAAAAAAGGTAGCAGTCCAACACACAACTCTTCTTCTTCTTCTCCAACTTTTTTTTGAAGTTTTGATGAACATGTGTGGCTAAAAGTCTTGTTGGTCGAAGAAAAAAGAAGCCTTTGAATCAATAAACTTGTGAGACCTAACTTGTTTTTATTTGTTTGATTTATACTTTGAGTATTGATTGTTTTTCTGTGCCCTTGTTCATGATTGTTTTTGTTTAATTACTAGGAGGCCTACTAGTTTATTATTCATTTCGATCTACTGCTTTATTAGATATCAAATTAGTAATTATTTGTTTCTCTAATTTGTGAAGCAACCAAGATTTAATGAATTGCTTTGTTTTATTAGATCTTAGAGAAAAACTTTTGACAAAACTAAATGCAACGGCTTGTGCTTGTGTTGTTTTGCTTCATCGATCTTTTGGTTCTTTAAAAAATTGCTAGATTAAATCTTCTACGCTTGTCTTAGTTAATTCTAAGCCTAAGAGAAGATAGGAACATACTTCCAATGGTGAATATTCAAAGCATGAGTTAAGTGCATCGATGATCAATTTTAAGATCTCAATGGTAAATGTTGACCGAGAACAATATTTCTTCCTTTGATTGATGTCAATACTTTAATTGTTTTTATCTCTTCTTAAATTTTCTTTTATTATATTCAAAACTCCCTTCCCCCATCCTTGTTCACATAGCATAAAATTATAGTAATTACTCTCCATGGGATCGATCCTTACTCTCACTACTATATATAATTTTAAAAGTAAAGATTTATTTTTTGGTGCCTGCGATAACACACCAAATTTTAGCAAGGTTGCTTTTTGTGATCTTTATTTCATTATTGTAATAAAATATTTTTTCTTTTATTAGCCAAAAAAATCTTTAACAGGATATGACGGCCAATTCTCAACAATTTGTCACTTGGCTAGATCTTCCAGCTAGGCATGCTAATAAGGTAAATGTTTTTTCTTTAGAACAACAAATTACTAGTTTAACTTCTCTTGTTCATCAAATGGCTGTAGGTAACATACAAACAACAATGGCTTGTGAGATTTATTTAGTAATAGGGCATCCAACTGATATGTGCCAAATACTTCAAGACAAGCCCATTGTAACCCAAAACCGTCCAAGTTACCAGCAGTACAAGCTGCCATACCCCCATGAATAATAATTTGGTCGAACTTCTAATTCTGGTATATCTTTAGAAAATGTTGTTAAGTCTCTTGCCACTAACTCCTAACAATTTCAACAAAAGACGAGGGCCAGAATCCAAAAGTCTGAAGAATCAAATGAGCCAAATGGCTACAATAATTAACATGCTAGATGCACAAAGTTTAGGAAAACTACATCTAAAAAAATAGTAAATCCAATAGAAAATATAATTGCAATCATTTTGAGAAGTGGTAAAGAGATTGACATTCTCGTAAAAGAAAACGCGTACATCGCCAGAATAAGAAGAAGAGATAAACAATGTTGTAGACACGAACATTTCTAACGACCATGTAGTACCTAATGCACATGAAGTTTTTGGACTTGATGGCAAAGATGGATTGGAAGTAGCCATTAGAGAGCATCGTGAGAAAAAGAATGAGAAGTTAGTCTTAAGTACTTATTTACAGGAAACTATTGTAGAGTTGAATGATCTTACAAAAAAGACAACACTCAGCTAACATTCCTTCTATTTTATTATCAATTTCTAACGAGAGACCTTTACCCTCTGTTTTGTAGGTTCCTATTCCAGACTTGAAACCCCTGCCTATTTACGTCAAAAGTGCATAAGTCGAGCCAACGACATATTAAACAAAGGCGTTGCTTAGAAGACAATCCAATGGGAGTTTCTTCTTATTCTTGCAATTGTATTTGCTTTTATTTATTTCTTTTCTTTGCATTTAGACTTATATTGGTGATAATGTCAGTTTTTAAGTGTACGGAAGAAGATTTATGTTTGGTTTTTTTAATGCATGACTTTTCAAAATAAATAAATAAATAATTTTTAAAAATAGATGTTTTTGGTGCTTTTCTATAATTTTTGGTTGTATATGTCATGAGGAAGATTTAACTAAGTTTAAAAAAATTCATAACATAATTGAATAAGTATTCTTTTCAACTTAGAATTAATTAGTCTAGTTATTTTCCTTAATGATGGTAGTGACTAAATTTGGTAGACAAAAGCCGGTGAGATTTTGAGCCTTTAGAATGACACATCAGTCTCACTATTTTCATTCATGAGAGATTCTTCCATAGATTTGTTTCTCTAGAACTTGCTTTGATTCTCTTCGATGTCACATCGACATATGCATACATGAACATGATTAAGGCTCTCTTTGTTATACGCTACTTAAGCCAAATAGCCTACCTTGAAATTATTTTTCCTTTGGTTGAACCCCTTTGAGCCTTATTGCTTTTTTTTTTGTGAATCCACATTACAAGCTTTAATCTGAAAAAAAAATCATTACCCAAGCCCGAAATCTAGTGGAGCATTATGGTGAGTATGTGTGTATAAGAAATAAGTGTGAGGCATCTGAATTTCTAGTTTGGCTACATATTTTTATTCTCAAATTATTGAGTTTCATTATTGTTAAAAAAATTAAAAAGAGAAGGAAAAGAAGAAAATTGGTAAAAAAAATGAAGGAAAAAGAAAGAAGTAATAAAAAAAAGAAGTGATGGAGAAAATTATTTTTGATATCCATATTCATGAATAATTCCTCCCAAAATTCCAATAAAAAGGTATGTTGGAAGCTTTAAAGTGAAATTGAAGAAGATGAATGGGGTGATTAGTTTTACATGTTTCATATATTCGAGATTGAGCTAAATCATTTTTGCTCTGCTAGTTTTGATAGGTTTTGAGCCATACTCCCAAATATATCCTACTCTGACCCTAAGCCCCGCTATAACCCATGAAAAGTCTTTATGACTTATGTTATGCATGTGATTCCAGTAGTGGAGAATGAGAAGATATGCAAGCTTATGGTAGATAATTTCTTTTGGAATGAATTTGAGCGAAAGACATATACTCTTCAAACACATGAGAGTTGAGTGTTTATTTTCGTGATGGTCTACATATTTAGTTTACTCTATCTTGAAGTGAAAATACTTACTAAGTAATTAGAGGTTTTCTAAGAATATATTTTCATGATACGTTATGAGGTTTAAAGATCTTGGTTATTCTTTATTTATGGCATTAAAACCCTTATTTTCGTTTTAAAAAAATAAATAATTTAGAGTTTTGTACGTGGACGAACAAAAGTTAAGTGTTGAGGTATTTGATAAGAACATAAAATATTATATTTTTATCCCTTAATGTTTACCATTTTATGCTCATTTCATGACTAAAGGTTCTCATTATTCTTTTGTTTTTGTTTAGGATGCAATTGGAGGCACTAAGTACAAACATGAGCTAAATAGCAATTTTGGACAATTTTGATACCTTTTACGAAAATCGGCATAACTTTCTCACATGAAATGCAACTGAGGTGATACAAAATATTCGGAAAGCTAAGACAAAGATCGATAACTTTCGTATTTTGAGTTTTCCTAGATTTAGGCTAAATCATGAAAGAAATCAGGCTTGAAGTTTAGTGAATGATGTTGTGAACGAAAATAAGAACAAAAATAACTATTTTCCTACTTGTTCTATGACTTAGTTTTATTGTTTGAGAAGTTGTAACTTTTAGAGAATTTGTGGAAAGATATTATGGGCTTCAAACAACCAATTTAGAGTGTATAAAAGGGTAGCAATCGTGAGAAAAGGGAACAACAACACACAACTCTTCTTCTTCTTCTCCAACTTTTCTAATAAAATTTTGATGAACATGTGCGGCTAAAAGTCTTGTTGGTCGAAGGAAATAGAAGCCTTGGAATCTATAAACTTGTGATATTTAAATTATTTTATTTGTTTGATATATAGTTTGAGTATTGAATATTTTTCTATGCCCATCTTCATGATTGTTTTGTTTAATTACTAGGAGGTCGACTAGTTTATTATTCATTTCGATCTACCGCTTAATTAGATATCAAATCCGTAATTGTTTAATTTCTCTAATTTGTGAAACAACCAAGATTTATTATACTGCTATGTTTTGTTAGATCTTAGGAGAAGAACTTTTGACAAAACTAAATGCAACTGCTTGTGCTTGTATTGTTTTGCTTCATCAATCTCTTGGTTCTTTAAGAATGAAGCAGAATGGCTTCGGGAGCTCAAGTATGACCATTTGTAGATTGTGTGCAAATTCGGGTGTTGTCGATATATTGCAACAAGTAGTCAACTGCAGTAGTAGCATCGGATAACCTCTTCAATTGTAAAAGAGGACTGTAAGTTTACAACACAGGGCACTAAATGAGCACAACAAGCAAGGATCATTATATATAGTAGTTGATATTTGGTGTCAGGAGAATCTAACGGATCTGTTCACTAAAGCCTAAAGTGCCAGCTGGCCGAGGACACAACCAAAAAAAGGGGTTTCAAGGATACTTGATATTGTGCCTTTGTAATACTACCATAAATTTTGATGCTATTAGTTCAAAAAGAAATCTACTTGGCATCTAGTCTTTGGTCCAATGGAGGACCATTGATTGGAAAAATATTAGGAACGATGGATAGTCCTTTGAGACATTGAGGGTTATGAACCCAGAATCATTGTTGTCTACTAATTCGTCTTTGGGTAGAACATGTCCTATAGGAGGATGGCATCGACGCCTTAATGAGTTCTCGGGCATTTTGAATGTCGGACGTTATATTCAGGAAGCACGGGTATCACAGCACTACAAAGGAGCGTGATACTCCATGTTATAGTAGGGTAACGCTATATGAGGTACCTTTATAGGGTAAAGCCTTGACTTTGGGCCACGTCATAGTGGTGTAGCATCGTATATAGGCAGCTAGCCTGTTGCTGTAGAATAAAGAGTTGTAAACAACATAATGAAGAGGCGGGTGACCTCATGCTATAGTGGTATGATACTACGAAGAAGTAAAAGATGTAAAGCCTCAACTTCGCGAGTCATGTCATAATGACATAGCTCTGTAATGATGGGAAAGGGTTCATGCTAGGTAGCACAAAACTACAAAGAGGTTGGTGTCCTCATGCTATAGTGGTGTGACACCATGATAAGGTAAAAGATGTAAAGCCTCAGCTTTATGCAATGTCATGGAGACGTAGCACCAAAAGTAAGCACAAGTGTTCATGTCAAAACTCTTTAAAAGAACTCACCTAGAGTGTATGGACAGAGATACAGGTCATCTCTTGAAGGTAAGCTTGTAGACACCTAAAATATATACACCAAAATCAGGCTTGCACATGGCCTTTAATGTACAACCCGAAGCACAATTGATGTCATTGTGTGAGTAGGAAGAATCGCAGTTATTGTGCAAAATTCAAGGCTTAGTCCATTCTTGTATTGTATTGATGTTTAAACTATACGAAAAGATTCAAGTCAAAGCAACATCTGTCCTTATGCATGATGGACAGTCACTGTAGGGAATAATCAATTCATATATATTGAGATATGTTGAAAATTGTTGGAGTTTTCCTTATTCTCATGGATGTGTTCCTCCTTGAGAGCTATAAAGATAGTCTCACATTGAAAAACACTCCAAATGAGTATGGTGTTGAGAGATAAACATCATGTGGGTGGCTTAAGTGGTGGGTGCCAATGTGAGATGTTTTGCTAGTAGGATTAAATTTTAAACTCATCAAAAAATAATTTATGCTTTTTGTCACACTCTTGGAAAAAATTTATTTGGAG
>JANAVB010027596.1:11141107-11301107 GCA_029216955.1 Iris pallida
ATTCTCGCTCCAGTCGGAAGGTGACCAGATTGGAATCTCCGACGACACCCTTCTCATCCCTCCGAAGGAACCCGACTTCGACTTCGCTGGAGAATCGGTCGCACCCACCGAAGACTCCCTCCACAACCCCCCGAGGACCCCATCCTCGCACATCCACCAAGACGGCGGGGGAAGCTTCCACCACAAACAGGAAATCAGAAAAGAAAGGGGCCGCAAAGTCCCTGACCATACACACTAGGTCCGCAGCAACGCGGACCAACCAACCCCCCCGCAAGCTCCATTAATACTAAACATTCTCTCCTGGAATGTCCGCGGTCTGGCGAACAAACCAACCATGAGGACACTACAACAAAAATACCTTTTAATGACGACTAAAAATTATCATTAATAAGAACCATAACGTTTTTTCTTAATCCAAGCGTTATGAAATCGGGTGTTATAAATGTTTTTCAAAGCGTTATAGATAATTCTTCCGAAAACGTCATTAATAGGTTAAATTTCTGCTACGTTTTATTTTTAAAGCGTTATGGATAGTTATGTAAAATCGTTATGAGTAGTTAATATGGTTTAGAAGTCAGGACATTTTGAAAGCTTTATGAATGGTCATTGTATCACATTTATAATGCTCTATACTGCATGTTATACATTCCAAACACTGCTCAATTCAAATCGAAAATAACTACTTTGAACCATATTCACAACAAAACATTGAAATGTAATATAAAGTACCGTTAATCTCTATTTCATTATCTCAAAATAGGGTACATCAACATCTCACAGATATTGAGTACTTTATCTAGCTACATTCTATTGTCTCAAAATAGAGTACTTTAGCTATCATTCTACATTTCTCAGGCCATATACATCTTCTCAAAATATATAGAGTATCCAATATAGAGTACACTTTAGCTACATCAAAACTATCCACATAAAAACATCCCACACTTTAGATTCAACTTAGTCACATGAAGATCTGTGTCCACAGCACATGTACCCTGCAAAAGATAAAATAAGGTTTAATAAATGTGATATAATGATGTATATATATGTAACTATCGGATCTTGAATGATGTATAAGTCCTGATTAAAAACACACATTAAGATCACAATTCAACATATGTTGTGGGAAACTTGTGTATGGAGTTTCTATCAGATTCATCTATGTGTATATATATGTAACCATCAGAAAGAACTACACTAGTGAGCAAAGGTTAATTAAGAACCCAATTAGTAAGAGAGCATGAACAAGAAAGATATCATAAGCTGAAAATCTTGTCCTCTTTGTGTTGCATCATTGTTCTCTTTTTGTTTGTCATATGTTCGAACCAAATGACATCGAAAGATATCATAAGCGATCCTTGTTGGCTTGCCTGCATTGGAGTTGAACCGAAAACTTTAATTTTCACTAAGGTACCGTTCCTCTCAAAATAATCCTTTGTATCAGAATTCAGTATCTGTTAGCACATTGTTACGAACAGATACGTACATCACTATATAGAAAGATATCTACCTTAGCCATGAATTCCTCGCACTTATTCACATGATATGGGCTACAAGAGCAGAATCTTAGAGCACAGTAAATCAATAGATTCTGATGCTAATAATGGCCCAATTATCAACAATAAAATGATTTTGTCTCTCCTTTTGCAGCAGATGGAAATCTAAAAATATATGGAATATAAAATACTCATATCGATCGAGAGTGCTTACAGAATCCTTGAGAACGTTTCTCTTGAGAGTCCACTGGTCCTTATTGCCTGAAGCATCGTAGTAGTAAATACTACAACAAATGGCCTACAATAGCATGCGTAGAATGCTATAGAAAGCCTTCTATAGCATATTTTGTCCGCTATAATTGCCCATGCTATAGTATGTCAAGACATGTGAACGCTATAACATTATTGCGTTCTTGAATTCTGTAGATGGATTGTAGCGTTCGTGTATGCTTTGGATGGTTTATAGCGTTTGTGAATGCTGTGAATACTTTATAGCGTTTTTGAATGTTGTTGATGGTTTATAGCGTTCGTGAGTGCTGTGGATGGTTTATAGCGTTTGTGAATGTTGTGGATGTTTTATAGCGTTCGTGAATGCTATAGATGGATTATAACGTTCGTCATATGCGATCGTGATAGCAGCCAACAGTTTTGGAAACGCTATTACATTTAGACGTTTTGAGTGCTATAAATCTGCTACAAAATTTCATATCTAAATAACATCCTTTGTATCACATACAAATAATCATAGAATTTCATACTAAATCGCAATTTTGATTTCAACAATTTCAATCATAACTTCCATTTCGATCAATCAAGATATAAGAAAGGTTTGCCAAAATATGAACATGTTTCATTAAAACATTCAAGATGTACAAAAAGTAGTCGTCACTAAAACATTCAAGATGTAAAAAAAGTAGTCCAAAATAAACCATTCCATTTATAAAATATATGTAGGCCAAAAAATAGCTCGATCGCCTCTTTCCTCTAGCTATCCACAACCATCAAAAATTTATACGCCAACCTACACAAAATTGAGAAAAAAACGCATTATTATATAAAAAATAAGTTCACACAAGATCATATATTGATGAACAAGATTTATTTATCTTTAACTGAAGAAACGACAGAAACTAATTTATTTTTGGAAAAGCAAGAAAAAGAAGGAAACTGAAAAAGTGTCTATAACTGTAATTTATTTATTCGACTAGAGCTACAAATGAACCTAATTTCTGCAGGGCAACTAGATAGAAACATTTGACACCATGAAATGAACTAAGAGTGCTACCAAACAGCTTTTACTGCTACTTTCCAAAGAATACGCAAAAATAGCCCTGATAAGCAGTACTCCAAGTTTTATTTTTTTTCTGTCTTACAAGTACTCCAAATCCAGCCTTAATAACAAGAAAGCTTCACAAATAGTCCAGAAACCAAATGGAAGCTTCCCACTGAAAAGCCATTAGAGAGGATTATAGACAAACCTACTTGTGTCATAAGAGGAGAAAAGTCCCCAATACGTATCTTGCTAGACTAAACATAAGAGGATTATAGCCATTGGGTATAAGTATGCCTAGAATTAATATTGCTAATGCTACTGTTGATACTAAACAATTCAATTTCACAACCTAGTGGGCTTTTTATGAAGTTTGACTAGATATAGCTGCCCACAAGCTGTTCTCAAGGCTATTTGAGCTCAATCTTGAAAATAGTTGCAAGTTTGAGGTTGGTTCGGTAAGTTTCAACCACAAATGAGCCAAGCTTGAACATGCCAAGATCGATTGTAGCCTCACTCAAAAGAACAACTTTCGAACTAGGGACTACTTCAAAATTATAAAACTATGAAGTAACCAAAAAGTAACATATGCATTTGCTAACTACTAATAGCATTTGAAACAGAGAGGTACTAACCTTCAGTTGCAGCATCCTTTGTAAATCTTCCTATGACTCCCTCCTAAAACAATGGGCAACTTCTGCACAAATAAAGATCCAAACTTTTAGCATGTTCCACCAACCACAGACCACCATTCTATATGTAATTTGGGTTAGAAAAGTGAACAAATGTATCATGCCTTCTTCTCCAGCTCCAACAAAATATAACATTGTAATAAAGCCATTTGACAACATTGAACATATAGTTAGTATTGAAGTTGCCTCTTATGACAATACATTTGACTTTTGCCACTCGCCAAAACGTCCGAGTGCATGCAGTTATAGTGGACAACATAAAGCATCTGACTTGATTAGCGCCTGGGTTGTTTTGTCGAACGCAATTGGAGTTGTGATACAAATCCAACTATAGTTCAACATTACATGGAACAAGTAGCGCTGCAATGTACTTTATTGTCTCACTACAACTGTATTTGTAGCAAGGTAGGTGAACATGTTATGGAGTATTTTCTTTATTTATGCTAATGTAGCAGGTTCTATCTGATGATGGATGGTTTTTACGTAACATTGAATGCAAAGTGCTTAAAGCATCCAAAAGTTCACTTTTGGATGTGCTTCAAAAGAAGCGGCAAGGTATCGTAAAAATGTACAAAACCAAAGATACAAAAGTTTAACGTACCCGGAAAAAATTGTAGCAGTATATGTCTGCCAGACTATCAAAAGAAGTGGCAAAGTTGCATACCTTGTACTTGCACTCGTAACAAAAGGAAATAAGACCCAAGTAAATATTCACTAAACAAATGTTATATGGCAATGCATATTTGCATGACACAATTAAAAGAAGCACAAACAACCACTTTAATATGCTTCCCTTGTCTAACATGGTTAAAAAGCTACCTTCCCAAACACTTCCACAACCATCCCATAATTGTGGGATTGACGAAGAAAGGTACTACTTTTTCCATGTGCAAGAATCTGCCTTACGGTTACTTGACTGCAAATAGAAGCCATATAGTCATCTAAATCAACCTTCCCATAATCTTGAAGTATCCTGGAATTTTTCACAGAGAAGATACATCAACATTAGTACACTACTCTTGTAGCTCAATCTAAGTGTAGATTCGCATGCATAAGGGCTAAAATGTTCAAACTTCAGGCAGATGATTTCTTAACTGTTATTCGTGCCGTAGGACAAAAAACGTTTTAGCAACACGAGTGTCATCACTTATCATATGGCAGATAGTGTGAGAACACAAACATTTAAGCAAAGACATTAGATGCTAACCTGAAAACATCTGGGCAATAATTTATTTGGCCAAATAAAATTTTAAGGTTTAACCCAAATGTTATATTTAAAATAACTAATGCAAACATTAGCAGTCGAAGACAATGCATTATCAGCATGTAACAGTTTCACCTTTTCCTATATTTAATTTTTCCTATTTGAGAGAAGGGGAGATGAATCCTACTATTGGTGTTAAGACCAATACTTTTACAGAAAATAAAACAATAGCAAATAGTGCAGTTTTGTTTGGTAAAAAAATACCTTGTGGAGATCGGCTTCGACTTCTACTGCGGCTATGATGCCTGTAGCGACTCAATCTACTTGTTTCAGCAAGTCTTTCCCGTCTTTGACATTATTGGTCCCTTTTTTTTGCCAATTCAACAGCAGAGTCTTTTCGAACTGTATAATATGGTCTACATGCTAATGTCAAAGACTCAAATCTATTAGAAGCTAAAGTCTTATAATTCTCTTCATTCTTTCCTGATATGTTTGCTAATAATTCTCTTCAGTCTTTCCTGAGATGTTTGCTTCTTCTCCTCCTGCTGGCCTTTTAAGGCTCCCTAGTAGCAGTCTTGCTTAGCTTTGCTATTCCAGACGATGAGTTACAGTAATGCATTCATGATGTCAATTCAATTATCATACTCTCAATTGCAAAAGTTAATCTTTTGAATTGTCCATTGACAAACAAAACATGGCTAATATTCAACAATCTCTCCCCCACTAGATCAATTAAGGTGAGGTTATACCAGTAGGGGATAACTTTATTTTAACTCATCTGATCTAACAGGGATAAACTTAATAGTGATATCACAATGAAGCAAGTGATGATAATCAACAATTTAAAAATTCTAATAATCCAAAAATCAAATGCCACTAAATACTTATGGCACCAAAAATATAAATACATCCTTCCCTAACTAACAAATAACAAAGATTATAAATAACAAGAGAGCTTGCTACCACTAGATTGCTTGTTGATTTTTTGCTTTAATTTTCTATCATGCATTTTTTATTTGTATACAAATACAAGAATAGGAGGGTGACTTAATCCCATTTTAAGTTGTTTTTGGTATTAGTGCATTAAAGTTGGTATCAGTATATCACATTGTTTCTACCTTTCACTCTATTAATGCAAAGTCTTGAGGTCCAAACCGTTCCACTAAAATAATTTTGAAGATGATGAATATTGAAAGATCAATCTACCTTGGTTAGGCTTTCCTCTGGATGTTCAATCTGTCCTTTCGTCTTCTAGATACCTTAGGTAGTTCTATGTAGGGTTGGATAAGAACATTTGACAGCAAATATTATTGCTTAATATACTTGATTGTACGACAATGCAAATTAAGGTGCATCTTAAATGGTCGAGAACAATAATGGATATTAAAAAATTATAATAAGGTACAAAAAACCATGAAAAAGTATACCTGGAAAATAATTTATGAAATTTAATCTATCAAGTGAAAGAGCTGAACCTTTTGTTTCCATGATAGATGTAGATAGATGGCTAGGTGCATGTAATATTGCTACCTCTGTTATGTTTTTAATTTCATACAAAATAGTAGCCTATGGTAATACACAGCTATGATGTTTGTCCTCTACAAATTAAACCATACAACCTTATTTGACTCGTCTCAGTCTTCAGTAACACGAATTTGTCGAGTAATGTATGGGGGTAGAGTTGGATGAATATCTTGTGTGGACAAAATTTTGGGCAAAACTATAGAAAGGAAAAAACAGAAAAGAATCACAATGGAAAATAAGTGAAAAAACTTTGCAAGAGCATTCATTTCCTACGGGTAGCCCAACAAACTATTGTTGTAGCCTTGATTTAAGACTAAGCCAAAAAGAATGTAAAACAGAAGGAAACATAACATGTTTAGATTTCATAAAAAAGACAGGAATTAAGATTGCTTAGTGTCTTACACATATCATATGATGGTTGTTATGTCTCTAGATAACATTCTCCAAAGTTTGCAATGCATATATTACATGTGTATATGACATGAGGGCAAAGTGATGCATGTGCAACAACAAATACATGTGCTCCTATCAATATGCGAATGCAAACAATAACAAATAAACATGTTCAGATTTCACAAAAAAGACATCAATTAAGATTGTTTAGTGTCTTACACATATCATATATAGTTTTATGTCTCTAGATAACATTCTCCAAAGTTTGCAATGCATAAATTACATGCGTATAGGACATGAGAGCAAAGTGATGCATGTGCAGCGGCAAAAAAAGGTGCTCCTATCAATATGTAAATGCAAACAATAACAAATAAAGTAGAAACATAATCCGATCACTAACATTAGGTTGGCTAATGCTTAAATTTTATTTAGATGTATTAGATACATAGTTCGATTGAAATAGACCATCCATTTTTGCTAGATTTTTAAGTAGTCAGCATAGCAATTTTGCCCCTAAAAAGTGGATCCATCCATTTGTATAGACAAAATATGAAACAGCATAGTGCAGGTATTTTGGTGTAAATTGGTATTTTTTTGGAGTGTCCATGTCGTGTCCACCACGTCTTATAGGAGCAAAGCATTCTAAAAGGTTATGTCAATAGAATCTCACCTTTAACCGAAAAGCCGCAGAATTGAGAACTAGACCCTACGATTCCTAGTGTATAATCCTGCCATAATGCACAGAAACATAAGATAAATAATCAATTCCATAAGAAAATAAAAAAGAAAATCAATTATTTTGTAGAGAAAATTTGGAGTAACGTAAATGTTGGAAAGAATGCATTTTAGAACAAAATTACAAATTGTTACAATATCGGCGAATTGGAACCTAAAATTGAATATTAAGAAAGAGAAACCCTAGATGTTGATTTCTTCCGTTGAACCCTATTTTAAAAATAAAACCCTAGATAAAGATTGATAATATTATGATGCTTACAAAATCCCCAAGTATTTAACCTAGATAATACATCGAGAAAGAAAAACTCAGAAAAAGGATAGGTGGAGACGACCTAGACGGTGGTGAACGACGGTGACGGCGGCGCCGATGATCGGAAATGTACTCTTTGCCGGTGTTGACGATCGAAAATGTCGTGGTGAAGACAATCCCTTCGAGGTAGAGAGCAATAAAAAATGGGACAAGTAAAAAAAAGTTGTGAAAAAAGAGAGAGGAGAGAGAGAGAGAGAGAGAGAGAGAGAGAGAGACCACGTCAAAAAAAGCAATAAAAGGCATAAGAAGGCTGCTATGACCGCCAAATATTTGGCAGAAGCGGTAAAGTAAAAAAATTTTATGGGAATTGAAATTTGAATAATATTTTCAAGTGATGTATTTAGTATATAATATTATACAGCATTCAGGAAACGCTATAGATAGATATTCTTTTAGTACTGCAGGATGAACGCTATTGTTGATAACATTCTATAACAGGGACACTTGAATGCTATAGAAAAACTGCTATTGTAGGCTCTATTTGTTGTAGTAAAACCATCTTTTATCATGGCATAATTCTAAGGTTGACATTGTCATATATGTTCAGTGTCAATAAATTGAGGTGCACAAGATGGATTTGTACTCAAACAGAAAAATATGCCACATGATAAAGAAGCAAAACAATGGATAGAAGAATCCGAGGTATTTTTCCTTTTACGAAGTAAAAGAAATTTTCATAACAAATCAATTATGTCTATGTCAGTCATCTGTAAGCCTGTAATGTATCCGACACGTGATACTTCGTCGATACTTTGGTAAAAAGATAGCAAAACTAAAGAAATTACCTTGACCCTCATTTATCCATATGATTGGTAACGAATTCGATGAATTCGTATCGGACATCATCTATTTATTCCTGCGTGTATGTTGACTTTGTAGGAACGAATCGTAAAGCAGAATACTCTAGAGGGGGGTGAATAGAGTACTAATTAAAAATCTCGTTAGCAGTTAGATCACAGATATAATAATTACAAAATAAATGATAGTAATAAAAAGTGATCAGAAGGCAAACGCAAACACCGAGATTTATACTGGTTTCCCTCTTATGAGGACTAGTCCAGTCGAAAGAACTCGAGCTTCCAGTTGAATCCACTATTGGAAAAATCTGCAAGTTCTTACGAAGTTCTTGCAACTTCTACAGACGCGAGCTTTGATACGAAGAACTCGACCAACTTCAATTGTGAAGAGTTATTTCTTCAATCAAGCCTCTGATTACAACCGCTCTGAAACTTCTAGACCGTACCGCACTGGCAATTCGACTAGAGGATTGTAACTGGCTTGGGATTTGAAAACAGAAGCTTTTAGAACTCTTTAGAGAAAATGTAAGCTTTAGAAGTGAAGAGATTGAAAGTGAATTGGTGATTTGAAATGATCGAAATCCTTCTCTATTTATAGTTTTTCCAAAGACTGGCAGAATTCGGGCAGAACTCTGACAGAGCTCTTTGTAACAAACCGCAACTGAAGGGTGTCCAAGTTCAAAATCAAACGTTCACATAAAGTTCAACTTGGCAGAACTCTGGCCAAACTCTGGCCGAGTTCTTTCAGGGTTTGGTCAGTTGATTTTAAGAGAAATAGTTTTGGCTTTTTGAAAAGTCCTTCAGAAGCTTTTTGTAAAATAGGTATTTTTCAAAAAATATAGGTCATTTTAAAAAGATAGGTCAGTTTTGAAAAACGATTTTAGGATAGCCTATTTGCCAGTACGACTTGGTGTATAATGTATTCCTAGACTCAATAAAATAAAAATTACATTGCTTTGAAGGAAATATATTCTGAGTGGCAAACAACTTCAGTCTTAAACGGAGTAAATATCCATCTTTGATCAGTGTCCAAAACATCATAGGTAAACATCTGAATTAACTTCATTTATATCGAGACAAAGTTTGATCAATTATTGGTTTGACCATGACCAATGGGCCAACAATCTCTCCTATTTTGATAATTGACAAACCTTGCCGATATAACATCTTGGTTTGGATCAATTCAAAAATGTGTAATACCATAGAAAAGAAAAATTTTTCATAACCTGTATTCATGAAGATGTTATATCCTATTTCTCCCCCGTTGTCACTTAGCAAAATAATTGCAAAAGAGAAAGCTCCTCCGTAATAAATGCATAAGTAACAAACAATGAAGAAACACAAAAAATATATATAAAACATTCATCACAGGCATGGTATAAATAGTTAGAAAAGATATTAAATATGGTATAAACAACACAGGCTTGGTATTTGTCACAGGTAGTTTATATGGAAGCATAAAAAGAGAAATAATGTTATAATAAAGCTGAAACAAATAAAATGCTGAGCTGAATAAGTGAAATAATGAAACATATGCCAAACTAAGGCATAATAAAAAAATATGTCTATGAAGAGTCACAGATAATAACTAAAATAAAGGGTACTGATAATATCTTGGAATGTTGGAGCATTTCCAAGTAAACATAAGACAAAAGTAAAGAGTCTCAAAATAGTAACATCTCAAAAATCATCATCCTCATCATCATCATCGTTGGCTGCAGCGCCAGCATGTCCAGATGGACCAGCTCCAGAAGTACCAGCTCCAGAAGTATGAGGAGTGGTACCAGAAGTACGATACTAATCGTAAGCGTTTCCTGGCTGGAACAGAGAGTGGACCGCCTCATCATCAATACGGTAGCCAGAAACAGAAGGGTCTCGAGGTAGAGAGCTTGCAGAGTGACCCGTCTGTGCAAATCTCAGATCGGCAAAGGAGTTGGTAATAGCCTGGAATTGAGTCACGTCACAGAACTCATGTTCCCTAGAAGTGTCAACATAAAATAACTGCAGATCTGATAGGTGTTGATGAATACCCTCAAATGTCATAGGATAAAACTGAGGAGAACTAGGTGCTGTGGGAGTAGGTACAGGAGGAGCAGGTGCAATAGGTGGAGGATCAGTGGCAATGTTGCGACAAAAGAATTTAAGAAACTTGGGCTCAGGGTCAAGAGCACAAGTGGATAGGTCAATGTCAAATCTCTGAAAGATGCATGGGATGATCATCGCATAAGAGAGGTTGTGATCTCTTCCGCGACATCTACCCATCATTTGAATGATAGTCTTAGGGGCAGAAAAAGGAATCCCCTTAAAAATGTGATAGAAAGCTGAAAGCACAAGTCCAGTGACATCATCTTTTGAAGAGGATTTTGGAAGTAGAGTAGAATAGATGATGCAATGTAATTCGTAGTTAAACAAGTTCAAGTTATTTGCCTTGAACTTTCCAGGACGAGCAAGTGCGGGCGCACAAAGCTTATTCTTGAAACTCACGAGAGTCGTACCATCGGGGAAATCGAAATCAGTGATGTCATCGAGCGGTTCACCTTCGTTTGGAATACCAAGAATTTCTGCTAACGTTTCATCAGTAAATTCGATATCTATCCCTTCGACACGTGTTCTCACGGTAAAAGTATCTAACACAAAATTACAGTAAAATAGTCTAATGTCATTAGTAGCTATAGGGAACTGTAAAGTAGCAAAATGGTGTAACCCTAATGCCTCAAAGTAAGGACGGTGTGCTAGAAAGACAGTCCACTTGATTGGTGATCCGGTACAAATAGTACGTATAATGAAATCGGCATACCAAAATAGGGCTTGGTCGAAAGTTTTAAAATAAAACTCGTCCGATGCACCGTCATCCGATTGGACCGAAGAAAATAGGGAATCCGTATGCGGATCCGAAGATGATGCCTCTTCACTGGCATTAGTCTTCTTCCACTTAAAAGGATTGAATCCCTTAGGCATTCTATCCCAAAAACTAGAAACCCTAATAATTGAAAAGTAGAGGAGAGAAGGAATTATACCTTCTGAAAATCAAGTATGCTATAGAAAACGAGATTCTCTGCCCGAATTTGAAATTTGGACGAAGATCTCCACGCGGATTGGAAGAAAGAATGTGGAGAAGATCTAGGGTTTTCGGGACACGGCTACTGCTGTTTAGATGATGTTTGGAAGAATGAAGAAGAGGGGGCATCGGGTTCTGACTGATATATATATATACCCAGCCGAACTCTGGCCGGGAACTCGGGCCAAATTCGCCAAGGGTTGCCTGGCTATATATGTGTAAAAATAAATAACAATGGGCCACATATTTTTCATTAATTCGTTTCAAATGTTTAATTCAGAGTTTAGTAATTTTAAATCTCAATCATAATATAATTAATATTATTTTATAAATTAATATTCTTTACTCAGCATCTGTCTCAGATTAGCTGTAGGAGTACTGTTCCAGCTAATGGAGGTTCACCGGAGAACTCTTAAGTACCGCTTTGCTTCGACCATAGTCATGGTGACAGACAGACTTTTTTTAGGCTTGTCTCGAAAACAGTTATTGAGTATCAAATAAATTAATTAATAAAACAAAATTAATTAATATTATTGATATCTAAAATTCCTAATTCTCGACGTAAATAATTGAAACGATCTTTCGCTAGAGGTTTTGTGAGTATGTCAGCTAGTTGATTCTGTGTGTCTATGTATACAAGGTCTATATCTCTATTTTGTTGATGATCTCCAAGAAAGTGATGTCTAATCTCGATATGTTTAGTACGAGAGTGACATACTGGATTCTTAGTCAAATTGATAGAACTAGTGTTGTCACAGAAAATAGGTATGTGTGTAAAATACAATCCATAGTCCTCTAAAGTTTGCTTCATCCACAAAATTTGTGCACAACAACGTCCTGCGATGATATACTCAGCCTCGGTTGTTGATAATGCAACAGAATTTTGCTTCTTACTAAACCAAAAGACTAGAGCTTTTTCTAGGAAATGACATGTGCCGCTAGTACTTTTTCTGTCTACTTTGCATCCGGCAAAAATAGTATCAGAATAACCGGTCAGGTCAAACGACGTGATTTTGGGATACCATAAGCCAACAGAAGAAGTGCCTTTAAGATATCGAAAGATACGCTTAACTGCACAAAAATGTGATTCTTTAGGATTAGCTTGAAAGCGTGCACATAAGCAAATACTAAACATAATATCTGGTCGATTAGCAGTTAAATATAGTAAGCTACCGATCATACCTTGATACTTACGTATGTTGACGGGTTTGCCTTGTTCATCAATATCAAGCTTGGTTGAGGTCACCATTGGAGTGCTAAGTGGGTTTACTGCTTCCATGTCGAACTTCTTTAACAGATCCTTTGTGTACTTTGCTTAATTTATGAACGTCCCATTGTTGGTTTGTTTGATTTGCAGTCCGAGAAAGAATTTCAGCTCTCCCATCATGCTCATCTCAAACTCATTCTGCGTACACTTTAAAAATTCTTGACAAAGAGATTCATCAGTAGATCCAAAAATAATATTATCTACATAGACTTGAATCAAAAGAATATTGTTATTCAAAGATTTTATAAATAATGTAGTGTCAACCTTTCCCTTTGAAAAATTGTTATCAAGTAGAAAAGAGCTTAGACGATCGTACCAAGCACGAGGGGCTTGTTTCAAACCGTATAAGGCTTTCTTCAACTTGAAAACATATTCAGAAAATTTAAAATTAGTAAAACCAGGAGGTTGAGCTACATAAACTTCTTCTTTTATAAAACTATTTAAAAATGCGCTTTTGACATCCATTTGAAATAACTTAAAATTATGAAAACATGCAAATGTACATAACATGCAAATGGATTCTAATCTTGCAACTGGGGAATAAGTCTCATCGTAGTCGATACCTTCTTCTTAATTGTATCTTTGAGCTATGAGTCGAGCCTTATTACGAGTCACTAAACCATTCTCGTTTACCGAATGATCAATGGGCTTGGGAATAAGTTCCCAAACTTGATTTCGTTCAAATTGGTTTAATTCCTCTTGCATAGCATCTAACCAAAAATTATCACTACATGCTTTAACAATATTTTTGGGTTCAAACTGCGAAACAAAAGTAACACAAGAAGCTATATCTTTATTCGAGGAACGAGTACTTACACCCTTGGTAATCTCACCAATTACCAAGTCCTTTGGATGATTAGCCAAGAATCTCATCTCTTTTGGTGTAGTCTCAAGATTGCTAGTTCCGGCTTCTTTGTATGGAGGTTCATCTGATACATGATGTGATGGTTCTGTATCTTTGAGTAGCTGTACTTGGTGTGATTATGTCTTCATTGACATCATCGTCTAAGTGTTGATTTAGCACATCAAACTTGACATTGATTGATTCTTCGATGATCATGGTTCTTTTGTTGAAGACCCTGTATCCTTTGCTCTTTGCTGCATAACCTAAAAATATACCTTCATCGGCCTTTTCATCAAATTTACTCAAATTATCTTTAGTATTAAGAATAAAACATTTACAACCAAAGATCTTAAAATATGAAACATTTGGGGTTCTATCAAACCATAGTTCATAGGGAGTCGTCTTCGATATAGGTCGAATTAGAACCCTATTGAGAATATAATACGCTGTATTGACAGCTTCAGCCCATAAGTATATAGGTAGACAAAACTGATTTAACATTAATTTAGCCATTTCAGATAGAGTTCTGTTCTTATGTTCCACAACTCTATTTTGTTGTGGAGTCCTAGGGCAAGAGAATTCATGCAGATAACTGTGTGTGTCACAAAATTGCTTGAATTCTGCATTCTCAAATTCGCCGCCATGATCACTACGAATGCGAGTAATCATGAACCCTTTTTTATTCTGTACTTTCTTGCAAAAGGTGATGAATTCTGATAATGTATCGTTCTTGCGTGCAAGAAAATAAACTCATGTATATCTAGAAAAATCATCTACAATGACAAATGCATATAACTTACCACCTAGACTAGCAATTCTACTTGGTCCAAATAAGTCCATATGCAACAGTTGTAAAGGTCTAGTGGTACTTACAGCGTTCTTGGATTTGAATACGGATTTGGTAGCTTTGTTCTTTTTACATTCACTACATACCGTATCCTTCTTGAAAGAAATATCCGGTAAGCCGCGTACCAACTTCTTTGTAGATAGTCTTGAAATTGTATTTGCATGACTGAGTCTCATATACCATAGTTGACTCTCAACGCTTTTGGCCATCAAACATCTACCTTCTTTGTTAGCATCTTCCAACAAATAGAAAACATATATGTTGTCTTCCCTAATACCTTCAAATATAGTACTTCCAGTTGAACTATTAATTATAGTACATTTATCTCTTACGAAGTTAATACCATAACCGTGATCAGCTAAATGGCTTATGCTGAGCAGATTATGTTTTAACTCGGTAACTAGACAAACATCTTTAATCACTAGATAGAGAGCCTTACCAATGTCACCGATACCGATTATGTACCCTCTTAAATTATTACCGAAGGAGACGTATCCTTTTTTATTCCTCTTCGACAGTGTTGCGAATAATGAAGCGTCACCGGTCATGTGCCGTGAGCAACCGCTGTCGAGGATCCCTTTGCTCCTAGCATGTGAAGGGCGTCCCACCTGATCGTAAGCCATCGAACATATATTTGTAGCGTCAT
Organism: Iris pallida; assembly: GCA_029216955.1. Lineage (NCBI taxonomy): Eukaryota > Viridiplantae > Streptophyta > Magnoliopsida > Asparagales > Iridaceae > Iris > Iris pallida. The sequence continues at coordinate 11,156,194 of JANAVB010027596.1, forward strand.
CTGATTGCGTCATCTGATTGTTCATCTTTTGAGTCGCTGACTTCACTTTCATGCCATATGCTTGTGTTGGCGTACTTCCTTGATGTAGATTTCTTCAGGTAGCCTTTATCATATTTGCTGCTTTTCTTTGATGATGATGTTGTTCGACAGTCTTTCTTCATGTGTCCTTTCTTCTTGCATCCGTAGCAAATAGGATCTTCTTCGTTGTTGTTGTTGTTGCTGTCTCTTGTTCTCCTGTTAAATCTCATAAACTTTTTGAATTTTCTTACAAAAAGAGCTTGATCTTCAGAGTCGGAGTCGCTGTTATTAGAGTCATCTTTGACAGTTCTTCTATGTTGAGCCTTGAGAGCGATCGACTTCTCTGACTTCTCCTTTGGTGTAGCATCTTCAAAGTCTTGAAGTTCTAACTCGTGAGTGAGTAGCTTACCCATGAGTGTTTCCAGAGACATTGTTGAGAGGTCGTTCCCTTCAATGATTGCTGTAGCCTTTGGAATCCAGTTCTTTTTAAGAGCTCGTAGAAGTTTGTGAATCTTCTCATGGTTACTGTAATCCTTGCCCAGTGAAGACAAAGGATTTACAATATCCAAGAATCTTGTAAACATCTAAGTGACTGATTCACTTGGCTTCATTTTGAACGCCTCGTACTCCTGAGTAAGTCTGCTGATCTTTGACTCCTTGACTTGTGTTGTTCCTTCGTGGGTTACTTCGAGAAGTTTCCACACTTCGCTTGATGTTGTGCAAGTAGACACCCTGTTGAATTCAGTTCTGTCTAAAGCACAAAATAAAGCGTTAATAGCACGTGTGTCAAGACTGGCCTTTTTTTTTTCCTCCTCTGTATATTTGTCATGGGGTTTTTCAACTAAAACTCCATCTGCAGTAATATGAGGGGGCTTTTTATAGCCATCAATAACTACAAACCATAAGTCAAAATCAAGAAATTTCAGAAAGAAACTCATACGTGTTTTCTAAAAAGTACAATTTGTGCCGTCAAACAGTGGAGGTCTATTTGTGGCTTGGCCTTCACTTGTGAATTTCACAGTTGCCATGTGTAATGTTGTGATCTATATAACAATTAAATATAACTGCAATTTTATCTTGCTTTACCTGTTTAACCCGCTCTGACACCAATTGTAGGAACAAAATGGTAAAGCAGAATACTCTAAGGGGGGTAAATAGAGTAGGCAGCGGAATATTGCTAATTAAAAATCTTGTTAGCAGTTAGATCACAGATATAATAATCACAAAATAAATGATAGTAATGAAAAGTGATCAGAAGACAAACACAAACACCGAGATTTATACTGGTTTTCCTCTTGTGAGGACTAGTCCTGTCGGAAGAATTCTAGCTTCCAGTTGAATCTACTATTAGAAAATTTTGCAAGTTTTCTTACGAAGTCCTTGCAACTTCTACAGACGCGAGCTTTGATACGAAGAACTCGACCAACTTCAATTGTGAAGAGTTCTTTCTTCAATCAAGCCTCTGACTACAATCGCTCTGAAACTTCTAGACCGCACCGTACTGGCAAATCGACTAGAGGATTGTAACTGGCTTGGGATTTGAAAGTGGAAGCTTCTAGAAATCTTTGGAGAAAATATAAGCTTTAGAAGAGAATAGATTGAAAGTGAATTGGTGATTTGAAATGATCGAAATCCTTCTCTATTTATAGTTTTTCCAAAGACAGAATTCTGGTAGAATTCGGGCAGAACTCTGACAGAGCTCTTTGTAACAAACCGCAACTGAAGGGTGACCAAGTTCAAAATCAAACGTTCACATAACGTTTAACTTGGCCGAACTCTGGCCGAGTTCTGTCAGGTTTTGGTCTGTTGATTTTGAGAAAAATAGTTTCGGCTTTTTGAAAAGTCCTTCAGAAGCTTTTTGTAAAATAGGTGTTTTTCAAAAATATAGGTCATTTTAAAAAGATAGGTCAGTTTTGAAAAACGATTTTAGGATAGCCTATTTGCCAGTACGACTTAGTGTACAATGCATTCCTAGACTCAATAAAATGAAAAATTATATTGCTTTGAAAGAAATACATTCTGAGTAGCAAACAGCTTCAGTCTTGAACGGAGTAGATATCCATCTTTGATCAGTGTCCAAAACATCGTAGGTAAACATCTGAATTGACTTTATTTATATCGAGACAGAGTTTGATCAATTATTAAAATCAGGTTTGACCATGACTAATGGGCTAACAGATTTTCCAGCCAATTTTTTAGCTAAAAAGTCAAAAAATATTTATATTGCTTTGTATAATTTCATAAAGTTAATTAAGAATTAAATTAATGAACAACTTACCTTTGACTCAATAGTATGAGAGGGGTCTTCCATGAGATCCCGCATATATTTTATAACAAAAAATCTGCATTCATAACCTCCAGGTTGTTTCGGGACCTACATGAAGATATTATTTGTAAGAGAATATAATGTCCATAATTATAATAAGTCATATATTAGTTTGATTACCTTGGATAATTTTCAAGTAAGACTTCTATTTGATCTTTTACCACCAATATATGCTGTACTGAGGCCACTAGTAGAAAATAATTGTATATACTACCATCAGAATATACACAATATTAAAATATTAACAATAATAATAATAATTTCACTTACGTATTGAAAAAAACTTAATATCTCCTCTCGGTTTAAAACACAGCGAGTGTCACGACCCGTACCCTAGAGTAATGGCACGAGAACATAACAACGCCCAGCCTACGTTGCAGTGTCGGCGGTAGAACGCTGTCCTAGGTCACAACATCTAACAGTTTAAGGTAATAACAGTTATACTCCCCGAATGAGGGTAACATAACAGAATATATCTCAATCACATCTAAGGAAGAATACGATAAGATAGAATGATATAAAAGATGCAAGATCCAAATCTACAGGAAATACAAATAGAGAGAAAGCTAAGTGTCTAGATAAACTCCACTAACATCCAGAATAATACAGATCCAAATATACAACTCAATCTCCAATACTATAAAATAAAATAAAGATATCTATGGAGCAACAGTCTCTACAGCTAAGGGATCCGACTGGAAGTCCGGATCGCAAGTGTCCTCTAAGGTTGTCCCATAGAAAGTATCTAAGCTGGCCTCCTCCTCGTCCTCTGTAAAATTTTCAACAGGTCCAATCAGGATGGAAACGAGCACATATCTCTCAAAACAGTTCATAACAGGTTAGGAGTATAAATCATGTAATTGAGTAAAATACAGAAAATGCTGGAAAGGAAGTACGTGAAAACAAGAGATATTTAGTAACTGAAAGTAAATACATGATAAGTAAGACTGTAAGTGGCTAAGTGATTTAGAGTACAATATGGTTATGTAAATGGCTTAGGGGCACATGAATACAACTAAGAGGCACATGAATACCTACTGGGGATAATGATCACATAACCAATTCTACTCATCTCGCCCCAATCAATACACAAGGATCCATTCAAGTTACATTATTGGCACATGAATACAGCTAAAGATACGTGAACTCATGTAATGAGTAGTACATGAGTCACATGATAGTACATGAAAGCACATGAGAACATGTAAATACATGAACTAGTATGAGTACAAGGAGTACCTGATGCACATGATAAAGTACATGAACATGAAATATCCGATGCACCCGTAGAGGGATAACATCTCAGGAAAGGATCCATATAGTACTAATCCGTGAAGATATGTGTTAGTATCAAGTAAAGTAATCTAGAGCAAGAATATAGTTCCAAACAGGTATAAAAAGATCAGAGAATGTACTCGCCTGCTATCTGAATGTCCAAGAAGAAAGTACTGTCCGAGGAGTGGTGTCTATCTCCTATAGAACAGCACAAGTCACTATGAGTCTAAAATGAAAACCAGATGCAAGTCAATGCATTCTACATGAATCTAGGTCAATCTAGATCAAAGTCAACTCTTGGTCAACTCTGGTCAACCCTAGAAGTCAAACTAGGTCAACTAGGTCAAACCTAAGTCAAACAAGTCTATACTAGTCTAACTAGTCTATTCTAGGTCTAACAAGGCTACACAAGTCTATCTTGACTCTATACTGACAAACAGATACACCCATAGGCTAAGAACCTAGGCTATAGGTTATTAGGCAATACTATGCCTAAACCAACCTACAAATCACATATACACATGACAATATCTATATCTAAAATAATACACATATTGATATATTTATATAATATAACTTAGTAACATACATTAGCCTATATTTAAACTATACATCATATACATAGATAAAGAGGGAAACCAAGTGTCTAGTGAAGTGTATACTAGAGTGTCCATATACATGTAAATGTGTGTGTGTCATGAGTGTACAGTGACAGTCCAACATGGACAGTGAAAGAAGTGGCTAATGTGTGTGAGCATGAGGGTTCAATGTGTAGTGTTAGTGAGACATGGCAGTGGTGTGAGGCAATGGAAAAAAATAGTTAGCTAACTAGGAAATCAGTGAATGGAAAACAGGAATTCAGTGAATGGAATAACATGACAGTTGTGTGTGTATTATAGGAAATAGGAAAAAAAATCAGTAACCAATGTTGGAAAAAACAGGTATTCAGTGAGTTACTAGAGGAATCAGTGCACTACTATTGGAAATCAGGAAATGGAAAAAGTAGAGTGTGTTCAGGAATTAAGCATGTAAAGTACCCTTCATTCAATTGACTGTTCAAATAGGCTAGATAACACAAAACCTCAATCAATCATGATAGTTCATAACAATCACTAGAACCCCATCAATCCATTTACAGTGGACTTACAACATACATGAGAATTCAGTTTAAGAAAGGGAATAATTTCTCAGGTTTTAAGGGAAGAAATGGAAATCAATTCTCACGTTTTTAGTATCTAGGAATCACTACTAAAATATGCTAAAATAGCGACGTATATTAGCGACGGCAAAAATGCCCGTCGCTGATAGCGACTTCTTATGTTACACGTCGCTGTCCGTCGCTGTGTAGCGACGTTCAGCGACGTAGTATAAGTTACGTCGCTGATGGGCGACAGTTTGCGATGGACGTCCATTTTACGTCGCTGTATTGCGACGTTTAGCGACGTATAATTTATACGTCGCTGTTGTATTTCATATAGGGTTCCTGGCCCGGTCGAAATCACAAAATTTTTACCCAAATTTTTCTTTCCGCTCTCCCTTCTCCCCCTGGCGAACCCTCCCCTCCGGCAACCCCTCCCTCTGGCGACACCCTCCCCCTTCTTCCCCCGGCGACCCCGCTCGCCCGTTGACACCTCCCTCCGGCGACCAGCCTCCCTCCTCCGACGAAGGAGCCTTCCTCGCCGCCTTCCTCCTCCGACGAAGCCACCCTCCTCGCCGCCTCCATCCTCCGACGAAGCCACCCTCCTCAGGTAAACCCTAACCCTAGCCCTAGCTATCTAGACACAGACACGGACACGAGACCCTAACCCTAGCTGTCGAGGGGAGAGAGAGGGGTGGGGGTGGGTGTAGGGGGTGGAGGAGAGATCCTGTTCCTAGATGAGGAGTCGTGTGGAGACCCTAACCCTAGCTGTCGAGGGGGGAGAGGGGTGGGGGTGGGTGCAGGGGGTGGAGGTGGGTGCAGGGGTAGGGGGATCTTACTGTCGAGGGATAGATGGAGGGGTGGGGGTACCCGGGGGCAGGGGAGGGTTGGGGTGGGTGCAGGGGTAGGAGGAGGGGGGCAGGGGAGAGGAGAGGGGGAATGGGAGGGTTGGGGTGGGTGCAAGGGTAGGGGAAGGGGTGCAGGGGAGGGTTGGGGTGGGTGCAGGGATAGGAGGAGGGGGGCAGGAGAGGGTGCAGGGGTGGGTGCAGGGGTATGGGGAGGAGGGCAGGGGAGGGGGCATGGGAGGATTGGGGTGGGTGCAGGGGTAGGGGGAGGGGGGCAGGGGAGGGGGGAGGGGGGGCAGGGGAGGGTTGCGGTGGGGCAGGGGTAGGGGGAGGGGGACAGGGGTGGGTTTGGGTGGGTGCAGGGGTAGGGGGAGGGGGACAGGGGACGGTGCAGGAATCGGTATCGGACTATATGTATACAATGTATATACATGTATATATACTCACACACACAAATACATATATACTCACACACTTACATACACACACAAATACATATGTATACATGTATATATATACTCACACACTTACATACACACACAAGTACATATATAAATATATATGTATACAATATATATACACCAAGGTTCACAATATCGGTATCGGGATCGGTATCGGACTATTCCTATGAGTATTGGTATCGGCGATATCGGTAGTATCGGCGGTATCGTATCGGAGTATCAGACTTTGGTATCGGAAAACAAATAGTTATTAATAAATTATTTATATTTATAAACATATATTTTATACATTTAGGCATAATTTTAAGTATTTCAGCGTTATTTCTTAGTAGTTTTGAAATTATATGAAATAGTAGTCACCCTTACCGATTGGTTTTGCCGAATTGACCGGAAAGACCCCCAATGTCAATATCGATCAATATTTGGTATCGGTCGGTATCGGATCGGAACTTGTTAACCGTCTCGGTATCGGCCGTATCGGATCGGTATCGGCCGATACTTTAAACCATGATATACACACAAATACACATATATATACAATCCATTTGAAATTCATTTTAAGAATCTGAAATGTTGACGATATATACCCAAGGTTCACAATATCGGTATCGGAATCGATATCGAACTATTCCTATGAGTATTGGTATCGGCGATATCGGTAGTATTGGCGGTATCGTATCGGAGTATCGGACTTTGGTATCAGAAAACAAATAATTATTAATAAATTATTTACATTTAAAAACATATATTTTATACATTTAGGCAACATTTTAAGTATTTCAGCATTATTTCTTAGTAGTTTTGAAATTATATGAAATAGTAGTCACCCTTACCGATTGGTTTTGCCGAATTGACCGAAACAAAGACCCCCAATGTCGGTATCGGTCAATATTTTGTATCGGTCTGTATCGGATCGGAACATGCCAAACCGTATCGGTATCGGCCGTAGGTTGACTAAGGTTGACTATTTTGACTGAAAGTCAAAGTAGAGTCAACATCTGACCTAGATTAGACTAAGAGTTGACAAAGTCAACTGTAGGTCAACCCTTGACCTAGTTTGACCTTGTTTGACTTTGTTTGACTTAGCTTGACCTTGTTTGACTTTATTTGACTTAGTACAACTTAGTTTGACCCATAATAAGACATAATATACAAATTTGTGCCTGTTGGATAATGTGTGTCCATCTTTGCAGAATTATTTCCAAATGGATATAAATTACTACTTGCGGAATCGTTCCTGGATGTACAATCGTCGTCCTGATGATATGTGTGGTGTGCGGGATGAATACATAGCGGAAGTAGAGCAGTTTCTGCAGTTTGCTAAGGCGTTCCCTCAGTACATGGACGGCACCAAAATTAAGTGTCCGTGTGTGAAATGTCATAACGTGAAATATTATCCAGAAGTGGAAGTGACATATCATTTGTACTCGAGGGGTTTTACGCCTAATTACTATCAGTAGACCGCACACGGAGAACTTGTGTCTTTAGCATCAGAGCCGGAGCCTTACGTTGAGCCGTATATGCATGCGGGACCTAATTTTGTTTCAGATAATCATGCATACGACGACGGGTGCGTGAACATGGTTTTCGACGCTGCGGGGCCTAGTTTCGTTCATGATGCACCTAAGGAGGCACCGAACGTCGATGCTGCACAGTTCATGGAGTTGCTGGAGAATACAAGGACTCCATTGTATCCTGGTTGTGAGGATCATTCACCGTTGGAGGTGGTTACAAGACTGTTGAGCATTAAGTCAGATTTTAACATGTCGCAAGAATGCTACAACCGTGTGTTGGAGTTGATTATAGAGATCTTGCCGACGGGTGCTAAGTTGCCTAAAGACTTCTACCGGTCTAAGAGGATGGTGAGATCGCTCTAGATGGGATACGAGAAAATCGATTCCTGTCGCAATGGGTGCATGCTGTACTACAAAGACGACAAGGACGCAGATGTGTACAGATTTTGTGGTGCTGATCGCTATAAGACAACTAGTACAGGAAGGTCTACCGGTGCAAGATCGACCGATTCAATGCACTACTTGTCTTTAATGCTGCGGTTGCAAAGATTATTTATGGTGAAAGAGATGGCCGAAAATATGAGTTGGCACATGCGAGAATAGATTGAAGGAGTGTTGGATCACCCATCCGATGGAGAAGCGTGGAAGCACTTTGATCGAGTGTATCCTAATTTTCCTTCAGATCCGCGTAATGTCAGGTTGGGACTATCTTCTGACGGTTTTACTCCTTTTGGTCTTTCGGGATCCCAGTATTAGTGCTGGCCTGTGATTGTCACTCCGTATAACCTACCGCCTTGGATGTGCATGAAGACTCAGTACATGTTTCTAACCGTTATAATTCCTGGTCCGAACAATCCCAAGAGGAACATTAACGTGTACTTACAGCCTTTGATAGATGAGTTGAATCAGTTATGGGAAGTAGGCGCTAACACGTACGATGTATCCAGGAAGCAGAATTTTCAGATGAAGGCAACCCTTATGTGGACCATCAACGACTTTCCGGCCTATGGAATGTTATCTGGATGGAGCACTCATGGCCGTCTCTCATGTCCGTATTGCATGGACCGTAGTAAGGCTTTTCGCTTGAAACACAGAGGAAAACCGTGCTTCTTTGATTGTCATCGGCAATTTCTGCCAAAAGATCATCCGTTCAGAAGGAACAGGAATGCATTCCGTGCTGGCGTTGTAGAGAAAGGTGATCCACCGCCAAGGTGGTGCGAAATCACGATATGGAAGGAGGTTAAAGATTTTCCAAGTGCTATCGAAGATCCTACAACTGGGTACAAGTGCGATGGATTTGGTAGAGATCATAACTGGACAAAGAGGAGCATATTCTAGGATCTGCCATACTGGAGTACCAATCTGATCAGACATAATCTTAATGTCATGCATATTGAGAAGAATGTGTTTGATAACATAATTAATACTGTGATGGACGTAAAGGGAAAAGCCATCGGGTAAAATGAAGAAGAGATATCTGAACGATGATGAGCTAAGGGCTGCTCAGGTGTATGTATTACACAACTGCGACGAGGAGGAAGTAGAAAAACTGGAGGGGTAAGTAAATAATACGTCTACATTATTTTAATAGTGTTGAGAATAATACTATTACATTAATTACACGTTGTTGTTTTTAGCATATTTAATGATGATGTGAGGTCAGGTAGGCCACACATAACAGAAGAAGAACTAGAACAAGAAATGAGGCATTATTTTCCATCATGGTTGAGTGCATATGTAAGACTTGAGAACTCTGTAATTACCTTTCTGTATATGTACTTGATTTAGAATGAGCTTAATTGCTTCTTTCGTGATATTTAGGTCGATCGTCCATACGTAAGACTTGAGAATGAGTCTATTAGAACGCTAGCCAAGGGACCAATTTATGCTGCAAAAATATGGCCAAGCTACTGTGTTAATGGGTTTAGGTTCAAGTCAACAACTTGCCCGATCAGAGACAACTTTGTGGATCTCGACTCCACCAAAAACCGATGTTTGTGTATCAGATCTTCGAACTACAAAGATGTTGATACGGGCAACGATTTCTATGGCGTGCTACGGGAGATCGTGGAGCTGACATATAGTTATAGAATAGAGCCTGCTAAGATTGTGTTATTCAGGTGTGATTGGTTCGATCCGATTGAAGGTCAGGGTTGGAAAGTAGACAAGCATGGTCTTGTTGATATAAACTATCGGCGTCGATATCAAGCCTATGAACCATTTGTCCTATCAAGTCAGGCTCAGCTCGTGTACTTCACAAGTTATCCTAAACGGGGAACAACAAGGTCGGACTGGTGGGCAGTATGCAAGACCAAAGCTAGAAATACCTTTGAGGTTGACGATATAGCTTATCAACAGGATGAACTACCTCTTGTAACAAATATTATAGAAGTGGACACGACGGAAGTTCCTCATTACACATCTAATTGTGTAGAAGAAGTAGAATTATCTGAAGAGGAAGATGCAGATGAAAGTGAAGATGTAGAGGAGGAAGAAGAAGAAGAAGAAGATGAGCTAAACGAACTAGATGAATTTTCAGAAGAGGATTAAAATCTGTGATGTCTATCATATAAATATGTATTTTTGTAATAATAAATCTGTGACACTTTAGTGACACTTTTATCTGTGACCATGATATTTTTTAAAAATCTGTGATGTCTATCATATAAATATGTATTTTTATTTTATTGTCATATGTTATTATCAGGTATGACTAGACCAAGAGGACGACGCGGAGGATTATATATTAGCCAGTCCAGTCAGCCTCGGGCTGGGGATGGAGACGGCAGTTCCGTACCCTCATCCTCATCTCCGAGTACGTTATTGTACCGTTCTGTTCTCGGTCCATTACCGGGACAGGGCAGTTCCAGCAGGTTGCCGACTCCTTCCTCGTCGTCCAGCCTTTCTGATCCCTCGTCGTCCAGCATCCCCGATCCCCGGTCCAATATTCCTCCTGTCGACGGCTCTATGGGGGCAGCCGACGCCGAGCATATGGAGGCCGGCGATCAGACTAAACCTGCCCAGGCAGGAGGTGAGAGCGACCCTCTATGCGCTCCCCCGGGCGAGACGCGTATGGAGATTTGGACGGACGGGCCTATGAAGTAAGTTAATTAATTAATATATATTTCTCAAATAATTATATGTACATATATATTCATGAAATTTTTTTATTGTATAGATATCGGCCTTCTGTAGTACAGAGACAGCTGGGGCAATTTCTAAGGCAGAACTATGGTGGGCCTTGGCTCAACTACTCAGATGCTCCCGCAGATAGGAAGGCCTTTTGGTTCGCCCACTTCAAGGTAAAAAATTTGTTTATTTTTAAATTTTAATAATCATATGTGTATATTATACAACTTTTGTATTTTACTTCTTGTAGAGGACCTATTTTTATCCACCATACCGGGCGGCGAGGATCGAGAGCCAATTTTCTGCCGTTGCAGCCAAGCTCATCCGTGATGCGATCGACGACCAGAAGTGTCGTGATCGTTCCGAACAGCCGATCCAGGGTTGGATTATGCCAGAGCAGTGGACTGCGATGAAGGCTAGATTCAGCGAGCGCAGGTACCAGGAGCGGTCTGAGAAGGCCAAGGTGGCGCGGTCGAGCGCCGGTAAGTGGTGTGGTGGCTCCATTCCGATGACGGAGCATTTTCGTCGTCTGGTACATTTTTTATGACGGACATTAATTTATATATAGTTCGATATAGAATGTTTAATACTAATAATAGATAATATGTTTTAACAGGTAAAAAAGGGTGAGGACCCGAACATGGTGACCGTCTTCCTGGTCACACATCGGAGGGCTGGAGAGTTTATTGACGAGAGGACGACGCAGGCATATGTACGTTCTATTCTTTATATTAATTTACTATAACTTAGAAAACATGAAAATAGATATCAATATAGACTTTAGCAAACACTTACACGTTAGCAAACATGTTCTAGGCCGAGTTTGTTCGGCTACAGCAGGAGGCGGCTGCTGCTGCTAGTGCGCCAGCAGAGGGAGGGGCTGGTAGTTCCTCCCAGCCGCCTACAGCTCCATCGTAGGACGAGCTCTGGATGACCGCCGTTGGCGGTCTTCAGAAGGGTACGTACTATGGTACGGGATTCTACGGCGCGTATTTGGCTACGGAGTCATCCCGGGCCCCCTCTGTCAGTACGCAGTCTTCGGCTTCGCAGGCGTCATCACGAGTTGGGGATATCCTTCGTCAGATCGAGGAGCTACGTCGCGAGTTACAGCAGCAGATTTCTGATACGGTCGAGCGACGATCAGACCCTCCGATCGTCACCGGATGATTTGATGCGGTCGAGCGCAGTATACAGGAGCTGATGACTCTGCATCAGGCTACAGCTGCCAGCTTGCAGACGCTCACCGAGTCTACGTAGTGCACAGAGCGTAGACATGTCGAGCTGGAGGGATCGTAGAGGAGTATGTCTGCCTCACTCACTCAGGTTTCGGCTTCGCTTGAGGCGAGTACTGAGAGGGTGGTGAGATCCCTTGCTGCGCATGGTGAGCGACTGCGAGAGCTGGAGCAGATACGTCCTTTCGGTACATCGACGGCGCCGACTCCAGACACTGCACTACCTCCGGCGCCGACTCCAGACATTGCACTGCCTCCTACTGCCCCTACGGTACAGCTCACCCAGGAGCATTATGACTACATTCTATCCCAGTTGTGCGGCAGGGGTCTGCAGTAATTTTATTAGTTTTTTATGACTTGTATGTATTGGCCCTATGGGCAAATTGTTTATTCATACAACTGTTGTTTATACACTTGGTGGGAGACTTTTTATCATCTTCCATTTTTATTTGACTCTATTGGATGTTTGTGAGGATTTGAGTCTGTGATATTTACTTTGCACTGCCTCCTGTTTTTATTGTGATATTTACTTTGTGATATCTGCGACGGGGATGACAAATATACCTACGCTGGGTTATAAGCGATGATCTGATATATAAAGGAGGTGCTGCCGAAATTTTAAAAAAATATATTGTGTATTTTTGTTATGATGTGTGTCTGTGTTTATAGTGAATGTGAAATGCAGTGTTCGGAACCATCGACAGTTTCGATTACTGTTGTATGTGTTATCTTGGATAGAAATAGCAACAGTTCAGGGTGCAATTCTGAGAGCTTCATTTTCACGTCCTTCACTTTCTCGGGACTCGTAAAGGTTCCCGAGAAGGTGAAGGACGTGAAGCGGAAGCTCTGAGAAGTGCACCCTGAACTGTTGCTCTTTCTATCCAAGATAAAACATAGAACAGTAAGCGAAACTGTCGATGGTTCGAACACTGCACTTCACACACACTGTAAACACAGACACACAGCATAACAAAAATATCAATTATATTTTTTTAAATTTTTTTTATAATATCTGCAACGTAGAGCGACGTTCTGCGACGTCCTGCAACGGAATGTAGAAGTCGCTATACGTCGCTAAATAGTGACGTCACGTCACTAGACGTCGCTACTCTCCGTCGCTAATCTGTCGGTAGACGTCGCTAAGATGCCCACGTGGCTGCCATGCCATGTCATCATATATAAATTATACAGCATCGCCAGTGGTCGCTTTACGTCTCAACGTTGGCAACGTAGTTATACGTCGCTATCTGTCGCTCCATTTAGCGACGTCTAGCGACAATGAACGTCGCATCGCCAATAGCGACGTTCGGCAACTAAATTGCCATTTGCGACTTGCATATAAGCGACGTCCATTTTTTGTCCCTAAATACGTCGCTAAGTTGTTTTAGCGACGTATTTTCCATTTTTAGCGACGTCTCCTGACGTCGCTAATATAGGTTATTTTAGTAGTGAATTGAGAACTTAATGACAGTTCAATAAACTAATTAACCCCAATTTCGAATTCAATTAAAGGAAAGGGGAATCAATATCAGTTAAGGAAAGAAATGGAATTAAAATATCATGTTTGAAAGATCCAGGAACTAATTGACAGCTTATAGGAATATGAACCATATCAACTAGATGAGTATCAGTCACATTCATACAGCCCACCCGATGTCTAAATTTCCATTTCTCAATCAAAAACCTAATCTATCTTATAAAATCAAACTAACAGGTACTAATACATTTGTGCAGATGATTAAATCATGAAAATTAAATATCAAAACAGTTTGAACTGGAATTTAATTTCAGAAAACTGAAAACTGGGTGAATGTATCAGTTAACATCCCAACCTAATGTTCAAAATCCCATTCTAAGTGCAAAACCCAAATCCAATACGTAAAATCAAACTAACAGTGGCGATTACATGTGTACATGTATCTAACATAAAAATCTAATCATCAAATACAGTTAAAACAGAATTTAAAAGTTCAAAAATGAAGAACAGTACATAGTATCAGTCTATACTCCAACTCAAAGTCGAATCCCATTCTAGATCATAAACCCAAATCCAAATTGTAAAAATTAACTAACATGAGTTATTAAACATGTTACAATCAAATAATAACTGAACATCAATCTAAAATTAGGTTTAGTAGGATTTAAAGTTTGGGATTTGAATATATCATTGTGGTATCAGTCGACAATCCAATTTCCCATGTCAAAATCCCTTTTCATGGCAAACAACCTAATTTAATATGTAAATTTGAACTACATAGATTATTAAACATGTCCTGGAATCAAAATAACAATTTAATCATAATTTAAACAATCAAAAGTGGAATAAATCACAGGAATAACAGAAACTGTACACAGTATAAAACAGAGTCTCGTGCATGTGTTCATTGGGCTCGTACACGTGACACAACACGACACAGACCCTGTGCTCGTGTCCCAGAGTCGAGTATGTCTAGGTCTAGGATCCTGATACCCTGATTTGGGTCCACGACACGTGTGTCAGTGACACGACACACGTATCAGTCGCCCAAATCGGCTGAACCCGTTTCAGCGTGTGACCAATGTACACACGAATGCGTGTCCGATACGACACAAGGACTCATGAAACTTGGGAAGCCTCGTGTCAGTGTCAGTCCCGACCTGTGTGTCAAATTTCCCGTGTCCTCGTGGCGTGTCCAGTGAGATGTGGCCCCCGAGCAGCAGGGACTGCTACTCGCGTACTGTACGTACGGAAAACAGTGTGTTCACGTGTCCATTCAGACACGACACGACACAATGGTAACCTCAGTCCAATAGAAATCAACAAGCGAGACCAAACCCTAAATTTCTATTCAAACAAAAATAGAAAATAAGAACGAAATGTCTACTGTGGCATTTCGTCGAACACTTGGTATGCCCACTGATACGTGTCCGATACGGTCACGTATTGGACACGAAACATAGAAAATCTATACCAATTGTTAGGGTATTCCTAGGGCTACCTATTCATGCAATTAAATCACTATTTTATGGAGAGGATTAGGAATTACCTAGGTGTGTGAAAAAGCCCAAAAAGCTTCAAAAATGGGTGATTCTCTTGCTACCCAAACTCCTCCAAATTGCTCCTCCACTAAAATTTCTTACCATAGTCAGGAAATACACAGAGATTAGAACCTATTGCAAGAAATTAGAAGAAAAAAGGAGTTGAAGTGGAGAAGTTATGGATTGGGGAAGAAAGGGGTTTACCTCTATTTCCAAACTTGCTATTTCCTAAAGGAGGCTAGCCCTAAGTGGTAGAGACATTAAATAGGGGTGTGGAACCCTAGGTGGCTGGCCATAAATGCTTGGGTTAGAGTTTCGTTTCACTAATTGGGTTATGGGCCTCTATGGGCCTTAAGCCATAAGTCGTAGTTTATGAAATCGCAAGTCATAATCTAACCTATTCATTATCCCTATTTTCTCCAAATTAATTCTAATGACTAGGGTATCATTAACTTAGGTTAAACTAGGGTTTCATAATCTAACCAAGTGGTCATGACTAGGGTTAGCTTCTAGGATAGTCTCCAAAGTCACCATGAGTCAAAGTCAAGAATAGCACTAAATTAAATTATACCAAAAATTACTTAAATTCCAATAATTCTAATTAATACTAACTAACACTAACCATGGTTAGTTAAGACTAGCTATGACTAATCTAGGTTAGGTCCAAACTAAGTTAGGCTAATCCAAATACATGGCAATCAATTAAATAATATTAAATTTACACCATTCTTAATAATATATTAAATTTTAAATAATAATTATAAATACAAAATTTTAAAATTATACTCATCTGGAAAACTGGGTGTTACAATCCTACCCACCTTAGAAAAATTTTGTCCTCGAAATTAAGATGATCGTACCCCTTCTAGGTCAAACCCCAACAATCAAGGTCAAAAGAAAACTTATCTAAATCATGCAATTGGAAAGATAGCATATAGGATTTTGGTAAGTGGTATCAGTCTGAGGTCTCATCTAGCCATTCTAGTCATATTAGATCAAAAGCAATCATAAGGTATCAAAACATACAATAATATGGTATGGAAATCAATTATCAAGACAAGCTAAGGTATAAGTCAAGGACTCACCCCAACTAGATCTGGTGGCTGGAACTCCTTCCCGAAGGCGGAGCCTTGGCTGGGATAAGTACAGCAGGACAGTCTCGCAGCATGTGTGCAGCTGACCTACATAATAGGCACACCCCTCTTCTCTTCTACAGTAGCCCCATACATGTCCAGGCTTCTTACAGAAGGTGCAGGTAGGCACTCTCTCAGCTGGCCTCTACTGAACAAGAGTCTGGACTGGGTAGGCTGGTCTAGGCTAATAGTCTGGGTGCTTACGGGGCTCTGGGTATACACTTCTCCTCGTCCTCTTAGAACTAGGCTCTCCACCTAAATGTACCAAATTCCACAGTAGTTGGATCCTGTGGCCCTGCTCCTTCAGGATCTCAGTCTAAACTCTCTGTGTCTCCAACACATCCTGGAGAAGTCTGGATATCTGAGCTCCATCAAGAAACAAACATGCCGAGGGTATGGTATGGGGTACCGCTCCTGGAGGCAGAGGAGGAGGCGAGGAATGACTCTTGGTCTCAGATGAGACTGCAGCTCTCTCCTGAATAACAGGTGGTGGAGAAAAACTCTCTGGTGAGGATGCTAACACCTCCTCGATGGCGGGAGGTGCCACTACCCTTGGGTCAGCCTCAGGGGTCACTACCTCCTGAGCAACAGGAGGTGGGAGCACGCTCCTAGTCATATCTGGAGCTACAGCGGCTCTCAGACGACGGGCTCGGGTCATGGGTGCCATGCTGAAAAAAGATTAAATCAATCATCAAGGCTGTAAGACAGTCTATCATTCCATATAAAAACTGATAAATATAAACAAAGGAGAACCAGCTACAAGAGTCACTATTTTAAAGCCAGGTTATACTATCATCCCTAAGATAAGGGCCTAATCACAAGTCATCAAATCATCATACTAAGAAAGAACTACATATGAATAAGCTCTATAAAGCTAAAATATTCCTACTCCTAAATTATTGATGCTGGAAATAATTTATAATAACAGAAGAGTACGATAGAGATGATATATTTAAAAACCTCCTCAAGATACAGTCTAATAATCATATGCGTCTGTCCAAAATCATGTTACTCAGAGTCCTCGCCATGCCAGTAAGCAAGGCTGCGATAAACGGTAGATTCTGTAACTGGGGCATGTACCTCTATAATCATGTCGTCTGGAATTCTCGTTATTCCGACTAGTATAGCTGCGAGAAATTCTAAATCTCATAACCAAAATACATACATCCGAAGTCAGGTCTCTATGTTTCCGCCACGTCAGCTAATATGGCTGCGATAAACTACAGGTTCCATAATCAAGTAGACGTTTTACCATCCCTGTTATTCCCGTCAACATATGTTATCAAAAAATATCGTAACTCAAGCCACAAAATTCATCTCGATAGAAAACCAAAATCAACAACGATCCATCAAAATCAAATTCAATAATCAAGGAGTGAGAGCGAACAAAATAAGGGAAATGATTTCAAATTGAAGTTTAAATAGGATTCTCAAGGGTAGTCCCAGGAATCTCTCAAGGAGTCCTAACTGTGATTGAGTACCTTCAAAAAAATATATTCGAATACTACTGCAGGTTGTAGTTATACTCTAGTTCGAATACCACTACATAAACTCGACCTGCATGGGCCACCACTAAAAACGTTTCACGACCCACACCCTAGAGTAAGGGCACGAGAACGTAACAACGCCCAGCCTACGTTGTAGTATCGGCGGTAGAACGCTGTCCTAGGTCACAACATCTAACAGTTTACGATAATAACAGTTATACTCCCCGAATGGGGGTGACATAACAGAATATATCTCAATCATATCTAAGGTAGAATACGATAAGATAGAATGATATAAAAAATACAAGATCCAAATCCACAGGAAATACAAATAGAGAGAAAGCTAAGTGTCTAGATAAACTCCAATAACATCCAGAATAATACAGATCCAAATATACAACTCAATCTCCAATACTATGAAATAAGATAAAGATATCTATGGAGTAACAGTCTCTACAGCTAAGGGATCCTACTGGAAGTTCGGATCGCAAGTGTCCTCTAAGGCTGTCCCATAGAAAGTATCTAAGCAGGCCTCCTCCTCGTCCTCTGTAAAATTTTCAACAAGTCCAATCAGGACAGGAACGAGCACATGTCTCTCAAAACAGTTCATAACAGGTTAGGAGTATAAATCATGTAATAGAGTTAAATACAGAAAATACTGGAAAGTGTAAACCCCCTAAATTTGTACTTAAATTTTTTTATATAAATTGAGTATTTCAAAAAGTTTACTTGATGTTTGTACGTCGCATAGTCGTATTATACATCGCGTATGAACTCAATATTTTCATATGCCTCGTCGAGTGCGAATATGTGCGAGGTTTATATTTTGTAAAAATATTTTATTTTAGAAGTTTGAATTCCAAATAATAAATAATAAATATTTATTTTTGATTACTTAAAGTTGCAAAATGTGTCACATTTGGAATTTTCAAAACTTTATTTTACATCATGGAAGTTATATAAATAGTAATTTAAAAATGAGGTTTGATGCAAATGATCATTTTATACGAGACATATAAATTTATTCCATTTTCAAATTTATTGTTATTAATACTTTATTATTCAAAAAGATATTTAAAAAATATATTTATTATTTTTGAAATTATTATTAATGGTATTTTTGGAAAATATATTTGAAATTTTGTGGCCATTTTAAATTCTCGATTTGATTTTATGGATTTAATTTAAAAAAGAATAAAGGTGTAATTTATAATTATATTTGAGTTTAGATGATCTAGAATTAAATTTGAATTTAATTTAAATTTAGATTTAATTTATTTGAATTAAATTTATATTATCTATTGGGGATTTAATCAAATCCCAATCCCTATCCAACTGAGAATTCCCGCATCCTATAAATAGGCAGGTTCTCCTCCACAATTCTACCATTCACAGATGTACATTGTGTCTGTGTTCCCTGTCCATCCACTATATATGTCCGTTACATATACAATCGTTCCCCATCTCGTGCCCGACAATTCCGAGTATCCTTTCCGTCGTGTCGGACACAACTCGACACGATATCAACCCAACCGACAATACCAAACAAAATCCTAACCCTACTGCTCTACCACAACCCGTCACCACCACTGCCAAATCTGCCACCATTGCCCGGCACCTCCGCAGCACTCAAACCGTAGCCACCGCCACAACCGGCGTAGCTACCACCACCATCACCATCGTAGAAAAAATTAATAAATCCAGGAAAAACCATCACCTGTTCTCGCCGTGCCGTGCCCTCAGATCTGGCGTCTTCTCTCCTCTGCGACAGTCGCCGACACTCGGCAGCATCTTCTGAGCATGTCCGCCGTGGATCCGCTCACACTCCACCGAGTCCCCGTGCTCCTCCCGCCGATTCCCTCTATCCTCCGCCGCTTCCGGAGCCCCAGCGTCGCGACGACCATCCTCCTTTCGCGTGCGCCGCCGTGCCATCGCCGAGAAGGAGTGGAACCCTCTGGTCAGCGCCGCCCGCGCGTTCTAGTCGCCGGAGCACGCACGGCGGAGCTACCCCTCCGGAACCCCCAAACTTCCTCCTCTTCGGTGCCCGTCCGCCGCTCTCCCGCCCGCAAAACCCTTTAGTAACCCCTCTATTTTTGTTACTCTGCATCTCACTCTCTCTTTCTCCTGTCAATTTTTTTTGGGGGGGGGGAATGGGCTTTATTCTAAGGGATTTTATTATGTTAATAATATGTTAAGGGATTTTATTATGTTAATTATTATTATTATTATTATTAATATAAAGGAAAAGGACAATAATGTTTTTAAGGATTATTATTATTATTATTATTATTATTATTATCATTATTGCTACTTTATTTTTATTATTACATACTTTTGCGGTATTTTAAAACCTAGCTTTTGACCTACAAAAATTTAAAAATGTTTTTCCTTAAAAATGGATTGCCTATATTTTCAAGGATTACCTCAAACTATTTACAAGCCAAAAATATATTCCTCAAATATTATAAATGATTTATTTGGATTCCAAGTATTTATTTAAAAACTGTTTTTCTTAACTACTAAGTATAACATTCAAGGTATTATGAATATTTTCTACAATAGTTTTATTCTACAAAATTCCTTCAATCATCAATCCTGATCATGACTAATCATATCCTTAATTCCTTTCCAATTTCGGACCCCTACGTCTCGATCATGGCTATTGGAGTATTGGGATGACAGAACATCGCACCACCAAGCGACACACCAGGCAAGACACCTTGCCTTTACTGTTTAAATTTACTGCTCAATATCATGCATGTTGTGTTTATTTTCAAATTGTTTTTTTAAAATAAATGTAGATGCAAATTACTATATTTTATACAATTGGCTTAGAGTTAAGGGACTACCGTCAAATTTAGTGTGTCTCATTGACTTGTTACGATGGTACACGAGTTGTGTGTCAGAGTTGTGAGTATCATATAGAGGTCACTTGCGTGTGGGCTGATCCCCCGTACGCATTCGTAAGAATAACTGTCAATAGATGCATGATTAGAAGACTTGGCAGTTATCTATATTAAAACAGTGTGGTAGAAACGACACGTGTTTATGTGTCATGGTTACGACACACATATAATATCATTGGGGGGAGGGGACAGCTACTAGCGTAGGGGATACATTTATTTTACACATTTGGGAGATAGTGTCTCGGATGAGCGCTACGTGTTACCCGACCGATAGTCTCGGATAAGCGCTACTTGTTGGCCACTCTTTATTACTTGATTGTGACAGCCCCTGCGTAGAACGTTGTCCTCTAAATTACAATCCACATAGAATGGTTAGGAACCTTTACGCATGGATATTTTCTATTGAGCTCTTACTCTTCAGTTTATGGCATAATATTATGTGTCTTGTTACGTCCCTCTGAGGACCTAGTTCTTCCCCAGGTGTGTGTTCATGTTTTCTGCAGGTGTGCTAGCCAAGGCCGTGGTCTTCTCCATTCCTTCGAAGACAATTGCGCTTGGTTCATTTTATCATTTTATCGATCGCTTTCTTGTACATTTATATCATTGGGATAGTTGGTAGTGGAGTTTGTCTCCGCCTAACGATTGTATCATAAATGTTCAAGTTGAATTTTTCTATTATTATTTTTTTCATTGTGGATGAGATTTAGTTTGTCTTGAAATACTACATTATACAGCTTATGTATACATACGAGTCTTCGTATATTGGAGTAGACTTCGTATGTTTACAGCTGGCATGATACGTATCTAGTCCCAAGTATTTTGGGACTGGGGCATTACATGTTTTTGTGGTGGCCCATGCAGGTCAAGTTTGCCGTTTCGGTTACATGACTGTACCGAGCGGGCCTGCAATATAGGATTAGAATCTAGGAATCTCATCCACATACTTGATAACCTTCCTTGACCTTCCTTGATTTCCATATTCCGACTCCCGTGGCTTCCCTTGATTTTTGCATCTCGCTTGAACTTTTTCTACCAACACCCTATCATCTCGTGCTTAAACATGGTTAGAAATATGACTACACCACTATATACTTATTGGTCAACCCTATGGCTAGAAGGATTATATTGACAAACAATACCCATTGAGGTTATATTTGAGTATAAAGGCATTTATTTTTCCTAGAGATATGATCTTAAGGATTAGTTAATTTCAAGTTGGGTAGTAGCATATTACCGCCTTCAAAGGATAGTTAGAATTTTATTATTACAAGGTGGTATACACAAGAGGATAGCTAGATCGAGAAAACAAAATTTTTAATTTATGAATTTTTTTGAAATGGTGAAATAGTTACGATTTATTAGTAATATGAAATCGATTGAGAAATAACTTAAATTTTATTGTGACGCATGATTTACGGTTAACTTTAAAAGTTTGGATTGTAATGTTATAAAAATTTATCTCGAGATTATTTAAGGACTTTTAATTACAATTTTTAGACAACTAGAGAAGACGAAA
The DNA here is from genome assembly GCA_029216955.1 of Iris pallida. Lineage (NCBI taxonomy): Eukaryota > Viridiplantae > Streptophyta > Magnoliopsida > Asparagales > Iridaceae > Iris > Iris pallida. Next base: position 11,178,192 of record JANAVB010027596.1, read on the forward strand.
GTTTAGTTTGAGAGAGTTGAGGTTTAAAATTGAGTCGTACGATTTATAAGTTTATTTAATTTTGGGTTGAAGAAATGATGGTAAAATTTTGTTTAAATATTGGAGGATATGAAAGCGACTTTGAAGGAGAAATTTAAATTTTAAATTGTGTCATATGATCTATGATTTAAAAAGTTAATTAGATTTCAAGTTTAAAGCCTTGATTATGGATATTTAAATTTCGGTAAAAAAAAATTTAATTGAGTTACATGAATACGATTGATGAAACAGGCTAAGAGTTTATCTCGAGGTACATTTGAGAATTGAAAAAAATTTAAAAGTGATAGCTTATCATGGAAGTTTAGTTGTACCGCATTGGATATGATGAAGGTTACTTGGAATTTATTTAAAGAAACGTTAACTTTATGTTATGGTTAGATATTTGATGGAGTATCTTGAGATAGTAATTCGAAACTGTTGAGAAGCTTAAAATTTGAAATTAGATCATATATTGGTAGAGAACCAAGAAGCAAGCAAGTCACCCTAATGGAATACAAGTATTCCTTATTAACTGCCCTGATAGTTGTACTCGAGTGTAGTTAAGTCATCTGCCAAACTATGTGAAGATATCTCAATCTTGATTCACTCGACATTTCCTTAAACCTAGATTTTCTCGTGACTTTCTCATACTCCATCTAAGTGGCTATCATATCTTTAGAAACTGTATTTCTAACTTATTTTAACTTGATTTACTCGAATCTGAATTATCTTTATTTCATACTTTTAACTTGTCAATTATTTTGTGCGTTAATTATTATCTCATGAACTCCCACTTTCTACTTAAATTCTTTTGTTTCCTTTATCGTGACTTGGATATTTGGAGCACAACACTAGACTTTTTCTTCCCACAACTTTCACATTTAAGACCTAGGCGAGCTCACCTTCATGTAGCTATATCACGTGCCACTAAAACACGTCCCCTTGTACTCTATTTTTATGGTACAACTTTCGGGTCATAAAGACTAACTGTAACCTTTACCATTATATCGATATATTTATTGACCATGGATCTCGACTCAATTCTCTCGACGCGATATATGATTTTGTTCTACTTAATTCCTTACATGCTTAACCTTGCATTTTATCTTGATTGCTGGACCTATCACACCAGTAGTTTAATTCTTGTAAGTTGGGTAGAATATCTCACTACCTAACAAACCCTTTTTCCTAGTGAACCATATTGATAAGTTTATTGGACCATAACACTTAGAGGACCCTAACTTGTCTAGTCAACCAAGCCGACTGCATATGCCCAAATTTCGGACGAAACTTAGATTTTATAAGACCTTGGACTAATTAATTTCTTCCACCATTACCCTTTACTTATTATTTTATCTACCTATGATGCTAAAATAGCTTATTTTTACAAGCTTATTCTTTATCAAGCTTGATCATGACATATGTTTAATGTGGGCGCCCACTAAAACATTGTCTAAATCAGAACTGACGTATTATGGTTTGATCAACCATAGTGTATTTGGTTCGCTTTTCATATTTTATACTACGTGGATGGAGACATAGTTAAACTTGCCCCTAGAGTCTCCTCCGCGATTACCTTGACAATTCTCTTGGAATTATACAACCCCCTTTGAATCACATATTGGCATTCGAAAATATCTCCTTTGGACTCTTGTTGGCTTTCGTCTTTTAACTATTCTAGACAAAGCTTGTGATTGATAGATAGACCAAACCATTCTCCTATGACCATGATAATTGTATATACTTGGAAATAGTTAACCACTGACCAACCAATATGACTATTCCCATATTGAGCTACTTGCCTTTTTCCTCGACCTTAGATTCAACTTTCATGACCTTTTTGAAATTTGACGATGACTCAACTCTAAACCTAGACAACCCTATATCTTCTATCGTGACCCCTAATCACTTGAATGAATCCTATCATCCTTTCATTTGTGCCCTCAACCTAGACACTTACCATACAATCTTCTTCGAAGTACCCTAATCCCCAAGTCCCCAAAATATCCACTTAAGCTACTTCCATTGTATTATCATGATTTTTACCTTGACTAGCAACCCTCATTCAATTCCAAAATCGTGAATTATTTGTCGTTATCAGAATCACGATTTTCTCGCCCAATGATTTGGGTTAACTTACCCTCGTACCTTCTCATCGATATTTTATTCTTAATTTCGAGGACGAAATTCTTGTAAGTTGGGTAGGATGTAAACCCCCTAAATTTCTACTTAAATTTTTTATATATATAAATTGAGTATTTCAAAAATTTTACTTGATGTTTGTACGTCACATAGTCGTATTATACGTCGCGTATGAACTCAATATTATCATATGCCTCGTCGAGTGCGAATATGTGCGTGGTACATATTTTGTAAAAATATTTTATTTTAGAAGTTTGAATTCCAAATAATAAATAATAAATATTTATTTTTGATTACTTAAAGTTGCAAAATGTGTCGCATTTGGAATTTTCAAAACTTTATTTTACATCATGGAAGTTATATAAATAGTAATTTAAAAATTAGGTTTGATGCAAATGATCATTTTATACGAGACATATAAATTTATTCCATTTTCGAATTTATTTTTATTAATACTTTATTATTCAAAAAGATATTTAAAAAATATATTTATTATTTTCGAAATTATTATTAATGGTATTTTTGGAAAATATATTTGAAATTTTGTGGCCATTTTAAATTTTTGATTTAATTTTATGGATTTAATTTAAAAAAGTATAAAGGTATAATTCATAATTATATTTGAGTTTAGATGATCTAGAATTAAATATGAATTTAATTTAAATTTAGATTTAATTTATTTGAATTAAATTTATATTATCTATTAGGGATTTAATCAAATCCCAATTCCTATCCAACTGGAAATTTCCACATCCTATAAATAGGCAGGTACTCCTCCATAATTCTACCATTCACAGATGTGTATTGTGTCTGTGTTCCCTGTCCATCCACTATATATGTCCGTTACATATACAATCGTTCCCCATCTCGTGCCCGACAATTCCGAGCATCCTTCCCGTCGTGTCGGACACAACCCGATATGATATCAACCCAACCGACAATACCAAACAAAATCCTAACCCTACTGCTCCACCACAACCCGTCACCACCATTGCCAAATCCGCCACCATGGCCCGGCACCTTCGCAGCACTCAAACCGTAGCCACCGCCACAACCGGCGTAGCTTCCACCACCATCACCATCGTAGAAGAAATTAATAAATCCAGGAAAACCATCACCTGTTCTCGCCGTGCCGTGCCCTCAGATCCGGCGTCCTCTCTCCTCTGCGGCAGTCGCCGACACTCGGTAGCATCTCCTGAGCATGTCCGCCGTAGATCCGCTCACTCTCCACCGAGTCCCCGCGCTCCTCCCGCCGATTCCCTCTATCCTCCGCCGCCTCCGAAGCCCCAGCGCCGCGACGACCGTCCTCCTTCCGCGCGCGTCGCCGCGCCATCGCCGAGAAGGAGTGGAACCCTCTGGTCAGCGCCGCCCGCGCGTTCCAGTCGCCAGAGCACGCGTGCCGGAGCCACCCCTCCGGAACCCCCAAACTTCCTCCTCTCCGGCGCCCGTCCGCCGCTCTCCCGCCCGCGAAACCCTTTGGTAACCCCTATATTTTTGTTTCTCTGCATCTCACTCTCTCTCTCTCCTGTAAATTTTGGGGGAGGGGGAAATGGGCTTTATTCTAAGGGATTTTATTATGTTAATAATATGTTAAGGGATTTTATTATGTTAATTATTATTATTATTATTATTATTATTATTATTATTATTAATATAAAGGAATAGGACAGTATTGTTTTTAAGGATTAGTATTATTATTATTATTATTATTATTATTATTATTATTATTATTATTATTATTATTATCATTATTGCTACTTTATTTTTATTTTTACATACTTTTGCGGTATTTTAAAACCTAACTTTTGACCTAAAAAAATTTAAAAATGTTTTTCCTTAAAATTGGATTGCATATATTTTCAAGGATTACCTCAAACTATTTACAAGCCAAAAATATATTCCTCAAGTATTATAAATGATTTATTTGGATTCCAAGTATTTATTTAAAAACTATTTTTCTTAACTACTAAGTATAACATTCACGGTATTATGAATATTTTCTACAATAGTTTTATTCTACAAAATTCCTTCAATCATCAATCCTGATCATGACTAATCATATCCTTAATTCATTTCCGATTTCGGACCCCTACATCTCGATCATGGCTATTGGAGTATTGGGATGACAGAACATCGCACCACCAAGCGACACACCAGGCAAGACACCTTGCCTTTACTGTTTAAATTTCCTGCTCAATATCATGCATGTTGTGTTTATTTTCAAATTATTTTTTAAATTATATGTAGATGCAAATTACTATATTTTATACAATTGGCTTAGAGTTAAGGGACTACCGTCAAATTTAGTGTGTCTCATTGACTTATCACGATGGTACACGAGTTGTGTGTGAGAGTTGTTAGTATCATATAGAGGTCACTTGCGTGTGGGCTGATCCCCCGTGCGCATGCGTAGGAATAACTGTCAATAGATGCATGATTAGAAGACTTGACAGTTATCTATATTAAAACAGTGTGGTGGAAACGACACGTGTTTGTGTGTCATGGTTACACACATGTATAGTATCATTGGGGGGAGGGGACAGCTACTAGCGTAGGGGCTACTTTTATTTTACATATTTGGGAGATAGTGTCTCGGATGAGCGCTACGTGTTACCCGGCCGATAGTGTCTCGGATGAGCGCTACTTGTTGGCCACTCTTTATTACTTGCTTGTGACAGCCCCTGCGTAGAACGTTGTCCTCTAAATTACAATCCACATAGAATGGTTAGGAACCTTTACGCATGTATATTTTCTATTGAGCTCTTACTATTCAATTTATGGCATGATATTATGTGTCTCGTTACGTCCCTCTGAGGACCTGGTTCTTCCCCAGGTGTGTGTTCATATATTCTGCAGGTATTCTAGCCAAGGCCGTGGTCTTCTCCATTCCTTCGAAGACAATTGCGCTTGGTTTATTTTATCATTTTGTTGATCGCTTTCTTTTACATTTATATCATTGAGATAGTTGGTAGTGGACTTTGTCTCCGTCCAACGATTGTATCATAAATGTTCAAGTTGAATTTTTTTATTATTATTCTTTTCATTATGGATGAGATTTAGTTTGTCTTGGAATACTACATTATACAGCTTATGTATACATATGAGTCTTCGTTTATTGGAGTAGACTTCGTATGTATACAGCTGGCATAATACGTATCTAGTCCCAAGTATTTTGGGACTGGAGCGTTACAGAAAGGAAGTATGTGAAAACAGGAGATATTTTGTAACTGAAAGTAAATACATGATAAGTAAAGACTGTAAGTGGCTAAGTGATTTAGAGTACAATATGGTTATGTAAACGGCTTAGGGGCACATGAATACAACTAAGAGGCACATGAATACCTACTGGGGATAATGATCACATAACTAATTCTACTCACCCCGTCCCAATCAATACACAAGGAGTACCTGATGCACATGATAAAATATATAAACATGAAATACTCGATGCACCCGTAGAGGGATAACATCTCAGGAAAGGATCCATATAGTACTAATCCGTGAAGATACGTGTCAGCATCAAGTAATCTAGAGCAAGAATATAGTTCCAGACAGGTATAAAAAGATCAGATAATGTACTTGCCTGCTATCTGAATGTCCAAGATGAAAGTACTGTCCGAGGAGTGGTGTCTGTCTCCTATAGAACAGTACAAGTCACTATGAGTCTAAAATGATAATAAGATGCAAGTCAATGCATTCTACATGAATCCAGGTCAATCTAGACCAAAGTCAACTCTGGTCAACCCTAGAAGTCAAACTAGGTCAACTAGGTCAAACCTAAGTCAAACAAGTCTATACTAGTCTAACTAGTCTATTCTAGGCCTAACAAGGCTACACAAGTCCATCTAGACTCTATACTGACAAACAGATACACCCATAGGCTAAGAACCTAGGCTATAGGTTATTAGGCAATACCATGCCTAAACCAACCTACAAATCACATGTATACATGACAATATCTATATCTAAAATAATACACATATTGATATATTTATATAATATAACTTAGTAACATACATTAGCCTATATTTAAACTATACATCATATACATAGATAAAGAGGGAAACCAAGTGTCTAGTGAAGTGTATACTAGAGTGTCCATATACATATAAATGTGTGTGTGTGTGTGTCATGAGTGTACAGTGACAGTCCAACATGGACAGTAAAAGAAGTGGCTAATGTGTGTGAGCATGAGGGTTCAATGTGTGGTGTTAGTGAGACATGGCAGTGGTGTGAGGCAATGGAAAAATTAGTTAGCTAACTAGAAAATCAGTGAATGGAAAACAGGAATTCAGTGAATGGAATAACATGACAGTTGTGTGTGTGTGTTATAGGAAATAGAAAAAAAATTAGTAACCAATGTTGGGAAAAACAGGTATTCAGTGAGTTACTAGAGGAATCAGTGCACTACTATTGGAAATCAGGAAATGGAAAAAGTGGAGTGTGTTCAGGAATTAAGCATGTAAAGTACCCTTCATTCAGTTGACTGTTCAAATAGGCTAGATAACACAAAACCTCAATCAATCATGATAGTTCATAACAATCTCTGGAACCCCATCAATCCATTTACAGTGGACTTACAACATACATGAGAATTCAGTTTAAGAAAGGGAATAATTTCTCAGGTTTTAAGGGAAGAAATGGAAATCAATTCTCATGTTTTTAGTATCTAGGAATTGAGAACTTAATGACAGTTCAATAAACTAATTAACCCCAATTTTGAATTCAGTTAAAGGAAAGGGGAATCAATATCAGTTAAGGAAAGAAATGGAATTAAAATCTCAGGTTTGAAAGATCCAGGAACTAATTGACAGCTTATAGGAATATGAACCTTATCAACTAGATGAGTATCAGTCACATTCATACAGGCCACCCGATGTCCAAATTTCTATTTCTCAATCAAAAACCTAATCTATCTTGTAAATCAAACTAACACGTACTAATACATTTGTGCAGATGATTAAATCATGAAAATTAAATATCAAAACAGTTTGAACTGGAATTTAATTTTAGAAAACTGAAAACTGGGTGAATGTATCAGTTAACATCCCAACCCAATGTTCAAAATCCTATTCTAAGTGCAAAACCCAAATCCAATACGTAAAATCAAACTAACAGTGGCTATTACATGTGTACATGTATCTAACATGAAAATCTAATCATCAAGTACAGTTAAAACAAAATTTAAAAGTTCAAAAATGAAGAACAGTACATAGTATCAGTCAATACTCCAACTCAAAGTTCGAATCCCATTCCAGATCATAAACCCAAATCCAACTTGTAAAAATTAACTAACATGAGTTATTAAACATGTTACAATCAAATGATAACTGGACATCAATCTAAAATCAGATTTAATAGGATTTAAAGTTTGGGATTTGAATATATCAATGTTGTATCAGTCGACAGTCCAATTCCCCATGTCAAAATCCCTTTCCATAGCAAACAACCTAATTTAATATGTAAATTCGAACTACATAGATTATTAAACATGTCTTGGAATCAAAATGACAATTTAATCATAATTTAAACAATCAAAAGTGGAATAAATCATAGGAATAACAGAAACTGTACACAGTGTAAAACAGTATCTCGTGCACGTGTTCATTGGGCTCGTGCACGTGACACGACATGACACAGACCCTGTGCTCGTGTCCCAGTGTCGAGTGTGTCTAGGTCTAGGATCCTGATACCCTGATTTGGGTCCATGACACGTGTGTCAGTGACACGACACACGTATCAGTCGCCCAAATTGCCTGAACTCGATTCAGCGCGTGACCAATGCACACACGAATGCGCGTCCGATACGACACGAGGACTCATAAAACTTGGGGAGCCTCGTGTCAGTGTCAGCCCCGACCTGTGTATTGAATTTCCCGTGTCCTCGTGGCATGTCCAGTGAGTTATGGCCTCCGAGTAGCAGGGGACTTCTACTCGCGTGCTATGTGCACGGGAAACAGTGTGTTCACGTGTCCATTCAGACACGACACGACACAATGGTCACCTCAGTCCAACAGAAATCAACAAGCGAGACCAAACCCTAAATTTCTATTCAAACAAAAATAGAAAACAAGAACGAAATGCCCACTGTGGCATTTCGTCGAACACTTGGTATGCCCACTGATACGTGTCCGATACAGACACGTATTGGACACAAAACATAGCAAAACCTATACCATCAGTTAGGGTATTCCTAGGGCTTCCTATTCATGCAATTAAATCACTTTTTTATGGAGAGGATTAGGAATTATCTAGGTGTGTGAAAAAGCCCAAAAAGCTTCAAAGAGGGGTGTTTCTCTTGCTACCCAAACTCCTCCAAATTGCTCCTCCACTAAAATTTCTCACCATAGTCAGGAAATACACATAGATTAGAACCTATTGCATAAAATTAGAAGGAAAAAGGAGTTGAAATAGAGAAGTTATGGATTGGAGAAGAAAGGGGTTTATCTCTATTTTCAAACTTGCTATTTCCTAAAGGAGGTTAGCCCTAAGTGGTAGACACATTAAATAGGGGTGTGGAACCCTAGGTGGCTGGCCATAAATGCTAGGGTTATGGTTTTGGTTTCACTAATTGGGTTATGGACCTCTACGGGCCTTAAGCCATAAGTCGTGGTTTATGAAATCACAAGTCATAATCTAACCTATTCATTATCCATATTTTTTCCAAATTAATTCTAATGACTAGGGTATCATTAACTTAGGTTAAACTAGAGTTTCATAATCTAACCAAGTGGTCATAACTAGGGTTAGCTTCTAGGACAGTCTCCAAAGTCACCATGAGTCAAAGTCAAGAATAGCACTAAATTAAATTATACCAAAAATCACTTAAATTCCAATAATTCTAATTAATACTAACTAACACTAACCATGGTTAGTTAAGACCAGCTATGACTAATCTAGGTTAGGTCCAAACTAATTTAGGCTAATCACAATACATTGCAATCAATTAAATAATATTAAATTCACCCCATTCTTAATAATATATTAAATTCCAAATAATAATTATAAATATAACGTTTCAAAATTACCCTCATCTGGAAAACTGGGTGTTACAACGAGTCCAACCAGTAAACGTTAAAGGTAGAGAGGTCAACAACAATTAGAATCCAATGCTTCCTACATTAAAGGGAACATGAATGGAATAAAGCACATTGGTTATTGAATAGGAAAGAAAAATCTTGCTTCTTGATTAAAACTTCTTACTCCTTATAAATGAATGGAATGAAGAAAATTTGGGTTTTTTAGCCTCTTGGAGCCATTCTCTAATCAGACTGCTTATTGCAGGCCCGGATGCATTACTCATAGCAGAAGGGTTGAACATTATCAAAAGCTCCCGAGAGTTTTGAAATTTATCAAGCAAAAACCTAAAGCCAAAAGAATAGTTAAATATGGTGTCAATCTCAAAATCAAAATTTCAAAATATAAATTTCATATTTCTTACCTCATGTAGGCAACAACAGGATTCACATCTAGCCATTGCATCCTACATACCTCCAGCAAAACGATTTTAGAAAGATAACAAGATGGATTAAAGCTTCCAAACATTCCTTTCTCTAGTAGTATTTTAAGATGAGGGTCGGTATCCTTAATGTCTTCTACCACCTCTCCGAAAGTGTCAATTATCTCCCTACCACAGCCAGCAACCTTCAAAGATTGAACATTGTCAGATTCAATTGGTTTAGTACTAACCTGTTGCATATTGAATTTTTTTAGACAATTTCATAAAAGATATTGACACTAGCATTAAATAATATTACCTCAAGACCATCAACAATAAACTCTTTGGGCCAAGCTACTAAAAATCCAATTGCATCTTTAACAACTTCCATTTCTCCATGAAGTGGCATGGGAAGGCTCACATTAGGTTGAAGGGCTTTCATAATTGAAACCCTAACATTATGTTCTCCTAATTCAATATTATGAATTTTCTCATTTGGTCCACACCCTTCAAAGACAATTCCTTCGGCAATAATATTTTCTTTTGTGCCCACTGCTAGCTTACATTTGGTTCCCTAAACAAAATAAGAAACAATTATTTCTGGATATAATTATTACATGTTATAAGTTGTTGAATAAAGATTATGTATTAAATATATGTACTTACCATGCCAATGTTCGATGTAGGATATAGTATATCTTTTTGCTCGCTTAACTTTCTATTCTGTTTCACCTTTTCAAAGAAGATAGAAGATAAAAAGCATATTAGAATAAACATATTAGAGAAAAATAAAAGAAGAAAAGCTTATTAGACGAAATAGAACTAATTGTAATAAACATTACCTTAGAACCATATGATGGACTCTTGTTTCCAAGAGACTCGTGTTCATTCTTACGAGACATTATATAGTTCCTATTACCACTTCCTTTGGTATTGGTAGCAACCTTCTCAGATGTTTGTGAAGCTCCTTGGGCTTGAAATTCTTTTAGCATGATCTCCAATTCTTGTCTCCGTTTATGCTCCTCTTCCAATTGGGACTTGAGTAGTTCATTTTGTTTTTTAAATCCCCGTTTTGGAAACATGAAATAGGTCGTTGGTGTCGGTCGTAATCCCAAACCCCGAATACGTCCCGAATGCTCGGGAGTGCCCAACGCCAAGGTTAGAATATCCGAAGCTCCTTCGGTCACCAAACTCCCATCTTCCTTTTGTTTGATGTATTCCTCCTATAAAAAGTACAAGGTTTTAGAAATATAAGCATGTTGATAAGCATGATTCCTCTTAATAGACTGGATACGATATATACTCACCACTTTCATAGCTACGTCCTTGGTCCTATCGTCAGTAAATGTACCGTCCTTACTAACTCATGCTTTTGTCCAAAAAAACTTTTGTCATCTATATATTTTTTTCCCAACTGTCGTTGTTGTTTTGAAAGAAAAAACCATGTTATAAGAATATATATGTCCACATGTAAATCATGTTAATTGATATACAAATATGCATTACTAGCTCCTCTTTAAGACCGGCATATCCCTTCCTGCTTAAACGATGAGGAAACTTGCCCTTGGCTCTCCATGCACTTTGCTTCTTGCTCATTTTCTTATGATTACAACACATGAAGGTAGAGAAGAAATAAGATTTATATAATAGGGACCAAGTCATCCTTGTTATGCATAAATTTTTTTTGACAAGTTAACCTTAAAATTTGCAGACAGTCTGCTTTTGACGAATTTCTCCCACACATATTGTTTCAAGATCCCTGAGTACTTTGGTGGAGGGTGCTTGAGAAGCTCAAGATTGCCCTCATTCAGATAAATCCAATGCTTGGTGAGTTGACCTTTGAAAGCCCTCCAACGTTAACTCCGAGCCATGGATGCTAACACAAATGCTTTACTATTTGGATCCAAGTCAAATTTGGCCTACAACAGAAAATAAATATTCAGCATCTATACATGAGTGCATAACATAGTGCATAACATGTAAAGCATTCCAGTCTGAATAAGTTCAGACTTGAATTCAAGCATTCAATGGTGTAGTAAACAAGTGAATTCAAGTCTGAACTTTGTTCACTTATCTGAACTTGATGTCCAGACCTGAGCTCTCTATGTGCAGGCAATGCATATATGCAAGAAGGAATCTGCAGTGCATGACATTAAGTGCACTTCTCAAAAAATATAATATTCTAACCCCTGGGCGCAGGCACCAAATTGATTCATAAAAAAAGCAAGATTATCCAAAAGTTATAGCCTTTGAAGAATTTTGGTGGACATCACTTCTTGTTAAGCAAAAGAAAATAAGGTAATCGCTGTCATGTGTCAAGTATGAACCTTTTCATATAATAAATAGATGGAGGTATCTTAGAATTCAGATACCAAGAGTCACCACAAAATTCACTTTTCCATATGTTGCTGCAACCAAGGGACTGAGCTCTCATGGTAAGCACTGAACTGAATGGCAATCCACTTATCCATATGTGGGTTGAACCAATATCAAACCACAGATACCAAGATTCACCATAAAATTTGATACAAGAACATTCAACTAAAACCAAAGGGCAGTAATCTCTACTCCTAACACACATTACTATCAATGTATATACCCGAATATGGAAGAGGAAGAATCATATATATGTTTTACCTGAAGAGGAAGAAGCATATGTTTTTCCTGAATAGCAGTCCATAAGCTCTTTTTAACTGATTCTGGCACTTTATGCCAATTTGGATAAGTTATTTTTACTACGGACTTTACTGTGATGCCGCAGACAGTTGCCAAATTAATTTTTCCTTCACCAATTGGTTACCTAACATCGTTATAAATGATCTTTATCCTCTCTTCATTCTCTTTAATTTTGCTAACTTTTTTGGATTTTGATGCCCCTCTACCTTTTTTTGGCTACAATTTTGTTCCCTGGAATCCTCACTGTGCTTTGTAGACCGTAACAAATTAATGGCATAATTAGATTCATATTAATCTTGCTAAAATGTGCTTGAAATAGCATGAAACATAAAATATCCTGAAACAGATTATAGCCTGAAATATACTATAGCCTGAAACAGAATATAGCCTGAAATGTGCTTGAAATATAGCCTGAAACAGAAAATAGCCTGAAATAGACTACAGTTTTGAGGGATTTTAATATACTCTGAGACAGAATATAGTAGCCTGAAACTGTTTGAGGGATTTCCATATACTCTGAGACAAAATATAGCCTGAAACATACTACAGTTTCGAGATCAAAATAAAATGTGCTTGAAATAGCATGAAACATAAAATATAGTAGCTTGCAGCAACATATTAAGACAATTCTAGATCAAGATATACTACAGTTTCTCCCATATACTCTGAGATCAAAATAGACTACAGTTTCGAGAAAAAAAAAACACATATTAAGACAATAAAGATGAGGGATTTCCATGAAACAGTTCTTGAAACAGTTCTCAAAATAGACTACTAAGTAATTTTTACTTGCAGCAACATTTCAGACTTGCAGCAATATTTCTTTAAACAATTCACTTGCAGCAACATTTCAACAAGAAGATTTGGACTGTGCAATCCAAGTTCCCTCGCAATCTTCACGTAAATAGGTCGAGGGTGATTCATCAACAACATCAAATGACTCAAAATCTGGTACTTTATTGCAAGTTTCATTTGTAACAAAACAATCGATTCCCTCGTCGTCATTGTCTTCATCATAATAAATCCTTTGAGGAGTCGATAAAACGATTGACCAATCCAATTGATCATGAACATAAAATACTTGCTTTACTTGAGAGGGCAAAACAAAAGAGTCAGACTTGTGGCCAACTCTTCCAAGCTCGACCAATGTAAAACCAAGTGCATCAACCTTAACACAATTCTTGCTGTCAACCCAATCACACTTGAAGACGGGAATCCGGAAGGAGAATTAGTCAAGCAACCAAATCTCTTTGATAACACCGTAAAATGTCATATTTGAGATGATGGGATTGTTGTCCTTTGTGCTAGCAACTTGAAAAGTCTTTGCCACTAGAGACACTCCACTGTTTTGCTTGACTTGTATGTCGTCACGATCTTTCGTTTGATAGTGACACCCATTAATTGCATAACCTGGAAACTTAGTCACGTGATGTCGAGGTCCTTGAGCTATCCATTTTAATTCATCAAAGACATTGCTAGTTAGGTCTTCTTGCGCAGTCTCAACCTGTCTTTTTTTCCTAAGTTCAATATTTTATTTTCACTAAGTAGAACATAAAATACAGTAGCTTAATCAATACCCTTGATCGTAACCAACTAATAAAGCTGCGATTGTGTTCATCTTCTAACCATTTTGCACTTTTTACTCTACGAGGGTGCAACTTTTTCAAGTAAGCCTCGTGCTCCCTATCAAGTAATAAGTAGAATTTTGTTAATTACAAAACGAAATATAAAAAAATATGTGCTTGGTCCAAAGATAAAACTAAGTAAAGAATAATATAGACATCTTTACTCGATATAAGGTTGAACATCATTTGTGTTGTGCAACACATAAAGATGTGCTTGGTCCAAAGATAAGCGGTCAACTTCACAGATATTTCCTTTTCCTATAGGTTTTTCCTCATTCTTCGTAGAAGGAACTCCAATGGCGGGTTGTTCTTCTAGATATTTTGAAGAAAACTCAATGGCTTCCTCTGCGATATAACATTGTGCAATACACCCTTCAAGACGATCCTTATTTCTCACATAACCCTTTATCACACCCATAAACCTATAATGAACAAATGATAAAGATAAAAATAATTACACAAACATCAATCATGTTACTACATAATGAAAACCAAAGTTTAGACTAGACCAACCTCTTTGGTGGGTACATCCATCGGAAGAAAATCGGACCGCCAAGTTCGACCTCCCTGACAAGGTGTACCATTAGATGTACCATTATGTCAAAGAATGATGGTGGAAAATATTTTTCCAATAAGCACAATATGATCGCAAGATTATTTTGGATATCTTGCAATTTTTGTACATTCACGACTTTGGCACAAAGGGCATTAAAGAATAAACATACTCGTATAATAGCACATCTCGCATGCTTTGGCAATACACCACGTATTGCAACAGGAAGTAGTTGTTGCATTAGAACATGACAATCATGGGACTTGAGACCATATAACTTTCGATCTTCCATTGAGACACTAGATCTAAAATTTGAAGAGTAACCATCTGGGACCTTAAGGTCATGCAAAGTTTGACACACTATTCTTTTCTCTTGCCTCGATAAAGAATAACATGCAGCTGGAAGATAAATCCCATTTTTCTTATTATGGGGTGCCAATTCTTTCTTTAAGCCCATCTCTATAAGATCTTTGCGACTATTGATCCCATCTTTTGTTTTTCCAGGAATATTTAATAGGGTCCTAACGATACTATCGTAGACATTCTTCTCAATGTGCATGACATCCAAGTTATGTCTAATAGGAAGATATCTCCAATACTCTAGCTCAAAAAAAGGGATTACTTCTTCCAACAACTTGTAACTTTGTCTTTTTGTACTTCTTTTTTCCTCTTCTTTGGTGTCAATTTCTTTTGCACTTCTGCTTCCTTCTTCTTCTTTGAAGTCTTCTTCTCTGATATCTTTTTCTGGAACATCTTTTTTTCCCCTAAGAAACGTCAATCCCCGCAAACTTTATTAATATTTGTTCTCCACTTAATGGTTCAGGATGAGTTCCGAACTCTTTGTCACCATTAAATACCTTTCTTTGTGATCGAAAAGAATGGTTATGCGGAAAATACCTTCTATGACCAGTATTAATGTTCTTGTTGCAATGTTTCAATCTATCTGAATAAGTATTTTCGTTGCATATTGGACAAGAAAAATATTCTTTCACACAACAACCAGACAAGTTGCCATATGCAGGAAAATCGTTAATAGTCCATAACAATACAGTTCTCAATGTTAAAGATTCTTGCTGATAGGCGTCGTAAGTCACAACTCCATTCTTCTACAGCAACTAGAGATCCTCAATCAAAGGTGCTAAGTAAACATCTATGTCATTTCCAGGTTGTTGGGGGCCTGATATCAACAATGTGAACAATGTGAACTTTCTCTTCATACACAACCAAGGTGGTAAATTATAAGTATTTAGCATTACAGGCCAATAACTGTACCTACTACTGAGTGAACTAAATAGATTAATCCCATCGGCTGAAAGAGAGAGTCGAAGGTTTCTTGCTTCTGCTGCAAACTCTGGAAATTTATCATCAATTGTCTTCCACGTCGGTGAATCTGCGGGATGACGCAATTGGCCATAAACTTCCCTTCCGTCTACATGCCATGTCAAATTCTTTGATGTTTGTACCGATCGGAACCACCTTTTAAAGCATAAAATAGATAGAAAGTAACATAGAACTTTAGCTGGGATGCCTTTCTTTTGCTCTTCCTGACTTTGTTCAGACATATTCTTCTTTACCATATATCTCGACGTTTCACACGTAGGACATGAGGTTCCATTTTCATAATATTTTCTATAGAGTATGCAATCATTCGAACATGCATATATTCTCTTATATCCCATTCTAAATATTGAGAAGCAACGCTTAGCCTCCCTAGTAGTCACAGGCAATTCATTTTCTCTCGAAAGCATGTCGGCGAACAATGTCAACACATCTGAAAAGCTTTTATCACTCCAACCACTCTTGGCCTTGATACTAAAGAGCTTCACTGTCGCAGATAGCTTCGTATACTTTTTACAACCATTATACAATGGTTTCTTAGCATCATCAAGTAATGAATTAAAGTTCTCTTCATCATCTCCTTCAATGTCGTTCCTTTTTTAATGCATGGAACATCTCTAGTGTATCTGCCACATCATTTAAAGTATCCATATCATAGTCCTTATAAACAGACGCACATATATCCTCACACACTTCATTAGGATCAACTTTCCCATGCCATATCCATATAGTATACCTTGGATTGATACCAACTGTCGTCAAATAAAATTTTACATCTTCTAAACTCTGACTATAGAGATTCTCGCACTTATTACATGGACATCTAAAAAAGTCGAGATCATCCCCACTAGCTTTAACATGCTCCATAAATTCATCAACTCCGGCTCTATATTCTTCCGATAATAGGTGCTTTGTCATCCAAGATCTATTCCTCTGTATAATAAAGCAAAACACCGACTAAGTGATTGTAACTTGAAAGTTTCATTTCAAGCTGAATGCGAAAAAGATTGATTCCAGAATGGCCAATGTGAAGTAGATATGGCTAATAAATTCAGACTCATGAAAGTGGAGAAGGTTGATTACAGAATATAACTTTAATTGCTAGAGTTAAAAAAGAAGAAGAACAGGACTTAGGAATAGTTTATTTGGTTATTATAAAACATAAAATGGTTTACAATTCCCTATATGTGCATACGGGTATAAAAGGTAACAAGATGTCAAAATATGTAAGAATATATATTGAGAAAGTCTATATGAATTATCTACATAACTACAAAAGAGGGTCAAATAAACCTAAAAAAGAGTTGGTCAACGCTCACATCCAACATGACCGATATCATTTAATCTAAAGATGTACAGTCAAACAATTACAAATTGATGTCAAAGATCCATCCCACCCTCAATGCATGAGCAACGTGTACACTGTAAAAATAAGTTGTATTGCAAGGACTTGATTTAAAGACAATATGACATGGCACATACACAGACACGGTACCAATTTCTGTGTGACCTGGAGTAATTTCGAGAGTAAAAATGCCATGTTCAACATGTGTCATACACGACGTTACAGGGACATTAATCTCTTTTTTGTCCATGATTTCTAGAAAATAGTGTAATTGAAAAGAACGTGTCTCCATGAATCAAAACAAACCTTGCTACCCGAACGCGTCTCCATGAAGTTCAACTTGTAAGTATTCGTCTGAAAGCAATGGAATTAACACCCTTCCACGCTACAAGAACCAACAAAGAAAGAAACAAGAAGATGAATCAATGCGCGGATAAAGAAAATGCCTCACAAATTAGTAAAAAAAAAGAAAATTCATTCAAAGATTTCTAAACATGCATTTAAAGATTTCAGCCATCTTTTGAAAACTAGAAAATAGAAAATAGGTCAAAAATTAAGGCATTTTACTAAAATCATGTCGAGGCAGAATTTAGGGCATAAAATAAGAAATAATAGAGACATAATTTAGGACAAACCTTGGGGAGGGGGGAGGGGGCTGAGGGGAGTTGTGGAGCGGGGAGCGGGCTGAGGGGAGGCCGGGAGCAGGGAGCAGGCTGAGGGGAGTTCCGGAGCGGGGAGCGGGCTGAAGGAAGTTGGGGAGCGGGAGAAGAAAGAGAGAAGGAGAAGGGGTTTAGACTTTTTCTTAAGTGCGGGAGTAAGTGCGGGAGAGTCGAGGTTTCGACTTAAAATTTGGTATTTTTTTCATAACGCTCGTATCACTGAGAGACAATCAATAACGTTTATATAGAAAACCGTAATAGAATATAGTCTTGCTGAACTTTGATGATGCTTCTTTATTAGCCGTCATGAAATCCACTTATCAAGCATCATTAATAGGTCTTTTTGTTGTAGTGGGAGAATCACTAGGCTTATAAAGACTAACAAGATCGACATCTTAATCATCCTTGAACCCAAAATCCCCTACAAGAGACTCAAATCCATTCAACTGCAGATAGGCTTTCATTCGGCCATTGCTGGCAGACACGACATTTGGATCGTCTGCTCCAAGGACATCAGAATTGGAGTCTTCCGAGAATCCAGGCAAGCCCTATCTTGCTAGATGG
Source organism: Iris pallida (assembly GCA_029216955.1). Taxonomy (NCBI): domain Eukaryota; kingdom Viridiplantae; phylum Streptophyta; class Magnoliopsida; order Asparagales; family Iridaceae; genus Iris; species Iris pallida. The sequence continues at coordinate 11,196,550 of JANAVB010027596.1, forward strand.
AACACCCTTTCATCCCCAAGCACGTGATCCTTTCCGCGGTTCGTGGCAGTTGTGACATCGCGGATCACAAACACCTCTGGAACGACCTCCTGGACAGCCACCATCACCACCATAACCTCTAATGGCTTTGCATAGGGGACTTCAACGCTATCATTTGTAGAGAAGAGAAGACAAGCGGCTGTCCTCCCCCTCATTAGACATGCAAGGCTTCAACAACTTCATCTTCAACTCCCACCTCTCCCCTCTTTCGTTCACTGGCAACACCTTCACCTGGTGCAACGTGCAGGAAGGCGACCGACGGCAATACTCCCGCCTCGACAGGGCCCTAACAAATGCTCACTGGCAAGGTATGGGGACTACCTCTAAGCTATCTCACCTTAATGCCACCGAATCCAACCACTCTCCCCTGCTAGTTGGAATGACTAGCATATCCAGCCAGTCCAAAAAGAGTTTCTGCTTCCTGGACTTCTGGAACGAGCACCCCCAATTCTTGGGCGTCATCGTGGAAGCTTGGAACAACTCGGACTCCCCTGAACCTATTTTCCGGGTTGCCAACAAGCTCGAGGCCACGAGGAAAGCCCTAGCGGTCTGGAGCAAGCAAGCTTATGGAGATATTTTTCAAGCCATTCGTGAGGCGGAGGATGACGTTACACGTGCCGAAGCCAGGTACATGACCGACGGTTCACCGGCTAGCAGGAACGCCCTTAACCTCACCAAAGCTATCCTCAAATTCAGGGTGAAAGTTAAGACCGATTTTTAGAAGCAGAAAATGAGGCTTAAATGGGACAACGAGGGGGACAAAAACTCGAGCTACTTCTACGCCTGCGTCAATGGTCGCAGACAAAAACTCACACTCCATCAAATTATCCAAGTGGCAGCCGTGAAGTTCTATTCCCGACTATTCTCCAAGGAAATCGTCCTCAAAGACTACTCTTTTCTGGACGAGGTTCCCCACCTTATTAGCGACACAGACAATATCTGATTAGAACAGCCTCCTTCAGAGAAAGAGGTGAAAGATGTCGTCTGGGCCCTTGAGAACACAGCGCGCCCGTACCAAACAGGTTTTCGGGGGTTTTCTTTCGCATATGCTGGAACGTCATCAAGGTGGACATCCATAATGTGGTCTCTGTCTTCCTCCAGGGAGCTGCATACCACAGAGCCATCTCGAGCACCAATCTGATCCTCATCCCGAAGAAAGACAATCCAAAGACATTTTGCGACTTTCGCCCCATCAGTCTTTGTACCTTCACCAACAAGATCATATCCAAGATCATCGTCTCCCGCATGTCTGGCCTCCTTCCCAAGATAATCTCGGAGGAGCATGTAGAAGCATGGAATTTCAAGACCAAAAATCCTATGCGCCAAACCCTACATGCGCCAGAGCTTGGACAAAGTACTTCACACAGCAAAAAAAACAAATATAGACATTGAAAGAGGACTTTTTATTACATATAAAAGTCTATTACATGTCTAGAAAAGATTGTACAAAGGAGAATTTCTACAAAAGAAAAGATCCTAAGTCTACAGCCAGCAGCCACCATGCGCCCTCAAATAGGCGCAGCGATCACCATGCGCCCCCAGTCAGGCGCACCCCACCATACGCCCTCAGCAAGGCGTATCCTTTTCAGCAACTCAGTTATGTGCATCCTCAGTTATGTGCATCCCTTCGGCAGCTCAGTTATGTGCATCCCTTCAGCAGCCCAGTTATGTGCCGCTCTTCCAGCCAAGCTCACCGCCGTCTAAATGCTTCGACTAATGAAGTATTTATTGAGCAGAACGAGGGTGGCAATCAACCCTCTAGCTGGAGGAAGAGCTCCCCAAACCGAGGAAGGAAAAAGCACCATAAGCCAACCTGTGGCCAGGGGAGGTTTCGAAAGAGCCTCCAAAGGCGAAGGAAGACCGTAATCGAAACCGCGGCTAAAGGAGCAGCTTTCAACACAACCAGAATGTGCGACACCCATTTTGAAGGAAGAAAGAGCTCCCAAAGATGCAGCACCGCAATTTCGATCTGCGGCTCTTCCTGCACAACGAAGTTGAGCCTCGAGCATCCCTATCTTTGGATGCAACAGGCACCTTCCGCCTGCCTCAAAAGCCCTCGACTCCGACTTTTGGATGTAACAGTCACCTTCAAGTGCATCAATGAAGACATGGCGTCACATCTTCACCCTCGGGAGTATCTCGTCAACAGAATGCATCCGAGTAAACAAGTTCATGTTGGAAGAACGTAAGAGAACGAGAAGCAAACTCTCTCCATGCCACTATTTATAGGTCGGGCAAATCAAACCCATGCGCCAAGTGGATGACTCTCCGAATTTCGTGCAATAAATTTGCATTAAATGGATGAACCGGATGCTTCAAATTCAGCTAAGTCAAAACAGCTATTTAAAGCACTCAAAGATCGTAACAGTTGCACCATTAAAGACGTGTCACGAAGCAGATGCGCCGGCCAGACTGCGCATCACATAGACGCGCCCTTCAAGCATCAAGCGCATCACACGGACGTGCCCTTCAGTACCAAGCACATCACAGGGATGCGCCCCCATACGTCCCCATATGCCTAGTGGGACGCCAACCGACGCGCCCACTCAGCTGTCCATCGAATGTCACAAACATTAAATGCTGAACTGACAGAGTTAGCAGCACGCCTCCCGAAGTCTGAATAGTTGACAGCTTTTTCAGAAGTCGAAGCATCGCCAACGTCAGCATCATCATTACTTTCCTCCGACGGCTACTACTACGTGGCCACTCAACCACTCGCATGCGCCTCGACAGCTATGCGTCCCAAATCTGCATGCTTCTCAAAAGCCATGCGCCTCAGACTTTTTACTGATCCCTAAAGACAGAAGAAAAGTCACCATTAAAGCTCTGCATGTACCTCAAAAGCCATGCGTCCCAGACTTCTCTCTGATCCCGAAAGACAGGAGTTAAGTCATTACTGAAGCCTCGCATGCGCCTTAAAAGCCATGCTCCCCGAATGGTTCGTGACTCATAAAGTTTACGAGCCAAAGTCTCCTCCTGCGCCCAATCCTAGGGGCATCCTACCAGATTATTCCCTACCAAATCAGGGATCTCCGAGCCATGGGTCGATAACACGTGTCCTTTGACTCGACTCGCCCAAGATCTCAGCAACAGAAAGATCTTCTCCTCTGCTACGTGCCGGTCCACAACAGCAGCATGAAGAATTCAACCCCTCGATCAGGGCGCATCGTTCGTATGCCTCCATCAGCAATCACCACGTGGCGTCCCCATGACCAGGCGCATCCTACATATGCGCGCATGAGCAGTCAGCCTGCAGACTATATAAATAGAGGGATCATTTTCTTCTTCCACACCCACACACGGACAGAACACAAAACGAACGAACATACCACCAGAGAGGCAGATACAGACACTCAACGTTTTTCTCCTCTCAGCAAGCTCCAGCATCCAGAGCAATCCAGACCTTCAGAGAACCGATAACCGTCATCAGATCGTCAACGGAGTCAACGTATTACAACTCACTCCATCGGCACAAGGAACCCAGATAAATAAAAGTGTACTCCTAGGACTACATCTAAGTCCTATATTGTAACACTGTTCTGTTTGTATTAAAATTTGCAATAAAAGAATTTTAATGGAAAACAAGCTGGCGACTCTGCTGGGGACCTCTTTCTCTTCCACCGAGAAAGCTGTGTCGCAATCCGACGACGTGAAGGTGGGCTCCTCCCACAAGACGCTGGTCATACGCCTCAATCAACAGGCGTATGAGGAGTTCATCTCTGAAGGCAGTGCGAGTCCTTCGAAGCGGCTGTCGAAGCCGAAGAAGACCCGCCGGGTCTGGGTGCGCAAGGTCGACGCCTCGGGCACCACCACCGAAGGGGATGCGCCAATCCAGCCTTCCCTTCCTGCTAACGTCCTCAGCAACCAAGATGCGCCCGCTGGTGCAGCGCATCTCTCGGGGAATCATACGGCTAACCACATTCCCCAGGCATCTCCCTCGCAAGCGAGGGAGATGCGTCGACGGAGCAGGGGCGCAGCCAATGCCCCGTGCATCACCTATGATGCGCCACAGAAGGTCTCTATCTTTGATAGACTCACTCGTTGTAATGGCGAGGAGAATTTGGATTCTGAGTACTATGCCCCCCAGCGGACTGGTACGAAGAAATCCAAGACAGCACGGGCCATGCACCCCAAACGTGTTATGCCAACAGCAAGCCAGAAGCATGTGCTCACAATCATGCGCGCTGCTGATGGTAAGCTGTACAAGGTCGACTCGAGTGCTGTGGTGCCAGAAATGAGCCGACCTACAAAGTCCTTGTCTCACTTGGGCGCATCTATTGCATGCACAACCAAGTCGAGTAAGGCAAATCCAGTGGTCTTGAACTCCCGTGCCTCCTCTGGTTGTGCGTTTGAGGTCCGTTAAAGTCACTTCAAATGCTGTGGTTCCCACACTACTGATAGGGATGCCTGTTTGGTATTAGATCAGGGGGCGCAGCACTCACTTGACCACCCCGGTGCTTGGCCTTGCCATGCGCCTGAAGGGGGTGTGAAGGTGGCACTCTCCTCCAATGATCTGCGTAACGTGATCACTCACAAGCGTCGATCAGGAGAGTCGACTGACAAGCACGATGCGCCTCTCACGGGGCATACTTATGCTGTGGTCACCATCAACTGCTGTTGCAAAGCAGCAGTCCCACCAAGGCAGTCGGTGTTCCAACGGCTGCAATCATCGACACCCCTCTGACGTCGCCTCGGAAAGAAGGTGTCAACAGAAGAAGAGCCAAGGGTTTCTTCATGCAACGTGATCTCCAACTCCTCGTCAGTTCGAAAGGCGACTAGCAGTTCCTCTTCCTCGTCCAAAAGCCAGCCGAGGAAAACCAAGACAGCTGTCGCATCCTCCGGAGTGTTCGAAGGCACTCGGGAGAGGAAGAAGATCTTGAAAGAAGCTGGGGGTAGTCAGACCCTTGTCGAGTCCGAAGATGAGGGTGTCCAAAGCACATCTAGGGCGGATCCTGTCAGCCTCCCAAAAGATGAGGATATTCCCCAGAACATAGCTGGGGGTAGTCTAGCATCTGCAGATCCGAGTTTCGGAGACGCAGAGGCCCTTCAAGACGGAGCTGAGGGTAATCAGGCCCTTGCAGATGCGCCCGTGGAGAATGTTCTCCCGAACATAGCCGGGGGTAGCCAAGACGAGGCTCCAGGAGAGGCAACTCCCCCACAAGAGAGTGAGGCCGAGAGTGAAGCCTCAACCCATCCATCCACTCGCGGCCGCGTCATGACAGTAAACGAGACTGGGGCTTATATCGAGTCTGATGCGCCGCCAATTGACCTCGTCCAGCGCATGGATACCCTAGAGGGAGGACTCAAAACCCTCTCTGCCTCCATGCAAACACTGACTCAAATAGTATTTGAGATACGGTCAGCTTTGGCCAGGACACCTTCTACTGGTCCCGACCCAGGGGCCAATGGAGAATCGAGTGTACCCCTTCAATGGGTATCCTCGGACATAGATCGTCGCGAAGTACCTCGGACGTCGGAGCCCTCAAATGCTCAACTCCCGGTAGTACCACCTTCCCCGACTCCCAGCTCCATAGAAGACGTGGTCGAGATGATCAGGGACTTGCGCGAGCGCTTTGAGTCCAAGACAGGACAAGAGGAGCGCCAAAAGATGGGTATCCCCCAACCTTATCCCCTCGAATAGAATAAGGTGGTTTATCCTCCAAAGTATAAACCATAAACACTGATGCCATACGACGGAAAGGACTCTTTGCGTCGCTATCTGACGTATTTTCTGTCTCAAACGGGACATCTTTCGAAGGAGGACGCACTACTTACCAGCATATTTGTTGGGGCACTGAAAGGAGTAGCATACGACTGGTACTGCAGCCTTCCCGATAATTCAATATCTTCCTTCGACGACCTGACGCGTCTTTTTCTCGACCGTTTCTACGACGGCAGAAAGGACATGACAATGGCGTCCCTTATAGAGATACGCCAGAATGAGAAAGAAACAGTTCGAGTGTTCATCGAACGCTTCCGACAGGCCTGCTTCAAACTGCCCTCGGGCATGCCAGAACATGCGCTTCTCTCCTCCTGCAGCATGAACATGCTGCCGGCAGTCAAACTCTGGCTTAACTCTACTCCTTCTCCCGATTGGAGCTCCTTGATCATTGAAGTAGAAGCCGCAGAGAAGAAGACGGCCAATGCTCGTCTTTTGGGAGTCAGTTTCCCTGCCTTGGAGGACAAGGGGAAACGACCTGCAGCCAACAACCCCGGACAAGAGACAAAGGGGAAACATGCATTGACTGTTAATGCCTCCAAAGGTGCGTCAGCACCTGCTCAGAAACCTCCACTGGCACTAAGGCCGAAGGAGGTTTATTCGTTCAACGACGAAGACACCCTGCAACTCTTTGAGATACTGAAACAGGGTGACAAGATCAAGCTTCTGAACCCGAAGCATTCCGATGAGGTTGGGAAAGTGGACAACCCGAGGTACTGTCACTACCATCGGTTTGTCGGACACCCAACCAAGGATTGCTATGTCCTCAAGAATTACATCCAGCGCATGATCAATGCGGATGTAATCTACGTCGACTACGAAGAGAAGACGGTGTCAGCCAACGTGGTGTCACTCCAGTTTGGCACCTTGCCGCCAACTATAACACAGGATGGCATCGTCCCCATCCCTAAGGCGACAATGGAGGTGGTTAACTTACCACCTACCCGGGATAACGTGAGTGGACTCATCCCACTCACCACATCTCGAGAAGAGATCCTATGGGTTTACCCCGATCTCGTCTTCGAGGTGACTCAACCGGAGGTACGCCCTACCTCCAAATCCAAAGGCAGAAAGATCAAGTCTTACCGTACGGTCTCTTCTTCAGCGGAAGAGGCACTTCCTGTGCAGACACGTTCACAACAGAACGTCCAATCCGACGAAGTTGCCGTCGAGGTGGTGCCTCCTGGCACCGTCCCTACTGTCTAGGACGAGGGCCCGTCTAAGCCCCCAGCAGCCAATAAGCAGAAGCAGATAGAAGCCCGCTTCGATAGGCCTCTACGAAAGGAGAATGCTTCGGGGCTAGCCAAGCCCCACAACTTCGATATACTAGCACAATTGGCCAGTACTCCTGCTCGCCTTTCTCTGTTCGAGCTCCTTCGTCTTTCCAAAGTCTCCCGAGAAGCTCTCTGTGAAGCTCTGAAGGATGCTGAATCCTTTCTCAGTCAGGTCAAGCAGCCTGAAGATCTTCCGACTGTATGCACGTACTGTCATTGTGCGGATGAGGTTATCCCCAATATAACCTTTACCCAACAAGACATGCTGCTCATACACAACCGACACAACAGGACGCCGTACTATACAGTGTATATCGGTTTAGTCAAGGTGAAGCGGATTCAGATCGATCCGGGGTCTTCCCTCAGCATCATCTCGAAGACGCTGCTCTCAACACTAGGGATCCCAATGTACCGACTGACGCCCTCTAACACAACAATCAGTGGCTTCAACGCTAGCAAAAGCGAACCACTGGGCAAAATACGACTAAAATGCCACATCGGTAACCTTAGAACCGAGGTCACTTGTTATGTCGCGGACGCTGAAGTCAACTACAACCTTCTGTTGGGTCGCCCATGGCTGCATGAGTACATGGTGGTGCCATCCACGCTCCACCAATGTATGAAGTACGTGTCCACCAACAATGTCATCCGTACGAAGTTCGCGGACATAGACCCTTTCAAAGTGATTGAAGCCTACTTCACCGATGCTGACTTATACAAATTACTTGACGAGAAGGAAGCCAATGATGCTGACGACGAAGCAGAAACGGCAGCAGAGCCGGACATGGAGCCTGAGGTCACCCCCGACGCTCCTTTGAAGATCCGACTCAAAGGCAAACCGCCTCAAAAGTTGCCTCCCATGAGCATTAAGCTACCCGGGAAAGCACCAGCTGCTCCTGAAGCTCCCCTGAAGATACGGCTCAAGGAAAAGCTGCCTCAAACATCGATCCCCGTCGTGGCAAAACTACAGGGGAAGGCGTCAATCATCGGAGGCACAGCGGAGGCACCTCTGAAGGTGCGTCTTAAGGGCAAGCCGCCGCCATCCCAGTCGCCAGAGAAGGCCTACGTAATCCTCTCGGACTCCAAAGCCAATGCTGTGGTGGACTCTCCCGATCTTACTCCAGTGCTTACAGATGAAGAGTTAGGAGAATATATCTCGGCTGATGTAGATGCCCCTTCTCTGGACAATATAATCCTGCGGGATAAAATCTCATATTTCATCAATAACAGAGTGTCTTTTAATTATTCTAGTCTTCCACATTGGAATGCCATGTATACATTAGATAACGCTCTACGGTCGTTACAAACACAAATAACGACCATCCATCATGTAAATCGAGTAGTCCTGTCCTAAGGGGTCTGTTACATAGTCCCACCACGGAGTCGAGACGAAGAATCCATCATCCTCGGCAAGGTTGAGCGTCATCAAGACCTCCCGCCACTCGAGCCAGAACCAGATGCCGGCAGAATGCAACTCTATCGGTACACAGACAAGGCAAAGTACCTCATCCAAAAGATGGATTACGACCTGAAAAGCAACAAAGGCCTGAACTATGGCAAGGGTCGACGTCTCCCTCTCGGGCTTCCAACACCTGAAGGAAAGCCGCAGGACTACTACAATAAAACTCGACGGGGGGTAGGCTATGTCACGCCACCGTCAACTCCTGAGAGTTCAGACGCGGAAGAGGTAGAACCTTCTCACTCGTCCAAAGCATCAACCTGGGATTCCGATACCAGTATCGGATCAGTCTTCAAGAAAGTGCTGTCAGCCAACATGACATCAGCACAACCTCAAGAAGATGAAGGCCAAATGCCAGAATTCTTTGAAGAAGAACCCTGGACTCAACGCCTGGGAGAACAGTGGGAGTCTCATTTTGAACTGCGTGAACCTCCCACCGAAGATGAGGTCGAGAAGATCGACCTTGGGAATGGATCTTCTTCCAAACCCATCTTCGTCAGCAAAAGCCTAAAAGGAGAAGACCGAGAATCTTTAATCCAGCTGGCTAAAGAGTATATCGACGTCTTCGCCTGGAGTTACGAAGATATGCCGGAACTTGACCCCCAGATCATGATACATAGGCTGAACATCTTACCTGATGCCAAGCCTATCAAACAACAATAGTGACGCTTTCGTCCGGACATCATGAACGCCATTGATCAGGAGGTGGACAAGCTCTTGACCAGCGGCTTCATCCGTGAAGAACAATACCCAGATTGGGTAGCCAACGTCGTCCCCGTCACCAAGAAGAATAGGAAAATACGAGTTTGTATCGATTTCAGGGATCTCAACTCTGCCTGCCCGAAGGACGAGTTCCCGCTTCCAATCACCGACGTGATGATCGACAACACATATGGCTTCGAGCGCATGTCTTTCATTGACGGGTATTCGGGCTACAACCAGATTAAGATGTTCCCCGATGACGTAAAACACACGTCATTCAGGACTCCAAAGGGTGTTTTCTGCTACACAGTAATGTCCTTTGGCTTGAAGAACGCTGGTACGACATACCAACGAGCTATGAGCACCATTTTCCGTCAACATCTTCACAAAACAGTCAAATGCTATGTTGATGACATCGCAGTCAAGAGCCGTCTCAAAGGAGATCACCTGCAAGACCTGAAGACAGTCTTTGATCGCATGCGGGCGCACCAGCTCAAGATGAACCCCGCTAAATCCTTTCTAGGGGTTTCTAGCAAAAAGTTTTCGGGCTTCATCATCACGGCGAAAGGCATTTATGTCGATCCCGAGAAGACCAAAGCCATCCTGGATATGGACCCTCCGAAGAACCTTCGAGAACTTCGAGGCCTACAGGGGCATCTGGCATACATCCGGAGGTTCATAGCAAACCTTTTCGACAAATGTCGACCCTTCACTCAGCTCATGAAGAAGGGAGTCTCTTACGTCTAGACAGAGGAATGCCAAAAAGCTTTCGATGACATCAAAGCTTACTTGACGAGCCAGCCAGTCCTGGTGGCACCATTCGCCGGCAAACCATTCCTCCTCTACGTCCATGCCATGGATCATTCCCTCGGCGACCTGCTAGCTCAGAACAGCGACATAGGCTATGAGCAAGCAATCTACTACCTCAGTCGAACTCTGATCGGGGCCGAACACCGGTACAACCCCGTTGAAAAGGAGTACTTAGCTTTGGTATTTGCCGTCCAAAAGACTCGACATTATGTCTCGGGGCAGACAATTCATGTCGTTTCCCGAGTCAATCCGCTCAGGATCCCTATGACGAAGCCAGGATCATTGAACTCCCGGCTAGCCACATAGGCGATCTTGTTAACACCATAAAACATGGTGTTCGTTCCATAAAAAGCTGTTAAGGGTCAAGCTCTGGCCGACTTTTTAGCTGCACACCCCATCCCAGAGTCCTCAAGACTCTATGAAGACATTCCAGATGAGGTCCAAGAATTAAACGTCACCGGAGAAGGCTCCGTCTGGCGGATGTTTTTTGATGGAGCTTCAAGAACAGGCCCCAAAGGCTAAATCATCGCTGGAGTGGGGGTGGTATTAGTCTCCCCCGATCAGCTGGTCATCCAGCGTGCTTACTCCCTTTTGAAGCCGTGCTCCAACAATGTTGCCGAGTACAACGCACTCATCATGGGACTCCAGCTTGTGCAACAGCTGGGGGTAAATCATCTGGAAGCCTACGGCGACTCAAAACTTGTCGTAAACCAGATCAGAGGACAATACAAAGTTCGCCATGAAGATCTGATCCCTTACCATGAAGTTGCATTGAACATCATTTCAACCTTCACCGAGTTCTTCATCGAACATGTACCTCGTCTACAAAATCTAGAGGCTGATGCTCTGGCCGGCTTCGCAGCCTCATTAACGGCTCCCCTCGGAACTCAACACTACGTCATCGTAGTGGGTCGAGACCTGGTCTATCCTAAAAATAACCTGTGCTCACAAGTGGCCCATGCCATGTCAATGAGTACTGGTGTTAATGTCCGAGACTGGAGATTCCCATTCATCGACTTCGCTGTCTACGAAATTCTCCCAAAGGACGCGAAAGAAGCTGTCTCAGTCAGGAGATGCTCTCTTCGATTCTACTACGATACGGCTACTAAAATGCTGTACCGACGCTCCTACGATGGACTTCTCCTTCGATGTCCAACGAAGAAGCAGTCGAAGCCCTTCGAGAAGCTCACGATGGAACCTGTGGGGCCCATCAACCTGGTCCTAAGTTGCAGGACCGACTGCGACGCATGGGCTACTACTGGCCAACTATGGCCGAGGACGCTGTCGAATATGCTAAGAAGTGCCATGTGTGCCAGCTTTACGCAGACTTCATTCATACACCGTCAGAACCACTACATCCTACAGTCGCCTCCTGGCCCTTCGAAGCTTGGGGCATGGACATTGTGGGACCGATCACCCCTCCTTCATCGGAAGGACACCGCTTTATTCTAGCAATCACCGACTACTTCTCTAAATGGGCAGAAGCAGTTCCGCTGGCAGAAGCAAAAAGCTCCAGGGTGATCAGCTTCATCAAGCACCACGTCATCTACCGTTTCGGAATACCCCGGAGGATCATCCACGACAATGGTCCTCAGTTCATTAGCCATGTTTTCAGCAGATTCTGTGACAAGAATCGCATTCAAAATGTGGCATCAACCGTCTACAATCCGGCAACAAACAGATTGGCCGAGGCGCTCAATAAAACTATCGTCAGGCTACTCAAAAAGGTCGTGTCATCTAACAAATACGACTGGGACGAAAAGCTCGACGAATGCCTTTGGGCCTACCGCATAACGGTACGGACCCCGACAGGCAACACACCATTCTCCTTGGTCTACGGGAGCAAAGCGGTACTGCCCCTCGAGATCCAGATACCCTTACTCCACGTAGCAATCACAAACCAACTCACAGAAGAGGACAATCAATGTTGTCGTCTGCGGGAACTGGAGGCACTTGACGAAAAGCATCTCCTAGCTCAACAACGCATCGAACTATACCAGAGGACTTTTTAAGTTGGCGACCTGCTCCTAGCAGTATATCACAGGCTTTCAACAAAAAGGTCAAACAGAGGACTTTTTAAGTTGGCGACCTGGTTCTGGCAGTCAGGAGACCGATAGTGTTGACTTACAAAACACCAGGAAAGTTCGAGCCCAAGTGGGAAAGACCTTTCATCATAGAGACAGTATACACAAACGGTGCTTACCGCCTCGCCAAATCCAATGAGGACTTATTTATGATGCCCATCAACGACAAGTTCCTAAAGAACTACTACTCTTGACATCTTTCAGACATGTGCTTCTACCCGGGGATCTGTGGACCCAATTATCAGGACTCACAGACAATTCTCTTTCACAAAATCATACGCTTCCGGAACCCAGCTGTTCCGTAGAATCCTCCAGTAGAAGGACAACCACGTTCACATCACCTCTGAGTTGCCCCCTACACCCTACAAAGCGGAATCTTACATCCCATAAGACTACGCTACCCACCATGTTTACCACATCCACATTACCTCTGAGTAAACATCCCGTACAGACAACCCTTGTGTTGTCGTACATTGATCGCAGAACTCCCACGTCCATATTACCTCTGAGTAGTTCCGTGTATCCCCCAGGATCATTCCTACCACGTCCATAACACCTCTGAGTAGGAAGATTCCACCACTTGAATCCCATATTTGCCATGTCCACATCACCTCTCAACAAACATGAAGGTTCTCTCAAACTTATTATCTGTACCTAAAAACCAAGGTGCACAAAAGATAATAGGTCCACACAAATTATCAAGTTCATGACAACAAAAATGAACACACCAAAAAAAAACTTTATATTCTTTATTTTTAAATAGAGAGTAAAAGTTTACATCCCCAGCAAGAGTTGCAAAAATACAAAAAAGAAGAGACTACAATCCTTAAACATCTCCAGAGTTGGCTGAAAGCTCTTCAATCCGACGTCTCAAGTCCGCCGCTCAAGCCTCCACAGTCGTCAGGACTCGACATTCAGCTTCTTGACGCACCACTTCAATAGCCTCAGGAGAAGTATCATTTTCATGCTTCTCATCCAGCTACTGCCACTGCTGAGCCAAAGTAAGAGCCCGGTGGGTGAAAGTTGCCTCCTCCTTCTTGAATGCTACGTATTCAGCCTGGACACGTTCGGCGTCTAATAGAAGTCGGGCCCGTTGGTCCTCAAGGCGGCGGATCTGGACATCAATCTCCGCGATACTAGTGTCCAACACAGCTCGTGCCTCCACCGTCTCCCGTGTAGACTGAGACAACCGCTCCACTGCAGCTTCAATCTCAGCCACTTCACGGTCCCAGACACTCATAGTGGCCTGGTAAGAAGACTCAATCTCGGCGACCAGCTTCTCCTTCTCCGCATCTATCAGGACAGAGAGGTTATTTTGCTGGATGTGCTGTAATTCGGAAAGCCGCTGGTCCAACTCAGCCACCGAGGCTTCCAGAATGACGGCCATATGATCGTGGCCCTGGTGAAGACGGATCAGGTTGATATGAGGCAGTGCCAGAGTTTTTGCCATCATAAAGCTCCCGTTGGCGTCCATCACTGCCGATACCCCCCTCTGCAGTATTTTATACACTGCCTCGACGATGAATTTTACGTATTCATCTGCATCCGCCAGCACCTGCGACGTCATAGCATTAGTCAGAGGAGCTGCTCTAGTTAGCGAAAAAAACCTCGACACATCATCAAAGACTCAAGGTCTATGTGCGTTGGTGTACGTAAAATAAAACTCACCAACTACTTTCGGCCGAACTTCGATAGGCCGACGGGGAACGTCAGCCGCGGCAGCTTTTACAGGCTCTTTCCCTTTGCCTCGTCCCTTGCCAGCACCGCCGCGAGGAGCCTTGGGAGCTATTGCTTGAGAGAAGAAAGTTAGGGTTTTTGTGAAGAAGAACTCTAAAAAGCAAAGGAAAGGAGAGGAAGAACTCTCTCTCTCTCTCTCCATCTCACACCTCTTTATAGGGCTTGGGTGCACGCGTGAACCGATGAAGTGTGACCTCAGTCGTTGCCTCGGGTTCTATGAAGAGATAACCGCAAATAAAACCAAAAAGATCATCATTAATCTTTCTTGGTTATCGAGGAGTTATCATTTGTATTAACTGGGCGGAGCATGTGCCCCATCACTGATTTACGGAGTATCTATGCGACCCGACAGTCATGCGCCTCTACCACCATGCTTCTTATTCAAAGTATTTCAAAACTTATCCAAAAGTTTTGAAAACTTTGAAAGGGATCTTGTAAAAGCATGGAATTTCAATACAAGAAATCCTATGCGCCAAACCCTACATGCGTCAGAGCTTGGACAAAGTATTTCACACAGCAAAAACAACAAATATAGACATTGAAAAAGGACTTTTTATTACATATAAAAGTCTATTAAATGTCTAGAAAAAATTGTACAAAGGAGAATTTCTACAAAAGAAAAGATCCTAAGTCTACAGCCAGCAGCCACCATGCGCCCTCAAATAGGCGCAGCGATCACCGTGCGCCCCCAGTCAGGGGCACCCCACCATGCGCCCTCTGCAAGACGCAACTTTTTTAGCAGCTCAGTTATGTGCATCCTCAGTTATGTGCATCCCTTCGGCAGCTCAGTTATGTGTATCCCTTCAGCAACCCAGTTATGTGCCGCTCTTTCAGCCAGGCTCACCGCCGTCTAAATGCTTCGACTAATGAAGCATTTATTGAGCAGAATGAGGGTGGCAATTAACCCTCTAGCTGGAGGAAGAGCTCCCCAAACCGAGGAAGAGAAAAGCACCACAAGACAACCAGTGGCCAGGGGAGGTTTCGAAAGAGCCTCCATAGGCGAAGGAAGACCGTAATCGAAACCGCGGCTAAAGGAGCAGCTTTCAACACAACCAGAATGGGCGACACCCATTTTGAAAGAAGAAAGAGCTCCCAAAGCCGCAGCACCGCAATTCCGATCTGCGGCTCTTCTTACACAACGAAGACGAGGCTCAAGCATCCCTATCTTTAGATGCAACAGGCACTTTTCGCCTGCCTCGGAAGCCCTCGACTCCGACTTTTGGATGTAACAGTCACCTTCAAGTGCATCAATGAAGACATGGCATCGCATCTTCACCCTCGGAAGCATCTCGTCAACAGAATACATCCGAGTAAACAAGTTCATGTTGGAAGAACGTGAGAGAACGAGAAGCAAACTCTCTCCATGCCACTATTTATAGGTCGGGCAAATCAAACCCATGCGCCAAGTGGATGGCTCTCCGAATTCCATGCAATAAATTTGCATTAAATGGATGAACCGAATGCTTCAAATTCAGCTAAGTCAAAATAGCTAATTAAAGCACTCGAAGATCATAACAGTCGTACCATTAAAGACGTGTCACGAAGCAGATGTGCCGGCCAGACCGCGCATCACATAGACGCGTCCTTCAAACATCAAGCGTATCACACGGACGCGCCCTTCAGTACCAAGCACAATACAGGGATGCGTCCCCCATGCATCCCCATACGCCCAGTGGGACGCCAACCGACGCGCCCACTCAGCTGTCCATCGAATGTCACAAACATTATATGCTGAACTGACAGAGTCAGCAGCACGCCTCCCGAAGTATGAACAGTTGACAGCTTTTTCAGAAGACGAAGCATCACAAACGTCAGCATCATCATTACTTTCCTCCGACGGCTACTACCACGTGGCCACTCAACCACTCGCATGTGCCTCGGCAGCCATGCGACCAAATCTGCATGCGCGTCAAAAGCCATACGCCTCAGACTTTTCACTGATCACTAAAGACAGAAGAAAAGTCACCATTAAAGCTCTACATGCGTCTCAAAAGCCATGTGCCCCAAACTTCTCTCTGATCCCGAAAGATAGGAGTTAAGTCATTACCGAAGCCTCGCATACGCCTCAAAAGCCGTGCGCCCCGAATGGTTCGTGACTCATAAAGGTTACGAGCTAAAGTCTCCTCCTGCGCCCAATCCTAGGCGCATCCTACCAGATCATTCCCCACAAAATCAGGGATCTCCGAGCCATGGGTCGATGACATGTATCCTTTGACTCGACTCGCCCAAGATCTCAGCAACATAAAGATCTTCTCCTCTGCTACGTGCCGGTCCACAATAGCAGAATGAAGAATTCAACCCCTCGATCAGGGCGCATCGTTCGTATGCCTCCATCAGCAATCACCACGTGGCGTCCCCACGACCAGGCACATCCTACATATGCGCGCATGAGCAGTCAGCCTACAGACTATATAAATAGAGGGATCATTTCCTTCTTCCACACCTACACACGGATAGAACACACAACGAACGAACATACCACCTGAGAGGCAGATACAGACACTCAACGTCTTCCTCCTCTCAGTAAGCTCCAACACCTAGAGCAATCCAGACCTTCAGAGAACCGATAACCGTCGTCAGATCGTCAACGGAGTCAACGTATTACCACTCACTCTATCGGCACAAAGAACCCAGATAAACAAAAATGTACTCCTAGGACTACATCTAAGTCCTATATTGTAACACTGTTCTGTTTGTATTAAAATTTGCAATAAAAGAATTTTAATGGCAAACAGAGCATAGTGGCTTTATCCACGGAAAAAATATCCAAGATACCATCATGTTAGCCCAAGAGTTAATTACCTGCATGAAGCTTCCAGCAAGAGGGGGCAACATAGCCATCAAATTGGACATGGAGAAAGCTTACGACAGACTGGATTGGCAATTCATGATCTTGGCCTTCAGAGCCTTCGAATTTTCTGAAACCTGGACCAACATCGTATGGAGATCGATCAGCAACTCGTGGTTCTCCACAGTTTATCAACGGTCAGGCAGACAGCTTCTTCAAATCGGGTCGTAGGGTTAGACAAGGAGATCCTCTATCTTCCACCATCTTCATCATTACGGCGGACGCATTGAGCAGAAACCTTAATGAAATGGCGAGCATCCCCAACTTCCAGAACTATCATACCGCCAGCGGTTGCCCGATCATCACCCACCTGGCTTTCGTAGATGATATCCTTATTTTATCTTCAAGGGATGTCAGGTCGGTGGAAGTTGTACACAATACGCTTCAGAGATACGTCGGGTGCTCGGGCCAGAAGGTCAACCCGGACAAAAGTGTTATCTACACCCACCACAAAATCAAGAGAGAGCACGCGGCTAGCCTCTCCAATACCACCTCCTTCCCCATCAATCATCCTCCATTCCACTACCTTGGATGCCCCCTCGGGTACGGTAAATCGAACACCGGTATTTTTGAGAACCCGATCAATTATATCAAGAAAAAACTCGAGGGTTGGCATAATGCTACTTTATCCCCAGGAGGCAAGACGATCCTCATCAATCACGTCCTCACATCCATTCCCATCTACACCCTGTGTAATGACCTGAATTCGTGATACGTATTTAGAGTACGTATGCGTATTTTGGACCCATATTTTATTTTAGTCATGATTAGTTATCTTGGTTTATTTTGCATTGGCTTGGTTTTATTGGCATGGATAGTTCAATTGGTTTTAATGGTTCATGGGTTTATCTTGGATTAGTGAGGCTGGGTTTATTTTATGGCTCATTTGGTTTAAATTGCTAGAGAGAGAGTTTATTGGCCTTGACTTGGTTCACCTTGGTTTATTTTGGTTTGGTCTATTTTGGTTTAACATGGAGAACCCCACCCCATTATAAATATCAACTTCTCTCTCTCTCTCCTTATTATTTTCTTCATCTTCTTCCTCAAGCTTCTTCCTCTCCACCACCACCACCCACCTAGGCAAGTGCATCTTGCTATCACTTGAGGGCTACATTTTATTTGTCTATTAGCTTTATTAGCTCATTTTAAGAAACATTAGAACTTGGGTTTTCTCCATTTGGAGCTTAGAATTTTGTAGATCTAGGTTTGAAGTATTTTCGGATTTTGGTGGATTTGATCTATAAAACTTGTTCATTTTCATGTTTTGATTGTTCCATGTTGAAGAGAAATGAATTTTACACAATTTAGACCCTTGCAAAGTTGGATTTGGACTTGTTTTGACCTAGTTGTGGTCCTTGGAATTTCTGAGTTCTATGGCTTTTCTCTCGGTTTGGGGAAGAAGACCCCTGTTCCCGAGCGCAATCCAGTCCAGCGCTTTTTAGCGCCTGGCGCAATCCAGTTGGCCCAGCGCCTTTTGGTGCTAGCGCAATCCAGTTAGCCCAGCACTCTTTAGTGCTGGTGCAATCTAGCCCCCTGCGCAGTTCAGTCACTGCGCAATCCACCCCCTACGCAATCTATCCCTATGCGTAATCCAGTGTGTACGCAATCCAGTGCGTGCGCAATCTATCCCCCTGCGCAATCCAGTGTGTGCGCAATCCAGTGCGTGTGCAATCTGATCCCTGCGCAACCCGACTCAGCACGGCTCAGCTCTTGCGCAGTTCATCCCCTGCGCAGTCTGACCCCTGCGCAGTCTGATCCCTGCGTAGCTCAACCCAGCGTACTCTAATCCTGGCGCAATCCAACCCGACCCCAGGGACCCTTGCGCAATCTGTCCAATTATGGAGATTTGGTTTTATTTCTTTTTTTCCTTAAGCTTGGCTCTTCTATAGCCCTGTATATTGGTATTTTATTAGATATTTACGCCCATTTTATATCCTTACGCCTTTTGTCATAAACTTGATAATCACAAATTTATTTAATATGTTTGGAATGATAACTTGACATGATTGGCTTGACATGATAGACTTGATATGACAACCTGACTTGATGATGACCCGTAGTGGTGCACTCTTCACAAGTAACCTGACATGGCACGACAGTGACCCGTAGTGGTGCGCTCTCGACCAGTAACCTGACATGACATGATAGTGGCCCGTCGTGGCACACTCCTGACTAGTATACTTGATCGGATAACCTGACATGTTATATCTCGATAAGCTATTGCGGCGGCTACTTGACATGACATGACCTGTATAATGACTTGATACCGTAGGCGATTGTGCTTGTATAAATGAACCAGTCTTGTCTCGCATCATGTCTAGGGCATGGACCCCTGAGTACCACGGTCAGGGGTACATATTGAAATAAACTAAGGCTAATAACTAGAATAATCTACTAGTCATGAAGAGATGTTCCCCAGTTACAGGCGACCCCGTTATTCCGGCCGCAAATATTTGGACTTGTAGCCTGCCGACGAGTAGGGCACATTTCCAGCCCACTGTCATGTGGGGCACTCTCGATTGTCACTTTAATGATTGAACTCTATTGTCTTGCACTCTTCCTCCATTGACACTTTAATGATTGAACTCTCTGGATTGTCACTATAATGATTGCCTGGATAACCTGGGTAGCTGCAGGGCCTGTGACTACTTGGAGCATCTCATTGCATCTTGCTAGTAACTAGGATTGTGATAACCCTAGTTAGTTAATGTAGAAAGCCGTAGGCAATGATTGGCCGTGATTGATTGGATGGAGTCTAGTCCAGTATAGTATTGTCTAGAAGTGATCGATTGTAAGATTGTACCAGCATGATTGAATGATTGTCACTCCAGATTGTCACTATAATGATCGTCACTCCAGATTGTCACTATAATGCTTGAACACTATTGTCACTCCAGATTGTACTATCCTGATTGTACCCTTCATTGTCACTTTTATCATTGTCTTCTTTTCATATATATTGTCCAGCTATATTTTATTTAACATGATGCTTCTCTTAATTATTTTCTCTGATTGGGACAAGTGCATTGGTAGTGCGCGAACCCCAATCTGTGTTACTTATTGTTTTCTTACATGTTGAATGCTAATGATTTGCTGGTTTTAGTCCTTAAGTGAAGCCTCCTTTGTGACACTTGCTCTTTCTGGGGTCTGACCCAGCTGGTTTTGTATGGCCAGATACCGGAGCAGCACCAAAGGATCTACCGGATTTCCAGCCAGATGGTGGCCACTAGGCGAAACCTTGGCAACGAGTGGGTTTCTTTTTGTTCTCCCACTGTAATATTGTAAATTATTCTGTTGAGGTGTTTAGCCGACGAGAAAGTGTTAGCTCGTATTTCACTTTTCTTATTGTCTGCCTACGGGCTGTAACATGATTGACAAGCCCCGGGGGTTGATCATGTATGACTGAACTCTTGCTAGTCCTTACATTTTGTACGACTAGCTTCATGATCATCTGATATGTAATATTTGGGACGCCTTATATTTATGTATTTGATGCTCTGACATCTTGTGATTATTACTAGTTGGTTGAGATTGAGACAATAGGCTATTTTATGACCTTAAGAGACTGATGGATTGTAGCGAAACCCTCACATATCTAGACAGCCGTGACCGTATAGCGGCGTGGATTCCACTCCGTTATACGTAGCTGGCTATGTCCGTCCCCGCTCTCCAGCATTCTGGTTCTGGGGCGTGACACCCTGGCTGCGTGTTCTCCTCCCAAGAAAGTACTCTCTTCGATCGAGAGTACCTTCAGCAACTTTCTCTGGGGACACAGCAACGACAATGACAAGCATCATTAGCTAGTTGGGATACCATGGCTCGTCCTACCGGGGAGGGCGGCCTGGGATTCACCAAACTTTTCCACATCGTTAATGCCTTTTCGATGAAACTGTGGTGGACGCTCCGCACGAGTCAGAACTTATGGACCAGGTTCATGAAGGCTAGATACTTCAAGCACATCCAACCATCGATGGCTATCTCTAACAGCAGATCCTCAGAGGCTTGGCATCACATTCTTATCGGACGGTCTCTTGTCGAACCCGCGATTCGTCTTCAGGTGGGCAACGGCGATTCATCGCCATTTCTGGAACGCTGGGTTGGAGACATCTTGCTTCCCAACCTTTTAGCTGCCCCTAGAAATAGCACTATCAGGGACTTGTGGGACCCCTCTGATAACAACTGGAATTGGAGCAAGATCTGGGTATGGGCCGGGTCAGAGGCAGTCGATTGCATCCGCCGCAGCGGATTGACGATTGGGTCGGACACAGATAAGCTCAAGTGGTCGCCCGCAGTCGTCAGAGAATTCTCGGTTAGATCATCCAGAAGAGTGATCCTTGGCAATGCATCACCATCTCCAACCATAGCATCCTTTTGAAAAATATGCATCCCCAAGAAGTGGTCCTTCCTCATTTGGAGAGCCCTACACAAAATCCTACCCACTGATGACACTCTCAACACTATCGGGTTCAGCCTTGCATCAGCGTACATATGCTGCTTTGATCATCAATCGGAAACAGTCAACCACATCCTCTGTCAAGGGACCTCCCTGTCAAGGTATAAAGAGTACTTTTCTAGCGATGCAGAATGCCTCATGGGGGCGACAACTTCCATGACCTCGTGGCGACCTGGGCCTCCGCGTCCTATGGCCACCAGATCGTAGCCGTCGCAGCCACGTAGGTTATCTAGAAAAATTATAACAAGGCAAGATATGAAGGCCACCAGTACTCCGCAGACCAACTGATTTGGAAGACCATTCGGCAGTGTCGCAAAAGGAGATCCCTCTGTAAGCACGGCCATACGGTCTTCTGGAACTCTCTCCTATCGGCTTAGCCGTTTTGGTTTCCGTTTTTCCTTTATTTTGATAGTATACGTGTATAGGCCTCGGCACTTTGCGCCTAGTGGTATACTTGTATAGGTTCGACTTTTTCGGCCTTCTTGAATAAAATGGGTTGTTGTTCCAAAAAAAATTATATATATATAAATTAAATATATATATATATATATATATATATATATATGAGAGGATGAGCTTGGGTCTCGCAGGCGGTTAGCACTCTTGGTCGGCCGGCCTCCTCGGCCAGGCGCCCGGCCACCGCAGCGACCTCTTTGTCCCCCGCGGGGCCGCCTACCTCGGTCGGTCGGCCGTCTGGACGCCTCCCTAGTGGGGGGGTTCCCCCTAGTCGGCCTCCTCTTGCCGTGGGGTTTCTTCTCCCCCCTCGCTGTGCGGGTCCCCCCTCGGCGCCCCCTCGGCGTCGATTCCGGCGCCACCGTGCACGGCGCAGTAAGGCACCCGTCGAGCAGCCCCCCGCTCCGGCGCCCCAGCCCTCCGCCGCTCCTCTCTCGGGGCACCCGGAGGCTCCTCTTCCCCTACCCGCCTCGACTCCTCCGTCAGTCTCTGCCCCGACGCCGGTGGCCTCCCAACCCCCCTTCCGTACCTCTCAGCGGTGACATCCCCCTGGCTCCGGCCTCCCGCCCACTGCGATGGCCCAACTCGGCCTCGTCCTCGCTCAGCCCCCCGGCTGAGACTCCCGATGGCCCTGCATTTCCAGTGCTGGTTTTCTCCCCCCTGTCGTCGTCCCAATTGGCGGCCCCACCCTCTCCCAGACGTCGGCACCCCCCCTCTCGCCGGCGGTGGAGCTCTCCCCGAGCGCCCCACCCTCGTAGGCTCTCTTGGCAGCACAGTCGCTGGCGACGGCCAGCCTCTCTTTTCCTGCGTCGTCATCGTCCCCCTCCCCCCGCTAACCCTTAGCGGAGGCCTCCGGCGCTCTCTCCGCCGCTTGCCGGAGCATACCCCCAGCCGGGGGTAGGACCCCTCTATCATTGGCCAGTCGTGCCCCCTTCCTCTCGGCGGCAGAGATCCCCTCCTCCTTCCCTCAGTCGTCCCCGATCCTCCCGGGATCGCCCCATCGGCGCACTTCCGGTCGTCGTACCCTCTTCCTCCGCTCCATGCTCGCCGGCCCCCTCGCCGGAGCCCCCGTCGCTGCTCCGGTCAACGTGTCGGGGGCACCTCGTACGGCGAGCCCCTTTGGACAGAGCGCCACCCACCCAACCTAGGGCAGTGTGCTACCCCCCTCGGGCTTTGGGCCTGCCTTGGGTAGCGTGCACACCCACCCCCTCAGCTGGGCTGATTTTCTGCCCTTACTTTTTTAACTCTTGCACTGTTTCGAAAAGTTTCAAATTTTGTATTTCGAAATTTGAAATTGTTTTTAAGCACACTAGTTTTACGAAATTTTGGTCCTCCAAAATTTTGCACTTGCGTATTGCTAAACTTTTGGCTGTTTGTACTTTGATATACAGGGCCCTTTTGTTTTTCGGCCCTGTACCCGTCAGTACGCTCTTTTTGAGCTTTCTTTTAATTTCCAATAAAATGTCCTTTTTATTATATATATATATATATATATATATATATATATATATATATATATATATATATATATATATATATAGTTCCCTTTGTATATATATATATATATATATACATATATATATATATATATATATATATATATACAAAGGGAACTATATATATATATATATATATATATATATATATATATACAAAGGGAACTATATATATATATATATATATATATATATATATATATATATATATATAGATCGTATGTGAAGTATCAATGAACCCAACATCCTAATGAATCAAGCAAACACTAGAATTAGCAAATCCTATATCAATCAGAAAATACCCAAACTAGAATTTGAATACCCAAGTTCAATTCAATTGTCAAAACCGAAAACCCCGATACGCAAAACCCAACTCGATACCCAAAATCCAAAATACACAACCAAAACTCATGAAACTCGACAAAAATGATGGTGTACACGTGTGTTTCATGCTCATGACCTCACAGAGTCGAACTCGTGTCCGTATCGTGTCCAAGCAGTGCGTATCGCACGGGTACGTACACGCGCACAGGAAAACCCTCGTGCACACATACCGCGCTCGATAGAACGTCACCCGCAACACGAGGAGCCTCGTGCTCATGCACGTAGCTTGGTGGGGTCTAGGTCTAGGTGTACACAACCCTGACACGTGTCCACGTTTCGCACGAGGCACGTATCGGCATGGCTGTACGCGTCGCGCGAGCTGCCTTGTGGGCGCATGTCGACGCCCGTAGGTCATGACACGAGCCACATCGTGCTACGTGGGCGAGTCCCTGGGTAGCCTAGGTCTAGGTCTTCGTGTCCATGCTCCTGGTTCGTGTCCTCGTTGCGTCGTGTCCGTAAATGAAGCCCGTGTCAGCGACAATTTCCAAGCGTGTGCACAGTCAGCCGAACCTGTGCGGCCTCGATTTCTCTGCGCACGCTCCACGAAACCCCATAAAGGAGCATGTGGTCATAGATTTCTATCACGCCCCAGAACCAGAATATTGGAGAGCGGGGGCAGACATAGCCAGCTACGTATAACGGAATAGAAACCACACCGCTATACGGTCACGGCTGTCTAGATATGTGAGGGTTTCACTACAATCCATCAGTCTCTTAAGGTCATAAAATAGCCTATTGTCTCAATCTCAACCAACTAATAATAGTTACAAGATGTCAGACCACCAAATACACAATAGTAAGGCGTCCCATACATTATATATTCGGAATGATCATGAAGCTAGTCGTTACAAAATGTGAGGATTAGCAAGAGTTCAGTCGTACATGATCAACCCCCGGGCTTGTCAATCATGTTACAGCCCGTAGGCGGACAGTAAGTAAGTATAATCGAGCTAACACTTGCTCGTCGGCTAAACGCCTCAAAAGAATAATTTACAATATTACAGTGGGAGAATAAAAAGAAACCCACTCGATGCCCTGGTTATGCCTGGTGACCACCATCGGGCTAAAAAGCAGGAAGATCCTTTGGTGCTGCTCCGGTATTTGGCCATACAAAACCAGCTGGGTCAGACCCCAGAAAGAGCAAGTGCCACAAAGGAGGCTTCACTTAAGAACTAAAACCAACAAATCATTATCATTCAATATGTAAGAAAACAACAATAAGTAACACAGATTGAGGTTTGTGCACAACCAATGCACTTATCCCAATCAGAGAAAATAATTAAGTGAGGCATCATTGACATACGAAAACTGGAGAATCATGCTAAATAAAATATAACTGGACAATATATGAAGAGAAGACGAAGGTACTATTCCGGAAGCCAGGTTACAATCCTTAAACCAAACAAGGACCGAGATTGTAACCCTTCGCCTGAACAAAACTTAGTCTTTGATCATTTATTGCTAAATGTGACAATCATTAAGGTGAAAATGAGAGAGTACAATGATAAAAGTGACAATAAAGAGTGCAATACACTAGAGTGACAATAGAGTACAATCATTATAGTAACAATCTAGAGTGACAATCATTATAGTGACAATCTGGAGTAACAATCATTCAATCATTCTGGTACAATCTTACAATCAATCACTTCTAGACAATACTATACTGGACTAGACTCCATCAATTCAATCACGGCCAATCATTGCCTACGGTTTTCTACATTAACTAACTAGGGTTATCACAATCCTAGTTACTAGCAAGATGCAATGAGATGCTCCAAGTAGTCACAGGCCCTACAGCTATCCAGGTTATCCAGGCAAACATTATAGTGACAATTTAGAGAGTACAATACATTAGAGTGACAATAGAGTTCAATCATTTAAGTGACAATGGTGGGTGCCCCACATAACAGTGGGCTGGAAATGTGCCCTACTCGTCGGCAGGCTACAAGTCCAAACATTTGCGGCCGAGATAACGGGATCGCCTGTAACTGGAAACATCTCTTCATGACTAGTGAATTATTCTAGTCATTAACCTTAGTCCATTTCAGTAGGTACTCCTGACCGTGGTACTCAGGAGTCCCCTCTTAGACATGATGCAAGACAGGATTGGATTATTTATACAATCACAATCGCCCACGGTGTCAGGATTAATTATACATGTCAGGTCGTGTCAGGTAGCCGTCGCAACAGCTGTTCAAGATATATCAGGTCAGGTTATCATGCCAAGTGTACTTTGTCAGGAGTACGCCACGGCGGGCCACTATCATGTCATGTCAGTTTATCATTCAATCATGTCAATCAAGTTCAGGACAAAAGGCGTATGGATATAAAATGGGCATGAAAATATACAATAAAGGTATTACAAGACATGGGCAAATAGTAATAAAATAATAGTACACAGGGCTATTAGAGAGCCATGCGGCTCAGGAAGAACAGGTATATGCGGCTCAGGAAGATCGGTCCATGCGGCTGGATCAAGGTGGGTAAAAAATCGAGCCCATGCGGCTCAGGTAGATTAGGCTCATGCGGCCAAGAGTGAACTCTTATGCGGCCAGAAAATAATCTCTCATACGGTCAGGATAGAGACTAGCTCATGCGGCTGGGGAACAATATGCGGCAGGATCAACTCATGCGGCTGGGTAAGGACTAGTCCCCATGCGGCCAGACAAAACAGGACGCATGCGGCTCAGTCCAATGCGGCTCAGGAGGATATGGAACTCATGCGGCTAGCGGGGGATGGGTCCATGCGGCTGGCTGACCAATCAAGTACATGCGGCCGGGGAGGAGCAACCTATGCGGCTGCAGAGAGCAATGACTATGCGGTCAAGGGAAGCAAACCCATGCGGCTGGGAAACTGCGGTCTATGCGGCTCGCGAGCGTTGAGTTCATGCGGCTAAAGAACCAATCAAGTCCATGCGGCCCGAGTTAAGTCACATGCGGCTAAATTAATGGTCCTAAGTCATGCGACTGGGATTAAAAGTTCATGCGGTCGAGGATTAAACCTTCATGCGACTGAGGAGTTAGTCCCTGCGCCATATGCCATGCGACTAAACAGTACAGCAAGGCTTATGCGGCAGGAAGAAAACATGTCGCATAAAGACTATGCGGCTAAGTTCATGCGGCTATGAACAGTTCTTCTTCTCCATCCTTCCGAAGAGAAGAACTCTTCAAGCCATGGCTCTCCAAGCTCCATGAACCTTTCATCCAGAGTCCAAATCCGAACTTCCATAGGTCAAAATAGGGCAGAACAAAATGCTCTACAACATGGAACCATCAGAACTTAATAAAAACAAGATTAAATAGATCAAAACCCAAGAAATTCAAAAATAGTATAAACTTAGATCTACAAGAATCTAGCCATAGAAAGTAAAAATGCCAAGTACTAAAGAATGTTAGAATGCTGCAAAGAAGAGGATGAAACAATAAAATTCGGGTTCCTCCATGAAGCAAGATGCACTTGCCTAGACCTCTCTCTCTCCCTCTCGCTGGTAGGTGAGGAGTAAATGAGGAAGAAGAAGATGATTAATGAAGAGAGAGAAAGAAGAAGGGGGTTAATAAATGGGGATGGTGGTGGTAGGTAGGGGGTTCACCCCTATGGTTCATAATGAACCAAGCAAACCAAACCAAGCCGAACCAACCCAGGAATAAACCAAGCCAAGATAAACCAAGGTGAACCAAGTTAAGGCCAATAAACTCTCTCTCTCTAGCAATTTAAACCAATTGAATCAGAAAAGAAACCAAGCCTCACTAATCCAAAAATAAAACAATGAACCATTAAAACCATTTAAACTATCAATGCCAATAAAACCAAGTCAATGCAAAATAAGCCAAGATAACTAATCATGACTGAATAAAATATGGGTCCAAAACATGTATATGTACACTAAATACGTATCACGAATTTGGGACATTACATCCTACCCACCTTAAAAGAATTCCGTCCTCAGAATTTAATCAAGAGGCTAGAGATGTAAGGGAAAGATATTCTATCATAGGCAATCTACCACTACCAATCAATCATACAATCATTCATGCAAGCAAGGATTCGAAGCGTAAGGCATAAGAAAGATATTACACCTCACGAGCCAAGCCGATTGGGATAACGTGATCGGATATCATCCTCACACTCCCACGTTCGACTCTCCCAAGGAGCGATGAACTCAAGCAAACACGAACTAAACTAATAGTCTTGCGCTTGAGGTCTCTCTCTTTGGTCAAACATGGACACGGGCCTATCCTCATACGAAAAGGTTGGTACCAATAACCAGTTTTGAATGACCTAGGATATGGCTCGGGTCCGAGATGTACCGTTATAATTAGGATACATGAAATACGTAATGCACCCCGCATAATGATGGCAGAAAAGCAAGATGAGAGGACACATATACCTCTCGTCCAATTTTGAACCTGAGCCTGGGCTAAGGCAAACTGCCGCAGGTTCTGTTGCTGGAAAGTCTGGGCCTGAGTCGGCAATGGCCTCGGGAACGGGAACTGCTGTTGTTGGTGAACTGGAGCTGGTGCTGGTCCCCCAACCAAGGGACTAGATACTATCGATGCTGAATCAACTCTGAATGGGCAGGACCCCACCCTATGGTCCGGCGCTCCACACAATAAACACAATCCCAATACCTTGCGACACTCCGCTACTACGTGTCCAAGATTTTCACAATAAGAACAGCCCACGACGGAAGACTGCGCTTGTTTCTGTCTCTACTGAGAGTACATCGGGGTTGAGTGCTGAACCGACGTCACTGAGGCCGTTCGCCTCGGAGCTCCAATAGTCAAAGCCTTGGCTGTCGGGGCTGGGGCCGAAGACTGATTTATTTGACTATGGGACCACTTCCGACCTCCGGTCCTGTCCACTATTCTCTGGGAGGTATACTCGTGCCTCCTTGCTGCTTGCAACACCGCATCGTAGGTCTGATGCTCGAACTGTTCTACTGCCAATATAATCTCTAGGTGAAGTCCCTGCTGGAACCTCTGCGCTCTGTCAAACTCGGTTGCCACCAAGGTGGGAGCAAATCGACTGAGTCTGGAAAACTCGACCGCATAACCGTCGACCGTCCTCCCCATCTGCTTAAGATTACTGAACCTGGTCTGCAAGTCATATCGAGCTACTGCATCGTAATACTTGGTCTGGAACTTCTCGCTGAATACTGCCCAGGAGACAGGTGTTGCCAATCCTACTACCTGTGCGGCCCACCAACTGTGGGCTAGATCCAATAATTGTAGGCGTACCACAGCCACCTTCTCGTCTTCTGGAATCTTCGCAGCTTCGAGAATCACCTCTATATCTTGTAGCCAAGCATCGGCAGCAATGGCATCCTCGCTGCAATCGAAAAATGGAGGGTTCAGGCGCTTGAAACTATTGACCGTACTGTTCCCTTGAGGACCACTTCTATTCAGAGCATCTTGTACTACTTGGTGCAGGGCATCTCCCTGACGATCTTGGGATGCAAGCAACTTACGGATGAGTCCTACCAATCCTCCATCCTCTGATCCTGCTGGCTGGACGGGCTGAACTGGCGGTACTGGTTCTCCAGGAGGTACGGCTCGAGAGGCTGCTGCTGAGGACTGAGTTCCTTCTGGCTGATCAACAGGAACGATGCCACTGGAGCAAATAACATCAGGGATATTAAGGAAGGACCAGGATAGATCAATGATACAAACATGTTATCAAGTCAGGAATTTAAGGAGATATGAAGATACGAGTGGAGATTAAGGAAGAGTACAGATTGAGATATCTATCCGGTAAACCCTCACTCATCTTGATTGACAAGACCTGCATGGGCCACCACTTAAACCATGTTACGCCCTAGAACCAGAATACTGGAGAGCGGGGGCAGACATAGCCAGCTACGTATAATGGAATGGAATCCACACCGCTATACGGTCACGACTGTCTAGATATGTGAGGGTTTCACTACAATCCATCAGTCTCTTAAGGTCATAAAATAGCCTATTGTCTCAATCTCAACCAACTAATAATAGTTACAAGATGTCAGACCACCAAATACACAATAGTAAGGCGTCCCATACATTATATATTCGGAATGATCATGAAGCTAGTCGTTACAAAATGTGAGGACTAGCAAAAGTTCAGTCGTACATGATCAAACCCCGGGGCTTGTCAATCATGTTACAGCCCGTAGGCGGATAGTAAGTAAGTACAATCGAGCTAACACTTGCTCGTCGGCTAAACGCCTCAAAAGAATAATTTATAATATTACAGTGGAAGAACAAAAAGAAACCCACTCGCTGCCCTGGTTACGCCTGGTGACCACCATCGGGCTGAAAAGCAGGGAGATCCTTTGGTGCTGCTCCGGTATCTGGCCATACAAAACCAGCTGGGTCAGACCCCAGAAAGAGCAAGTACCACAAAGGGCGCTTCACTTAAGAACTAAAACCAATAAATCATTATCATTCAATATGTAAGAAAACAACAATAAGTAACACAGATTGAGGTTTGTGCACTACCAATGCACTTATCCCAATCAGAAAAAATAATTAAGTGAGGCATCATTGACATACGAAAACTGGAGAATCATGCTAAATAAAATATAACTGGACAATATATGAAGAGAAGACGAAGGTACTATTCCGGAAGCCAGGTTACAATCCTTAAACCAAACAAGGACCGAGATTGTAACCCTTCGCCTGAACAAAACTTAGTCTCTGATCATTTATTGCTAAATGTGACAATCATTAAGGTAAAAATGAGAGAGTACAATGATAAAAGTGACAATGAAGAGTGCAATACACTAGAGTGACACTAGAGTACAATCGTTATAGTAATAATCTAGAGTGACAATCATTATAGTGACAATCTAGAGTGACAATCATTCAATCATTCTGGTACAATCTTACAATCAATCACTTCTAGACAATACTATACTGGACTAGACTCCATCCATTCAATCACGGCCCATCATTGCCTACGGCTTTCTACGTTAACTAACTAGGGTTATCACAATCCCAGTTACTAGCAAGATGCAATGAGATGCTCCAAGTAGTCACAGGCCCTACAGCTATCCTGGTTATCCAGGCGAACATTATAGTGACAATTTAGAGAGTACAATACATTAGAGTGACAATAGAGTTCAATCATTTAAGTGACAATGGTGGGTGCCCCACATAACAGTGGGCTGGAAATGTGCCCTACTCGTCGCCAGGCTACAAGTCCAAACATTTACGGCCGGAATAACGGGATCGCCTGTAACTGGGAACATCTCTTCATGACTAGTGAATTATTCTAGTCATTAACCTTAGTCCATTTCAGTAGGTACTCCTGACCGTGGTACTCAGGAGTCCCCTCTTAGACATGATGTAAGACAGGACTAGATTATTTGTACAAGCACAATCACCCACGGTGTCAGGATTAATTATACAGGTCAGGTCATGTCAGGTAGCCGCCGCAATAGCTGTTCAAGATATATCAGGTCAGGTTATCATGCCAAGTGTACTTTGTCAGGAGTGCGCCACGGCGGGCCACTATCATGTCATGTCAGTTTATCATTCAATCATGTCAATCAAGCTCAGGACAAAAGGCGTATGGATATAAAATGGGCGTAAAAATATACAATAAAGGGGTTACAAGACATGGGCAAATAGTAATAAAATAATAGTACACAGGGCTATTAGAGAGCCATGTGGCTCAGGAAGAACAGGTATATGTAGGGGTGAGCATTATTCGGTTTTGGACCGAAAACCGAACCGAACCGAACCGAACCGAATAAGAGGTTCGGTTCGGTTTTAAAAAAATTCGGTTCGGTTTCGGTTTTGAAAATACTAAATTTTTTTATTCGGTTTCGGTTTTGGGTTTCGGTTTCAGTCCAAAACCGAAAACCGAATAAGAAAATTTAATTAATTAATTTATATATATATATATATATATATGTGTGTGTGTGTGTGTACTATATATATAAGTATTAATATATATAGGTATATACTAAATATATGTAGGTATATACTAAATATGTCTATGTATATTTAGTTACTATATATATTAACAAAAAAACCTCAAAAAATCAAAAAAAATATGAATAAACCGAATAAACCGAAAACCGAACCGATTTAATTCGGTTCGGTTTGATTCGGTTTTGGGCCAATTCGGTTCAGTTTCGGTTTTGCTTATTCGGTTTCGGTCCAATACGGTTTTGGGTTATTCGGTTCGGTTTAAACCGAATAAACCGAATGCTCACCCCTAGGTATATGCGGCTCAGGAAGATCGGTCCATGCGGCTGGATCAAGGCGGTCAGAAATCGAGCCCATACGGCTCAGGTAGATTAGGCTCATGCGGCCAAGAGTAAACTCTTATGCGGCCAGAAATAATCTCTCATACGGTCAGGATAGAGACTAGCTCATGCGGCTGGGGAACAATATACGGCAGGATCAACTCATGCGGCTGGGAAAGGACTAGCCCCCATGCGGCCAGGCAAAACAGGGCGCATACGGCTCAGTCCAATATGGCTCAGGAGGATATGGAACTCATGCGGCTAGCGGGGGATGGGTCCATGCGGCTGGCTGACCAATCAAGTACATGCGGCCGGGGATGAGCAACCTATGCGGCTACGGAGAGCAATGACTATGCGGTCAAGGGAAGCAAACCTATGCGGCTGGGAAACTGCGGTCTATGCGGCTCGCGAGCGTTGAGTTCATGCGGCTAAAGAACCAATCAAGTCCATGCGGCCCGAGTTAAGTCACATGCGGCTAAATTAATGGTCCTAAGTCATGCGGCTGGGATTAAAAGTTCATGCGGCCGAGGATTAAACCTTCATGCGACTGAGGAGTTAGTCCCTGCGCCATAGGCCATGCGACTAAACAGTACAGCAAGGCTTATATGGCAGGAAGAAAACTTGTCGCATAAAGACTATGCGGCTAAGTTCATGCGGCTGTGAACAGTTCTTCTTCTCCATCCTTCCAAAGAGAAGAACTCTTCAAGCCATGGCTCCCCACGCTCCATGAACCTTTCATCCAGAGTCCAAATCCGAACTTTCGTAGGTCAAAATAGGGCAGAACGAAATGCTCTACAACATGGAACCATCAGAACTTGATAAAAACAAGATTAAATAGATCAAAATCCAAGAAATCCGAAAATAGTATAAAGTTAGATCTACAAGAATCTAGCCATAGAAAGTAAAAATGCCAAGTACTAAAGAATGTTAGAATGCTGTAAAGAAGAGGATGGAACAATAAAATTCGGGTTCCTCCATGAATCAAGATGCACTTGCCTAGACCTCTCTCTCTCTCCCTTTCGCTGGTAGGTGAGGAGTAAATGAGGAAGAAGAAGATGATTAATGAAGAGAGAGAAAGGAGAAGGGGTTAATAAATGGGGATGGTGGTGGTAGGTAGGGGGTTCACCCCTACGGTTTATAATGAACCAAGCAAACCAAACCAAGCCGAACCAACCCAGGAATAAACCAAGCCAAGATAAACCAAGGTGAACCAAGTCAAGGCCAATAAACTCTCTCTCTCTCTCTAGTAATTTAAACCAATTGAATCAGGAAAGAAACCAAGCCTCACTAATCCAAAAATAAACCAATGAACCATTAAAACCATTTAAACTATCAATGCCAATAAAACCAAGTTAATGCAAAATAAACCAAGATAACTAATCATGACTGAATAAAATATGGGTCCAAAACACGTATACGTACACTAAATACGTATCACGAATTTGGGACATTACAGTTTCCCCCACGTGTCGATCAAAATTTTATGCAAAACCGTATCATGTGCATCGAGTTATGACACTCGAGTAGCAGGGCATGCACGGGGGTCCCGTGCACGGTGTCTGTATCCGATTTGGACACCAAAAATGTGTCAAATCGAGATCCGTCTTTACGAAAGTTGTTTCAAATATACACAACAACAAATTTGTGAAAACGAATCGAATCAAAAAATACGAACTTTCGATTCTAAGGGGCATTTCATCGAACACGTGTTCTAATACACCGACACGCATCCGATACGCCAATCAAACGGATACGAAATCCTACCAAACTACATCTACAGGTCCGGGTGTACCTAGTTGGATGCATCTATGAAGAAAAATTAGAATTTACAAGGGTTTAGAGAGGTTTACCTATTGAGAGTCTATATCTCAATGAAACGAGCCTCCAAACGTGTCGACGCCGATTTCCTCCGGTCCGAAGCCTCTCATTCCTTGCTAGCAAGTCTTCAGCAAGTTCCTCTCTTCCCAAGGATCGCTACGCACTTCGTTTGGATTGATTTGGATGAGAATTGAGGGAAATAGGCTTTTGGAAGAGAAGGGCAATTTCTAGGATTTTGCAAACTCGGTGGCTACTAACATATAATACCAAAAGGGGGGCTGCTATTATGGCCGGCCAGGGGGTTTCTAGGGTTATGTTAGGGTTTAGGATGGGCCACCATGCAACTAAAGTCCATATGAAGTCCATTAGCAAAAAGGCCAAAAAGCTACATGCTAAAATAGCCTAAAATGAATTAAATTGTTTCCTAATTAGGACTAATGCTCTAAATTAAAATCTAATTAGCTAAATAGGTTTCTAATCACATGGTTAGTCTTCTAATCAAGGCTATCTAAGGTTAAACTATTGCTACTACCAAAAGCACTAATCGAAAACCAAAACACCAATCAATTAATAATAAAATAATCAAAAAATTAAATTATCACACAATTACTAAAATATCCCAATTTAGAAAAGTGGTGGTGACAGATTTCCACCTTTCTCTATAAACAGAGCTCTCATGCCTCGATCCTTTTGGAGATATATTAAAAATAAAATTAAAGTAGGCCAGGAAGTCCGTTCGAGTTACACACAAAGGTGACTATGAACGTTTCAGAAGTTCTCTTGTGAACTTGCTATTTCCTGGAAGCAGATCATGTGGAGGCGAATCTTGCTTTGAGCAACAGTGGTCTTTACCACATTGTTCCAGCAAGAATAATAATTTTTATTCTATCTTCTTCTCATTCCTTCTTCTACTTGTAAAATGTTATATCTCAATTGCAACAATATTTGCAAGAAAGAACGAGCTCTATTTTGTAATATGTTCTATCTTAATTGCAACAAATTTGCAGAAAGAACGAGCTCTATTTTGTAATACATTCTATCTTAATTGCAACTGATTTTGCAAGGACGAACGGTATTGATATTCCACCAGTTGCAATTCAATAGTATTCCGATGGAATCGAGTAATTCAGAGGGCAAACTCGTTTTCGGGAATTTCTGATCTCGATTTCAACTTCATGATCAAACACTGTGGATCTTCTGGGAGAGGTCTTGCATGAATTTCTGTTTCTGGCCCATGTTTTACCATCTTTGATCTACCTCGGAACTAACGTTACATGCATCTCAATTTTTTTTTCAAGAATCTAAACAGAAAAACTAAAGACCTAAATGTAAAATTAAAGCCATGTGTCATAACCATATTACATGTTCCTATTTGAGTTTGTACAGTCAAACTGTTTTGTTATTGTATTTTCGTTTCCAGCTTATTTTTCGTGAACTTTTATTAATGAAATCGATAAGTTGTAGGTGTACATGAAACTTCAACCAGCCTACTCTCTCTTCGGGCTCTCAATTTTTTGTTCTTTTCATTTCATTGAAAAATTGCAATTTTTATCCATTTTTCTTTCTAGTGCTTGGAGTAGACAAGAAAATTAAAAGAAAAATTGAATTCCCTGCAGTCAAAAACAGGGCTGATCCAGAGTTTTTGGAGGCCCAGGACAAAATTTAAAACGGTGCCCTATTAAGATATAGTAGGTATAAGTGAAAACCAACTACTCTTCAAGTAAATTACTATGTTAATTTCTATGAACACTAGTATTTAATATATTACAAAAGTTCTATATATATATATATATATATATATATATATATATATATATATATATAAAATTTTGAGGTCCTTCTAGTTCGTGGGCCCTGGACGGTCGTTCTGGATGCCCAGGGTTAGGGTCGATCCTGGTGAAAAAGTGAATTCTTGGTTGGATGGGAGAACCATTTTTTATCTTATTTTTCGTCCATTCGGGAATCATTTTTGTTTTTTTATACTTTCATTTGATATCCAAATATAAGAAAAAAAAATAGTTTTTTTTTTCCAATTCCATAATTCCGTCAACCAAATGCAGACTTATATTTTTCACTTTATTTCTCAGGACTCATCTTTTCGTATTTCAGTTTTATTTCGCATATCAATATTGTTGTTAAGGTCTAACAAGATTGGAATTTGGTTGAAGTAGCAGGTGGGCATCTTGCTTGGTGCCCTTAACCACTAGGGTTGTCGTGTGCAAATATGGTGACAAAGACGCAAAAGTTGTGTACTTTCCGTTGGACCGACCTGGTAAAGGAAAGACAACGATCTAATCTTGTAAGAAAACGATTTAGTTTTCTGTCGGGATGTTGATAACCAAGCTGGAATGCATGCACTTCGGCATCTGTATGTCCGACTTCGCGGCATGGGTCGTTGCACTTGGTCGATAGACTGCTGCAGCTGCATAGTTAATGGGAAATACATATTCCGGTCTAAGCTACTTTCTCGTCCAACATTTGAATAAAGTTCGGGATGAACATATTACTGGTGGGGGAGAGACGTGGTCAACGTCTTAACAAACTCCCTCATCTATCCATAGATATATGGATAACAAGCAACTGATTGAAGATGGTGGGCTGTTCAAAGACTCCAACCTCGGAAGAATCGCACAAATTATCAACGAAGCTTCTTATGTGACTCGCTCCAAATTATGCAATCTCCATTAGGAAAGGTAGTCATTCTCATGAAATGGAGGAGAGGGTAGACATGTTGGGTTTATAGCCTTTTGTTTTGATTTTTAGTCCCACATCGGCTAGAAAGGAATGTGTATCTCCATATATATGAGTCTTTACTCTTTATGGAGATGCACATGTAGTGCACATGGGTGTGTGCCATGTGGGATTAATTATTAATGGTATAAAGGCTTAATCAACAATTAATAAGCTGTAAGCTTTTTGCTCTTGGGAAATTTATTTCCATAGGAGCTAAGTCCCGTTGGGGCTTAGCGACTCGGACTCGGGCTCGGGCTCGGGCTCAAGGGCTCATGAGGCGTTTTGTTGGCGCACTTTGCACGTCAGCATCGTCGCTAGACGCATAGTGCGCTTAAGTTGCGCTCGTTGCGCGAGCGGGAACGGTTGCAGCAGTTGCTGCTTGTTCAGGAGTGGTTCTGCCACTACCCTGAAGTGCAGGCAACTGCTTGGCAACCGCCCCGTGGGCTATATATGCAGGTTCTCTCCTCTCTTTCAGTTGGTAGAAGTAATCAGAATTCCAGAGAGAAAACTCTAAGTGTTCTTTAACACAACAGAGTAGTGAGCGTGTTGTTTAACACAAACACTAGTACTTTTTAGTACGCGTGAGTTCTGTTACTTCAAACAGAGAGAGAAGAGTACCATTGCCAGAGGAGTTCGCCGTCTTCCGAGGAGTCAGAAGAGCAGGAGTGTTCCAAGGTTTTCCGTCAACCTTGCTGGTTCCTGGAAGCTGTTCGCAGAGGGCGAATAAAGCTTTGAGCAACGGTGATAATTCACCCCAGCAATTCCATCTCTCGTCTGTCATC
Organism: Iris pallida; assembly: GCA_029216955.1. Taxonomy (NCBI): domain Eukaryota; kingdom Viridiplantae; phylum Streptophyta; class Magnoliopsida; order Asparagales; family Iridaceae; genus Iris; species Iris pallida. Next base: position 11,233,578 of record JANAVB010027596.1, read on the forward strand.
CTTCTGTTGTCTTTAGCAGTTCTGTCAGTATCTTTTTTTTAGAAGGCACTACTGCCAGTTTGCTACGATCACGAAAATCTCTTTAGATTATTCGTGTAATACGATATCTTTTTAGATTTCGTAATTTGCAGAATCCTTCTGGATCTCTGTTGCAAAACCTTCTTTAAGGAGTTGCATTAAAAACGTTGTCTTTACAACTGTTTCATATTCTCAGTTTTTCATCAAAAAATTGTACTCCGGCGTTCCCGGCGATAACAATCTCAAAGCTTTATTGCTACGATGGAAAACATTAATGCTTCACTCCTCAACACTGACTTCTGTAAGTTAGAAAAGTTTGATGGAGAGCATTATCAAGTCTGGAAGAGGAAGGTTTATCTCACTCTTCAACTCAGAGACGTTGATCACGTGCTGCTTGAAGAGGAACCTACTGTTCCAGATACTGGGTCTGCTGCTGCAATATCTGCGGCTACTAAACTTCAGGCCAAGTGGAGAAGAGAAAATAGCATTTGCAGGCTCCTTATCCTGAATGCTATGGAGGATTCCCTTGCAGAATCCTATTCTAAGAAGAATATCGCTAGAGACATATGGGAGTCTCTAGAAAAACTCTACGAAGAAGACAAGAACCGCAGTAAAATATTTGTGGTTGAAAAATATCACAAGTGGTTCTTTGAGGACGAAAAGTCTATGCTGCCGCAGGTGAAGGAGTTCCTGAAACTGCGACAGAAGTTGGAAGACGAGGCGATGCCCCTCCCCGACAAGTTTGTTGTTGGAGGGATTGTCTCAAAGCTCCCCGCTGGGTGGAGCAAGTTCTATGCAAACATGCATAGGAAGAAGTTGGAGATCACCCTTGAAGATCTCCTACAGGAAATCTATGTTGAGGACCAGATGCGGGCTCAACTGAAGGTGGACACACTGTCCAAGCAATTGGCTAACGCCAATCTGGTTCAGACCAAGGGACCAAAGGGAAAGCAGGCGGCTTTCCACAGCAAGAAGAAGAACCCTGACAATCTAAAAGTCAAGGAAACTTCTATCAAGAAAAAGAAGCCAAAGTCAGAAATGCCTTGCTTCAAGTGTGGCAAGAAGGGCCACTTTAAGAATGAGTGTAAAGAAAAGACCAAGCAATCAGAGCAAGGAGAGCCTAGTAACGTATCTATGATCACTGACGTAGTTGCTATGATTGCACAGGTTGATGCAGTAAGGACTGACTCTGACTGGTGGGTAGACACTGGAGCCTCCTGCCATGTATGCTCCAGTAAGGAGTGGTTCACCACCTATACACCTACTTCTGAAGTGGTTATGATGGCGAACCAGGCACAAGCTGAAGTGCTCGGGATCGGGACGGTGGTGTTAAAGCTGACTTCGGACAAGTCTCTGACGCTTCAAGACGTGAAGCACGTTCCTGCTATCGCCAAGAACCTGATATCGGGAGGCCTACTCTACAATGCAGGCATCAGGATGGACATCAATGCTGACCAGATGGTGATGTCTATCAAAGGAACATATTTCGGGAAAGCTTTTTATACCGAAAGAATGTTCAAGATTCAGCTTGTAAATCAGTCCAATGTAATTAATATTATTAATGAAGTCACTCATTCTGCTTATACTCTTGAGTTGTGGCATAATAGGCTAGGATATGTTCATTGTAAACGAATAAACAGAATGTCTAGTCTAGGACTTATCTCCAAATGTGGGAGTAAGGTAGAGAAATGTGAAGTTTGTGCTCAAACGAAGATCACAAGGAAACCCTTTCCTCGGGTTAATCGAAGTACAGATCTTCTGGAGTTGGTTCACTCCGATATCTGTGACTTCAAACAGTTCTCTACAAAGGCCGAGATGAAGTATTTCATAACCTTCATCGATGACTTCTCAAAGTATGCGTTCGTCTACTTGCTGAAGGCTAAAGACGAAGCATTCGAGAAGTTCAAGGAGTTCAGAGCTGAAGCTGAGCGACAGACTGGACAACAACTCAAAAGGATAAGAAGTGATCGAGGTGGGGAGTACAGGTCTCATGAATTCGCATCGTTCTGTAAGGAACATGGAATTGTCAATGAGACTACGGCTCCGTACTCTCCTCAATCAAACGGAGTAGCTGAGAGGAAGAACAGGACGTTGACAGAAATGATAAATTCAATGTTGTTGACTGCTGGCCTTCCTAAGTGCTACTGGGGAGAAGCTGCATTGACGGCCACTTTTATTCTAAATAGAGTGCCTCATGCAACTTCTGATATTACTCCTCATGAACTCTGGTTCAAAGTCAGACCTAACTTGAATGTTATTCGAGTGTGGGGGTGTCTGGCATATGTCAAGCTTCCAGATCTGAAGATTCAGAAGCTTGGGACAAGGACTACAAAGACGATCTTCTTGGGGTATGCCGAGAAGAGTGATGCTCGGAGATTTCTTGATATCGAGTCAAATCATATCATTGAATCTCGCGATGCAGAATATTTTGAAGACAAGTTTGCAAGGCACAAGAATATTGTTCTTCCGGATGTTTCGGAGAATAATGAGGGTGCACAAGACACTGAAGTCTTCAATGAAGATGTGGTCCAAGAAGATGTTGTTGTTGATACAACGATTGAACCAGAACAAGCTGAGCCGTCAGCTAAGCGTGTGAGGAGGCCGAAGGACTTCGGAAGTGACTTTGTCACCTATCATGTGGAAGCAGATCCACTTACCTATGATGAGGCGATGAAGACCAGAGACGCAGTTTTCTGGAAGGAGGCGATTGACAATGAGATTGATTCCATCACCTCAAATAACACTTGGGTGTTGGTTGATCTTCCTGAAGGAGCGAAACCCATCGAATGCAAATGGATCTTCAAGAAGAAGATGAAAGCAGACGGAACTATTGACAAGTTCAAGGCTAGACTGGTAGCCAAGGGATTTTCTCAGAAGCAGGGGATTGACTACTTTGACACATATGCTCCAGTAGCCCGGATGACCACCATCAGAATGTTGATTGCTCTCGCAGCAATAAATAAGATGGTGATACATCAGATGGATGTGAATACGGCTTTCCTAAATGGCGAGCTGACCGAAGAGATTTACATGCAACAGCCAGAGGGATTTGTCATCAGAGGTCTTGAAGACAAAGTCTGCAAGTTGGTGAAATCCTTGTACGGTCTTAAACAGGCTCCCAAGATGTGGCATGAGAAATTTTACAAAGTTATAAGGTCAAATGGCTACATGGTCAGCGATACGGACAAGTGTGTTTACACGAAGTTCGCTGATGGAAGAGGTGTGATCGTTTGTCTGTACGTGGACGACATGCTTATCCTAGGTACGGATATTAGATGTGTCACGGAGACAAAGAAATTCATCTCAAGTAAGTTCAGTATGAAGGACTTGGGGGAAGCTGATGTGATCTTAGGGATCAAGATCATCCGGACAGACACTGGACTAGCGCTGTCACAGTCTCATTATATTGAGAAAATGATCACTCGTTATGGGTATCGGGATCTTCCAGGGATCGATACGCCGTACATGTGTGATCTGAAGCTGAAGCCTAATTCAGGGAAAAGCGTCAGGCAGCTGGAGTATGCAAGCGTAATCGGGAGTTTGATGTATGCTACTACTGCCACAAGGCCTGACATAGCTTTCGACGTGGGAATGCTGAGTCATTTTACGAGCAATCCAGGTGTTGAACACTGGAAAGCTGTGGAACGGGTTATGAGATATCTCAAGAAGACTCAGACATATGTACTGTACTACAGCGGAGATCCGTCGGTAGTGGAAGGCTTCAGTGATGCCAGTTGGTGCTCAGAGGTGGAGAGCGAGAGGTCCACAGGTGGATACATTTTCATAATGGGTGGAGCTGCTATATCGTGGAAGTCGAAGAAGCAGACTATGCTCTCGCGGTCATCCATGGAATCTGAGTTCTTTGCACTTGATACCGCAGCCGAGGAAGCAGAATGGCTTCGGGAGCTCATGTATGATCTTCCAATGGTTGGGGTGCAAATACCGGCGATACCGATATACTGCGACAACCAGACGACTACGGCGGTGGCATCAAATGACCTCTTCAACGGGAAGAAGAGGACTGTGCGGTTGAAGCACAGGGCAGTACACGATCTTATCAAGAGAGGTGTTATTGCAGTAATTGATGTTCGGAGTCAGAAGAACCTGGCAGATCTGTTCACCAAGGGCCTCAAGCGCCAGCTGGTCGATGACACAGCTTGTAAAATGGGCTTGAAGGCATTCTGATATTGTATTATTGTATTCCTACCATAAAGTTTTATGCTATTAGTTCAAAGATTTATCTACTAGGCATCTAGCTTTTGGTTCAAGGGAGGACCACTAATCGGAAGAATATCAGGAACGGTGGGTACATGTTCTATTGGGCATGGAGAGGTTACGGACCTATAACCACTGTTGTCTACTGTTGTTTTCTACGGAAAACAGGTCCTGTGGGAGGTTGGCTTAAATGCCTTAATGAGTTCTCAGGCATTTGGAATGTCTGGTATGCTTTACAGGAAGCATCATAGCACAGCACTACAAAGAGTGTGACTCCATGCTATGTGTGGCGGTGACTCCACCATGAGGTTCTCGAAGGAGGTAAAGCCTCGGCTATGTTAGCCAAGTCACAGCGGCATAGCACCGCAAATAGGCAGTTGGCCTAATACGGTATATTGAATTAAAGAGGGATGTAGTCAGCACTACAAAGAGGAGGTCTTCCTCATGTTACGGGTGGCACGACACCACAATAAGGTAAACCCGGCTAGGGATAAAGTCTCGGCCTTGCAAGCCATGTCGTAGCGGCGTAACACCGCACGGAAGCGTAAGGCTTCATGCTGGATAGTTTGGCACTACAAAGGGGCTAGACCTCATGCTACGGGTAGTATGACACTACGATGAGGTTCCCGGTGATTCGGGATAAGGTCTTCGGCTTAAGGCCATGTCATAGCGGCGTAGCACCGCAAAGGAAGCGTTGGACGCTTCATGCCATGTCTCTTTAATAAAGAACTCACCTATAGTGTATGGACAAAGAGATATCAGGCCGTCTCTTGAGGGTAAACTTGTAGACACCCAATATTATACACTGAAACCAGGCTGGCACACGGCCTTAAATGTGCAGCCAGAAGCACATGTAACTACATTATGTGAGTGGAAAGAATTTCAGCTATGATGCAGAATTCAAGGCTTAGTCCATTCTTGTATTATAGTTTGATTTTTGACTCACGTGGGAAGATTCAAGTCTTAAGTGGCATCTATCCTAAAAGCATAATGGACAGTTACTGTGGGGAACACTCGTACTCATATATATAGAGATATGTGGGGGATTGTTGGGTTTATAGCCTTTTGTTTTGATTTTTAGTCCCACATCGGCTAGAAAGGAATGTGTATCTCCATATATATGAGTCTTTACTCTTTATGGAGATGCACATGTAGTGCACATGGGTGTGTGCCATGTGGGATTAATTATTAATGGTAAAAAGGCTTAATCAACAATTAATAAGCTGTAAGCTTTTTGCTCTTGGGAAATTTATTTCCATAGGAGCTAAGCCCCGTTGGGGCTTAGCGACTCGGACTCGGACTCGGACTCGGACTCGGACTCGGACTCGGGCTCGGGCTCGGGCTCGGACTCGGGCTCAAGGGCTCATGAGGCGTAATGTGGCGTTTTGTTGGCGCACTTTGCACTTAGCACGTCAGCATCGTCGCTAGGCGCATAGTGCGCTTAAGTTGCGCTCGTTGCGCGAGCCACTTGCGCGACCACGTTGCGCGGCCCGTTACGCGAGCCCAGTTACGCTGGCCCAGTTACGCAGCCCAGTACGCAGCCCAGTGCGCGCAGTGTGCGCAGCGTACGTAGAGTGCGCAGTGTGCGCAGCGTACGCAGTGTGCGTAGAGTGCGTATGTGCGTATGGCTGGCTGCATATTAGAGCGGGAACGGTTGCAGCAGTTGCTGCATGTTCAGGAGTGGTTCTGCCACTACCCTGAAGTGCAGGCAACTGCTTGGCAACCGCCCCGTGGGCTATATATGCAGGTTCTCTCCTCTCTCTCAGTTGGTAGAAGTAATCAGAATTCCAGAGAGAAAACTCTAAGTGTTCTTTAACACAACAGAGTAGTGAGCGTGTTGTTTAACACAAACACTAGTACTTTTTAGTACGCGTGAGTTCTGTTACTTCAAACAGAGAGAGAAGAGTACCATTGCCAGAGGAGTTCGCCGTCTTCCGAGGAGTCAGAAGAGCAGGAGTGTTCCAAGGTTTTCCGTCAACCTTGCTGGTTCCTGGAAGCTGTTCGCAGAGGGCGAATAAAGCTTTGAGCAACGGTGATAATTCACCCCAGCAATTCCATCTCTCGCCTGTCATCCTTCTGTTGCCTTTAGCAGTTCTGTCAGTATCTTCTTTTTAGAAGGCACTACTGCCAGTTTGCTACGATCACGAAAATCTCTTTAGATTATTCGTGTAATACGATATCTTTTTAGATTTCGTAATTTGCAGAATCCTTCTGGATCCCTGTTGCAAAACCTTCTTTATGGAGTTGCATTAGAAACGTTGTCTTTACAACTGTTTCATATTCTCAGTTTTCCATCGAAAAATTGTGCCCCGGCGTTCCCGGCAATAACAAGACACTCTACTATTTTTTGGCTAAATTAAAATGTGATACTCTCAAAAGTTTTTCGACTTGATATCTTTATTTAATTTTATAACTTAATATCCTACCGATGTTAGCAAAAAAATTAAATGACTACAATACCCAATCATCTTCCCACCCTCTTTACTCGGCAGCAGAAACGAAGACACGACTGAGGGGGGTGGCGTAGCGGCAGGAAAGGGGGGGCCGGGGTGGGCAGGTCCGGGGTTGGTGTGGTGTGGGGGATGGGAGCATGAGAGTTGTGGTGGGGGCGACGAGAGGGTGCAACCGAGGGGGGGGGGGGGGGGGGGGGGGGGGTGAGGGAAGATGGGAGACGAGGTGTATTTTAGTCAGGGTTTCAACATAATTTTTTTTTCCATAGTATTAAGTTGTCTTATATCAAAGTTCAGGATATCAAGTTGAAAACTTGAATAGTTAAGAATATCTAGTTGTAATTTAATTAATTTTTTATTTGATAAAAAGGTCTGAATGGTTGCTGGTAAGTTGTGCTAGCAAATGACAACAAAAGTTGTAAGATATTCTCAAATGTTGTAGTTAATGTAGTGACCAAAGTAGTAACAATACTTCTTATAATAACATTTATTATTTATTTTTATATTTTTTCTTAATTCAATATCATGAACTGCTAATGTAGTATGGCTTGTACAGTTTAAAGTGGAGTTGAAGTCAGAGAAATAGGATTTCCATGATGGAACTAACAATTGTTAAAATAAAACACCAACTACAATCCCGATATATCGGTTAATGATAATTTTTTCAATAATTCGTTGACTGAATTTCTTTTGCATCAAGCATATCGGTTGATATATGGTTGAGTCACGTATTGGTGTGCATGTCAGATTTTAAGACTTATTTCCAACAATAAAGATCGATTGTGAGTTGGAAAAGTTCATGAAAGATATATTAGGGTTTTTCTAATCCTAATATGGTGTGCATGAGGTAATGGAGCGAAAAGAAAAATGCTTCATATACCTCCAAAAACTCATCCCTCCAAGTCCCTCCGCGACGTGATCCTTTTCTATTGGCTCACCTCCACCACCCTCCCTATTTGCTTGGGTCAATAAGGGAGTGTCATGTGGCGGAGGAACATGGAGGATTGGAATTTTTGAAGGTACATATAGCATTACTCGAGCAAAAAGGAAGCTACTTGGTGATTTTGTTAGGAGTCATAAGGAATCTAGAGAGAAGAATATCGAGAGCTTCTTAAAGATCTCGTGAAGGAGGATTTGTGCTATACAATATTATTATGAGAAATTTGAGTTGTCCTCCCTATTTGTTTTACCATAATTCAAGGTGCACCCCATTGAATTACCATAATGTATGAAAATTTTCACTTTTAACATAAACCATCAATGGCCTAACAGTCGACTCTTTTGATCCCCTTAAGTGGGTGCACCTTGAATTATGACCAAAATATCCTCAAATAAGTGGGATGCATTTTGAATTATGGTAAAATAAATGGGGGGCAACTCAAAATTTCTCTCTTTATTTATATAGGTCAAAGGAGTTGACTGTTAGTCATCGACAATTTTCGCTAAAATTGGGAGGTTTCATGCATTATATTAATTCGATGGGTGCAGCTTCAATTATGATAAAATAACTGGGGGCAACACAAAATTTCTCTATTATCATACTCACTCTTGTATGTTTTTTCTTCTTTTTTTAACTAAAGAATTCATTATTTGTCTCGTGAACGTAGAACAATCTTGCTTGAACCATGCAAGTTTGTATGTTTCTTCTTTGTGCTATTTACATACGATATTTGTGCTTCTTATTCATCATCGCAAAGTGAACTCCCTTAGTTTGCAGATTTAATAATTGGTATAAGAGCGTAGGGGAACCAAAGAGATTTCAGTTTCAATGATTTTAGGTGAGGATATTGGTCTGCTTCCTATATTATTATATCGTGATACGTGAGGTTGTTGGTTTGTAGGATCTCAATGATTGTTTACTCAAGAATCTCATAATGACTACTATTAAGGTTAATAGCACAAAGTTCTAGGTAGAGAAGTTTAACAGTAAGTATAAGTTTTGGATGTTGTAGAGGGCTAAGGCGAGCCTTATAAAGAAGGGTTGTATGCGGCCATAGTCGATAAGGAAAAGAAACCTGCTGACATGAAGGAGGATGCATGGAATGATATCAATAAGAAAGCACAACACACGTTAGAGCTTTATCTGGATGATGAGATGATGATGTACAATGTTATGTCAGAGACTATTACGACCAGTTTATGAAAATTGCTAGAGAGCTTATATATGACAAACTTATTATCAAACAAGTCGTACCTCAAGAAGTAACTATATAGTCTATGCATAAAGGAAGGGACCTTGATTCTACACCATCTAAACAACTTCAATAAGATGGTTTGTAATGCCCCAGTCCAAAATATGTAGGACTAGGAATATGTATACATGCTAGTTGCCTTCAATGGGCTAAACTATTTATCAAGCCCATGAGAGAGTACTTAAGCTATATCATATAACTATAAACCACAACAACACAACACAGGCCACAGGGAACAGTGCTAATGTCATCCATATAGAATAAACAAGTCACAAGATATCCGATTCCAAACTAATAATAATATAATCTATCTAGTAGTAAAGTGTAATAAAAATCAATGGAAAAAAATAGCCCGTCATCACAGCTAAGAAATAAAAGATATCCAACTAATAGTCTACAGAAATAAAAATAAAAATTTTCATGGTAAAATAAACTACATGAATCAAAAGAAATCCTTTGGGACTTCTCGTCCTTCTGCGTAGGTACGTCTTCGGCCTCAACTTCTGAACCGTAAAACTCAGGATAAATCTCCTTGTTTCTACTTGGAAAAGGACTAGGTCCTCAGGGGACATAGCAAGATAAATAATATACATACCATTAAATAACAGTAAATAAACATGCACTGGAAAGATAATAAAATAACAACGAAGTAAAACACGAGTGAGAACACCGGAATAAGAGTAGTACTATTAGACGTGGCTAAAAAAAGTCGGGTAAAAACTGCAAGATGGTGGCATGCCATAGAGGAAAATAATACCAGTCATGGCAAAAATATCGGGTAAAATTGTAGCATGGTACGAGCTAACGATCCTATAAAAAACAACACAGTGTATGCTAGCTATCTATATAAGTCTCTATTGCTGTACGATACGCACTAACGATCGAGATTGGTCAACAGTCAAGACTAAGACAATGTCAAGGATCTAAGGAGCAAGTCAAAGTACATAATAAGACACTGAGACAAATAAATCCGAAAGCACACTACCAGGATAATCATATTAGCGACACCGATAACGTCGCTAATATGCAAAAAATGTCGCTAAAAAATTTTAGCGACGTTTTTAGCAACGAGTTCGTGATGGCGTGTTATCAGTGGCCGCTGACATAAAAAATGTCGCTATTCGTTGCTGTAGTGACATATGTCAGCGATGTTACTTCGTCGCTAATTTAGTAACGTGGACCGACGTGTCGTTGCTAATCAGCGATGTCAAAGTTCATTGCTAAACATCACAGATTTAGCGACAAATAGAGCGATGTTTTTCTATGAAAATGCTGACATGGCAAGCTTTTCCATGTCAACTGTCTAGTGACGTTTTGCGACAGAATTAGCGACGTCCAACTTCTAAAAGCTGACATGATTGACTTTGCCATGTCAGCATGGTAGCGACGTGTAGTGATGTTCAACGATGCACCGATAGTGTAACTATGTTCCGATACACGTTTAGCGTCGTCTTTTTATGTCTTGTTGTGTCGCAGAAAGTCGCTACACTACAAACAAATAATAATAACAGAAAGCAGTTTATTTTCTGTTAAAATCTGCCTGTAGTTATTAAATCATAGTTTATAAAAGGTAGACCAGGAGCAACCTCCGTTGAATTCCCTGGGTTCGCCGACCCCTTCGATGAAACACTCAACGTTGGAAAAGCATACAGAATGAATGCATAAATAATAAAGTAAATACATAAATTTGCACTAAATTAAACAAATAGAATGTCACGTAAAACACTGTCCAATAAAGACCCAAGAATCGACCAGCACATCACATCACATATAACACATCAAATAATGTAACTAAAAGTCTGAAATAAATACATGAAGACCTAAGAATGGGCCAGCACACAAACAACCAAACACAATCTGTCCAATAAAGGACTATAGCTGATCAGAAGGAGGGGGCCACTATGCATCTGGGATAGCATGAACTTAAATTGCTCCTATATAAACGTTACCGATGACGTTCAAGGAGGCAGTATAATTAATGGAGTCGGTATCGATATCGGCGGGCCAGGAGGACGTGTCTGCTCCAATGCGTTAAGTCTAGCATTATATATATCCAAGGCAGATGTCAATCTCATACTACTATAAGTCATCGCATCCTGTAGCCTCAAAAGTTGATTGCCCATGGCCATCTGCGTCCCATGCTGCGTTGTATCGCTATAATATGTCCTCTAATCCTATTCCATAATGGTGTGCTCGAGCATATAAAATTGTGTATTGAGCATCACATCGTCCATCTGTAGCTGAGACTGGGGTTGTTCTACAATCCTTTTCAGCATCTCGTCACGCAGATCAGTAACCTGTCAGACAACGCTCGCCTCGACTTGGGCCAAATCCTGTGACTGCTGTGTGGGAACGAACACTGTCAGTGGGCATCCTGGATGACTACATCGTAACAAAGGCGCTGTAGGACCTCGTCCATAGTACGTAGCCCTCTGAAGACCACCAACAGCGGTCATCCATAGCTCGTCCGCTGACGGAGCTGGAGAGTGTTGCAAGGAAGTACCAGCACCTTCCTCTACAGATGCAGTAGTACTTGCCCACTCACATAGCCTCAGATACTCATCCTAGAAAAGTACGCATCTCGATAAGTATACTTTTTACTATCTAGTCATTGTAGTTGTTAATGTCTAAGATACTTATTACTAACTGTATGGGTATCTATTTGCATATTTTTTAAGTTATTAAGTTAACGAAACATAAAGTAATACTTACATAGCTTAGCTCTGCATGGCCCTCTCATCGATGAAGTATCTGCCCTTCCGACGGGTGGCTAGGAAGACGGTCACCATGTTGGCATCCTCACTCCTTTGTACTTGTTAAAAAGATTTTTTTGTTACTAAAATTAAAAAAATTTATTCTACTTTTATTAAAGTAATATATTTAATAAAATAAATACCAGACGATGGAATATTTCGACATAGGAATGAAGCCACCATATCACTTTTCTGCCCTCGTCCTAGCTGCCTTTGCCTTCTCCGACCTATCCTAGTACCTGGGATCATTGAATCTAACCGTCATCGCAGTCCACTGCTCAGGCATGATCCAACCTTGGATCATTTTTCTAGAGCGATGACGAGCCTTCTGGTCGTCGATCGCATCACGGATCAACTTAGCGGCGATGGTAGGAAACTGCTTCTTGATTGCTCAACCCGGTGTAGTAGATAGAAATATGTATTCTACAAGGAGTACTGAGTAAGTTATATAATATGCATAAAAGATGATTGGTATTAAAAATAAATAAACTTTAGTTACCTTGAAGTAGGCAAACCAGAATGCCTATATATCATCCAGGGCATCTAAGTAGATCTAAGGGCCACCATAGTTGTTTCTTTAAAAACGCCCCAATGCTTGTACCGACGAGGGATGATATATATATATATATATATATATATATATATATATATATATATATATATATATATATATAATATATATATATATAATATATAATATATAATATATATATATAATTATATAATTATATTTAATAAAAAGTGAATATATATTTATACATGTATAAGAAAATTAAAACTAATTAGCTTAGTTTGTAGGCCCGTCGGTCCAAATCTCTATACACATCTCCTTGGAGGAGCATATGGCGGATCGCTCTAAAAAAGGACGAAGGCGCAATCGATAGGGCCTCATTTATCTGCTTCCCGCTCTCTTGTAAGCATGAGGAGTATTGGATGGAGGAGTAGTCGCAGGCCTAGAACTGCTAGTCCTAGGAGTATTGCCAGGACAAAGACGATGACCCAGTACAATATCTCGAAGGAGAAATACTCATCCTAGGAATGCTGGATGGAGTGGCATGTCGTCTTGGTAGAATACCTCTGGATTGACCGAGTGATCTTCGTTGTAAACAAAATAAAAGTTACAAAGAAACAGTCAAAATACCGTACATGTCACATAATAAAAAGAAGGAAAAAGATATAATACATACCCACAAGTCTAAATAGAATTTACATTCCGCAGCTAAAATAAAATAATTTCAGAAAACAATACTCAATCAAATGCTAAATAAGAATAAGCACAATATAATTTATGGAGAAGGAAAACCAATATCTCAAGTAGAAAACAAGTCTAGATAATAACCAAGAAGTCTAATCTAGAAACATCCAAGTCCAGATAAACCAAAAAGTCTAGGATTAAGGCAACAACATCCAAAAAGTCTAATCCAGAAAGATAATACAATGATAAGTCTATCGGAGACGAATTCCGACAAAGTCCTATTATATAACTCTATGCTCTATGCTGGGGCAGATACCAATCACCCAGATACTACACATAAGCAGCATTTAGGTGATCAAGATCCGGTGCCACTCCCTTAGGAGCTGGGTGATTGGAACTCTCAATGTCACTCAGTACCGGTGCCACTTCCTCCTTAACAGTAGTAGGTACCACTTCCTCTCCTTAACAACAATATCTGCTTTAGTTGTCACTTATTCCTTAATAGTAGGAGGTACCACTTCCTCCTTAATAGTAGGAGGTACCACTTCCTCCTCAGCAGCAATCTATGTCTCTCTCAAGCGACGTTCTCGAGTCATGGGTGCCATCTAGTAAGATTGATGGAAACATAGAGATTAGTGAACAAATATAAATATATAAAAGGTACATATTATATGTAGTTTCAGATTTTACATCCCATAACTAAATAATAGTACATTTCACAAGTCTAAATAGATGTTACATGACAGATTTTATATTTTATTTTCAATCATCTTATAAAAATTTATTTTCTACCTCCTTGTCTTCACTTTTATCTACTTTCTCTTCAGATATTTCTACCTCTTCTACACGAATAGACGTGTAATAAGGAACTTCCATTGAGCCCGCATCTACAATTTTTGTTACAAGAGATAGCTCATCCTCCTAATAAGCTGTTTCGTCAGCCTTGGTCTTGCATACTGTCTACCAGTTTGACCTTGTTGTTTTCCATTTAGGATAAGTTATGAAGTACATGAGCTGAGCCTGACTTGATAGGACAAAGTGTTGATATCGACGTTGGTAGTTTATATCCACGAGACCATGCTTATCTATTTTTCAACCTTGATCTTAGATCGGATCGAACCAATCATACTTGAATAACACGATCTTAGCAGGCTTTGTTTGATAATATATGGGAACTCCATAATCTTTCGTAACACGCCATCGAAATCATTACCTGGATTGACATCTTTGTAGCTCAAATATTTGATACATAAATAACTATTTTTTATGGATTCGAGATCTAGAAAGCTCTTTCTGATCAGGGTATTTGTTGACTTGAACCTAAACATATTCACACAATAGCTTGGCAAGATTTTAATAACATAAATTGGTCCCTTGACTAGAGTTCTTATAGATTCATTCTCTAGTGTTGCGTCTAGACCGTCGAGCTAAATACCACAATATAAGAAATTAAGTTCAATATTCTTTTAATTATGGTGTAAAGTGCATATACAAAAAGTAATTACTGAATTTCGTACATATGCACTCAACCAGGAAGGAAAATGACGTCTCATTTTCTATTCCACTTGTTCATTTGTTATGCATGGTCTACTCGACCTCACCTCATCGTTAAATGTGTTGAAAAACAACAATAAATCGGCCAATTAGTATAATAATAATGGGATATTATTACATTGAGATGACGTGAACGTGGACGTATTATTAACTTACCCCTTGAGCTTCTCCATTTCATCCTCGCAGTTGAGTAGTATATACAACTACGCAACCCTTAGCTCATCGTTATTTAGATATCCCTTCTTCATTTTGCCCTAAGGCTTACCAAAAGCATTGAATACATTCAGTATTGTATCGGTATGTCCCTAATATCCGTCATCGTTTATCGGAGATCTCGTTCTATTAGTAGCAACACGCGGCTTAAAATACATCAAGCAAAAGTTTGTAATATCCTCAAGAACATAGGCTTCACAAATAGAAGCCTCGACCCGTGCCTTATTTTTTACCTTTCTCTTTAGGTGGTTGAGATGACGCTTGAACGGGTACATCCACTAATAACCGGCAGGCCCACCAACATTTGCCTCGTAGAAAAAATAAATTAGCAAATGTTCTATAAAGTTGAAAAATCCAGGAGGGAACACCCTCTCGAGCTTGTATAATATTATTTCAATGTCCTTATCATGCTTTTCTAGATGATAGACGAACAACTTAATAAAATAAGGATCTCTGAAGAATATGCTAAGCTCTGTCAACGAATCCCAAAATACCTACGGTAAGAATTTTTGAAATACAATTGGAATTAACCACTCAATGAATACATAACAGTCGTGGCTCTTCATACCCGTTAGTTTGTTCTCTTTCGAGTCGACACAACTTCTCAGATTCGATACCTACCCGGCTGAAAATTTAGCCCCTGAATCCACCTATAAAGTCTCCCTTTATCCTCTTTATCTAGTAAGAAAATGGCTTAGACTGCTTATACTTTCCATTCCCTTCCTCTATTAAATGTAACACAGGGTGTCTGCATATTTCTTCAAGGTCCAACATGGCTTTCAGATTGTCCTTTCTTTTACCCTTTACGTCTATCACTGTATTAATTATGTTGTCAAACACATTCTTCTCGATATGCATGATATCAAGGTTATGTATGATCAGATTGGTGCTCCAATATTGTAGGTCCCCGAATATGCTCATCTTTGTCTAGTTATGATGTGACCTAATCCGTCACACTTGTACCCCTTAGTATACTCTTCGATAGCACTTGGTAAATCTTTAACCTCTTTCCATAGAGGTGGAATTTCTTTCTCTACAACGCTTGCACGAACAACACTCATATTCATCCAGAATGGATGATCCGACGAAAGAAATTGTCTGTAAGAATCGAAGAAGCACGAATTTCCTCCATGTTTTAAACGGAAAGTCTTAGTGCGGTCCATGCAATATGGACATGAGAGACGGCCATAAGTGCTCCATCCAGATAACATGCCATAAACCAAAAATTTGTTGAAGGTCCACATAAGTGCTGTCCACATCTGAAAATTCTACTTTTTGGAAATATTGTACGTGTTGGCACCTACTTTCCATAGCTGATTCAACTAATCTGTCAACGGCTGCAAGTACAAATTGATGTTCCTCTTCAGACTATTCGCACCCGAGATGATGATGCACTACACCAAAACACCTGTATTGTAATGGTCTAGTCATGTTACAAAAATTAATTCTAACGGGTAAATGCCGTGAGTATATAGGTGTAGGTAATATTATTAACTGTCCTTCCAACAGATCACATCTGTTAGTATTTTAACTATTCTAACGGCTATAGTCGTTAGTAATTATTTTTCTAACAGGCATATAAATATATGTTATATATGAATACTAACGGGCTACGACCGTTAGTATATTTTAAAAATATGAAAAAAATAATTCTAGAATTTAATACTAACGAAAATGGGACATTAGTATATTTTAAAAAAAATGGTTTTTTTTATACTTGAATACTAACGGGATGATGTAGTCTGACCAAGAAGTTTGTTTAGAAGTATTCCTTACTGTTTTATTCATATAACTAACTACGTTCAACACTTTGCTACCAATAGAGTCATATAGACAACAGTTCAGGTTTCTAGAGAAGAAATTAAACTTAAACAATATGTCTTAAGTGTATAAACAAAAGAACCTTCCAAAACTAATAAAAGTTTCTGCCGTATATGGAGGATGACTTAGTAGTGTTGACTTGTACTAGTACTTAAAGCCGAGCACCATTAGCTTTAACAACAAAATTTGACCCTGGATACTTTGAAGGACCATGCGAACACATTGTCGTAGCTTCTCTATGTTATGACTTGAAACTCTTTCAGGATATACTAACACTCGGGTTATTAATAAGGGCATGCCAACCTAGAAACACCAAAAGTTCAATTGAAAGAGAAAAATTTGTACACGCAAAAAAATTGATCAAATATATAAATTTCTGGTAAGCTAGTGTAGAATCACAAAACTTAAACAGGTAGACCTCTAAAACTTTCAAATTTGGATCAGAAGAAATAACTGTTCTTCCAGTAAATTCAACACGCTTTCCTGATAAGTTTTCATGAAAATGACTTGTCTTCCCTTTAACCTATTGAATGAGCCCACGATGCTTAGCGTTAATAATAGAAGGAGATTCACTATTTATATACTCAATAACTTGTATTTAAAGGACAACCCAGCTATTATCCTAAAAGAAATCAAATGTAAGCACACCAAGGTACAAGTCGCAAATGTAATTAGCATAAATTTTATATCAGAGTAAACAACCTGAGCTCAAAGACCCCCAAAGAAATCGTATAATAATATAGGTTAGTTATATTTTTATGTGAATAACTGCAGGATCTCTATGAAACTATAACATTATAATTGCATGTTTAAATAGACAATGTACCATATATAGGATTAACATGTTTTTTTAACAAAAGCATGAAAATTCAAGTAAAACCAAATCAAGTACACTAATTTAGTCCATGTTATGCGAAGTTTCTAGCTGATTCCAAAATATTGAGAAAGTTTAAGTATCAATTTTATAAAAATTTTAAAAAAACTGACTACTTCATAAGCTGTAACTATTTAGGCTGATTTTGGGCCATAACAAACCTGAAATTAACAAAACCATATAACGTTAGCCCAATAATGGAGGAACTGGGATCCATTACATATACTTCTTAATCTTTGTAAGGATTCAAGGAACAATAAGATAAAATGGCTAACTGGTATCTTTGGTCTTACCAAAAGATAGGAAGAACCACCTTGAAGCTGTGACCGAAGATTAGTGTTGTCGTTTATAATGCTCCTTAGCATGCTAGTAAGATCATTCTCATTGCTGCAAGCAAAAAAAACCAAATTATTCTGATGTTTGTTTTAATTAAATTATGCACCGTCATAACTATCTAAAAAGTAGCTAATCATGACAGATAATAGATTATATAGACAATTATGTTTGACTGCCATTGCCCACAAAAGCAGATGGGCGCACTGATGTAGGTGGTACTGTGTTGTCTGTCACAAGAAATCTCCTGGGCCTACCATAAAGATTGAGCAGCTCCCAATCCTGAAACACACAAAAAGTGATCAAACAATATATATATATATATATATATATATATATATATATATATATATATATATATATATATATATATATATACACACACATATATATATATAATTAGCATGACATTGAACAAAATAACTCGCTCCCCGAGGGAAACTAAAAAAGAATTAAGCTAGCTCATATGCCACTATGCATGGACCAAACAGAACAAGTGCCACATCGCTAGAATGAGCGTTAATATTTCTCAACTTTAACTTTCATAAAGAAAAATAATATCTCCATAAGTTTTAAGGGAAATAACATAAAGGGTACAAGTGGGAAACAGATAATAAGATACCATTGCCGATGAAAAACCATATCATTCCATTAACAAGCCATTCTTTCTTCCATTCATATAATTGATAGTCATCTACAATTATAAAAAACACAATGGTCATTGGAACATGGCACACACCAGGAAATTAAAATAAGATGATACATATCAATGTTAAGTGATTCGTCGATAATTTAGTATGAGAGATTCAATAAAGTAAGCAAATATCAAATCTCTTTGCTGAGAGATGAACATATAAATGTTTTTAATAAAAACCCACACTTCTATATCCATATAGAACAAACATTCAGAAGAAGCTAATTACTCTGTCAATATATTAATGTTACACTTCTATTAACTAAATCAAGAGATCAATTGCTGCAAATGCCTGTTCTCGATTATGTAATTATAATACCTTCTATTGTAGTGTTGCCCAGTTTTGTACCATACAATGCATCCCTCTTGATGTAAAATTCTTTGCTAAAGAGTATTGGTCCTTTGAGACCGTCATAGCTCTTTCAAAGCCTCTGTAAACAAAATTTTGGCTAATCAATTCGTGAAGACTGAGACTTAATGATCATTCTTACTGAATCTATATTTATTAAGGTTTTGGGGGTATAATGCATAGTTAAGTTGAGTCATACATGTTAAGTCGAGACCATGACATGAAAACTAGCATATATACATACTGGTGATATCATAACAAAAGGGAAATAGCAATGACACTATGACAATACCCACTTCAAATAGCAATATTAGTAACAAGAAATAGTATCAAATAGCAATATTAGTAACAATACTCACAGTCAACAATAACAAAGCCTTTTATCCCAAATGATCCAGGGTTGGCTACTTGAGTCCTTTTCTTAAATCAGCTCTGTTAAGGGACCTCTATTAATTTCTGGCAAGCATGAGATGAAGATGAGGCAAGTTTCCTAAGAATTTTTTTATATAGATAGCCACTTCAATTTTGAAGCAACATTTCTTTGATATTAGATTATCTAAGACTTATATCATTTATATACAAATAAAGCATACAAATTGAATCTATTACCGAAAAGATTAAGACAAGAAATATTGTAGCTTCGTAGTTAAGGGATATTTCACAAAAGCAGGCTCATGGCGATTCTTGCAAATGCTTTGTAGTTAGCTGTAAGGTATAAGAATGCAACTACAATTAGTGTTATTGCCGGGAACGCCGGGGCACAATTTTTCGATGGAAAACAGAGAAACTGAAACAATTGTAAAGACAACGTTTCAAATGCAATTCCTTAAAGAAGGTTTTGCAACAGAGATCCAGAAGGATTCTACAAATTACGAGATCTAAAATGATATCGTAATACACGAATAATCTAAAGAGATTTTCGTGATCGTAGCAAACTGGCAGTATTGCCTTCTAAAAAGAAGATACTGACAGAACTGCTAAAGACAACAGAAGGATGACAGGCGAGAGATGGAAATGCTGGGGTGAATTATCACCGTTGCTCAAAGCTTTATTCGTCCTCTGCGAACAGCTTCCAGGAACCAGCAAGGTTGACGGAAAACCTTGGAACACTCCTGCTCTTCTGACTCCTCGGAAGACGGCGAACTCCTCTGGCAATAGCTCTACTCCTCTCTCTTTGTTTGAAGTAACAGAACCCACGCGTACTAAAAAGTACTAGTTATTGTGTTAAAGAACACGCTCACTACTCTGTTGTGTTAAAGAACACTTAGAGTTTTTCTCCCTGGAATTCTGATTACTACTACTCTCAGAGAGAGGAAAGAACCTGCATATATAGCCCACGGGGCGGTTGCCAAGCCGTTGCCTGAACTTCAGGGTAGTGGCAGAACCACTCCTGAACGTGCAGCAACTGCTGCAACCGTTCCCGCCCTAATATGCAGCCAGCCATACGCACACTGCGTACGCTGCGCACACTGCGCACTCTACGTACGCTGCGCACACTGCGCGTACTGGGCGTACTGGGCTGCGTACTAGGCTGCGTAACTGGGCCAGCATAACTGGGCTCGCGTAACGGGCCGCGCAACATGGTCGCACAAGTAGCTCGCGCAACGAGCGCAACATAAGCGCACTATGCGCCTAGCGACGATGCTGACGTGCTAAGTGCAAAGTGCGCCAACAAAATGCTACATTACGCCTCATGAGCCCTTGAGCCCAAGTCCGAGCCTGAGCCCGAGTCCGAGTCCGAGTCCGACTCCGAGTCGCTAAGCCCCAACGGGGCTTAGCTCCTATGGAAATAAATTTTCCAAGAGCAAAAAGCTTACAGCTTCTTAATTGTTGATTAAGCCTTTATACCATTAATAATTAATCCCACATGGCACACACCCATGTGCACTATATGTGCATCTCTATAAAGAGAATAGACTCATATATGTAGAGATACACATTCCTTTCTAGCCGATGTGGGACTAAAAACCAAAACAAAAGGCTACAAACCCAACAATCCCCTACATATCTCTATATATATGAGTACGAGTGTTCCCCACAGTAACTGTCCATCATGCATTATGAGAGATGTCGCTTACGACTTGAATCTTCCGGCATGGGTCAAAAATCAAACTATAATACAAGAATGGACTAAGCCTTGAATTCTGCATTATAGCTGAAATTCTTTCCACTCACACAATGTAGTTACATGTGCTTCTGGCTACACATTAAAGGCCCTGTGCCAGCCTGGTTTCAGTGTATAATTTTGGGTGTCTACAAGTTTACCCTCAAGAGACGGCCTGATATCTCTGTCATACACTATAGGTGAGTTCATTATAAAGAGACATGGCATGAAGCGCTTTGCGCTTCCCTTGCGGTGTTACGCCGCTATGACATGGCTTAAAGCCGAGGCCTTACCCCGTACCGGGAACCTCATCGTAGTGTCATACTACAGTAGCATGAGGCAACCGCCTCTTTGTAGTGCCAAACTACCCAGCATGAAGCCTTAGGCTCCCTTGCGGTGTTACGCCACAACGATATGGCTTGCAAGGCCGAGGCTTTATCCCTAACCGGGTACCTCATGGTGGAGTCGTGCCACTGTAATAAGAGGAACTCCTCCTCTTTGTAGTGCTGACTACACCCCTCTTTATATTTAACATACAGCATTAGGCTAACTGCCTATTTGCGGTGCTATGCCGCTGTGACTTGGCCTGCAAAGTCGAGGCTTTATCCTATTTCTGGGCAGCACCCCACATATAGGAATCTCATTGTGGAGTCACCCCACTGTAGCATGGAGTTTCACTCCTTGAAGTGCTGCTCTACCGTGCTTCCTGTAAAGCACTCCAGGCATTCACTCTGCCTGAGAACTCATTAAGGCAATTGAGACAACCTTCCCACAGGAATCGTTTTTCGCAAAAAACAATAGTAGACAACAGTGGTTATAGGTCCGTAACCTCTCCATACCTAATAGAACATGTACCCACCGTTCTTGATATTCTTCTGATTAGTGGTCCTCCCTTGAACCAAAAGCTAGATGCCTAGAAGATAAATCTTTGAACTATTAGCATAAAACTTTATGGTAGGAATACAAAAATCCAATATCAGAATGCCTTCAAGCCTATTTTACAAGTTGTGTCATTGACCAGCTGGCGCTTGAGGCCCTTGGTGAACGGATCCGCCAGGTTCTCCTGACTCCGAACATCAATCACTGCAATAACACCTCTCTTGATAAGATCGTGTACTGTCCTGTGCTTCAACCGTACAGTCCACTTCTTCCCGTTGAAGAGGTCATTTGATGCCACCATCGCAGTCGCCTGGTTGTCGCAGTATATCGATATCGCCGGTATTTGCGCTCCAACCAATGGAAGATCATACATGAGCTCCCGAAGCCATTCTGCTTCCTCGGCTGCGGTATCTAGTGCAAAGAACTCAGATTCCATGGATGACCGCGAGAGCATAGTCTGCTTCTTCGACTTCCACGATATAGCAGCTCTACCCATTGTGAAAATGTATCCACCTGTGGATCTTTCGCTCTCCACCTCTGAGCACCAACTGCCAACACTGAAGCCTTCCACTACCTGCGGATCTCCGCTGTAGTACAGTGCATATGTCTGAGTCTTCTTGAGATATCTCATAACCCGTTTTACAGCTTTCTAGTATTCAGCACCTGGGTTGCTCGTGAAACGACTCAGCATTCCCACGACGAAAGCTATATCAGGCCTTGTAGAAGTAGTAGCATACATCAAACTTCCCATTACGCTTGCATACTCCAGTTGTCTGACGCTTTTCCCTGAAATAGGCTTCAGCTTCAGATTACACCTGTACGGCGTATCGATCCCTGGAAGATCCCGATACCCATAACGAGTGATCATTTTCTCAATATAATGAGACTGTGACAGTGCTAGTCCAGTGTCTGTCCGGATGATCTTGATCCCTAAGATCACATCAGCTTCCCCCAAGTCATTCATACTGAACTTGCTAGAGATGAACTTCTTTGTCTCAGTAACACAGCTAATATCCGTACCTAGGATAAGCATGTCGACCACGTACAGACAAACGATCACACCTCTTCCATCAGCGAACTTCGTGTAAACACACTTTTTCGTATCGCTGACCATGTAGCCATTTGACCTTATAACTTTGTCAAATTTCTCATGCCACATTTTGGGAGCCTGTTTAAGACCATACAAGGATTTTACCAACTTGCAGACTTTGTCTTCAAGACCCTTGATGACAAATCCCTCTGGCTGTTGTATGTAAATCTTTTCGGTCAGCTCGCCATTTAGGAAAGCCGTATTCACATCCATCTGATGTATCACCATCTTATGTATTGCTACGAGAGCAATCAACATTCTGATGGTGGTCAACCGGGCTACTGGAGCATACGTGTCAAAATAGTCAATCCCCTGCTTCTGAGAAAACTCCTTGGCTACCAACCTAGCCTTGAACTTGTCAATAGTTCCGTCTGCTTTCATCTTCTTCTTGAAGATCCATTTGCATCCGATGGGTTTCGCTCCTTCAGGAAGATCAACCAACACCCAAGTGTTATTTGAGGTGATGGAATCAATCTCATTGTCAATCGCCTCCTCCCAAAAAACTGTCTCTGGTCTTCATCGCCTCATCATAGGTAAGCGGATCTGCTTCCATATGATAGGTGACAAAGTCACTTCCGAAGTCCTTCGGCCTCCTCACACGCTTAGCTGACGGCTTAGCTTGTTCTGGTTCAACCGTTGTTTCAACAATAACATCTTCTTGGACCACATCTTCATTGAAGACTTCAGTTTCTTGCGCACCCTCATTGTTCTCCGGAACATCCGCAAGAACAATATTCTTGTGCCTTGCAAATTTGTCTTCAAAATATTCTGCGTCGCGAGCTTCAATGATATGATTTGACTCAACATCAAGAAATCTCCGAGCATCACTCTTCTCGGCATACCCCAAGAAGATCGTCTTTGTAGTCCTTGTCCCAAGCTTCTGAATCTTTAGATCTGGAAGCTTGACATATGCCAGACACCCCCACACTCGAATGACATTCAAGTTTGGTCTGACCTTGAACCAGAATTCATGAGGAGTAATGTCAGAAGTTGCATGAGGCACCCTATTTAGAATAAAAGTGGCCGTCAATGCAGCTTCTCCCCAGTAGCACTTAGGAAGACCAGCAGTCAACAACATTAAATTTATCATTTCTGTCAACGTCCTGTTCTTCCTCTTAGCTACTCCGTTTGATTGAGGAGAGTACGGAGCCGTAGTCTCATTGACAATTCCATGTTCCTTACAGAACGATGCGAATTCATGAGACCTGTACTCCCCACCTCGATCACTTCTTATCCTTTTGAGTTGTTGTCCAGTCTGCCGCTCAGCTTCGGCTCTGAACTACTTGAACTTCTTGAATGCTTCGTCTTTATCCTTCAGCAAGTAGACGAACGCATACTTTGAGAAGTCATCGATGAAGGTTATGAAATACTTCATCCCGGCCTTTATAGAGAACTGTTTGAAGTTACAGATATCGGAGTGAACCAACTCCAGAAGATCTGTACTTCGATTAACCCGAGGAAAGGGTTTCCTTGTGATCTTTGTTTGAGCACAAACTTCACATTTCTCTACCTTACCCCCACATTTGGAGATAAGTCCTAGACTAGACATTCTGTTTATTCGTTTACAACGAACATGTCCTAGCCTATTATGCCACAACTCAAGAGTATAAGCAGAATAAGTGACTTCATTAATTACATTTGACTGATTTACAAGCTGAATCTTGAACATTCCTTCGATATAAAAAGCTTTTCCAAAATATGTTCCCTTGATAGACATCACCATCTGGCCAGCATTGATGTCCATCCTGAGGCCAGCATTGCAGAGTAGGCCTCCCGAGACCAGGTTCTTGGCGATAGCAGGTACGTGCTTCACGCCTTGAAGCGTCAGAGACTTTCCCAAAGTCAGCTTCAACACCACTGTCCCGATCCCGAGCACTTTAGCTTGTGCCTGGTTCGCCATCATAACCACTTCAGAAGTAGGTGTATAGGTGGTGAACCACTCCTTACTGGAGCAGACATGGCAGGAGGCTCCAGTGTCTACCCACCAGTCAGAATCAGTCCTTACCGTATCAACCTATGCAATCATAGCAACAATGTCAGTGATCAAAGATACCTTACTAGGCTCTCCTTGCTCTGATTGCTTGGTTTTTGCTTTGCACTCATTCTTAAAGTAGCCCTTCTTGCCACACTTGAAGCAAGGCATTTCTGACTTTGGCTTCTTTTTCTTGATAGAAGTTCCCTTGACTTTTAGATTGTCAAGGTTTTTCTTCTTGTTGTGGAAAGCTCCCTGCTTTCCCTTTGGTTCCTTAGTCTGAACCAGATTGGCGTTAGCCAATTGCTTGGACAGTGTGTCCACCTTCAGTTGAGCCCGCATCTGGTCCTTAACATAGATTTTCTGTAGGAGATCTTCAAGGGTGATCTGCAACTTCTTCCTATGCATGTTTGTATAGAACTTGCTCCACCCACCAGGGAGCTTTGAGACAATCCCTCCAACAACAAACTTGTCGGTGAGGGGCATCGCCTCGTCTTCCAGCTTCTGTCGCAGTTTCAGGAACTCCTTTACCTGCGGCAGCATAGACTTTTCGTCCTCAAAGATCCACTTGTGATATTTTTCAACCACAAATATTTTACTGCGGTTCTTGTCTTCTTCGTAGAGTTTTTCTAGAGACTCCCATATGTCTCTAGCGATATTATTCTTAGAATAGGATTCTGCTAGGGAATCCTCCATAGCATTCAGGATAAGCAACCTGCAAATGCTATTCTCCCTTCTCCACTTGGCCTGAAGTTTAGTAGCCGCAGAGATTGCGGCAGCAGACCCAGTATCTGGAACGGTAGGTTCCTCCTCAAGCAGCACGTGATCAACGTCTCTGAGTTGAAGAGTGAGATAAACCTTCCTCTTCCAGACTTGACAATACGCTCCATCAAACTTCTCTAACTTACAGAAGTCAGTGTTTAGGAGTGAAGCATTAATGTTTTTCATCGTAGCAATAAAGCTTTGAGATTGTTATTGCCGGAACGCCGGGGCACAATTTTTTGATGGAAAATAGAGAAACTGAAACAATTATAAAGACAACGTTTCAAATACAATTACTTAAAAAAGATTTTGCAACAGAGATCCATAAGGATTCTGCAAATTACGAGATCTAAAAAGATATCGTAATACACGAATAATCTAAAGAGATTTTCGTGATCGTAGCAAACTGGCAGTATTGCCTTCTAAAAAGAAGATACTGACAGAACTACTAAAGGCAATAGAAGGATGACAGGCGAGAGATGGAAATGCTGGGGTGAATTATCACCGTTGCTCAAAGGTTTATTCGTCCTCTGCGAACAGCTTCCAGGAACCAGCAAGGTTGACGGAAAACCTTGGAACACTCCTGCTCTTCTGACTCCTCGGAAGACGGCGAACTCCTCTGGCAATGGCTCTACTCCTCTCTCTCTTTGTTTGAAGTAACAGAACCCACGCGTACTAAAAAGTACTAGTGTTTATGTTAAAGAACACGCTCACTACTATGTTGTGTTAAAGAACACTTAGAGTTTTTCTCCCTGGAATTCTGATTACTACTACTCTCCGAGAGAGGAAAGAACCTGCATATATAGCCCACGGGACGGTTGCCAAGCAGTTGCCTGAACTTCAGGGTAGTGGCAGAACCACTCCTGAACGTGCAGCAACTGCTGCAACCGTTCCCGCTCTAATATGCAGCCAGCCATACGCACACTGCGTACGCTGCGCACACGGCTAAGTGCAAAGTGCGCCAACAAAACGCCACATTACGCCTCATGAGCCCTTGAGCCCAAGCCCGAGCCCGAGCCCGAGCCCGAGCCCGAGCCCGAGTCCGAGTCCGAGTCGCTAAGCCCCAACGGGGCTTAGCTCCTATAGAAATAAATTTTCCAAGAGCAAGAAGCTTACAGCTTCTTAATTATTGATTAAGCCTTTATACCATTAATAATTAATCCCACATGGCACACACCCATGTGCACTACATGTGCATCTCCATAAAGAGAATAGACTCATATATGTAGAGATACACATTCCTTTCTAGCCGATGTTGGACTAAAAACCAAAACAAAAGGCTACAAACCCAACAATTAGTACATCCTATTTTACATATATAGTCAAAGTCCTATTTACTCTATTTTCCAAAAGCAGTGTTCCAGTAAGCTTCTATACAAATTTTATCATTTCCTAGAAGTATACAACATATATTCTTCAACTCAAAGCAGATCATGTTCTTGATATTTTGAAATTGAATTAACCTAATCAAGAAGACCATATCATTGAGGCATGGCTCCAATTGGAGGGTCCTCCTGGACCTCCTCACGTGAAACAAGTTAGAACACATGCCCCCAGCTAAATTTGACACTCAGTCACTTCTCTAAAAAGGACAAAATAAGTAATTACACCCCCATAAACAAGAAGATATTCAGCATCAACCAGGGCTCCATTATTTAGCATCAACCTTCATGAATAAATAGAGGGAGAACAAGATTCTTAGGTGTGATACATGTTTCTTAAAACTCTCATGAGTTAGCATAACAGTTAGGAACTGATACTAATAATACAGATACTGTAGTTAGAATACCGATACACTGCAAAATAGTATTCCTATATATATTGGATTTTATCTTTTGTTCTCCATCTTTGCTTCTAGTCTGACACATGATCACGAACTTCTCCCTTAACAGTTAACCTTTATGTTTCTCAGTCATTAGTTGGCTTCTTACTGTAGACTATAATTTACTTGGTTAAGTAGGATTATTTAACATGGAGATAATATAAAAAAAGCATCTTTTAGAGATTGGTTTAGTTTAATTATTAGCTTTCACCAAAAGGAAACTTTACCTATTCTTATGTTCTTTGACGTTGTAGGCAGTTAGCGGGGAAGAGGCAATTGGTGTAGTGTGTTCAACTTTTGCTCTGCTCATGCAACCTGACTGATACGTTAAATGGAAGAGGATTTAGCTTCCTACAATTGCTCTATTCATGCAACCTGACTGGTATGTGCATTTTACGTTTCTGTCATGCAACCTAGTGATTGTGAGATTGAACTACTCCTAATTTTTGGACCTAGGACTGCAGATGAGGCTCATCTTGTCTCAGCGCTAGCAGATCTGTACTAGACCTTGCTTGAGCATCTCAATAGAACACTTGAGCTTTGCAATATATATATTTTCAACTATACGACTCTGTCTACTTGTTTTGAATGCCAAAACCTTAAAATATTAATTTTTATACTACTTTCTCCTTTCTTTTCGTTGCTATCGTCCCTTTACTTTTCTTTCTTTACAACTAATAGCCAAAATCGTATGTTCTTGTTGTTTACAAGTATTTCATGAAGTGGCTGCAAAGCTAACAACTTCATTATACTCGTTATCATCCCTTTCCTTCTCTAAACCTATAGTCTAAATCATATGTTATTATTGCTTACTATTTCATATAGTGGTTACAAAGCTAACAACTTCACGATACATCATTTACTAGCAGAACTAGTTTTACATGCACCTAGTTATAGTTTGTTATCATAGAACAAGACAATGAGATAGGAGAAATATATATTGTGGACGAGGTAACTAACAAAAAGAAAATACTATTGAGTTATCGGACCTTCAAGTCCAGCAGTAAAGAGAATATGATCTACAAATTCATGAATCTGTCGCAAGAAACCTTCCAAACCATGATGCTGAAATACTGAGACATGATTCACATTTTGTTTACCTTCAACCTTCTGCAACCCACACAATTTAATTTAAATAAGTTATAAGGTTCTATGTAATAAGCAACAACTCGAAAAGAACTATCCTTGTCTATGTTGGAGTGGGTGGGGTTCCCAACCTATGTGGAGAAGACCCCGGAGTGCGACGAGCGCCGTTCGTGTGTCGAAGAAGCTCGGAATGTCAGAGTTGCTGCTGCTGCTGCTCCATGGGAGGTTCTGGAACAGGGGATCCGAGTTCGGGCCGAACTCGGTCCCATGGCGAGTTCGGGCCGAACTCGGTCCCATGGCGAGTTCGGGCCGAACTCGGTCTGGCTCCTTCAGAATGTTGGCGTGAGGATCTGTTTGCTCGACACAGAGTTCTGGCCGAACTCTGTGTCGTCGGGGGCTGAAGCAGATTTTTGGATGAGTTTTCATCATTGGATCTAATCCAACGGTCCAGGTTGGTTGCGGGATTAGGGAGTTATATTGAGATTTCTCAACCCTAATTCAGAAGTGCAACGTATTGGACAACACAAGTTTGAGAGAGGAAGGAGGCAAGAGTGCCATTACAACTTCGGAGAAGAAGACGGAGGATTGAAGGTCGCTATTCGAAGGAGATCGTGTTCGGGTAATCTCTACTCGTCGTTCTCGCTCTTCGTAGCCTTGTAATCATTGTTCTTATCTCTGAGTGCTGTGGGGATCCGATTTGGATCGGGAGGAGTTTGTAGAGGGTGTAATTCTTCTATTCCATTAGTGGAGGCTTCTCAGGGTTGGACTCCGATCGTCCCGTGGTTTTTCCCGCAAGGGTTTCCGCGTCAAAATTCTCTGTGTCTGCGTGGATTGTTTTTGTGTGCTTGTTTTTGGGTTCGTGCATTGTATTGCTCGGTCCTCTCGCAGGTACTCTCCGGTTTGGGGAAAGGTTTCCGCGTTTCTTTCCCAACAGAGTGGTATCAGAGCTTTGGGTTCAAAGGGTGTCAGGAGTTGACAGAGGAACCAGAGAGGAGAGATGGAAGCGAAGCCGGTGCGCATAGTGAACCTTAATGGCACAAACTATCATTATTGGCGGAGCAAGATGAAAGATTTGCTATTTGTCAAGAAGCTGCATCTACCCGTATTTGCATCCGAGAGGCCCAGTGATAAATCCGAGGAGGACTGGACATTTGAGCATATACAGGTGTGCGGGTACATACAGCAGTTTGTTGATGAGAACGTGTATAATCACGTTGCCAATATTGAGCACGCGAAGACGTTGTGGGATAAGCTGGAATCCTTGTATGCGAAGAAGACCGGGGTAAACAAGTTGTTCCTGATCCGAACGATGATGGGTCTGCGATACAAGGATGGGGCGTCTATTTCGGATCACTTGAGTGAGTTCCAGGACGTGGTTGACCAGCTATCTTCTATGGGAGTCAAGTTCGACGACGAAGTTCAGGGACTATGGCTGCTGTGTACTTTGCCAGACTCGTGGGAGACCGTACGAGTATCTATGATCGCTTCTGCTCCAGAGGGCGTGGTCAGTCTGGAGTTTGCTAAGAGCGGGGTGTTGAATGAAGAGATGCGGAGACGTTCTCAGGGCACTTCATCCACATCCCACCACTCAGAGGCATTGGTTTCAAAGAGCCGCGGAAGGGGCAAAAGCAGGGGTCCAGGTGGTGGCAGAGACAAGAGCAGGAGGAAGTCCAAAGGTCGGTACGAGGACTCGGAGTGTTACCATTGCGGTAAGAAGGGCCATATCAAGCGGAATTGTTTCGCTTGGAAGAGAGAGAAGAAGGGCGACAAGGGGAAGCAAGAAGAGAACACTACAGCGGCGGCCTCGGTGCATGGAGGCGATGTGATCGTCGTAGGTGATGAGGTCATTACTAACCTCGCCTGCGATGACAATTCTTGGCTGGTGGACTCAGGGGCTTCAGCACATGTATCTCACAATAGGGCACTGTTTGCCACTTACACGACAGGCGACTGTGGCGTGTTGAAGATGGGCAACGGAGATGTGTCGAAGGCGGTTGCCGTTGGAGATGTGCACTTGAGAACGAAGACGGATGCGGTTCTTATTCTCAAGGATGTTCGTCATGTCCCTGATATCCGTTTCAACCTGGTGTCGGTTGGAAGGTTGGATGACGAGGGATTCTTCA
The DNA here is from genome assembly GCA_029216955.1 of Iris pallida. Taxonomy (NCBI): domain Eukaryota; kingdom Viridiplantae; phylum Streptophyta; class Magnoliopsida; order Asparagales; family Iridaceae; genus Iris; species Iris pallida. The sequence goes on from JANAVB010027596.1 coordinate 11,264,077, forward strand.
GTCTCTTCGGGAACAGTCAGTGGAAGCTTTCCAGAGGTTCGATGGTGATTGCCAGAGGAAGCAAGAAGTCCGGTCTCTACTATATGGAGGGGAGCGCAGAGGGGGCACAGGAGGTGAACGCAGTCAGTGATGCGTCTACCGAGTTGTGGCACAAGCGGCTCGGCCATATCAGCGAGAAGGGGATGCGCTACTTGGTGAACAGGAAAGTGATTCCGGGGCTCAAGTCTACAAAGTTGGAGAAGTGCACGCACTGTTTAGCTGGAAAGCAAAATAGGGTGTCTTTCCAAAGTCACCCAAGTTCGAGGAAGCCGGCGTTGCTCGAGTTGATTCACTCGGATGTCTGCGGTCCTATGAAGGTAAAATCTCTTGGTGGTGCTTCTTACTTTGTGACTTTTATTGATGACTGTTCCAGGAAGGTTTGGGTCTATGCCTTAAAGACCAAGGATCAGGTGCTGCCTACTTTCAAGGAGTTTCAGGCCTCTGTTGAAAGGAAGACGGGCAAGAAGTTGTTGTGTGTTCGGTCCGACAATGGCGGCGAATACATCGGTCCCTTTGATGCGTATTGCAGAGAGCAAGGGATACGACACCAGAAGACTCCGCCAAAGACACCTCAGCTCAATGGTGTAGCGGAGCGCATGAACAGGACACTGATGGAGAGGGTGCGGTATTTGCTATCAGAAGCAAACTTGCCGGGCAGTTATTGGGGTGAGGCTCTTCTCACAACTGCTTATATTATTAATTTGTCTCCTAGTGCTCCTTTGCAGGGTGATGTGCCTGACAAAGTATGGTACGGCAAAGAGCCGTTATACAATCACCTGCGGGCGTTTGGTTGTAAAGCCTTCGTGCATGTACCGAAGGACGAGAGGACCAAACTTGAGCCGAAGACGAGGTAATGCATCTTTGTCGGCTATGGTCGGGATGAGTTTGGCTATAGACTCTACGACCCAGTGGAAGAAAAGCTCTACAGAAGCAGGGACGTGGTGTTCGTCGAGGATCAGACCATGACCAACACTCAGGATTCCGAGACGCCTTCTGAGGCTGAGGAATTGCCTGAGTTAGAGTCATTTCGCTTCGAGCAGTTTCCAGAGGACATCGCAGAGGATCCAGTTATGGGGGAGCCGGTACATGGAGTTGCTCCCAACCTTGATCATCAGCCTGCTGATGGTGGTCAGGGTGTCCCTCAGGAGGATAAACATGCCGGAGAGGTAGTTCCTGAAGGGACGGAGGCTGTCGGTATACAGCCAGCACCAGTGGCTCCACTGAGAAGGAGTGACAGGGATCGTCGACCATCTACGAGATACTCACCGGATGAGTATGTGCTATTGACTGACGGGGGGGAGCCCGAAAGTTTCGCAGAGGCTATGGAAGACGAACACAGGCAGGAGTAGATGGTGGCTATGTAGGAGGAGATGAGTTCCTTGCACACCAATTCCACTTATGATCTAGTACGGTTGCCAAAGGACAAGAAGGCTTTGAAGAATCGATGGGTGTTCAGAGTGAAGCAGACGGAAGATGCTACTCGCCCTCGATACAAAGCGAGGCAGGTAGTCAAAGGCTACGGTCAGCGGAAAGGCGAGAATTATGATGAGATCTTTTCGCCTGTCGTCAAGCATTCGTCTATTCGGGTGGTGCTAGCATTAGCAGCCAGTTTCGACTTAGAGGTCGAGCAGATGGACGTGAAGACGGCATTCCTCCACGGTGATCTTGAGGAGGAGTTGTACATGGAGCAGCCAGAGGGATTCTGTGAGAAGGGCAAGTCACATTTGGTCTGTCGGTTGAGGAAGAGCTTGTATGGTCTGAAGCAGGCTCCGAGGCAGTGGTACAGGAAGTTCGAGTCGTTTATGGGGGAGCATGGTTATGCACGGACGACGTCGGATCATTGTGCATTTGTGGGGTATTTTGCCGATGATGATTTCATTATTTTGTTGCTCTATGTTGATGATATGCTATTAGTGGGTCGGAATGCCATTAGGATAGCGGAGTTGAAGCGCCAACTGGGCACGGCCTTCTCTATGAAGGATTTGGGCACAGCGAAAACTATTCTTGGGATGGAGATCAGCCGAGAGAGAGAGTCCAGGCTGCTATACTTGTCCCAAACGAAGTACATTCACCGGGTACTTCAGCGTTTCGGGATGGACGGGTCGAAGAAAGTGAGTTCCTCCCTCGCGGCTCACTTTAAGCTCACTGAGGAACAGTGTCCATCTACCGAGGACGAAAAGGAAGATATGGAGCGGGTTCCATATGCTTCAGCTGTGGGGAGCCTTATGTATGCTATGGTGTGTACGAGGCCAGATATTGCTCATGCAGTTGGTACGGTTAGCAGGTATCTTTCAAATCCTGGAAGGGTACATTGGAGTGCGGTCAAGTGGATTATACGTTATCTTCAGGGCACTGCTGGTTGGAGACTTTCCTTTGGTGGTGACGAGCCAAAGCTGGTTGGGTATACCGACGCTGATATGGCTGGAGATGTAGACACAAGGCGATCGACTTCGGGCTACGTGATGATGTTTGCGGGAGGAGCGGTGTCGTGGCAGTCGCGGTTGCAGAAGTGTGTTGCCTTGTCGACGACGGAGGCAGAGTACATTGGGGCGACGGAGGCTTGCAAGGAGCTGTTGTGGATGAAGAAGCTGCTGCAGGAAATGGGACTGAAGCAAGAGCAGTATACTTTACTTTGCGACAGTCAGAGTGCTATCCACCTTGTGAAGAATCAGACATTTCATAGCCGGTCCAAGCACATCGAGACCCGGTATCATTGGATACGGGATGTGGTTGAGAAGAAGGACGCGGAGCTTGAGAAGGTGCATACAGATGACAACGGAGCTGATATGTTCACGAAGATTCTACCAAGGGGAAAGTTTGAGTACTGCAGGCAGGTCGTCGGGATGACGACATCCTCCCCATAGTTGTGAAGGGGGAGATTTGTTGGAGCGGGTGGGGTTCCCAACCTATGTGAAGAAGACCCCGGAGTGCGACGAGCGTCGTTCGTGTGTCGAAGAAGCTCGGGAAGTCAGAGTTGCTGCTGCTGCTGCTCCATGGGAGGTTCTGGAACAGGGGATCCGAGTTCGGGCCGAACTCGGTCCCATGGCGAGTTCGGGCCGAACTCGGTCTGGCTCCTCCAGAATGTTGGCGTGAGGTTCTGTTTGCTCGACACAGAGTTCTGGCCGAACTCTGTGTCGTTGGGGGCTGAAGCGGATTTTTGGATGAGTTTTCATCATTGGATCTAATCCAACGGTCCAGGTTGGTTGCAGGATTAGGGAGTTATATTGAGATTTCTCAACCCTAATTCAGAAGTGCAACGCATTGGACAACACAAGTTTGAGAGAGGAAGGAGGCAAGAGTGCCATTACAACTTCGGAGAAGAAGACGGAGGATTGAAGGTCGCTATTCGAAGGAGATCGTGTTCGGGTAATCTCTACTCGTCGTTCTCGTTCTTCGTAGCCTTGTAATCATTGTTCTTATCTCTGAGTGTTGTGGGGATCCGATTTGGATCGGGAGGAGTTTGTAGAGGGTGTAATTCTTCTATTCCATTAGTGGAGGCTTCTCAGGGTTGGACTCCGATCGTCCCGTGGTTTTTTCCGCAAGGGTTTCCACGTCAAAATTCTCTCTGTCTGCGTGGATTGTTTTTATGTGCTTGTTTTTGGGTTCGTGCGTTGTATTGCTCGGTCCTCTCGTAGGTACTCTCCGGTTTGGGGAAAGGTTTTCGCGTTTCTTTCCCAACAGTCTATAGGTATGCATTCCAACTGAAAAGCATTTTAGACCTTCTTCAATTGCCTGAGGAACTATAGTAGGCAGATTGGATGTCTCATAGGCAGACTGGATGACTATGTAGCAGGGTAACCTTATTAGTTAGAGATGAAAGAATTATGAAGCAATAAGTCAAGGTCTTCTAACCTGTAATGCAAATCCATATTAGGACATTTAGAGGAAATAAAAGAAAATTATGAAGTTAAAAAATGTAAGTATTAATTAAACCTTTTCCCTCCTCTTTTATCCGGACTTGGGACCGGCAATGCAAAGATATGCAATGCATTGGCAGAGTTAAAAATATTCTTTAATATCCAAAAGCATCACATATATAACTAGTAAACATAATCAAAATACTTGAAAGCATCATAAACATGTATTTTAAAGTTCATCTACATAAACTAAATAAAATCATCAAAATACAACTATGTTTAACAAGTTTCAGTTCATAACAAACCTGATAAAGATAACTAGTACTAAAAGTAAGATATAGATCTTCAAGCATATTCCAACCAGCAAACTTGCCAAATTAGAAGCCCCCCACCGACCAAACCGACAAAAGTATGATTTCCCCTTGTGGAGGGTTGAATAAAGGAGCATCAGGATCAATCATTTCCTTAACATAAACTTTCTTCTCTTCGTATCTATAACCCCCCCCCCCACACACACACACACTTATAATATTATTGTATGACTAAATATTATTGTATTTATTGCCATATAATGTTATTATTCATTTTCTTATTTAGTCACCATAGTAATTAGGAACTAAAACTTCTTTTTGTATAATTATACCTAGCAAAGGATAATAATAATAATAATGATTATTATTATTATTATTATTAAGATTATTATTATTATTAATATTATTATATATATTGAAGTTGTTAATATATGTATTAATCTTTAAATAGTAATATCCAAAGAAAAAAACTAGAGAATTTCTTTGTATATCGAAGTTGGGTTAACATGTTAACTAATAGGAATGTTTTTTTTTTCCTATCCTAAATTTCTAAGCAACCTAAGCTCAGCCCACCCCTCTTACTAGCCTCTTCTATATAGATTTATATATAAACTTTTTTCTTCTTCTTCTCTTAAGGTCAGCCCGGCCAATCCCCCAAGCCCAAGTATGAAGCCCACACACTACAAAAAATAGGCTTTTAGCAACGGCGGGATCCGTCGCTAAAAGTCGTTTTTTCCGTCGCTAATGCTAAATAGCGACATATCAGCGACGAAAATAGTTTGTCGGGAAATCACGTGTCGTTAATTTAAATCAGTCGCTAGTTTGTCGAAAATAGCGACTGATTAGTGACGCATTTAGCGACATGCTATTTATTGGAAAATACGACGTAATAGCGACGGAAACTCTGTCGCTTTAGTTACCGACGAACTACCAACGTCGCAACGACGTAATTCAGCATAAGAGTAGAGACGGGCTAGCGACGGAAAATTACGTTGCTAAGATGTTTCCGATACGCTTTTGGTGTCGGACAGAAAAATAGAGACGAAATAGTAAGTAAAATTTACGTCGCTATTCAGTCGCTATACTGGAATATAATATTTTCCAGAACCTTAGCGACGGAAACTACAGTCGCTATTCCGTCGGTAGCCTGCATAGTAAATTTTCCAAGTATTGTAGCAACGAAAAAATTGTCGCTGTTCCGTCGCTAGCCTGTAATGTTCCAGGTTTTCTATCGCTGTTCCGTCGCCATTCCGTCGCTAAATACAATATTGCATGTCAGTATTTGTGTTTCCTGTACTCCACATCCCTGTCGACAGTTACACACATAATATACAGTCATATAAACAGTTTCCAAATACAATATCAGTATTCGTGTTTCCAGCAGTCTTTATCCCTGTCAACAGTTTTACAGTAGGCACACGTATCAGTATTTGTGTTTCCTATAAATTCTCAGTTTCATGCACACGTATCCCAAATATTTTAATACAACACATACACACATATCCAAAATTAGCTTCATACACACATACGAATAATGTTTTAGTATAAGAAATATTAATACACATATCCAAAATGTTTTAATACAAGAAAGTACTGGTACAGTAAATCTAGGTCATCGGGCGTGATGGAAACCTCTCGACGGACAGGATGAAGACCCCTCGGCTGACTTAATGAAGATCCAAGCTGCAAATGTGAACGTCGACCTCTCGGCGCCATAGAAAAATCTGAAAGAAATAATAAGTGATGATGGGTTAAAAATAAAAACCACTGTCATGTCATTATACTAATGGAACTCGTATATTAAATTAAAACGTACGTACTAGTCTGGTCCATCTTCCCAAGAGTCTTCTGAATCATCGCTTGATTCCGAAGTGTCTTCTTCTGCTTCTTCATTTTCACTATCACTATGATCTTCATCTTCATCTTCTAATACTTCTTCCTCAACATCTTCCAATTCTTCATCAACGTTAACCTCCATAACGTCATCTACCGCAACCTCCATATCTTCTAAATCTTCTTCCTCAACACCAGCCAAACTTATATATGTTGGTTGAGGCTTGACAACCTCATCCTCTTGGTAGGCTACATCCCCAACATTATATGTATTTTTTGCTTTAGTTTTGCATACAGCCCACCAATCCAGGGCACTGCGCCGTCCGCTGGGATAACTCGTATAGTACACTTGAACGGTTTGACTAGCCAACACAAATGGTTCAAAACCTCCATATCTTTTTCCATGTTTTATATCAACAAAGCCAAATTGTTTGTCAATCTTCTATCCTTGCTTGGGTGTTGTGTCGAACCAACGACATTTAAAAAAGCACAATCTTCGTATCAACAGAATATTCAATCTCTATGATATCTCTTAGAACACCGTAGTAGTCGAATTTGGGATCGGCATCGTAGACTGAGGCTCTCACACAAACTCCCAAATTTTTGGTATAATTACCCTCCTCATCGATAAATGAATGATTGATAGGCTTATCAGTAGTTCTAAAGTTATAGCCATTGATTGTATATCCGCTCCAACACTTCTCCTTCTTGCTCGGTCCAATAGCAATTGCTCTTAGCCCTTTGTTCTGCAACTATGTACCAGGTAGAAGACCTAGTGTGGGTAGTGTCAGAAAAGTCATTAGACAAAGTGTGGGTAGTAACATATCGAATTTAGAATGGCTAATGATTATAATCCTTACATAATTTCGGAACCACGACGGAAACTTCATATCGACCTCTCTAGCAAGATCATCATCATCAATATCAGGTCTTTCCATTCTAATCTCAGCTCTAAAAGTATTATAATAATAGGGAGAAACGTTAGCACACTTCTAAATATCGAATTTAGAATGACTAAATAGTGTGGCTTACTTTTTAATATCTTCCATCTCTTGGATACCGCTATTGAGGCATATATACCGATGTGCGACTTCAAACTCATCGTCATCCAACCACCATAATTTAGTCGCACTTGTCGGCTTGCCCCCCACATTGAAGATTGTACGAATCCCTTCGTTCGGTGCATTGATATCACCTTCATCATTCCTCGATGCTCTATTCCGATTTGTTCGGACATGAGTATCAAAGTAGATCGAGCAGAAATTAGAAACCTCCTCAATGATGTACGCTTCGCATATTGAAGCTTCTACATGAGCCTTATTGCCTACTTTTTTCTTCAGGTGACCTAGATATCTATAAGAAATATATTAAATATTAGAATTATTTAAATAAAAAATTACAAATTAGAAGATTATTTTATACCTCTCAAATGGGTACATCCATCGATAATGGATGGGAGCACCGACACGTGATTCGTATGCAAGATGAATCGGCAAATGTTCCATACTATCAAAGAAGCTGGGAGGGAACACCCTTTCTAACTTGTACAACGTCACTACAACTTTCTTCTCAAGTTCTAGCATATGTTGCATAGTCAACTTACTTGAACATAAATCTCTAAAGAAGATAGATAACTCGGCCAGCGGAGTCCACACATGAGAAAGTAGCATCTCTCTAAAAGCGATAGGAAGTAATCGCTCCATGAAAATGTGACAATCATGACTCTTCATCCCTATCAACCTGCGTTCGTTGAGATCGACACATCTCGCCAGATTCGATACGTAACCGTCAGGAAATCTCAACTTCGAAATCCATTTACATATTATAAGTTTATCATCTCTACTCAATATAAATGGTGCTGGAGGCTTCACCCAGTTACCATTGGACCTTTGCGACAGATGCAACTCTGGACGCTTGTAAATAATTTATAAGTCCTTTCTTGCTTTAATATTGTCTTTCGTTTTTTCCTTAATATCCATTACAGTATTAAATATGTTGTCAAATATTTTTTTTCAATATGCATGACATCAAGATTGTTTCTTATGAGATTGCCCGGCCAATAAGGCAAATCCCAAAAGATACTCCGTTTTGTCCAATTGTGATGTTGTCCGAAGCCTTCAATGTGATGGCTCGATCCCAGATTTTCTATGACAGTCAGTAAATCTCAAACATCTTTCCAAACTACATCTTCCGTTAATCTCAACAGGGGAAGAGATACTTCCCGTTTACCAGCCCTGAAATTATCTCTGTTCCTTCTCCACGAATGTGACGATGGAAGAAACTGGCGGTGGCAATAAAAAAACACGCCTTTCCTCCATTCTGAAGGCGGAATGCCTTACTCTTTCCCATGCATATCGGACATGACATAATACCATGAGTACTCCACCTCGATAATATCCCGTAAGCTGAAAAATCGTTAATGGTCCACATGAGCGCCGCTCTCATCTGAAAGTTCTACTCCATCGATATATCAAACGTCTGGACGCCAAACTGCCATAATTGTTTCAACTCATCCACCAAAGATTGCAAGTAGATATCGATATTCTTCTTTGGATTTCTTGGACCAGATATGATAAGTGTGAGGAACATGTAAGGAGTTTTCAGGCACATCCACGATGGTAGATTGTACGGGGCAACAAGAGTATTGCATCCCCGACTGTCCAAGTGGAGTAAATCCATCAGAACATAAAGCCAATCGAACATTCCTAGTCTCTACAGCAAAATCAGGATAACACCGATCAAAATGCTTCCATGCTTCTCCATCGGCAGGATGAGATAATTCTCCTTCATCCATCTTTCGTTCTTTATTATTCCATGTCATGTGTTATGCAGTATTTGCAGACATATACATCCTCTGCAGCCTCTTTGTGATTGGCAATAACTGCATGTACTTGTACGGGCGCATCTGCGTCCGGGCAATTGATTTTCCTTTGCCCCGGATTGGCTTGTACCGGTCCTCGTCATAGAAAATGCATTTGTCTTTATCACTATTCTCCTTGTAGTATAGCATGCAACCATTTCTACAGCAGTCTATCTTCTGGTAGCCCAATCCGAGTTTTCGCATCATCATCTTCGACTTGTAGAAGCTTTCAGGTAAATCATTTGATCTTTTTGGCAATAACTCTCTTACAAGCTAAATTATTCGGTCATAGAATTCTTGCGGTAAGTTAAAATCAGATTTAAGGTTCAACAGCCGCATCACCACCGACAATACCGAATGAAAATCATAACCCGGATATAACGGAGTATCAGCATGCTTGAACATATCGTAGAACTCCTTCGCATCAAGATTCGGATCCTCACGTGCCACAGCAAAATCTAATACCATCTCACATGCCAAGTTTGTTGGTTGTCGATATTCAAAATGATCTCCGAGAGTAGAATCTCTCACCTCGGTATTGAAGAATGACTGAGATTGTGAAGCCAAAGATTCTCCTTGATTAATCCACACGTTGTAGTTCGGCATGAAACCCTTCTTGTAAAGGTGCTCTCTCACGAGTGACACCTCTCTAAATGGTATATTTTTACATTTGACACAAGGGCACTTTATGCGCCTTTCGTCCATGAAATCGGCATGGCTACTTGCAAATATGAGAAATTGCTCGACGCCTGCCTTGAAATCGTCCGTCAAGCCAATCATACTCTCATGTTGCCGATTGTATATCAACGAACGGTCAAGTAAGTATCGACTCATTGTTCTAAACCACGTGAATGATTCTGCACCAAGAATTAAGATGCTATATATCACTTGGTATCATAAAACAAACCTAGTATAACTTGGTATGACGTACCCCTCACGTACATTCACTCATAAAACAAACCTAGTATAATTAGGTATCACGTTGATACTCAAGTATATATCGCATTGATCAATCAATTACCTTAGCAATCTAAAACTACTACACCTATTTATTTCGTATCCGTGTCCCGTCAAATTTCTAAAACTATTATATCGATAAATTTCTATTTATCTACTATGTCCACTACTATACCGATAAATTTCAAACACGAAATTGAAATTGAAACCCTAGAACATGTTGCGAAAACATAAACAAAGCATAAATAAAAATAAATACAAATTAGGGTTTAGGGTTTCAGATCTTGAAGAGATTGGTCACGGAGAGGATCTCGGAGAAGGGGGGACATCGGAGGGGGGACGCCAGAGGGGGTGACGCCGGAGGGGGTGGTCGCCGGAAGGGGGTACGACGGAGGAGGAGAAGAGGAAGGGTGTACGGGGTTTCGAAAGAGAAGAAGAGTGGGGGACGGAGTGGGGGAGCACGTCGGAGGAAGGTGGTTGCCGGAGGTGGGGGCTCGACGGAGGAGGAGAAGAGGGGGTGGTTAGGGGGTTCGATCGGAGGAGGTGAAGAGGGAGGGTGCCGGAGTGGGGGAGGGCGCTGGAGGGGGCCGCCGGAGGGGGGTCGCCGGAGGGGGCCGCAGTCGGGGGGGGTGATCACCGGTCGGGGGGAGAGAGGGGAGGAGAGAGAAGGATTTTGAGATTGAGAGAGAGATTAGGAAATTTTTAAAATTTAAGTAACTTTCGAATTCTCACAGCAAATTAGCGACGGCAATTTTCTGTCGCTACATGGAAATGTCACTAAGTAGTCGCTCGTTAGTCGCTACATTTCTGAAAAAAAATTAGAATAAAAATTAATCCTTCCGTTTTGACATTTACAGCAGCTTAGCGACGTATATATCTGTCGCTAATCAGTCGGTTGACATATTCCGTCGCTAAATGGTCGCTGATCCGTCGCTAAACTTATAAAAAATTTAAGTAAAAAATTCCGTTGCCCGTAAGTCGCTTGTCGGTCGCTAATTGGCGACTGATTATGCCATCACTAATTTTTAGTCGCTATTTGCTTGTATTTTGGTAGTGACATTTTCTCCCCCCATTGGCAAGAGGACCCGGGTCGGACAGGCAGCTGTAAGCCCAAACCAACCCGTCCTAACCAAAGCTACGGGCGGGTCATCAAACCCAATAACCCGACCCATACCGTTTTATTTAAACTCCAAACAATCTCGTCTTTCTCTGCATCCCTGCACACGCGTACAGACGACTGTGCGTCCTCTCCTGCCAAGCGGCAGTAGTGCAGGCAACACTGTACGGCAGCCATTCCACCGACAGTTGGTATTTTCGATCTATTACTCCATCCTCTCTATATAAATGATCGACTGTTGCTAACCCCCATCTCCTAGGAAACCATAGCCACCACTACTCAGGTTCAAATCCCCTTCTCGAGCGATTAGCCTATTGCTAACCCAACTGCCCTCGGTGAGGCCAGTAGGTAAGCTTTACCGATGGTTGGCGTCCCTCGCTCTGGGCAAGCCGTCTTTCCATGACGATGAGACAATAATGACCCGTCGGTACGACGAAGGCTGTGTGCGTTCTTCCTTTCCAGTGAGCCCCAACCTCGAGCGACAATACTCGCCTCCGACCGACGACTGCCATTCGCACGACGGAGGGTAGCAGACCACCATGCCAACCCGGCACTGTCAAGGTCATCTTGGTATTCCGGCGAGTCTCCTTCCCGGAGTGTTCTCCACCCTTGGTACTCCTTTCCTCCCCATAATTACTATCTTGATAGTTCCTTGCATGTATTTCTAGTTAATATAACAACATGAATGATATAGGCACATTTAGCTCAGTGTATGTGAGATTGTAGGATGTGGTGGAAGAACTGAGAAGCTTACGTATGCATAGGTGAACTAGAACATTAAAACAACGAGTATGAGAGCTAAGGAAGAAAGGATACAAAGTAGGTGTATGGGTATATGCGTATGCTGTGCAAGCATATGCACATAGTGTACTCCTCCTGTTCATTATGTATTATAGATAGGTAGTTTGACGACTAGCTGTGTCCCCCTCACCCCGAGCGCAGCCCCAAGTCCACCACCGGACCACCACCACCACACCCATAGAACCACCACAGCATCGTCAAACCCACCCTCACCGACTGGCCAACCCCCCTATGGCCGAACCACCAGCACCCTTCCAAGTCGAACTACCCCCTCGACAACCACCCCCATCAATGGCAGCACACCACCACCATCATCGTCATCACCACCATACCCATAGACAACTGCCACCTTCACCAACCCAACACATACACCACCTCAACCCATCCGGCCAACCTCCTCGGACACCACCGCTAACCCCCCCAGAAACCCGACCCCCGGCAAACCCCCAAAACCGAAGGAACACTACCACAAACAAACGCAGCCACCTACCTCCACGTGCATTGTCGCAAGCCCCTCTCTACCTTGCCCAGGGCCAGCCCGCGTCGTCGGACTCCGTTGAGACCGGATCCGCCCCCGCACCATCGAGCGCCGCCTGGCATCGTCTATTTTTGCTGCCAAACCGAGCACCACCTCGCCGACTTGGTCTTCCCCGCTCCGCCGTGACCAGTTCACCGCACCATCCAGATTGGCGCCGCACCTCGCATGGGTCCTTCCGCGGCCAGATCTGCCGCCTCGCGGGTGGATCCGCCCGTCTCGGCGAGTGACGCTTCTGCCGTCGCTGCTAGCACGATGAAACCCCCTCAGCACCCGGCGCCCCCTCTTTCCTCCGAGTCCGAGCCGTCCTACTACCAAAATACAGTAAAATAGGGACGGCTACTTAGCGACGGATGTATTCCATCGCTAATAGCGACAGACACCCGACTAAATGGCGACAGTTTGCCGTCGAATTGCAGCCAATAATTTTTTCAATTTTAAGGGTAAAACTCGGTCACAAATCCGTCGCTATATCGTCGAAAATATAGCGACGGACAAACAAGCGGTTGCTACGTCGTCGCCCAGTTGTCAATAATTGGAGAAAAAATGTTGAAAAAATTGGCATAAAATTTGGCGACCACATAGCGACGAATTATCCGTCGGCAAACTAACGGGGGTATAGCGACGGCTTGGCAATGGATATATCCGTCACTAATCCATCGCTAAAGACTGTGCCCTAACTTAAAACGAACCGACGGGGGGGATTTTTATTCCCTCCAAAAGTTTCTCTTACCTCTCTCTCTCTCTTGTGCGCGCAACTCTCTCTCTCACTCAGGTACCTCTCCCTCTCTCTCTCTCTTGGTCGTCGGAGGGGAGGCGGGGGAGGCTGGGGGGGTCGGCGGGTGGGGAGGTCGCGGGGTGGGGGTCAGCGGGGGTGGGGGTCGCGGGGGGGTAAGGGAGCGGAGGGGGGCCAGAGGTTGTGGTGGGGGTCGACGGGTGGGGAGGTCGCGGGGGGGGGTAGGGGAGTGGATGGGGACCGAGGGGTCTTGATGGTCGGGGGAGAGGAGGGGGGTGGGGGGTATTCGGGTTCGGGGCGGAGGGGAGTGGAGTTGGGGGTGGAGGTGGTGGTCGGTGGGTCGGTAGGTCACGGAGGGGGGGGAGGGGGGGTAGGGGAGCGGAGGGGGCAATAGGAATACATCATGACACTATAATTCATATTTTTGAGTTAATAGTATGAATTTTAACAAATAAGCTATATATTCATCCTACATTATTAAAGGGAAGGAAAAAAATAATATGATTCACATTGTGATAGTGCATACAGAGAATATATGATAATCATCAATTTTCAATTGTTTAATTACTAAAATGGGCGTAAGTCATTGTACTTCGTTACTATTATGATATGATTTGTGCTTGCTAGTTTGATTAGAACTTATTGTTATTTGTTGTTGATCTAACAACTTGATGTGTTTACTTCGGTATCGGTATCGGACTATTTTGTTGAGTATCGGAATGGGTATCCGACTATTTCTATGAGTATCGGTATCGGACTATTTCTATGAATATCAGTATCGGACTATTTCTATGAGTATCGGTATCTAAACCCTAACCCTAACCCTAAAACCTTAACTCTAACCCTAAAACCCTAACCCTAACCCTAAATCTAACCCTAACCCTAACCCTAAAACCATAGAATTGGTATTGGTATCGGGCTATTAATCCTATGAGTTTAAGTATCGGTATCGGTATTGGACTATTTTTATGAGTATCGGTATCGGACTGTTTCTACGAGTATCGGTATCGGTATTAGACTATTTCTATAAGTATCAGTATCGTATCGAACTAATTCTGTTTGTTTTGTCTTACGATACAGACTTTCACATCCAATCTGCAATAGATCGTTACTTCGTTGATCGTACATGGATGTACAAACGATAACACTAGAGCAGAATAGGTATGAGTAACGATTTTCAAGCAGGCGTGAAAGTGTTTCTTAAGTATGCCATGAGCAAAGCTCAGTACATAGACGGTAACAAAATCAAGTATCCATGTGGTAATTGTCGCAATAGACGTTACGAAGAAGTAGTGACTGTAAGAAATCATTTGACCCATAAGGGTTTCGTACGTGCTTACGGCCTGTGGTCATCGCAAGGTGAACTATATGCGGAAAGACAAGCTGCGAAAGTTGCTACTTATGCTTTTGATGATAATACTGCAACGGATTTTTTTCATCGAAGACGACGGATGCTCTGTTGATTATGAAGACCTGCATAACCTTGCACGAGATATGGCGTACGATACAACAGGGCCTAATTTTGATCCAGAGGATCCTAATCCCGAGGCGAAGGAGTTCTATGATATGTTTCAGGATACAGATACTCTTCTATATCATGGTTGTGAGACTCATTCCGTACTGTTAGTGACGATGCGGTTGTTGAACATAAAGTTTAATTTTAACTTGCCACAAGCTTGCTATGATCGGATCACACAACTAATCAAGAAGGTGTTACCGAAGGAATCAAAAGAGCTCCCAAAAAATTTCTACAAGTCAAAGATGATGGTCCGACAACTGGGACTGGGGTACGAGAAGATAGATTGTTGTCACAACGGATGCATGTTGTACTACAAGGAGAACGAGGACATAGAAAGTTATAGCTTCTGTAATGCGGATCGTTACAAACCAGTGCAGGAAAAAGGAAAGTCAACTAGAAAACGACGTTCTTACAAGTATATACATTATTTGTCGATCATGAAGCGCTTACAGAGGATGTATATGTCTCTGAATACAGCAGAACACATAACGTGGCACAATAAAGAACACACAAAGGACGATGGAGAATTGTCACATTTTTCGGATGGAGAGGCGTGGAAATATTTTGATTTGTGTCATCCAGATTTTGTTGCAGAGCCTAGAAATGTACGTCTGGCTATGTTCTGATGGCTTTGCCCCTTTCGGGCAGTCGGGATATCAATACTCCTACTGGCCGGTCATTCTTACCCCTTAAAATCTGTTACCATGGATGTGTACGAAGACTCCTTATATGTTCTTGACAGCTATCATACCCGGTCCCAAATATCCGACGAAGAACATCGATATATATTTACAGCCATTGGTGGATGAGCTTAAACAGTTGTGGGAGATCGGCGTCGCGACCTATGATATTTCCAGGAAATAGAACTTTCAGATGAGAGCTTCACTAATGTGGACAATCAATAATTTTCCAGCATACGATATGCTGTCGGGATGGAGTACTCACGGCACCATGTCTTGTCCGATATTCATGAAAAATAGTAAGGCGTTCTGCCTTAAGCATGGAGGAAAAACTTTTTTCTTTGACTGTCACCGTCAATTTCTACCCGCGAGTCATCCTTGAAGAAAGAATAAGGACGCGTTCAAAGCTGAAAAATAAGAATTTTCTCATCCGCCTGCCAGATTGTCGGAATACGATATTTGGGAAGATATAAATGATTTGCCCACCGTAATTGAAGATCTATCGAACAATCTTGTCGAGGGGTTCGGACAAAGCCATAACTGGACCAAAAAGAGTATCTTCTAGGACTTGCCTTATTGGAAAGATAATCTTATAAGGCATAATCTTGATGTCATGCATATCGAAAAAGAATGTGTTCGATAATGTCTTCAATATCGTCATGGATATTAAAGGAAGGACGAAGGACAATCCAAAAGCAAGACAAGACAAGACATAGCCGAGATATGCAAGCGTCCTTATCTAAACTTGATACAAAGGGGAGCTGGTGGACAATTAGCTAAGCCGATAGCGCAATACACATTGAGCAAGGAAGATTGATTAATAATCTGCAAGTGGATATCTACTTTAAGATTTTCCGACGGCTATGTGTCAAATTTGTCTAGATGTATTGATCTCAATGAACGCAAGCTAACGGGAATGAAGAGTTACGACTGCCACATATTTATGAAAAGATTTCTGTCCATTGCTTTAAGAGAGTTGTTGCCTTCTGCTGCATGGATTCCGTTGGCCGAGCTATCTACATTCTTCAGGGATATTTGTTCAACTAAGTTGACGGTGCAACATATGGTTGAACTTGAGGAGAAGATTGACTTAACAATTTGCAAGTTAGAGAAAATATTTCTACCAGGCTTCTTCGACAATATGGAGCATCTACCGATTCATCTAGCATACGAAGCCCGTGTCAGTGCATCTGTTCATTTTTGATGGATGTACCCATTTGAAAGGTAAATAAAAATTGATATAATTTAAGTGGAATTTAAGTGGATTTTATAATTCATTGTTAATTCTCAAGATAATTTGTCTCTCTAGGTACCTACACTATCTAAAGAAGAAAGTTGGCAACAAGGCTCATATAGAGACTTTGATATGCGAAGCATATCTTATCGAGGAGGTATCAAACTTCTGCTCCATTTATTTCGATACTCATGTCCAGACAAATCAAAATAGACCTCAAAGGAATGACGAAGACGTTAAGGATGGAGGTATATTCAATGTAAGGGGCAAGCCTATTGGGACTAGTAAGAAACGGTGGTTGACTGATGATGAGTATGATATCGTTGACCGATATGTCTTGTTAAATTATGACATACAAGAAGTGAGAGATTTGGAGAAGTAAGTGACTATACTTGCACTTGTTATAATCTCTAATTTGGTGAAGTGAGTGACTACACTTATTTTTATTCTCTCTAACAGTGTATTTAGAGATGAAGTCAAAATCAGAACACCTGATATTACCGATAAGGGACTTCAAAGAGAGGTTGATTGTAACTTTCTTTCCTGGTTTCGCAAATATATAAGTAACTGAGATAATATGTTATGCGGCTACCATTAAAATATATGCAGCTAAAACATTTAAATTATCAATATTTGTTTACAGGTTTTATTGCCTGAAACAACACTCACAAATGAGAGCATTCGTTATTTGGCATTGGGATCGAAGAAGTACGCAAAGACTTGGCCAGGCTATGTCGTTAATGGCTTCAAGTTTAAGGCAACTCAGAATGCTATAAATGCCAAATTTCTCAAAGACGGCTTCAGCACCAAGGATTCTGATGTTTACATAAGAGGCACCATCTGTGACGACGAGTTAGACTTTGACTATTATGGAGTGCTTCGAAATATTATAGATTTACAATATACTATCCCATATGATATGCATATTGTGATGTTCAAATGTGATTGGTTCGATACGACACCAAATATCGGTTGGAGAATCGATAAACAATTTGGATTCGTCGATATAAATCATCGCAGGAGGTATAGAGGGTCCGACATGTTGCGATCGTAAGTTAGGCTGTTCAAGTCTACTATATAAGCTACCCAAGGCATCGTAGAGATCAATTTGACTGGTGGGTAGTATGAAGATTAAATCTAGAAATATATTTAACGTTGGAGACCCAGCATACCAAGAGGACCAGATCGAAAAGCCCCAATACTTAGGACAACAGTCGGATACCATAGATGTTGAAGATATTATTGAAGAAAATAGAGGGAAGGAAGAGGTTGACACACAAGACTTAGCTGTCAACTAGGGGAGAAAGAGGCGTCTTGTCCCAAGTATTGAGGCTGAAGAAGAAGAAGAAGAAGAATAATAAGAAGAACTTGATGAGGATGATGATACAGATGAAGTCGACGATGAGGATAAGGATAAGGATGAGGATGAGGATGAAGACGAGGACGAGGACGAAGACGATGACGATGATTAGATTAAATATCGGTTTAAACTTCTGCATTCTTATTTCAGTTCATGCTTTTATCGTTCGATCATCTACTTATTGTATGATTTTCTTTTTGCAGATGACACTCCTAGTCCTTTTCATCGCGACGGCACTCGTCGTCCTATTGGTGGTATATATATTTTAGTTTAGTTTTATATTCATTTATACTTCTATATTGTTAATTATGTTTATGTGTTCTATTTACAGGTTATGGTGGCTAGCACTCGTCGTGGTGGTGGTGCTGGTGGTGAGGTTGGTGGTCCTGGTTGTGGGCGTGGTCGTAGTAGTAGTGCTGGTGGTAGTGGTCGTGGTCGCCTTCAGTATTCCCGGGATGTGACCCCATCTAGCGATCCCAACCCGGAGAGTACCCCGGGCACAGACTTATTCTACCGTCGATCTACTCCAGGGCTATCGACACCTTCGTCGAGGCCTGTGACTCCATCCGCTGGCGGATCCATTCCGCTAGTGGATCCACCAGTTATTGTATGGTGGGCCCCAAAGTATCCCCGAACTCAGTTACATTCGGTTATTGGTGAGTACATGCACGGAGCCGTGAATCCTCCAACGCCACCAGAGAGGCCGATGGGCGAGTTTCGACGAGAGCTATGGCCTACGGGTGAATCGTAAGTAAATTTAAGTTGATTTATTAAATTTGTTTCATTTATTGAAGTTAATAATCCAGTCGTTTCCAAGATTTCCACCGCCCCCGCCTCCTTTCGCGACCCCGGCAGGCGATGATGTGAGGTCACAACTTACGAATCTGACCGAAGCGGTATCGTCCTTGCAGGAGCATACGACATATACTATCCGCGTCCTTTTACTGCTCCCAATTCTTCTGCTTCCGTTCCGTCTGCTCCCGGTTCTTATGCTCTCGGTTCGTCTACTGCTGCTCCCGGTGCTTCGGATATTCCCGGTCCTTCTTTTACTGGACATCTTTCTTTTGACCCTGCTGCCCCTCTGGTACCGCCTACTGCTGTGACGATACTCCTTGACATGATATCGCTAGAGCAGCTACGCCAACTTTCAGACCATGTCTTTGATACCCTGTCGGCATACATGGTGGAGGAGTATTCTCGTCGGGCTCAGCAGGGAGTACCACCAGCGGACGATCCACCTCCTCCTTCTCATTGATGTATTGTATTTGAATGTTTTAAAATGTTAAATATTTGTAAATTTTGGATATTGTCACATGGATATTAGTTTTTGATGAATGTTTTCGATAATTGTGAATGTTTGGATATTAGTTTGTGATGGATATTTGTATATTGGTGTGTGATGTATGTTGGTTTGTGTGATATATTTGTGATGGATATTTGTATATTGGTTTGTGATATATATTGGTTTGTTGGTTTGAGTGACGTGTCATGCATATTATGATATTTCGATGTTTCGGATGTTGTATGAACAGGGAATGCTCTATTTTATGTAATTGTTTTTCAAAAAAATTCCAGATAGCGAAGGACTAGCGACTACAGAGTGACGGAAGGCGACAACTAAGTGATGGAATTTCTGTCGCTAACTGGAGAATTTCCAGGTAGCGACGGATGACGACTACCAAGCGACGAATTATCCATCGACAAGGTTCTGGAAATACACCTAAGCGACGGATTATCCGCCGCAATTCCGTCGCTAGTAGTCGGTAACCACTTTCCGACGGATTATCCGTCGCCAATACCGCGACTAATTGGCGACAACCTAGCGACAACGAACGACAGATTAGCGACGGATTATCCGTCGCTTAGGTTCTGAAACCATAAAAGATTTCCAGAACCTAAGTGACGGATATTCTGTCGCTAATCCGTCGCACATTAGCGAGTATTATCAACGAATTTGCGACAAATTTTGCGTATTAGAACCTCTCTGATACGCGTTTACCGACATATTATCGACGGACTTGTCCGTCGGCTAACCGTCGCCAAATATACGAATGTTGCTGATACTTGAATTGACGAAAGTCCGTCGGCTTACCGTCGCTAAATATACGAATCATGCTGACGGTAATCCTTCGTTAAATAGTCGAATAGCGACAACTTAGTGATGGATATGTTTAGCGACGGGGTATTTTCCGACGGATTTTTTTAGCCAAAATCTGCCGGTAGTCCGTCGCTAAATCTATTTGCCGACGGATTAGCGACGGATATGGCCGTTGCTAATCCGTTAAATTTTGGTAGTGTCCCCCTTTCGTACCACCTCGTGTCCGCCTCCTCCGCCTGGATGCACGACAGTGCCTAAACGCGCATCGCCGCGTCTGAACGCGCCGCCACCCTCTCGACGACTTCCTCTCTCCCTTCCGCTGCTCTCTCCTTCTTAAGTTCATTTTGGCATTCTTTTTT
Organism: Iris pallida; assembly: GCA_029216955.1. Classification (NCBI taxonomy): domain Eukaryota; kingdom Viridiplantae; phylum Streptophyta; class Magnoliopsida; order Asparagales; family Iridaceae; genus Iris; species Iris pallida. The sequence goes on from JANAVB010027596.1 coordinate 11,284,373, forward strand.
GTTTTTCCTTTCTAATTTTTGCTTAAAGGAAAGAGAACAGCCATGTTCCCTTGAGAACAGAGCTAAGGCTTGTTTGTTCTGTTTCTTTTTATTTATATTATTATTCTATTTTGTTTTGTTTTGTTTTGTTTTGTTTTGTTTTGTTTTGTTGAGGGTTTCTTTTGTTGGTTTCTTCTGTTAGTAACTTTACTACTAGTAGTATTATTATTATTATTATTATTTATTATTATTATTATTATTATTATTATTATTATTATTATTATTATTATCATTTTTTGCAGCTACTAGTCTCACTATTACTAATATAAACTTACTTAAGTATATATTTTATATATTTTGGATATTAAATTATTGTATGTTATTAGGTATAAATTATTAGAATCCTTATTTTATCATCATGTTTTCTCTATGATTACTATCATTTTTATTATTTCTAATAGCATATTACTAAGATATTTACCATGATAATTATATAAATATTTCTAAGAAATATAAATATATATACTGGGTTTTGCCATCGGTTTCAAATTAAGTTAGCCTAGTAATATTATTATTTTTGGGATATTTGATAGTACTTTTTCTAAATTTTAACTGCCAAAAATAATTTTCAAATGCTTCTCCAAATATTTTATCTAAATATTTCCACTAATAAAATATCGTTTTCTGCTTAGAAATCCTATATTACAAACTTGGCAATTTGCCTAAAATAATTTTGATTTTAAATTTTTGGCTAAAAATATATTTTGACAAAAAAATATATATATTTTTCAAGTATTATAAATAAATCGTATATATATATTATTATTTTAAATATCCTTTGATTATCCTCCTGTCCGTGACTATCCGTGACTAATCCCCTTATTCATAATCCCTTGCCAATTCTGTACGTCCTTCTGTCGTCCCTCGCTAATTCGATTGCCTTGGACCCGATGGAACAGTCTGTGCCATCATCGGAGGTCGTCTTGACCCGTTGTAACACCGAAGTCATAGTTCGTGCCACCTTGATTATCGCAGCACGTCGGACGTCGCTACCAGGCAAGATACCTTGCCATTAGCTGTTTATTTTACTTTGGCTCCTATTCATGCATTTATTCATTATTTATTTTTCGACAAAATAAACTGTGCTACATTTTAGATTATACTGTATAGTTCTATTTCCCGTACTTATTATTTTCATGAAAATTTAATCTTAGATTTAAGGGACCACCCATATGTTGTGTTGCATTCATTGGCCTTGACATATTTTTGCCACGAAGTCGCGAGTCGCATATAGAACTCGGACATACGTTATTGACTTGCCACCAGTACGTATAAGCCGTGCGATAGGGTTTAACCGCTAAATAGAGTTGTATGATTAGTTAACTTAGCGGTTAATAAATGTTACGTGTTGTGGATATAACATAGTAGGCATAGGGTGGGGAGGACAATACCTTAGCATATGGGCTACTATACACTTTACCTTTTGTAACCCGTTAGCTCCGCCGGAGATGCGGGTGAGATTACCCATGATACTGACGGCCACTTACGTTCTGCGGAACGTTATGCTCTTATTGATTAGGCCTCTGGTTCCCCAAGGGGGACCATGCCGATCCCATTTTAGCCGAGGCCTATGCGTTGGAGGATGTTCTTAAAACTGAATTTCACTTAGATTGGTTAGACTACCCATATCCGTTAGGTTTGAGCACTCGTGGTTTGGATACTTGTATCTCATCGTGGCTTAGAACAGTAACTTGTCGCGGACTAGTTTGCCACATCTTGTTCTTATTTGGTTGTAGATGTGACTTACTACTTTAATGAGAAGGTACTGAACCTTGTTGTGGTCCGGATACTATATTGGATTCATGACTTGGAAAGATACTTCATTATGGGTTAGTATGCCATCTCCTATCCTTGTTTGGTTGGGGGATGGTACGCTAATTCAAGGGTGAGTATTAGACCATGTTATGATCCGATTGACTTATTATTGAGCAGTATTTATTCAGTTTATATGGCATAATATTATGTATCTTGTTACGTCCCTCTGAGAACCTGGTGATCTCTCCAAGTGTGTGTTCTTATCTTTCGCAGGTATTCTAGCCGAGATCGTGATCTTCTCCATCCCTTCGAAGATGACATGTCTTGGGTCTTTCTTGCTACCTTCGCTAAATCATATGTCTTGTACTTCTTTTTTTTAAATAGTTTGTAGTGGATTTATCTCCGTCCAACATATTGTACAAAGACATTTCATGGTTGATTATAAGATATCTTTTATTTTTTTATTTTGTGGATGGGATTAGTTGTTATGGTTTCTACTGCATTTTACAGCTTATGTATACACAAGAGGGTTCCATATATTGGAATATACTTCATATTTATACAGCTGGCATGTCTACGTACCTAGTCCTATGTATTTTGGGACTGGGACGTTATATTTGCTGAGGAAAAACTCCTTCTATTTATAGGGGAAGAGAGCATATATGCGATGTGCATTAGGGTTTTGAGATATGAAGGAATCTGACATCATTGTACGGTGCAGACTTCTGTGACATTGTACGTGGCGGACATTAAGATTCCCCTCGATCGAGATCTCTGGTGGTTATCAAAATAACTGAAGGAGGAGACACGTGGCGTGTGCTGATTTGCTTGTTCGGATGCAGCCGAGTAAATCTTAGGATTTCATTTCTTATTTGGATTCTGATTGATCCTCGTCAAAGTTTTAAATCAATTTGATAAGATATCAATCATGATTGATCCCAGTCCTATCTTCGAGAGAGTCGGTTTAAGCAAACCGACTGGGTGGGACCATGCTTCCTGCGCCTCTATGAGGTCTGAGTACTGTTGTGCTTCTGGGGCGACGAGTGGACTGTTCTTCTGGAGACATCGGAGCCTCTGTGCTTTCAGGTGATGAGTGGACTATGCTTCGAAGACGACGGAGCCTCTGTGCGTAGGAGCGACGGGAAGGCTATGTTTCGAGCGACAAAGTCACTGGGATTTAGGGCGACGAGTAGGCTTGTGCTTTATGTTGACGAGGTTACTGTAAACCCCCTAAAATTTACTATAATTTTTTTAGTTTATTTTGATAATTATTTTATGTTGGTATTCGTACGTCTAGAGCGAATCTGTATATACGAAGTAATTAAAATTCTTTTTACAAAAGTTTTTATTACAAATATTTTTATAGGAAATAACTATTGTGGATCAATATCGTAGCAGGTAAATATTTTTATATGCCATACAAACTTGATTTTATTTTACTACTACGTAGAAACTATTTTTACTCACTATACAAGTATTTATGATAAGTTAGAAAATAATATGTTCTATTGGCATGAGAGGTACATGAAATTAAATTCATGTATATTTTGATTTTTAAAAACTAATTGTAATTTATTTCATTTTTTTGTAAAGAGATCTTTCAACTATTTAAGTATTTATTATCACGAATTTTGAAATTAATTATTATTGCATTTGTACTATTTATAAAAAATAATTGAAAATTTGTTAGATTTAATTATTTAATTGTCATGATAAAATTAATTTTTCTAATTTTGATTTAAATAGTTTAAAACAAAGATAAAGAATATCTAGTTTTTTTTATGGATTGGTTGAATTGGTTTAAAAACGGTTAAATTAATTGTGAATTATCTAGCGGGGTTTAAGCAATCATAATCCTTATCTAACCAAGATTTTCACCCTATTTATATGTTAGCTTGCCATTATTTTCTTCACACAAATTTCTCTTTAAATTTTTTCCACCTACAAATGTGTATGTACATCGTGTTCGTGCACACCAAGCCATATCCATTCACTTCTTCTGTTTTTTTTACCCAAATTGATTAATATTCTCATTAAAGAAATTCTCTTTTCCCTTCTATCTATTTTCTCTTATAACAAATTCTTACAATCTTTTTTACAGATCAACTAAGTCCGTCTATCCTAGTAGTCCTTAAATTTCGAGGTTTTTCTAAGGTGGGTAGATTTGTAACTCCTCTTTCCGAATTTTTTTAAAATTATTTCTATATATTTTAATTATTGTGTTTAAAGGTAATTTTTGACGAAATTTTGTAAAAGATATTTTGTGAATACTTTTGTTATCAAAAACTAGTTTTAAATTAACGGTTTGAAATAATGTTTCTAAAAAAATGTTCTTGAATTTTGTTATTTGAAATATAAAATATGTTGTTATTATTTTCGGTCTTCTAAAAATTGGATTAAAAAAAAATTAGCGATAAAAGATTTTTGTCCATTTATTTTTAAATAAAGATTTGAATTTATAAAAGTAAATTTTATTATATTTGATGACATCGTGTATTATTTTGATATGATAATCAGTTATTTGATTATATTTGAATTTATTTAAATTATCTTGATATAGAGAGTGAGTGTTAGAGTAGTGTGTTAGTGGTTAGGATATTTAAATTATGTTGATAATTTAAATATTGTTTAAAATACTTAGGATGACTAATTGTGGCATTACGATTTGTCTAATCTAGATTTGAAATGTTATTTGGTTTAAAGATTTATCTTTTATATGATTTAAATTATTTTGATAAATATTAAATATTATTTTAAAGTTATTATGTTGAGTTTGATTTGGATTTGGATTCATATGATTTGATAATATATAATAATACTTCAAATTATTATGGTGATCATTTAAAGGATTGCAACCAAATTGATTTGTTTTTAAAAATTTATTTGATTTAAATTTATGGAAAGATTTATCCATTAGAAATTTTTATCATATTGGAATCATATCTAGCATTAATTAGATCGTTTCTTATTTAGAATGATCATATTCCTATCCAAATTAGTTGGTAATCCTAATCATCTTTAGCTCATATTCATGCATTTATTCATTATTTATTTTTCTGTAAAATAAACTGTGCTATACTGTCATGATTAGATAGAATTTACTATATAGTTCTATTTTCCGTACTTATTATTTTTATGCAAATCAACCTTAGATTTAAAGGACCACCCTTGTTGTGTTGCATTCATAGGCCTTAACACTTTATTCCACGAAGTTGCGAGTTGCATATAGAACTCGGATATGCGTGATTGGCTGGCCACTAGTACATATAAGTCATACGATATGGTTAAACCGCTAATAATGTTTGCATGCTTAGTTTGACTTCGCGGTTAATAGAGATTATGTCTTGTGGATACAACACAGTAGGCATGGGGCGGGGAGGACAATTCCTTAGTGCATGAGCTACTATACACTTTCCTTTTGTGATCCGGATGCTCCGCTTGAGATACGGTATGAGATTACCCATGATTACTGACGGTCACTGACGTTCTGCGAAACGTTATGCTCTTATTAATTGGGCATCTGGTGCCCCAGGGGGGACCATGCCGATCCTATTTTAGCCAGGGCCCATGCGTTGGAGGATGTTCTTAAAGCTGCATTCCACTTAGATTGTCTAGACTACCCTTATCCGTTAGGTATGCGTAGTCTTGGTTTGGTTACGTGTATCTGACCGCGGCTGGGAATAGTAAGTTGTCATAGACTGGTTTGCCACATCTTGTCCTTGTTTCGTTTTAGGTGTGGCTTACCACTTCGATGAGAAGGTGCTGAACCTTGTTGTGGTCCGGATACCATATTGGATTCATGACTTGGGAAGATACTTCATCGTGGGTTAGTGTGCCATCTCCTGTCCTTGTTTGGTTGGGGGGATGGTACGTTAATTCAATGGTGAGTATTGGACCATGTTATGATCTGATTGACTTATTATTGAGCAGTATTTATTCAGTTTATATGGCATAATATTATGTATCTTGTTACGTCCCTCTCAGGATCAGGTGATCTTTCCTGGTGTGTGTTCTTATCTTCTCGCAGGTATTCTAGCCGAGGTCATGATCTTCTCATTTCCTTCGAAGATGACGTGTCTTAGATCTTTCTTTGCTACTCTCGACAAATCATTTTAGTTTCCATGTATTACTTTTCTTTTAACTAGTTGGTAGTGGATTTGTCTCCGTCCAACATATTGTATAAAGACAATTCATGGTTGATTATATGATATCTTTTATTCCTTTATTTTGTGGATGAGATTAGTTGTCATAGTTACTGAATTTTACAGCTTACATATATATATTATACGGCTGGCATGTCTACGTTCCTAGTCCTACGTATTTTGGGACCGGGACGTTACATATTTTTGTGGTGGCCCATGCAGGTCAAGATAAATTGTTTGGTTACTTTACCGAACCAAGCAAATATGCGTATAGGATTAGAGTCTAGGATCTCATCCACATACTTGACCTCTTTCCTCGATTTCGTCTTTGAACTCTCGCTTGAATCCTTGATTTGCATCTTACTTGATTTCCTCTACCCTAAATTTTTATCCTTCTTTCGTGCTTGATAGTGGCTAGGAAGAAACCTATACTAGATAGATATGTTCTCTTATTCCATCACACTACTAGTTAACTCGTTTAAGTTGGATAGAATGCCTCACGACCTAACAATCCCTTGTCCTTGTGACCCATAATAATAAGTTTACTTAGATTCTAGAATTTAGAGGACCCTAACCCATCTAGCCAACCAAGCCATAGACAAGAAGACACTAGGCGACTGTATAGGCCTAAACTTTGGACGAGACTTAGATTTAAGGATCTTGGACTATTTGATTTCTTTCATCATTATTCCCTACTTATATTTTGACTATCTTGACTAACGCTGCTAATATAGCCTAGTTTTGCAAGCTTATTCTTTATCGAGCTTGTTCACAACATATATTTATTGGAAGAGCTCCCACTAACGTATTGTCTAATCAGAACCGGTACATAATGGTCTGATCAACCAAGTGCATTTTGGTTTGCCTTTCTTACGATTACTCTACGTGGATTGAGATATAGTTAACAAATGTACTAGCCCTTTAGGATCTCATCCATGTTTGCCTTGACAATCCCTTTTGAAACTATTCAATCGCCTTTGAAAACCGTAATTGTATTCGATCGTAGCTTCTTGAACCCTTTATTGCTTTTGTCTTTCACCTATTTTAAAAGGACAAAATCACTTATACAGAGTATCCCCTTTAGTTGTCCTATCACCTATGGCCACATGTAGTTAGCTATTACCAACCCGTGACTATATCCTCGTCTTAAACTACCCATCCTTTCCTTCGACCCTATATCAACTATCGCGACTTTCTAATCGTTTGGAAATCTAAGAATGATTAGAAGTATTTCCTTAATCGTACCCAATCCTAGACGACTATCATATAATTTACTCTCAATGAACAAATATCTCCAAGTCTCTAATTATGTTATCTTAATCTACTCAATTCCTTATTAATCTTCAAATTTTTGTTTTATCTTGATCTACTTAAAACCCCTAATCTTTTCTTTCTAGCGTTAATTAACCATGTCCATGATTTATTAGCTAGATCATGATTTTCTAATTGTGTGTTTTGATTAAACGTCGTTTATTCGCTTTGACCAATCATTTGATCATGTTTCCACTTGGATAAACTCTTTTTAACTGCTGAACCCTGCCTACCTAATTATTTCTTAATTTCGAGGATGAAATTCTTATAAGTTGGGTAGGATATAAATCCCCTAAAATTCACTATAATTTTTTTAAGTTTATTTTGATAATTATTTTATGTTGGCATTCGTACGTCTAGAGCGAATCCGTATATACGAAGTAATTACAATTCTTTTTTACAAAAGTTTTAATTACAAATATTTTTATAGGAAATAACTATTATGGATCAATATCGTAGCAGGTAAATATTTTTATATGCCATACAAACTTGATTTTATTTTACTACTACGTAAAAACTATTTTTACTCACTATACAAGTATTTATGATAAGTTAGAAAATAATTTTTTGTAAAAAATATGTTCTATTCGCATGAGAGGTACATGAAATTAAATTCATGTATATTTTGATTTTTAAAAACTAAATGTAATTTATTTTATTTGTTTGCAAAGAGATCTTTCAACTATTTAAGTATTTATTATCTTGAATTTTAAAATTAATTATTATTGCATTTTTACTATTTATAAAAAAAGATAATTGAAAATTTGTTAGATTTAATTATTTAATTGTCATGATAATTTAAATTGGAAAATTATTTTTTCTAATTTTGATTTAAATAGTTTAAAATAAAGATAAAGAATACCTAGATTTTTTTTATGGATTGGTTGAATTGGTTTTAAAAATGGTTAAATTAATTGTTAATTATCTAGCGGGGTTTAAGCAATCATAATCCTTATCTAACCAAGATTTTCACCCGATTTATATGTTAGTTTGCCATTATTTTCTTCACACAAATTTTTCTCCAAATTTTCTCCATCTACAAATGTGTATGTGCATCGTGTCCGTGCACACCAAGCCATATCCATTCACTTCTTCTATTTTTCACCCAAATTGATTATTGTTCTCATTAAAGAAATTCTCTTTTTTCTTCCATCTATTTTATCTTATCACAAATTCTTACTATATTTTTACCGATCAACTAAGTACGTCTATTCTAGTAGTCCTTAAATTTTGAGGACGAAATTTTTCTAAGGTGGGTAGATTTGTAACTCCTCTTCCCGAATTTTTATAAAATTATTTTTATATATTTTAATTATTGTGTTTAAAATTAATTTTTGTCGAAATTTTGTAAAAGATATTTTGTGATTACTTTTGTTATCAAAAACTAGTTTTAAATTAATGGTTTGAAATAATGTTTCTAAAAAAATGTTCTCGAATTTTGTTATTTAAAATATAAAATATGCTGTTATTATTTTTGGTCTTCTAAAAATTAGTTTTAAAGAAAAATTTAACGATAAAAGATTTTTTTCCATTTATTTTTAAATAAAGATTTGGATTTATTAAAGTAAGTTTTATAATATTTGATGACATCGTGTATTATTTTGATATGATAATCAGTTATTTGATTATATTTGAATTTATTTAAATTATCTTGATGGTTATAAACTATACTTTAAATTATGTTGATAATTTAAATATTGTTTAAAATACTTACGATGACTAATTATGGCATTACGATTTGTCTAATCTAGATTTGAAATGTTATTTGGTTTAAAGATTTATCTTTTATATGATTTAAATTATTTTGATAAATATTAAATATTATTTTAAAGTTATTAGGTTGAGTTTGATTTGGATTTGGATTCATATGATTTGAATTATTTGATAATATAGAATAATACTTAAAATTATTATGGTGATCATTTAAAGGATTGCAACCAAATTGATTTGTTTTTAAAAAATTATTTGACTTAAATTTATGGAAAGATTTATCCATTAGAAATTCTTATCATATTGGAATCATATCTAGCATTAATTAGATCGTTTTTATTTAGACCAAACTTATTGCTATCCAAATTAGTTGGTAATCCTAATCATCCTTATTGATTTAATTCTAATCCTATCATAATTAGTTAATTGCTAACCATTATATATATCTATCAACTCTATGAATAAAATCATCTTTCAAACCATCTTTGTCAAAATTTCTCTCTTTTTTCGTCATAACTAAGCCCAAAATTCGTCATAAATTAAGCCTCAATTTTCAAAGGTTGTAGCAACTTCGAATGACCATAACTCCCAACTCCTGACTCCGTTTGACCTCCAATTTTTTTGTTGGTATAGTATTGAGGTATATTTTCTGAATATATTTTTATTTTCATAAATTTTGAACTTAATGTTCTAGAAAATTTGTGGAGTGTCAGTTGTCCGAAATCTGACATGTTTTAGTGTTTTCAAGATTCTAGGAGAACTAGGAATCAGAATAATGAACCGTTTGAAGTTTCGGAATGCTGACGGTAAAATACAAATCATATATTTTTCCCAGAAATTTTTCAGAATATATTACTTTTGGTTTTTATTTTATAAGTTTGTCACATCGTTTGAGTTCATCTTGTGTAGCCCTGTGACTATTCTGTTCCCAACGGGATTATCAGTTTCACCAGCAAGGACCTCAGGCAAGATACCTTGCCTTTAGCTGTTTATTTTACTTTATCTTATATTTACGTATTAATTCATTATTTACTTTTCTGCAAAATAAACTGTGCTACACTGCCATGATTAGATAGATTTTACTGTGTAGTTCTACTTCCCGTACTTATTATTTTTATGCAAATCAATCTTAGATTTAAGGGACCACCCTTGTTGTGTTGCATTCATAGGCCTTGACACGTTATGCCACGAAGTCGCGAGTCACATATAGAACTCGGACATGCGTGATTGGCTGGCCACCAATACGTATAAGTCATGCGATAGGGTTTAACCACTAATAATGTTTGCATGCTTAGTTTGACTTAGCGTTTAATAGAGGTTATGTGTTGTGGATACAACACAGTAGGCATGGAGCGAAAAGGACAATTTCTTAGCGTATGGGCTATTATACACTTCCCTTTTGTGATCCGAATGCTCCGCTGGAGATACGGTGTGAGATTACCCATGATTACTGACGGCCACTGACGTTCTGCAGAACGTTATGCTCTTATTGATTGGGCCTCTGGTGCCCCAAGGGGGGACCATGCTGATCCCATTTTAGCCAGGGCCCATACGTTGGAGGATGTTCTTAAAACTACATTCCACTTAGATTGGCTAGACTACCCTTATCCGTTAGGTATGAGTACTCTTGGTTTGGGTACTTGTATCTGACCGTGGCTGGGAACAGTAAGTTGTCACGAACTAGTTTGCCACATCCTGTCCTTGTTTGGTTGTAGGTGTGGCTTACCACTTCGATGAGAAGGTGCTGAACCTTGTTGTGGTCCGGATACCATATTGGATTCATGACTTGGGAAGATACTTCATCGTGGGTTAGTGTGCCATCTCCTGTCCTTGTTTGATTGGGAGGATGGTACGTTAATTCAATGATGAGTATTGGACCATGTTATGATCTGATTAACTTATTATTGAGCAGTATTTATTCAGTTTATATGGCATATATAATATTATGTATCTTGTTATGTCCCTCTGAGGACCTGGTGATCTCTCCATGTGTGTGTTCTTGTCTTCCCGCAGGTATTCTAACCAAGGTCGTGATCTTCTCATTTCCTTCGAAGATGACGTGTCTTGGATCTTTCTTTGCTACTCTCGACAAATGATTTTAGTTGCCATGTATTACTTTTCTTTTAACTAGTTGGTAGCAGATTTGTCTCCGTCCAACATCTTGTATAAAGACAATTCATGGTTGATTATATGATATCTTTTATTCCTTTATTTTGTGGATGAGATTAGTTGTCATGGTTACTGCTTTTTACAGCTTACATATATATATTATATGGCTGGCATGTCTACGTTTCTAGTCCTACGTATTTTGGGACTGGGGCGTTACAGTTACTGTGCTGTTGGAGCGGCAGGCAGACTTGGGTTGGGTGCAATGGTATCTTCCAAGTCTCTAACGAAAGGTAGTTGAGCTTTTGGGTCGAAGTAGAGTCCTGCACCATTGGAGCTAAGGTGTATAAAAATATCACCAATCTGCACTTGAGATTGGCGCAGGAATGTAGCTGCGCCTCTGGATTGAAGGCATCGGCTTTGAAGTCTTCTTTTAAAGAGCAACGAATGACCGCTCCTTAATGAACGACTCCCTCTTAATTGCCACCGTTACTTGGGGAATTTCAAGGGGTCCTAGGATAGTCTAGGACTGAGTCGTATGAACTTTATTTAATGAGGTTCATCATGCTGAGTCCTAGGTTCATCCCATTGATGTGGGAACTTTGACCGTCGGCCATATGGCCTGTATTTTGGACCACTCCTGCCTTATATAAAGGGGGAGTTTCTTTCGAAGTGTCACGTCTTCTTCTTCTTATCCTTCAACACCATGCTAGATCCAGACTTAGCTTCGAGCGGTGGTTGGCCTTGCCTAAGCCAGATTTTGGTTGAGGATTCCTTCATTCAAAGGGGCTATGCCTTCATAGAAGTACTGTTGATGAGCCTCGGAACGTGCTGGAAAGCTTCTTACGAGGAGTTCGAACCTGGACGACACCTTAGAGGTTTTGGAGGTCCTGACGACCTAGCTTGTGGGTGGATGGCCAACCCGGAGAGCTACAGGTTCTGCTCTGCCCTGCCCATTCTGGGCTTTGAGACCTTCTGTGCCTTCTGGAAACTCGGGCCAATTGCTGCTCCAGGAAGTTGCTCTCTTCAGCCAAGTAGCTGATGCGCTTTTGGAGGGTTGTGCCTACAAGAAAGTCAGAATACACTTCAATGGAGATCAATCTTCCATTATGCGTACCATGAAGAAGGGGGACTGTGCTTTGACGAAGACTAGACCCTTTGTAGACTCCTCTAGGCTTTGCTGAATCTGTAATCGATTCTTTGTGGAAGAATAGGGTTGGTCCTTTATATGTAGCCTTATCTTTTCGAATCATGATGTATTCTTTATTTATATCATTATCTTTTCGAACCATGAGGTATATCCTTATCTTTTCGAACCATGAGGTATTCTTTATTTATATCATTTCATGTCTGTCTTACTTTTAAATTTCGAGGTCGAAATTTTTTTAAGTGTGTAGGATTTGTAGCCACCTAATTCAGGAAGAGGGGTATTTTTGATATTTTAATATTAATATTCATATAGTTTTAATTATGTTGTTGTTAATTAGTATTTTTGCTAATTTAATCAAACTGAGTATTAGTTACTATAGATGAATGCATTTGAGGATTTGCTAATCCCCTTTTCAAAAAAAATATTTCAAAGTAGAGAACTAAATTTAGCTAAAATAATTGTTTGATAAATTATTTACCATGTTGTATATATGTGTGAGTAGAAATATAGTTACTATACAAATTATTGTTGATTATACAATCATGGAATAATGTATATTGTTGATTATACAATCATGGAATAATGTGTCACACGTGTGTTAGTATGGTTTAGATGCACTAGAAGGCATATATATTTCAGCCAAAAATTAAATGACTAGTCACTAGTCTAGACTAGTTTAAATCTATTAAATAAAATTCAATCGGAACCAAACTTGACCCAACTCTTCATGACTCATATTAGGGTCACACAAAGTCATATTTAGACCCAAACCATGCACACATGAGTGCGTGGATAGCCCACAACCTTAGGCTACTTGTATTTTCGGAATTATGTTGTGACCACCATTTTTTGTTGTCAAAACCACCTCCCCACTCCTCCCACGCACCTAAAATTAAGGCCACATCTTTCCCTAACCCTTGGTAGCAGTCCCATACACTCTTTTCCATCCATTTCATTCAATTTTCACCCCCAAATAGCCCACACAAAGCAATTAATTTAGCAACATTCAGCCATAGGTTCAGCGGGATTTGGTGACTTCAACAACGTTTTGCACTACGAAAACAATAGGTACGAGCCTCGAGCCCTTTATAAAAAATCTTTCTCTATCTCTTAGCTTTTATTTTTATATTTTTACATAATTTTTCATGGAGTTTTGATCCCTCAAACCTCTATGGCACGACGATGTGTCCAGAATAGATTGATATCCATGAATTATGTGCAAGAAATTGAGTGTGCACACCAAACCATTTGGTAAAACTCTACGAAACATTTTCCATTGTGAAGCTCTATTCCTTTCCGTCGTTTTGATTTATAATAGTCTACATGTTCTGTCCATATTTCCTACCGTACAAATATTTTTCGAGGAGGTACTCGGACTGAATTTTGTAACACACAAGTGGTCCACGTTCCTTACATAGGTAAATACCTTTATTTTTTGTCATATTTTTTTATATGACGTGGATAATAACTAGATACAACATCTTCCTAGGTAGAAACCTTAAATAATAGTATCTAAGGTTTGGATTCATGATAAAACGTTACCCTAAAATTATTTTCCAAAACATTATATTTTCGTCTATTTCGTGGTAGTGTAACTTTTTGTGTAGACCTTTTTTTACGATTCTAGAAGTTTATATAAAATTCATAATATTTTGTCTACAAACTTATCTTGGAGTTATGCCCTAAATGTTTAGTTTGATTAGTACAAATTAGGCTGAAACTTGGTCTCGTAAATTCTGAATGCAGAAACTATGGTTTTCTTTCACCTTTGAACATGCATAACTTTCTGTGTAATAATTATTTTTTCGAGCCACTTGTTTGAATGTAAAGTATATTATTTTGTCTATCAATCATGTATTTAAGTCATGTCCAGAATAGTTAGTTTTAGTAGTGTAAAATAAGATCCAAGTAGGCGTCATGAGCAGTTTTTCTATACACTAAAATATTTCTAAGTCTGGAATTATTTTTACCAACTTTGGACATGTGTTATTTCTGTGTATACCATATTCTTATATTTTAGTTCTATGTATGTATTCTTGGTTACGTTTTGAATCATTTTCATATAGGTTTTATGATTTAACTACTTGTTGTGGGTTATGTAAATTGAGGGCAAAGTGAGCTCCATGAACAACATTTCAGCATTTAAGTTTGAAACAGTTTTTGGAGGTCACGTTGAGCTCAATTTTCCGAAAATCAAACTATTAGATTTATGTGTAGTTTTTCTATAGTAAACTATAGTTAACACTATATTAGATCCTGAAATTAGAGCCACCAATAACATTGTTTGTTTACTTAAATATTGTTTCCAAAACAGAAGAAATTATAAATTTTTGCACTCAAATTATTTCTAACTCTGAAATAAGTTTTTCTTGCAAATTTGTGCTTCGATTTTGAAAAATCCAACCATTGGATTGGTTTCGAATTTTCTTCTACTGTTAGACAAAATTTTATTCTTTTGATTCCTTAAGTGTGAACCGTTCATCGTTATTTATGACCACTCGTTCATTAGCCTAAATTCAGGATAAAGTAAACTTTGCAAAACTTCTCTTTGGATAAAATTTGAATTAGAAATTGTAGGAAGATGTACTCTCTATGCATATTAACTTTATATTAGTGTTATATAGGTTAGATAGAATGATTTTATAGGCTAGCTTATATAGTTTGATGATGTGCATTCATAATATAGGTCTTGGACACTGATACGGACTTGATTATTACTTTCTACTAAAGAGCGCAGGCGAGTACATTCTCTGATAGTTTTTATTGCTTTGATATTTCCTATATCTGTTTTGTTGTAGTATTTTACTTGATTCTCGACACAAGGATACACGGACTAGTATACGTGGATTCCGTCATGAGATGTTATTTCCGGTTAACCTGGTATACTGGTACTTATTTGATATTATTTTTTGTACTTGTATTGACACCAATTTGGCACTGAGCTGGCCCCTGCTTCTTGAATCTCGTATCATAACGTGACATGGGTGGATCCATTATACTATTCGGGGGATTGGAAAGTTATTAGAGTTTATGTGATCAATATCCTACTTGTTACTACTTGTGCATAGCTCACTCTCTCCACACGAAGGATGTAGCCTGACCTTATACTACTTGTGCATAACTTTCCATTGTGGTCGGCCTGACCCCTATACTCGTACTTGTGCTTAGCCGGTCAAATGGGACGACCTGATTTGGACCCAAGCCGATCACTTAATACTCTAATATCTTAAGGCACATTTTATACTTATATTTTACTCAGGTTTTGCCTTATTACTTTACATTCCAGTTTTACTGTATATTTCTCACACCATGACATGATTACCATATTATCTCGTACTACTTATTTCCAATTTTGATATTCTATCTTGTATTCTAGAATAATTGTTTCTTATAGTATTTTTTAATTTAATAGAACTGCTGTTGGCATTTGTACTTCGCTCCAATCCTGACTGGATAACTATTTTTCAGAGGACTTAGAGGCTGACTGCACTACCTTCTATGGGTTTGGGATAGATGGAGACTATGATCAGGACTTGCATATGGAGTCGATGCTCGTAGAGGACACATCGCCTGTAGTGGCTTAGATTAGCTAGGCTTTGACTAGATATGTATTCCAAATTTTATACTTTGGATCTGTAATACTTATTTGGGATATGTATTATGTCTTTAATTCTGAACTTGTATGTGTGACTCTGTAGTTATTTTAGCCTATCTATTTTATCTTTATCTCTATCATATTCGTGCTTATCTTCCTTAGATTCATGTGATTGAGTTATGATTATATTCCTCCATGTGGAGATGACAGGTTATACTCATTGTGTGTTAGATGTTATATGTTCTAGATGACCTATACAATGTTCTACTACCGACTCTGTGGCGTAGGCTAGACGTACCCACATGCTCGTGTTCCTAAACAGGGTGCTGATCGTGACACAGAGCTTTCATATCCAATTTAGGACAATGTGGAGGAATTTGAATGTCAAGATGATTAAGTTGATAGAAAAAAAATTATGGGTTTGATTTTGGAATAAGGTCAACCCTGTAGTATTTATAGAAGGGTTTAATCTTCATGACTGAATATTATGATTTTTGTAATAAGTCATATAAGGGTTTAATTTTCATGATTAAAGATCATGATTTTATAGTGGTATGTCTGGACTTGCAAGATGAAGGCAAACATGGAAAATTGTCGATTGGATAACCTTGTAGTAATTGAAGCAGAGTGAGATGATTACCTTGACTTCCTTATGCAATCCTATCTTTGATTTTCTTATCCTAGTAGAAGGAAATTGATTTCCTTATCCTCAAATCGTTCCTTGAATTTCAATATCGCCTAAATTTGGTCCACTTTGATCGTGACCAACCGATTTTGGTGATCTTCTTAATCATGCTAAGGTTCTTGTTTCTTGACTATACTCAAGTGACTTAAATTCGATCGTAACATAGATTTCCATCCTTTTGCTGCTCGTGCTCAGACTTCAATTTTGTTCTTCATCGTGCCTAAATCATGTTTTAATCAAGG